>ML682040.1:12066435-12368635 GCA_007922195.1 Podocnemis expansa | reverse complement strand
TGTGTGTGTGTGTGTGTGTGTGTGTGTGTGTGTGTGTGTGTGTGTGTAAATATAGAAAGTTCCAAGTACTTTAATATGAGGATGTTTCTCTAATAATATTTCTCTGAGTAAATATAGAAAATAGCCATAGAGACAAGGAGTGCAGAAAATTTTTTTTTTTCCCCCCTCTTCCTGTTGAGTGTTTTTAAAGGAATACCATGAGTAAAATTTTCTGTTGCTTTTAGGCTACTTCAGCTTTAGCTGGTTTGCTAGAGGAAGATGTTCTTTCTTCAGATAATCGCCTCACAGATAATGCCTGGCGAGGAGCTGAGGCGTATCATTTTTTTATACTTGCACAAAGACAGCTCTATGAAGGTTATGTAGATGCAGCAATGAAAACAGGTATGATTGATTTATAGTGTAGATTGTATGACAACTGACATTCCAATACGCCACATGAGCCAGTAAAATTAATTCCTTTTACACTTTGCATGTTTGTTCCACTCTTGCCTGATCCGTATAATTTATAACATGAGAAATGCAATTAACAGTGTTGCTAAGTTTGTTGCCAGTCTGAGCATCAACTAGTTCTTCTTTGAACAGTGCTCCCGACTGCTTCACTTTAGGTGTTCACATCCCGTGGCACCCCAGATCGGAGATTTTTTGTATAGCAGTGGCTCAGCCAGCGGGCAGTTAGCAGCAGCATTCCTTCCTGCTGTTAGTGACATCAGCTGCTTGCTCTGCCCGCTGTCAGTTTCCCTCAGTCCCTTTCTACTGCCCTGGACTCCAGACGGAGTCTGCGGTGGCTCTCCACAAAGACCTTTCAACTGTCAAACTTTGCTAAAGAAGAACAACAACGAAGATAAAGAAGGTCCTGGGTTCAATTCCCAGGGGGTTGGACTCGATGATCTCGTGAGGTCCCTTCCAGCCCTATGATTTGATTTGAGACATTTAACAAAAACACACACACACACACACACACACACCACAAGACGGCAACGATACTTTAATCAGCGCTATGCCGAACAGTGCTGGCTTCAAGCACTGTGGGACCTGTCATGAGGCAATTCCTGCCTCAGATGGCCATGATGCATGTGTGAAGTGTCTGGGAGAGACACATTTATCACACAAATGCCCCCATTGTAGAAATTTAACATCAAGAGCCAGGAAGGAGTGAGAGCGAAAGCTGAAGCTGCTCCTGTTAGAGGGCTCTTTGCGGCCAGTGTCCAACCCTGGTGCCTCTCCTCACGCAGCTGAGGGAGCGCATAAGAGAGGGTCTGCTGCTTCATCTCCAGTCCCCCACAAAAAGACTAAAGGGACTGAGACTTCTAAAAAACCTAAGCAGTGAAGATCAAAGCAGGCGTCTTGGAACCCTGCTGATCATGAAATTTACAAGAGCGGCTCCGCACACACAGCGGCACCGCTACTACTGCAACTGCCGCTGCCGGCTGTCACAGCGCCGGGTTCGGCACTGTCGCTTAAGGTGCCCGTGATCTCCATGCCGACGCTCTCCAGTGCCGTGGCAGCTCCACTGTCAGTGCCGTCTCCCATATTCACAACGGCACCAGACCTGGCACCGCAGACTCAGTCACTGACCCCCCTTGACTGTCAGGGGTTGGGGCAGCTGCTGCTATCACAAACTGTTCCTCAACCACCAGACTTGGGTAGAGACCTCTCCCCACACCTGGCAGATGTAAAACATAAGAGTAAGGCAAAGCATATGGACTTCACAGATGACTTGTCCATCCACTCTTAACCCAGGTCACCTTTATTCCAAACGGACTCTTCAGATATAAGGCCACTATCTTCGACCTCTGGCTCATCTGACTCATGTAACCCCCCTCCCAGCCATCCACCTTCACAACAAGCACCTCAGCCAGCGATGGTCAATCCTAATTCCAATGCCCCTTGGGTATACCCTCCTTGGATGATGTTCAATCAACAAGGGGTAAATTACATACCATGGCAACCATATAGCTTAGCATTCCCACCGAATGGCCCCTTCTCTGCACCTTTACAGAATCAGCCTCAGCCTCTATTGACACTGGCTACAGCACCGGTCACTTCAGGGCCAAGCTCAGATAATGTCTTGACAGACTCTAACACTCAGGACAAAAAGGATGACAATAGACATTTTGGAGAACTCTTTAAAAGGGCGGCTGAAACCATGGAAATTCAGTTACAGGACAATCAACCGGCACAGCATAAATTGTATAAGATCTTACAGACTACTGGTTCTCAGAAGCTAGTCCTCCCCATGGATGAAGGGATTATGGACCCTGCAAATGAAATCTGGCAGACACCGGCATCTGTACCCCCAGCAAACAAAAGGGCAGATAAAAAATATTTCATAGCACCCAAAGGGAATGAGTTTCTTTTTACTCATCCCCAACTGAATTCCTTAGTGGTGGAAGCGGCAAATCATCGAAATAGACAGTCAAGTTCCAAATTTTCCTTTAATAATAGAGAAGATAGGAAATTGGATTCACTAGGCAAAAAGGTGTACACATCAGCAGCCTTACAACTCAGAATCGCAAACTATACAGCGTTGCTGGCTAATTATAATCATGCTATATACACCAGACTTAAAGACTGTGCCACTTTTATTACACAAGATCATCAGGAACAGTTTGATGTCCTCCTCACTGAAGGTCTACTGGCAGCTAGAATAGTCCTCCAGGCTTCTCTTGATGCAGCCGATGTTGCTGCCAGGACGCTGGGAACAGCGGTTGTCATGCGACGCTCGTCCTGGCTCCAGGCGGCAGATCTCCCCAAACAAATGCAGAGGACAATTGAAGATCTACCCTTTGACAAAAATCACCTATTTGAGAAAACAACAGATCAGGTGATGCATGGAATGAAGGACTCCAGGGCAACTTTAAAAACGCTGGGCATTTATACTCCACAGTACAAGCATAGTTTTTATAGGAACCAGCCTGCCAATTACAAGTACACACAAAGGCAGCCCAATAGGAGGAGTGACTCCTATAGAAATAAGTCAAGACAGCCACGCAGGGGCAGACAAGGACCTCAACCCCATCAAACATCGCAACCTGGCAATGTAAAACATCAATTTTGATGGCCAGGTCGAGGGTATGACCAGTCTGCAGGATTTACATCCCACTCAGTCAACATCTTGCAACTTAATCTTCCAAAACAGGTTACAACAGTTCCTCCAACGATGGAGACAAATAACATCAGACCGATGGGTTATAGAAAGAGTTCAATACGGATATTCCATCCCATTCATCTCCAGACCCAAAACCCAACCCCCTTCCCCGTCCCTTTTCAGGGACCGTGCTCATGTACAACATCTGTGGGCGGAAATCCAGCATCTACTGCAAATAGGTGCTATCGAAGAAGTTCCCATCGAACAGAGGGGAAGGGGATTTTACTCTCCATACTTCCTAACGGAGAAAAAGATGGGGGAGGGGCTGGGGACCAATCCTC
This sequence comes from Podocnemis expansa, assembly GCA_007922195.1. Taxonomy (NCBI): domain Eukaryota; kingdom Metazoa; phylum Chordata; order Testudines; family Podocnemididae; genus Podocnemis; species Podocnemis expansa. Next base: position 12,365,206 of record ML682040.1, on the reverse strand, counting down.
GATCTCAGACGTCTCAACAAACATATCCAAGTAAGAAAGTTCAAGATGGTGACTTTAACCAACATCTTTCCTGCTCTCCAACACTTCGACTGGTTAGTATCCCTCGACCTAAAGGACGCATATTTCCATGTGGCCATTCGCCTAAAGTGGAGCATGTCAGCAGCACGCATCTCGAAGAACCTCGGCTACTGCACCAAAGGTGAGTAACCTCCACTTCTGCAGAGTAACTACCAATTTTAGGAAAATATCTAGGGCCTGGTTACCAGGAGATGTGTGAAGTTTCATTTGTCACTATCTGACAAGGTTGGATTAACCCCCCATGGCATTGTTACTTACTACACATTTATGTGCATTGAATGATGCTTCCATTGAATTCATGTCAGAGCCACTCCTGGGGCTGCAAAGGATTGATGGATGTTAGCTGGGCAGGTTGTGCCTTATACCTCCCTATGGTATGGAAGGGACTAATTAAGACATTTCATTTTCAATTCACAATCACATACACATGTTCTTCATTGAAAATAAGGAGGACTACTGGTATAGCTGCTGTCTCGTATTTTCATTAGTTTTGTTTTATCTCATCAGGGAATTGACACAAAGTGCATGGTTTACTAGTACAATTAGGCTGTACGCACGTTCAAGGGAACATGTTGTAACGTCATCTCATTTCTCATTTGTTAGCCCTTCACCTGCGAGAGTATGAAGACATTATCCCTGCAGTTGAGATCTATTCCCTTCTGGCTCTCTGTGCATGTGCCAATAGAGCATTTAGTACTTGTTCCAAAGCCTTCGTTAAACTGGAATCCCTAGAAACTCTTAGTCCTGAGCAGAGACAGCAGTATGAAGATCTTGCATTGGAAATATTCGCTAAACACTGTCCTAAACATACCAAAAAAACTGATCTGGATGGTCTTCTGGAGGGGTAGGCTAACTACATTTTGTTTTGATTACTATGATAATATTAGATGTTTTCTGCCTTTCATATGATAATGGCAGCTACTGCCCCTGAGTTTGAACATATGTATACCAAGAAAGTCGCTGGCCCTGGAAAAGACCCAGGGCATGGGCCCAGGCCACACCCCCTTCACCACGTTCCGGTGCCCGGGTCCAATAATTCATCGGGCTCCTGCTGCCTCCAGCCTGGCCCCAGATCCCTGGCCGGTTTTGGGGGCAGGAGAGGCAGCCACTGCTGCGGGTTTCCCAGCCTCAATGCCCAGCCAGGGCCAGGGCTGAGAGAAGCGGGGTCTGTGTAGGGCACCCTGGCTAGGGTCCCCAGTCTGGGATGGGGCTGGCCCGGACACTCAGGGCACCGGCGCCAAGACTCAGGGCACGTGCCTCATGTGCCAGGTGCCAGCGACGCCCCTGATGTAAAGTGTTATATCAGAAAGATTATCAGATGTAGCCCTATTAATAATGTACAGAGTCTTATGTCTTACTAATAAGATAAGTTCGAGAGGGGTAGCCATGTTAGCCTGTTTTAGCAAAACAAACAAGGAGTCCTGTGGCACTTTAAACACATTGATTAAGGGATAAGCTTTCGTGAGTTATAACACACTGGGTATAGTGGGTTATGGCCCATGAAAGCTGATGCCTTAATAACTTTGTCTTGAAAGTGCCACCGGATTTCTTGTTTGTTGCAATAAAATGATGCAGACCTAAGTTGAAAAAAGCTAAACGTGTTACAAATGACCAAAGAAAGTTTTTTGAAAATCACTGATAGTAGCTTTAGCTCAAACCTGTTTGACTTTTCTTTATTCTCTTTTGTTTTATTAGTGGAGAAGGGAAACTTCCAACATGTGTTGCAACAGGTAGACCTATAACAGATTATCAATTCTGGATGTGCAATGTATGCAAGCACTGTGTGCAGGACCAAGAAATAAGTAATTATAACTTCTGTCCTTTGTGCCATAGCTCTGTGACATAGAAGAAAAAGAACTGTAAGGTTTGTCCTTATGTTTTTTGTACCTTACACTGTTAAAAACATAAAAAAAGACTTCAGGATTTTAAAGTGTGTTGTGAGAAATACCAGCACTACACTGTTACAAGATGCTACTAATATCAGTGAAACTACAATGACAAGAGACCCAAACCAGATGTGATTGTGAACTCTTTTTTATAAAAAAGGGTTAAAAGGTTTTTTCTAAGTGTAAATAGGCCCTAAGATTAAAAACAAGCTAAAATGTTTATCTCTGTCTTCATTTACTTTGAGTCACTAGAAGCTTGTCTACTTAGGGAAGTTAGTAGGCAGCAAGCTAAGATGTACATTTAAAATGTAGTAGCTACTTTGCATTAGTTCCTTATGTGAATGCTCTTATTGTTCACTAAGAGTGCCCATGGGTTACTTAAACTTAATGCATTTTAAAATGTATTAAGCTAAAGTACACAAAGACACTTCTAGTGTGCGGGATGCTGACAGAAGAAAATTTAAAATGAAATTTCTAGTGTACAGTAAGCTTGTTTACACGGAGAGGCAGTGCAGAATGGCTAATGTATTGCAACAGTTTTGCTGTGCACTTACTTCACCATGCAGAGAAGCCCTTAGTTAGGGGAGCTTCATTTTTATAATATACTTTCAACAGAGAGAATATTTTGTCTCCCAGAATACTCATATGAAGTCTTAGAGGGAAGAATTTCCATGTGGGACCATTTTTAAAGTAGAACCTTTAATAACCTTGATATCATTTTATTCATTTTTCTAGTACTTTTTTTAAAAACTACAATGAAACTATCCTAGTGTAGTTATATTTAGGGCCAAATATTTATGCTGCAAGTCTTGTTCTAAACACATTTGCAAGTACAATATTGATAAAAGAATGGAAAAGGTGATCTGACACAAAACTAGTGTTTTGCATCTGAATTCTTGGGCTCTCTCTGTTTTTGACCTGTTAGTTTCAACTTTAGGTAAAAAGGTTGAATTGCCCAAGGTTAGTAAAAACAGAGAGTGGCTGACAGCTCTTAGTGAACTACATGGTACAAATTAGCAGCCTCAATTAACTAATATAATGCAGCCATATAACAGAGTTATAACTGTCATCCTTGTTTGGCAGTGTGAATGGAGATTGGATTAGTCCATCCTCCTTCCTAATTTATAGTTAGAATTGAGCCTATGCTGAAGGCACAATATGGTGAAACTTGCATTGCAGCTGTAAATGTTCAGCAAATAGATAGAGCACTTAAGTTCTCAGTCTTGTCAATCTGGTATCTTTCTCAAGCACTAAATTCCCTTTAAGGAAGATTATATTTTTGAGGAAAGATTGGCAGGAATTTTCTCTTGGTTTCTCTTTCTGAGGGAAAAATTACTTTTGTAATCTCCAGAAGTTAAATCTTTGGTTCTTTTGAGTAGTTTATTCCTCCTGAATGGATAAAGATTTTATGTAAAAAATATACTGTTAAATAAAATATGATTTTTTTCTACACAGCTGCTTGGATGAACTCTCTTTTCCTTGGTTTTCTAGCTATAGATACTGAATTGCACTTTTAAGAAAACAAATTCAGTCAGTCCTAAGGTTATGCCATTTTGTGCCAGCATTAAGGTACAACAAAATGACATAAGAAGCATCACAGTGGACATATTTCCAGATGCTATTTTGATTTGTTTGGTTTGATAGCACCTGTCAAAATGAGCTATCCTGCAGATCCTACCAAGTACACATGTAGCATCACTGAAATGCTGCTGTCCCCTCTGAGGAGAGCAGCAGCCAGCCACCACTCAGTTCAACAGTGGGAAGGAAAAGAAAATTTTGGCCAGTGATGGGTGGTGGAAGTTATACTCTTAGTGCCACCGGATCTTTGCCCAAACGTATTTTCTGCACTAGAATTTCAGAGTTTCAGCCAGAGACCTGCAGGGTTCTGGAAAGGCTTTCCTCCCTCCCCCTCATGTATTTTTGTTTTAGATCTCCTTCCTCTGGCATGGGGCATAGGACAGGAAGGGTGTGACATTACCCAGGGTACAATCTGGACTGCTGAGTACATGTCTTCTCAGTTCTCCAACTTGGTATGGATTTTATGTTGTTTAGCTGGTTTACAGCAACCCCTGACCAGTTAACACAATCTCCTGTATGTAACTTGCTCCTAGTTACACAGTATTTGAGTGTTACTAGCTAGCCACTGATGAATTACATTGGAGAAGACCAGCAGATGCTCTAGTCCCAGACTTTCCCCCAGAAATGTGCATCTAATACTGTTGAGCACACTACTGAACAATGCAGGCTGCTATTAATGGCTGTTATAGGTGGTTGGTGAAGTTTCCCCTGGGGAAGGCAAGCTCTCTGGTCCGCCCCCACACCTGCCCAAGGTCCCACTGCTAGGCCTCTTCCCCTACCCAACTTCCTCCTCCTCTTCTCTACCCCTACTCGTCCTCCCACTCCTCTCCCAGCATGAGATGCAGCTGCCTACGTGCCCTCCAAAGGCAGGAAATGGGTCAGTGTCGGATGGTGGCTGCTGTAGGACGACCCACTCACTTAGCTTGTTTCTCCCTCCCTGGCTGTCTGAGGCAGTGACTGCACCTAGACCAAAGTGTAAACAAGACCCCTCATCAGGAAGTTTGGGCAGGAGGAAGGAGCAGTGCAGACAGCCATGTGAGAGGAGGTGAGCTGGGGGAGGAGCTCCATATCCCAGCAGAAGGACTGGGTGAGTGACTAGGTAACCCTGTCCTGAGCCAGATGCTCACACAAGAATCCTTCCTGCCCTGTGCTGCTCTGGCTTGTGTGCTGCTGTGATGCTACACCAGCCTCCTCTCCTCTCCTCTCCTCTCCCGCATCTCCCATCCTTGTTCTGCCCCCCCCCCCCCCCGAACAGCTACTGGCAGACCCCAGGCACCTTCATAGCACTGAGCATTCCCCAAAACACTGCCTCTCTCATCAACCCCAGCCAGCCTCCCCACCCCGACCCCAAACTGCCACCACAAATCATTGTTATGAGGGCCTCTGATATGCTTATGTAACTAACCCTAAGCTCCATTTCATGCCCGTAACTTGTGTGAGCTTTGTTTGAAACAGAAAATTTAAACTGTTTTCTAGGGCTCTTAAAACTATTTTCTATAAAAGATTTGGTTCATTCAGGAATTATCAAGTTGTGTAACCGTTAGGTGTAACAACAGCATTATCTTATTTCCTTAGTACTCCATCCCCTTTTCCTCCATTTTATTTGTCACTTTCTTGTGCTTTGTCTCAGGTTAGATTCTGAGCCTTTTGGAGTGATCCGTAGGCCAATGATACTCAGCCTCAGCAGCTCAGGAGTTAAATTATGTAGAAGAGCCACAGCAGTTAATTGCTTCATTTAATATAGTACTATATATTCATATTTAAACAGTACAATAAGGGAAATGTTTAGTTTATATATTATTACAATATTATTATACACTTAATAATAATAAGGGAAATGTTTAGTTTATATGTTATTCTCACAGCAAAACGACTGACCAGGAATTATTTTATCAATTGGTTAAATACACACTAAAAGCATGCTTATTGGCTGGTCGCTTAGATTGGTTAATAATTAAAACACAAATGTTTTAGTAGATGCTGCAAAGAATCGCAGGAGGCACATTAAAGAGCCACTTACAGCTCATGAGCATTTGTCTGAGTCTCAGTGGTGGTGTTGGCATTGGGTACGCAGAGCTTGTACCCCAAGTCCCACCAACAGTGCCCTCAGTCTGGCAGGTAGAGACCTAGGGCCCTGCTTCTGCCAGCCCACTGTGACCTCCCACTGGGCAGGGCTATCCCTATGTTGGTGCAGGGCCCCCAACCAATCAGCCTGTGCAGGGAGAGCCCACATCCCCGCCCAGGCTCCCAGGCCCTGAACCTATTTTTGGGGGCAGCAGTGCCTTTGCTGAGTACCACTGGTCTAGGGCACTCTTGCAATATAAATAAATTGTCTACCGTTACCTGCCAGTACAGCAGTTTTAATTCACCAGAATTTGGAGTTTAACACTTAAGTCATTCCTCTTCTACCTCTTATTCCACATTCCTACCACTGCATATCATAGAAAGGTGGTGTAATCCCTTCAGAGATTTCAATTTATAAATAGTGCCTTGCATGATGACAAGTTCTAAAGTGGCACTTGTGTTAGTCTAGTTCAGCAAAACAAATAAGGAGTCTTTGGGGGCACATTTAAAGACTAAAAAATGTATTTATAATGTGAGCTTTTGTGTGAGAAAATCTCACTTTATCAGATGCTTCAGCTTCTGACTAAGTGGGATTTCCTCCCACAAAAGCTCATGCAAAAAATAGATTTGTTAGTCTTTAGGTGCCACAGGACTCCTTGTTTGTTTTAATAAACTTGATTAACATGGCTACGCCTTTGGAACCAGACTGCTTGTTCATTTCATGGTTATGCTTTACTCATTTCATAAGAAAGCATTATTTAAATAGTCTGCTGAAACTTTGGCTACCATTGCCATCTACTGTTCATTCTGTTTTATTGCATAAATTATACTTGGATTGGATTAATTAGCTATTTTTCAAAGAGAATGATGGAGGCTAATGTGGGCCAATTTTATAAATGATTGAATGGTTGACAAGTAATCTTCCTAAGGCAGAAGGTGAAAACTAGTTAAATTCATTTCAGTCAATTATTATAGAATAAAATTTAGAGCAACAGAACCTCTGTTCATCTGATCTAATTGGGAGCAGGAGCCAGATCGGATAATCAAAAGTCTGGATAATCTGGAGACTGGGACAGTGCAAGCCTTATGTAGCAGCTACAAGAGAGTTCACTGGCTTCTGGACCTGTGTGTGCTCATTGCTTGGTTAATAGTAGGAACCTGGTAATGGAGGATCAGATTGGTGGGGTCCTTTTTTTCTTTTTTTTTTTTTTGCTAAGTTGTGGAAAAGCACAAGTCAGATGTAGGAGAACGTAAATATATGAGTTTGCATTACGTGTGATGGGATGAACATAGCTGGGAGGACTCAGGAAATGACCCAGCTGCACCCAGTTTGGGTGAGCAGACGACAAGTTGACAAATTCCCCATGTTCAAAGCATCTGACTGTCCGTTGCTCATTAAGTTAATTTGATGGCCGCCCCTCCCAGGCTATCACTTAGGTATGCGAAGAATGTTAAGGGGAGCAGATGGCCCCTTAAACTGAACTAGATGGCCGTTGACACCCCACTGATCTTTACAAGGCTTGGTGTATGGGGGCACTGCCTAACTGCAAGATCTTTGAAATAGTGAAGATATGATCACCTTATTTCCCCACCTTCTCTGTAATCAGGGAACTGGCGGGAACAAACAGTTTAAAAACTCAGAGGTTGGGGTGATCAGGCAGGACGGTTCCTGACATCCTGCCTGGCCTGATCACACAGACACTGACCTCCTCCGCTCACGAGTTCTTCCCCAAGCATACCACGATTGAAACTGCCAGCCGAGTAACAAGTCTCTCTCTCCTGCCTGTAATGCTGCTGCTGGGATTGGTAAGAGCCTGCCCCTGTAGCCTTCTTTAAAAATAAGCTACCTGCTCTCTGGCTGCTGTTTTGCCATTGCGCTCTCTCAGCTCCACCAAGCCCACGGTCCTAAGAGCAGGCTTGCTCTTCGCCTTCTGGCTTCCCTTTCTCCTTTTTTTCCCCTAGACTACTGCTTCGCTCTCCACTGTCTAGAAAAGTTCCCATACTTCCAACTGCTTACCACTGTTCTGTGTTGCTTCTTGTGTCTCTCCCTTCTAATTTGCTTGAACTTGTCTTGGGAGTGCTATTTTGAGTTGCAATATTGTTTTAGTTTAATCTGTAAACCTTCGAAGCGTTAAGATAGGTTGTAACATTTTCATTTGGTTTGTAGCCCCTGGAGTTACTGTATTAAGTCACTTTGCTTTCTCCTCTGTGATTCCCCTGAGCTAAATAAACCTTTCTTACCCAAATCTTCCTTGTCCTCTTTATTTTCCGAACTTCCCCCATGTGCCCTGACTTCCCCACTGCTCCCAGCTCCTCTCCATGCAGCTCCTCCTCCCCCTGCAGCACCCCTTTTTTGCCACTACTCCCAGCTCCTTTCCCCATGGCTCCTCTTTTCCCCGCAGCCCCCCTTTTGCCACTGCTCCCAGCTCTTTTCCCCATGGCTCCTCCTTTCCTTGCAGCCCCCCCTTTCGCCACTGCACCCAGCTCCTTTCCCTGCGGCTCTTTTCCCTGCTGCCACCGGCTCCCCGCTCCCTGCAGCACCCCGCCCCCCCCCCCGTGCTGCTGCTCCCATGGTGCTGGCTCCCTGCTCCCGCAGCACCCCTCTTGCAGCCACTTCCTGCGGCTGCCAGCTCCCCGCTACTGCGGTACCCCCCTCTTGCAGCTGCTTCCCACGACTGCCGGCTTCCTGCTCCCGCTGCACCCCTCTCTTGCAGCCGCTTCCTGCGGCTGCCGGCTCCCACGGCCTCGGCTCCTGCTCCTTTTTTTTTCTTTCTCTTCCGCCGCTGCTTCTACGGCCCTTTTCCCCGCTACTCATTCCCCCCTGCCTCCTGCTCACCCCCCCCGAACATCTGCTCAGCCCCCCCGCTTCCCGTTGCTCCGAGCTCCCACGTGTGTCCCCATCCCACTGTCCCCAACCCCCCCCAACTTGCCTCTTTTCTTCTTTGAGTCCCTCCAACCTTGAAACTCCTGCTCCCCCACTTGTCTCCACTCTTCTCTGCCACTGCGGCATACTGAGTTGTATGGTACCCCCTTCTCTTATATGGTATTGGAAAATATGTTAAGTTACTGTGAGTAGGTTTATAGCTGCAAGTTAGGTTAGTTGAGAATTCTCATTGTCCCCCAGCCTATTCCACTACACAAAGTTGAGCACACCACCTCATTAAAAAGCCATGACAAACACCACACACATACACTCCCCATCACCCACTTGACATTAACACCCATTTTAATAAAGATTAAAGTGTACCCTGCTTGTACAGTAATTGCCCCCCAAGATCCCCAAATTGTAGAACCTGCTGGCAGGGTCACTGATGAAGTGTGATTTTTTTCTCCCACAGAAGCTCCTGCAATAAATAAATTTGTTAATCTTTAAAAGTGCCACAGACTGCAAGTGTGATATGTCAGGACCAGGTGTGGAGTAACAGTCACTTCTGTTAAAGCCTAAGTACTGGGGTTGTCCCTATAAAATCAGACATCTTGATCACCCTATTCCCAGTACCTTGCATGATGACAAGTTTCAAAGTGGTAGTTGTGTTAGTCTAGTTCAGCAAAACAAACAAGGAGTCACTTGAAGGAATGCAGCATGGGAGCAAGTGCCAACGGATCCCAGACGCCAAGAACAGAGTCCAGTGTTGAAAGTTCATTTTTAATTTCTTCTGCTGTAACTGCTGCTGATCAGGTGGTTTTAAAGTTTCTGTAAGTGTGTGCAATACTCTCACTGTAGTCTTGTGTAACATGTTGATTGTAAAGTTTTTTTACCTTTAGTCCACTAGGTATGTCTAGGTGTCTGCACTTTGAAAGGAAAATGATGTCAAGAAAGAGAAGAGCCAAGACAGGCAGGAGCTGCGGGTAGCTCTACTTCTGCAGGTCCAGTAGGGGTAGGGTTACCAGATATCAGGCAAAAGCAGGACATGCCCTCTGCCTGGCAGGCATTTTAAAACACACGATTTTGATTGGCTTGTTACTTAGGGGGGTTAATGTATTCTGGAACACCCTATAATTTGCAGGAAGCAGTCCAGGGCCCCCTAAAAACAGAAAAATATGACATTAATACTACATTTCCTCCACGTGTCCTCTAATGGCCTGCTTTTTGCATTCCCTGTCCTCCTTTCCAGGCTTTGGTATCTGGTAACCTTACGGTTGGCGGAGGGGCTCTGGCAGTGTCACCAAGGAGTTGTGTGGCACTTTAAGACTAACAGATTTATTTTTTGCATGAGCTTTCGTGGGAGAAGATCCCACTTCCTCAGATGCTTCGAAGATGGGTGAACTTACAGAAAGGAATGAAACATCTTCGAAGCATCTGAGGAAGTGGGATCTTCTCCCATGAAAGCTCATGCAAAAAATAAATGTTAGTCGTGAAGTGCCACCCACTTTTCACTGGACTAGACTAACACAGCTGTCCCTTTTAAAAGTCACCAAGGCCAGGCCCAGCAGGAGGTTTAGGTTTAGGCAGGGGGTGAGGGTTCAGTGGAGCTGAGGGGCCTGAGGCCTGCCTGGGCGGCCCCCCCCCCTCACACAGCAGCGGCGGGCCAAGAGGCAAGAACCAGCTGGCGCGCGCGGTGCATGATGGGCAGCTCCCTCAGCACGCCGCGAGGGGCGGCGCTGTGACGTCACCCCGCCCGTCCCATGAGACGCGCCCTAACTCGAACGGCGCCGCCGAACCTTCGGCCCGCGAGGTTGCCATGGCGACGTGACCTCGCCAGGATGGCGCGGGAGCCGGACCGCGACGAGACCACCGCACTGCTGTCGGCCGCGCAGGCGCATTTGCGCGAAGAGCGATTCGAGGCCGCGGAGGCGCTCTACAGCCGCGTCATCGCGCAGTGCGCATGCTCGCCTGCCGGTGCTAGGTGAGCCCGGAGCGCCTGGGAGCGGGGGGGGGATCGGCTCATTCGTGCATTCTATCCCGCGCGCCCTTCAGCCAATGGGGCGCCGCGCGCGTTTGCGGCGGGCGGGGCCTGCGACCGACGCGCCGCGCGCCCCCTCTGATAGGCTCCTCCCCCGACCGCGGCGCGTGCCGTGTCAGTTGGCGAGCTCGCCTCGGCCCCGCCCCCTTCCCCAGCCGCGGGGCGGTGATTGGGCGGCCGCGCGCACGCGCAGCGGCTGGAGGGGGCGGGGTCCCCGCGCCGCCTTCGCTCAGCGCCTGCGCTGTGGTTTCTTTCTAGGCCGCGCGAGCTCGCCACGGCGCTGAACGACCGGGGGCAAATCAAATACCTGCGCGTGGATTTCCCGGGGGCGCTGCGGGACTACACGGCGGCCATCCGCGCCCGGCCCGACTTCGAGGTGCCCTACTACAACCGCGGGCTGATCCGCTACCGGCTCGGTAGGGCAGAGCGGCCGCCGCTTCCCGCGCGCTCGGCCTGGAGCTACAGCGCCCCCTGCTGGCGGGCGGGCGCGTGACCCCGGCAGCCCTCGCGTGGCGCCACGTGCTGCCCCTCTGGGTAGCGTTAGCAGGTAGCGGGGCATGGAAAGGAGGACATTGGAGGAGCCGTGGAGAAAATGTAGTATTCATGTCACATTTTTCTGTTTTTAGGGAGCCCTGGATCGCTTCTCCCTAAAAATAGGGCGATACGGGGCGTCCCAGCATACTTTAACCCCTGTAAGTAAAAAAACAGGCATCATGTCCTTTGAAACGCCTGCCAGACAGAGGACGTGAAGGTTAAAAGGAGGACGCGTCTTCCTTTTGCTGACGTCTGGTAACCCTCGGAATGGGTCACCGTCCCACCGAGCTGCTGCAAAAGCGAAGGGGACGTGGAGGGTCCCAGGGGCAGCTGGCATCTCCCAGGAAAGCTCGTTCGATAAATAAATCGGTTAGTCTTTGAAAGGGCCACCAGACTTCTTGTTTGTTAGGAAGCTGATGGGTTTTCAAAGGTTTGTTTCTAGGGTAGTGAAATGCTGCGCAGATCACCCACAGCTTTTCACAGTGTAACTTCATCTCTATAAAATGGCGTCAGGGCAGAGCCGTAAAGCTTTGTTTCAGCACCAATCAGAATGCGCCCCTTTCAATGAGCGGCACTGGGGGCCATTGCCATGAAACACATCCTTTAGTGGAGTGGCACAGTGGAGCCGCACCAGTGCACCCAGGGCAAAGCCTTGCTCGCCCCACCCTAGTTAGGTCTCTGCTTCAGGGCTTATTTGTAGAGCTCTGCAAATCCGCAGATATCCGCCTTATATCCGCAGACCATTTCTTGCGGATGCAGATCGGATACGGATCCACATATTTTTATCTGCACAGAGCTAGAGCCCCGCAAACATGCGGATATCCGCTTTGCATCTGCATCTGCGGATACAACACAGATATCCGCGGACCATTTCTTGCAGATGCAGGTCAAATACGGATCCACTTATATGTATCCACGCAGGGCTCTACTTATTTGGTCCTGCCAGTTGGCTTTTTCTTTTTCCTGGGTAAGCAGTAAAATTTTGTGGCTAGTGTTGGACCTGATTCTGCTCAGACAGCACTTTTACACCCAGGGAGGGCAACTGGGAAATCCATTGAGTTATCTTCACAGTACAACCAAAGTCTGCTATCAAGTATGAAAACACTTAAGAAATATTGTATGTGAGAAACTAGTGAAGGCAAAGGAAATCATGAATTGAGGCTACTGGGTTGCTTTTCAGTCCTCTTTTCTGTCATCCCATTTGGCCATTTCCACCTTTCTTGTGTCACTTGGAGTTTGTAGTTTCTTATTTAACACGTCACTGATAAAACTGACTTTAACAGCAAACTGAGGAGCCAAGAAAGAATTATCACTATTTTGAGTCAACAGTGCAACACTGGCAAAAAAAAGCAAACAGTATTCTGGGATATAATACCAGCAGTATTGTAAGTGGGATGTAAGAAGTAATTCTGCTCTCAGTAGGCCTCAGTTGGAGTATTGTGCTTAGTTCTGGATGCCTCATTTCAGGAAAGATGTGGACAAATTGGAGAGGATCCAGAGAACAGCAACATGAATGATTAGAGATCTGGAACACTTGACTTATGAGGGAAGATGGAAAGAACTGGGTTTGTTTAGTCTAGAAAAGAGGAAACAGCAGGGACATGATAACAGTTTTCAAATATCTAGAAAGTTGTCAGAAGGAGGAGGGAGAAAAACTGTTCTGTTCAACTGCCCATGATAGGACAAGAAGCAGTAGACTTAAATTACAAGGGAGGTTGGCCATTTAGAAAAAAAATCCCTGTCAGAGTGATTAACCACTGGAGTAAGTTGCCTAGGCAGGTTGTGGAATCTCCATCACTAGAAGTGTTTAAGAGCAGATTAGACAAGCACCTATCAGCAATCTTCTCTCTAAGCTGCACGGGTGGGTGGTGGCACAGCCACCGCCATCACCCACGCAGGTAATAGTGACCCCATGCAGGCTTGGCAGTCAGAGGCTCTGCACACGTTCTTCTCAGTGCCACGCCTAGGGGCTGAGGCTGGGAAAGTTTAAAATCTGCCCGACTGGAGTCATGTACCAACTGGCCAGGCAGGGGAGAAGAAGTCAAGGGATGGAGGGGGGAGATTACGGAGGAAAGAAGGGGTTGGACTCGGCCACGGCAGAAGTGGGGACGTGCCGGGGAAAGCTGTGGATGGGAGGTTACAGGTAAGGAGAACTTGGGTTGGGCAGAGGCAAAAGTGGGGACTGTACTGAAGGGAAACTGGCAGTGAGGAGGGGTTACGGGGGGGAAGAAGGGGTCAGGAAGGTGGAATCAGGATCATGCTGTGAGGGGGTGGGGATCAAGGGGTGTGGAGCACACAGTTTCCCTTGTTCCTAGAGGCTTTCCTTATAGCAGCCTCTGTAGCTCAGTGGATGGATTGGTAGCCTTTTAATCTCAAGGTCATCAAGCCTTGTGCTGGGTATTTTGATTTTTTTTCTGTAGCTCCCTACAAAAGGGCTAAATTGGGGAAAAATATAGCAAACACTAATAAAATGAAAGAAAATAAACTATGCCATGAAGAAAATTACAAACAGGGACCAATTAAGTAAAAGAAATGGGGCACATTAGAACTGGCTGGAAACAATTTAGGACAGTTCTTTTAAAACTGTAAAATGGGGTGCTGTGGAAAATGAAAAATGAGAGGTGAGAACTGCTTTTTTAACTTTTCTAGGTGCTGTTCCAGTTTATATTCTCAGATTTAGTTTCTTAACTTTTTTTAGTCTCATGAACATTAATGAAAGGGTCATGAAAATCTTTCGTTTACTGAAAAATTCTAGTTTGCAGTAAAAGAAAACATTTTGGTAATTTTTTAAATTTTAAAATAATTAAAAAAAACACATGACTTTGCACAGTTTTAATGCTGCATTCATTAATTGTTACCCATTTTCCATGACATAATATGGTAATGACAGTTATATTAATACTGCATTTTCTCCATGCGTTCTCCAATGTCCTCCTTTTCATACTTCCCTGTCCTCCTTTCCATGCTTTGAATGAAAAGATAACATCTATGCAATGTTGCCTCTCTAAGCTGATGATGCAACTGAGCAAGTTTTGGATGTACTTGGGCAGCCAATGGGCAGTGGCCCAGGGGCCCTGACCTGTGTCGGGAGGGAACTTGCTTAGCTGCATCCATAAATTGCTCAGCTGCATCATTAGCTTCGAGGGAACATTGCAAGATGGTTTAAGTGGGTTCTTGGTCCTGCTATGAGTGTAGGGGAGTGGACATGATGGCCTCTCATGGTCTTTTCCAGGTTCTGTGATTTTATAGAACAAACGAGTCCTGTGTGACCTAAAGACTAACATTTATTTATGGCATGAGCTTTTGTAGGAGAAAGTCCCACTTTGTCAGACACTTTGGAGATGGGGGAGCTTACAAAATGGGAGGAAATAAATGCAGGGAAGTGTAAGTCTATGTCCACACATTGGTTTTAAAGCGAAACAACCACCGTTGTTTCACTTAAAAAAAAAAAAAAAAAGGTCCAGATGATGTTTTGTTGTTTTGAAATGAGGAGCTCCCTCCTACACTTCCCTCTAAGCTGTGTGTGTGTGCGCGTGCACACAGGTCATGAAACCTGCACACGACAAAATAAAGTGTGCACAAAAAAATTCAATAGTGCTAATATTGGTGCTCACAAAGAAATGTTTTTGCATACACAATGAAATTGTTTACACACACAGTCCACAAGTAATTAGAGGGAACGCTGCCCTCATATCGAAACAACAAACCTTGATTTGAAACAGTAAAACCAGGTAGGAAATCAAAACAGTTGTTGAATCGAAATGGTTGTTTCAAAACAACACCATTCAGAGGCGTTTTGAGAAAAGGGCTGTTTTGATTAGAGGGCTTTGACCAGGGGCACCCCTCTTCCCCACCGCTTTCCCGGCAGTAGGGAAAGGATCGGGGCCATCTTGCATCCCCGCAGCTTCATTGGCGGCAGTGAAATGATCTGGGCCACCCCTCATCCCTGCTGCTTTCCTGGCAGTGGGGAAAGAATTGGGGGCACCCCTCTTCCTGGTCAGCAGGGGTAGGGATCTCAGAGAAATAGAGAAAGATGGGGTCTAGTCACCTGGTTACAAGGAAGTCAGTGGAATACTAGGTAGAGATTAGAAATTGGCTCCATAAGTCCTTGGCTTAGTGCATTAACTGCAGATTCATCCTTCTCTTTTCCTGTGATGGAAACTGTAATTGTCAGATTGACTTGTTTATGCACATGACCTGGGTGTAAGTGTTTTTTGTCATTCCACATAGTAGTATGGGTCAAGTGAGTGGTGAGGTTTTTGAATCAGTGTGATTTTTTTCAATATATATATTTTTTCAGACCTTTGACCTAAAGTGTAAGAAAACAGCAGTTAGCTGAGCTGCTATGGCTGAACAAGGCACAATAGTAGCTAGGACAGTGTTGCCATTGACGTCAGTGAGCTTTCGATCAGGCACTAAATCATCACAGCAGAATTGGCTGCTGCAATTTTGGGCATCCATAAGGAAATTAATTTGTAATTAGTTATGTGAAGTTGTTCTCTTTCTTTCTTACTTTTTTGGGAATTCATACACAAATAAATATAGAGTGAAACTTCAATAGTCCTCCTTTCTTTTTACAGAGTAAAATGATGGTCTCTTCCTAATATCACTGTGCTGAAGTGAAGTTAGAGCTTACTAAGGCTTCATTCAAGCTGCTATGCTAATATATTATGAATTATATTAAATTAAATTGTCATTAACATAAAGATCAAAATATGCTTTCATGTATTATCTGCATTAATTTTGTTCAATCTACTTAGCAATCTGCAAAATTTAGTAACTCCAGTAGGTCTCACCATCATTCTCTTAATTTCATGAGTTCTTTAGTTTCTGTAGTTTTTTGGCTCTGAAAACAATAATTTGGAATACTCGTGTGTTCCTAAAAAGAAACAAAAGCCGTTGGCAGTGATTCTGTGCTTGTGGTATTACTATTGCCTATTTTGTAATTGAATTAGTGGAGCCATTAGGCTGCAATGTGACTGTAAAGAGAACAGGGCCTGATCCTGAGAAGAGAGTCTCCTGTGAAGTACTAGAGAAGTTCAGCTAGACTGATTGTAAATTAAGTTGATTGTACCTTAGAATTTCAAGTATATGCAACAGAGGGTTTTGTTTGGTAAGACCAGCAGGAATCATTCTTCAGTTTTTGTGTGTGAAGTAGCTTAGATTTAGAAGCAAGTAATGCACATTTTCTTCTCTTTTTGCCACAGGATACTTTGACGAGGCCTTGACAGATTTCAGGAAAGTTTTGTCATTAAACCCTGAGTTTGAAGATGCTGCCTTGAGTCTAAAACAGACTATTCTTGACAAAGAAGAAAAACAGAGGAGGACACATTAAAAATCTAGCCAACTCCATAAAAATGTTTTCTTGAAGATGTAATTGACTTGAGATTTTAGTCTGTGATGAATAAAACACAAGATTGTTGACATTTAACTTATCTTGTTCTGGTAACAAGAAACTTTCTTGGGTTTAGATAATCAAATTAGGTATGTACTGTAATTGCTAAGTAAACTCTAGTTTTTGAACTGCTGTGTAATTGCACTGTTGAACAAAGGCAGCATCTATGCTGGTTTTTCTGTGATGAAATATAATGTATACAAAACTGAGGGAAGTTCAATAACTACTACTAAAGTTTGATGGTTAAAGAAATGTTTATATGTACTCTTGCATACATTGTTTGATCAGTTTTTAATGGAGAGAATAGACAAATTATAGCAAGTTTCAATATTTGAAGTTAGGCTTTTAGCAGAAATAACTTAATGGTTAAAACTATTTTATAGTATGTTAGTAGGCTAGAATTAAAACATAGCTCCCTACTGATTTCTGATATCCATCACGGAACTTGGACTATGGACTAAGGAAAGAGTATAGATGGAGTTTATATTTTATTGTATGGGTGAATGGATACTAAAAGGATATGTTATTTTGATTCTGTATCAACCACAAGGAATGCCGTTGGTTGAATTGTTTTCCTTTTGACTGTTTTCCTGTTTATTGAAAAAGTCAATTAATATAGTACTTAAAAACCATATGATCTAACAGTATGAATGCATTAGAACAGGGGTCTCAAACTCAAATCATCACGAGGGCAGCATGAGGACTAGTATGTTAGCTGCAGGGCCGCACCACTGAAACCTTTTCATACGATGATATTGCAAATATCGATAATGGTAGCGTTATTGTGGGCTGCAGGAAATAACTTCAGGGGCTGCATGCGGCCTGCAGACCTTTTAGTTTGAGATCCCTGCATTAGAGTAACTGCAAACTGGTGTAGCTTTTATTTCAGGTTTGGCTAGAGAAACAGCAGTTCAAGTCCAGAACACTGGGGTTATCATACCATCGTGTTGTCCATAATAATACATTTCTGGGGGCTTTTTTGTTTGTTTTTATTGCAAGCATGTGCATCAACTTTAAATGTCTGTTGAATAAAGAAGACTGTTTTGATATTCCTTCATCGAAGATCCGTGGCTCCTTACAAATGCAAGACCACATACCATCAACTCTCACAAGTCATTCTGGTTTAGTTCCAGAGCACTGCTTGGGTGAGTAAAGGGACTGGGATTTAGTCCTTAAGTTGCTTTATGTTTTATGCACAGTTACCGCTGCTTCATCATGGATATCACTTCCCGCTCTGGCGTGATGGACAGAAGCTGTTCTGTGGGCATAATTCCCCCATACAATTTCAACTAATCATGTACAATTTCAGGGACAAGGGTTTTAGCTTTCTGATGCACCTGTTAGATTTGATGGCATTGTTAGCCATGTTTTGCAGGTAGAGAAGGAAACATACTGTGATGTGAGTGTCCATGTTTTCAAGAGTTTGTTTAGGTTTTTCAAATGAAAACCCTGCATTCATTAGGTGTATTAATCTCCCCAGGAGAAGTAGATGTTGGTGAAGAATGCTCTCAATCTTCAGCAGACTCACATTTCCTAACTAGAACAAAAAAACTGGCAAATGAGGGTAATACATTATTTTTAGAAATAGTTTTTGTATTTCAGTTTAGTTGCTGCTTATTGTGCCTGTCTGCGTGGAATTAAATTAAAGGGGGGTTGTTAAGAAGAGCAAGCACCCGAGAAGAAAATTGTTAGACAAGAGAACTCTGGGAAGATACCTTCAAGTAACCAATGACTGGGGCCATTAAGTTGGGAAGATGTAGAGGTAGAAGTTACATAGCTGTTTTACTCAACTCTGGTTTGCCAGAGCCTACAAGTCAAAAGGACCAAGTACACCTTGCAGAAAGGAAGGAGTGATTGGTTGGCAGCAGGGAGGGGATGCAGCAGAGATAGGTATTGTGAGGGAGAAGGGGAAGCTTAGGCAAGATAGGAATGTTGACTTTTGCATTTTAACTTTTCTCAGTGCTATGTGGGCTCTTTGGAAGGAGCAGTTTTGAGTCACATTAACCAACTCTTGATCACAGGCTCCATGCAAGTGTCTTATGTTAACACAGTTGAAAGTGGGGGTATCCACTCTGGGATCCAGTCGAGAAATAGAACTGCACAGTTCCATTCAGAGGTAAAGTTAGCAAAATGCATCAGCTGAGAGGGTGCACTTGAGGGCCTGTAAATAAATAGAAGGCACTTCTTGCTTTGTAAGCTGGACACCATGGTAGAAACAAGGTGGTTTAGGTTGGAGTTCCAGCCTCAAATAGACTGAACAAGCATTGCTCTGAGAGAAGGACAAATGAAGGCTTGTCAGTTGGAAAGTACCTATGAAGAGAGTAGGGAGGGAGATCACAGGTGCAGCTCAACCCTGAGCCATGACACTGTCCCTTCCAAATGCCCACATTAAGATATTTTTAAAAATGGAAGAATCCAATTGTATATTTTTGAAAAGTAAATAATATACAAGAACTTTTATGATAAACCCTTCATTCTTACATAGCCATTTCATTTAATGTAGGCTGCTATTCAGTTTTTTTTAATACTGTCTCCATCATTACTATAGGAACACATCTCTGAAATGGGAACAACCTTACACACCAGTTTTTCAACAATATTTTCTTTTCTCAGTGAGACTAGCAGGCTGTCCTAGTAAATGTCTTTTTTGTTTGTTGATCTGTGTTTTATATTATTTATTGATTGACAACAGGCATGCCTGAAGAATCAATACGTTTATAAGATATCCAGATGTCTTTGGCCACTGGTCAATCATAATCCCAACTGCTTTTTCAGTCTGAAATTATTAAACTATGCTGTGGCACTGTGGAAGGGGTGTGAGGAAGACACCCTTCTCCCTCTTAGTAAACTGAAGTAGAGCGATCCACATTGTAGTTCTCCAGTTTGAAATATTTGGTGCTCCTAATCCTTTATGCATCAAAACAAAAATAGAGGGCAATAACAGTTTATTTCATCAACATTTCCAGCTGCAACTCAGAAAATCTCTAACTTGTAAAATGAACACAATGAAATCTTTAGAGAGTATGCTATATAGAGGCATATGATATTGTGGGATTTACCACTTAACCACACTTAGATACTGTCTCTGCCTGAAAATTGTAAATTTTTGTAGAATGTATGAAACGATAATGGCTCCTCCCTTTAGAATCATGGCTGAGCCTTCTCCTTTCATGGACATGTGCTACAGCAGTAAATCTAATGGATGATTGTTGCTAACATGCCTGGATTGGCACTCTCTCTTGGCGAGGAACATTTCAGACATGAATAATTCACAGCCTCTTCTCCAGCGTTTCCTAGGGCCCCAAAAAAGCCATTGCCTGCTTCCCTCAGGCAGGCGTCTTGTTGGCCAGGGTAGTTTACTAGCAGACCCTCCATTTAATCTGTTCCTCAGGGCTAGGATTATCTCAATAATGAGTAACAATCTTCTCACCCAATGATTCTCTCCCTATAAACTTAATGTTTGGTCCCCTCAGTGTATTACAGAATGTTTTGTTTCTTCCAGTGTCTGGAACAACCATCTCTTTTTGATCTTGTTTGGTCAGAGACATGGAAAAGGAATGTCATGGAGTCATGTAGTGCCCCACTACATTAGTTTTATGTGGAGTTATCTTTTCCCAGAAGGGAGTATGCACAGTTACAGCCCTCACACTCTGTTGCAGGGACCATCTTCCACTTCCAAAGAAAGTTAGAAACACAGAGCCTGTTGCAGTTCAGCAAGCCAGAAACTGTCTGACTAGAGGGCAGGGAGCTTTGCCATGCTGGAAAATGGCTTGAGAAAAAGCAATCATTCCAAAAGGAAAATCTTGGAACATTAGAGGAAAATGATTAGGCTTGTCTCTTTTTTGCTTCTTTATGGTGCATGATTTCCTTTCCTAGCTGCTATTTTAAACTCAGTGATGAAGAAATTCAGAGTTAATGGACTTTGGAAGGAAAGATTTGTAAAGCCCTGCAAATATACAGATATCCGCATTATATCTGCATCTGCAGATACAACATGGATATCCACGGAACATTTCTTGCAGATGCAAATCAGATGCAGATGCACATATTTTTATCTTTACAGAGCTAGAGCCCTGCAAATATGCCGATATCCGCAGATATCTGCATTATATCCGCATCCACGGATGCAACACGGATATCCATGCCCCATTTGTTGTGGATCCACGTATTTGTATCTGCGCAGGGCTCTTAAAGATTTGAACCCAAGCCTTGCAGAGTGATAAATAAACAGTATCTGTGGAGGAAGGGGACCTGCTCATTACTATGGATGCCTCCAGGACCTCTTTAATGTATGACTATCATTAAAAAATACAAAATTAGATTTTAGGATGCATACTGAACAGGAGGGAGAATAATGCTGTGAATTACTAGCTGAATCTGCTCTGGATTATTATGTGCAAGATTGGTCTGAGTTACAAAATGGGAAGGGTCAGAAAAGGCTATGAACCGAGGGTCTTCCACTAATCTGCCTGCTGGAAGATTTCTTGCACCTCCTTCAGAAGCATTCGGTGCTGGCCCCTGTTGATTACTGTGCTAGTTGGACCTGCTTTTACCACACAGCTTGTTCTGTTGTTAGGGCGGCACACTTGTAGCAGCAGCACTTCACTCTATACTTCCCAGGTCATTCTACTTCCTTGAGACCAATGGAGACTTGACTCAGAGCTTGGCTAAGGCTCCCCCACCCCTGGGAGATTGAAGAGTACCAGTAATATGTGGGGAAACCCTCGAAGAAGGTGGGGCAAATGAAGTTCTCACATTGCTTCTTACAGCACAGGCACAATGTAGCTGGCCTAAAATTCCCAAGCTTAGCTATTGGAGTTTTCCCTGCTGGCTCCTTGTCCTTGCATGACTACAGGAAGAGTCTGCTCCACATCTACAACATACGGAGGTGGCCTTCAGGAGTGAGGCAGTCTGATCAAATACTAGGGAGATTCAATGTTCAATGTGTTGCTTGAAGGAGAACAGATGTACATGGAATTGGTTGGGTGATCACTACTGTTCCTCTAATGCACAGCCTTCCCGTGTTCCCACAAGAGAGTGAGAGTACTAAAGGCTATTGGATAACTAGGCAGATGCTACAGCTACACTATGAGTCAGTGGTGTGATTCTCAGCTTGCATACACTTCAAGCTAGCCAGAGTATAAATAAAACTGCAGTGGTAGCCCTTTCAACTACAAAGCTAGCCCAAAACTGGTGTGTATTCACTCAGTTCAGCTCACCACAGCCCATGGTTCTGTAGCTGCATTGCTATTTATGCATGCGCTAGCTTGGTGAGAGTTAGTGTGAGTATGTAACCGTGAGCTGGGAACCAGAGCCCAAGCTTGTAGAACAAGTTATTTTCCAGACAGCCAGGTTAAAGATGTATCCATGTCTAATGCACATTTATTTTTTGAAGCATACAGAGAACTTGATAATGGATGGGTTGTTTTAGTAATGATGGGAATCCATCCTCCCTTTTCACAGCTGCAACGGAAAGCCCTTTCCTTGAACATCTACAAGTTCCAAAGTGGTAGCCATGCTAGTCTAGTTGAGTGAAACAAACAAGGAGTCCTGTGGCACTTCTAAAAACTACCAAATTTATTTAATGCATGAGCTTTTGTGGGAGAAGATCCCACTTCATCAGCTGCCTGAAGGTGGAGATATCCTTCAATATCTTGCTTACATTAAGCCTGTGTCAGCACTAGATGCATCAGTGTCCAAGCTGAGAGTCTTTATTGAGAGAAGAAAGCGTGGCCAGTTCCATTCTATAGGAAAGAGGCCACCAGAGGAGGTCTCTGTTAGACCTATGTTCTGTGTAATTACTCATTTACAATAGCCAGTGTATTTTGAAGCAATACTTTTATCTGATGTTTCAGATTAGCACTTTACACTTCATGAAAGTCAATGTGTGAAATAATAAAATAGCCATGATCAGACATAGGCTAAGTCTAGTGGCCAGCAAGCTTGTTGTGTCAGCATCTGAAAGAAAGGAAAAACATCACTGTTACTTGATTTTTGTTGAGTTCCCCAGCAGTCATGGCACAGAGAGAACATCACTGATTTACTAGTAACATGCTGTTCATCAGCCCTGCAGTGCTGTCTTGGGTCAGAGTCTGGTCTCACTTCTAGCAGGCGATAGGTCTGATCATTTCAAGAACAAGTACCGTCTGAGGGATTTAGACAACTATTAAAATTGGAGGTGTATCTAAACATAGGTACCTTGTTTTTATTAGACAACTTACAAAGAGGTAGCCATGTCAGTCTAGTTCAGCAAAACAAACAAGGAATCTAGTGTCGCTTTTAAAGACTGACAAAGTTTCAGGAAGTAATTTTGCTTTCTCTTTCCTCTCATCTTCTAATATGCTGTTCTTCAATGCTTGAATCTATACAACTGCTTTGATTTTCTGTAACAGTCTGACCTGATGCTATGACTTACGTTGTCCTTCGAGCACTGCTCACATCATTCAGTTACAGGTTGTCTACATTCCGCAGCACATGGTAGCTGGGAAAGTCTTCAGCCTTAGCCTGTCAGATCAGGACACATGGCCAACGCCCCCTCTATGCCAGGACCGCGGCTATATAGGTGACCGTGACCCTGACCCTCCCAGTTCCTTTTTCCGCCCTCAGCAATGGTTTTGGATCAGCCAAGAAACTTGGCTAAGCAAGTGCCTGTCTTCTACCACGAAATTCAAGATGCCTGGTTTCAAACTGTGCTTAGGATGCTGCAAATCTTTCCCACTCGACGATCCACATGATAAATGTCTCGCATTCCTGGTTGAGTCCTATCTCGCCGAGAGCTGCCCTCTCTGCCAGTCCTTCAAAAGGAGGACTCGCAAGGTCAGAGAGCTGCACCGCCAATCCCTTGCTGGGAGTAGCACGCAAATCTCCGATGCTGCCTGAGCCCTGAGAGCTCTGCTGGCTCACCGATTGGCCTGGGCACTGGAACCCCAGAACTGTTCTTTGGGCCCAAAGTCTCGGTCAATGCCCCTGTTGGTATCGTTGGGGCACCGAACATCTCGGTCGCTGAATCAACCCAATGCCGAACAGAAAGCAGCACTGCCAATGGCACCATCAATGCCGCAGGCCCCTGCGATGATGCAGGTGTGTTCCACGGCCCAGGTTCCGGCACTGCAGAAGAAAACCAGCTCAACGCTGACCACGGCACTTGGAGTCCAGTCGGCACAGGATGCAGTACCACCAACCCAGTACCACCCAGCCCACCGCAGGTACTGCAATCCGGCACTGGGGACTGCTTTCCGGCCAACCCGGTGCCGCCTAGTCTGCCCCCAGTACTGCAATCAGCTGATGACTGCTCCCCAGCCTCCTCTCCACGCTCCTCCCGGGGCGTGTTGGTGCCATGCTCCCAAGCTTTAGGGGCACCTTCCCACAGGTTGGTGTTGACTTTGCCTCCAGCCTTGGTCCATTCTTCTCCACTCAAGATGATTGTAAGTGTTTACACCCCGCAACCTAACAGACCCTCTCTAAAACCTCAACTCCTCCAACAACAACTTCAGCAGTTAAAACAACAGATCCAACTGCAGAGGCCTTTCCCAAGGCCCCCCTCTTTTCCCCAGTGCCATCTTGGGGACATGGACAAGGACAAGGTCCATTCGGGAAAGAGCGAGAAGTCCCACGGTCTGTAATTGGATGGGTGCGGGCAGGCCTCCGAACACTCGTTGGGGAAGAAACAGCGTTTTTGACAGTTACTATATGGGCAGCAAACCCACGACCCAACTGATCCCCAACCGCTTACACTGCTTCACACACCACTGGACCAACATCACATCTGACCAGTGGGTGCTCGAGACAGTCGCGGAGGGGTATCATTCAGTTTCTTTTGATTCCTCGGGACAGAAAAACTGCCCCCTCGTCCAACCTTCGGAAACCAGGGTCTGTCCCACCTTTTTGAGATTGAGTGCCAGAAACTCCCTGCCCTCGGAGCCATAGAATAGGTTCCAAAGCAGGAGTGGAGAAAAGGGTTTTACTCCTGATACTTCCTGGTCCCGAAATCCAACAGGGACCTTCGACCCATTCTAGATCTCAGAGCCTTAAACAAGCATATAAGGAAAAAAGTTCTGCATGGTTTCCCTATCACAGATCCTCCCGTCCGTCTCCCGGGGATTGGTTCACGGCCCTCGATCTGAAAGATGCCTACTTTCACATAGCCACAAGACCCCGCCACAGGCAGTTCCTAAGGTTCATGGTGGCAAACGACCACTTCCAGTTCACCTCTCTCCCCTTTGGGTTCTCCCTGCCACCAGGGTGTTCACGAAGTGTATGGTATTGGTCGCGGCATACCTGCGCAGATGTGGCATAAGAATTTACCCCTATCTAGACAACTGGTTAGTAGTCAGGAAATTGAGCTCCCAAGTAGAGCTCCACGTTGGAGTGGTAGTGAGGCTCTGCGACAATCTGGGCCTCCACATAAACCAAAAAAAAGTCAAAGCTCTGCCCGTCTCAAAACATAGAGTTCATAGGGGCATGTCTAGAGGCCCGCAAGGGGTCAGCATTCCTACCCATCTCCAGATTTCGGTCCATTTGCACAATCATTACAAAGCTGCAAACATCCCCTTGACCACAGCCCTCCTGTGCCTGCAGCTCCTTGGCCACATGGCAGCCTCCACCTCAGTGATCCAGACAGCACACCTGAGGATGAGGCCTTTCCAGATCTGGCTTTCCAAGGTGTTCCACATATGAAGGGACTCCCCAAACAAGGGACTGTCTATTCCCCAGGATACTCTGGGGACACTTCAGGTTTGGAGGGATCCCAGCTTTGCCATGGGTGGCATCCCCTTCAAAGACCCCAGGCCCTCACTGACCTTAATATCGGATGCCTCAAACACAGGGTGGGGGGCCCACATCTCTGGGGGACTCTCCATGCAAGGGCTCTGGTCCCACATGGATGGTTTTCTCCACATAAATGTGAAGGAACTGAGGGCCATCAGGCTAGCTTGCATGACCTGACTGGACAAGATACAGGGCATGTCAGTCCAGATCCTCATGGACAATACCACAGCCATGTCCTACACGAATCAGCAAAGGGGGGGGGGTCTACTCCCTGTCACTGTGCAAGGAGGTGTGCAAACTCTGGGAATTGGCCATATGACAACTTCATCTCAGTGGCCTCCCACCTACCAGGGACGGACAACGGGCTAGCAAAAATCGCTAAGCAGAAAACCATTAGCAAACCATGAGTGGTCCCTCCATGACAAAGTGTTCTCCCTCCTGATAGACAAATGGGGATCCCCCCAGATAGACTTGTTTGTGACATGGCAGAACTGCAAGTGTTCCCAGTTCTGCTCCCTCAGGGTCTGGGAAGAGGTGTCTCTCACCGACGCCTTCCTCATCAGCTGGTTGGGGCCCCTGATGTATGCCTTCCCACTGGTTCCCCTGCTACAGAGGGTTCTTTTGAAAATCGACAGGGATGGAGTGAACATAATGCTAATAGCTCCGAACTGGTCCAGACAGCATTGGTTCCCACTCCTGCAGGACATCTCCATAGAGATCCCACTCCGTCTCTCACAGTGGGCGGACCTTTTGACGCAGGATTCAGGGCACCTTCAGCACCCAGACCTGGGCTGGCTACACCTGATAGCCTGAACGCTCTCTGGCGCAGTGAGCAGAGCCTCTCCTGCTCAGACAGGGTTAAGAAGGTCCTGGTTGGTAGTAGAAGACCACCAGGTCCACGTACACAGCCAAAGGGAAGCGATTCTCCATTTGGGCGCGGGACAAAGGTGTAGACCCTACATCAGCCCTGATATACCTGATCCCTGACTATCTTGTTCCTCACTGAGAGTCCATTTAGCAGCAGTCTCAGCTCTCCATAAGAGTGTGGATGGGCAATCAGTTTTCTCCCATCCCATCTCTGTCAGATTCCTAAAAGGTGTGGAGAGACTCTTTCCCCAACCCCACAAGCCCACCCCGCTTTGGGACCTGAATGTCATCCTCTGGGCAATGACAGAGCCACCCGATGAGCCTTGGACTCAGCCACCCTCCTGGTCCTGTCCTGGAAGGTGGCCTTCTTAGTAGCAATCAAATCTGCTCGAAGGGTTTCAGAGTTGAAAGCCCTTTGCTCGGAACCCCCATAGATGAGGTTCTACCCAGATAAAGTGATTATATGTCACCACACATCCTTCCTCCCTAGGGTGGCCGCCCCCTTGCATGTTAACCAGGAAATTTACTTGCCAGTCTTTTACCCAGACCCCCAGGTTACGCAGAACCAGAGGAGGTGGCATACATTGGAAGTGAGGAGAGCACTTCTAACTTACATTGAGTGCACCTGGCTCTTCCACAAGACCCCCCAACTGTTTGTGGTGGTTGCTGAACGTAAGAGGGGTTTACCAGTATTCTCACCGTGTGTCTCTCAATGGATTGTGAGCTGCATTAAAGACTGCTACGGAAGGTCAAACACGCCCCCCTTCCTGGAACTGTTAGAGCCCACTCTACCTGGGGCGAGGTGTCTTCTACAGCCTTCCTTGCCAAGGTCCTGATCAAAGAGATCTGCAGGGCCGCTATGTGGTCGTCGATACATACCTTCATGATGCACTACGCCATCTCCCAACAGGCTAGAGATGATATCGCTCTAGGCAGGGCTGTACTAAATGTGGGTAGACTGTAACTCCTCCCACTGTCCATGGGTACAGCTAGTAGTTACCTGTAACTGAATGATGTGAGCAGCACTCGAAGGAGAATGGTGGGTTACTTACCAGTAACTGCCCTTCTTTGAGATGGGCTGCTCACATACATTCAGGCCCCGCTCACCGTCCCGGCTAATGAAGTTGGTGAAGGTATAGGGGACTGGGAGGGTCAGGGTCACAGTCACCTATATAGCTGTGGTCGCGACGTAAAGGGGGCGTTGGCCACGTGCCCTGACCTGACAGGCTAAGGCTGAAGATTTCTTGAGCTACCTGTAACTGAATATGTGTGAGCAGCCCATCTCAAAGAAGGACGGTTACTGGTAAGTAACCCACCATTTCTCTGCATTCCCATTCATCTGTAGTTCTCAATCTTCAAGACTCTAACAAAGTGGGATTTTCTCCCATGAAAGTTCATGTGATAAATCAATCTGTTAGTCATTAAGCGCCACCAGACCCCTTGTTTGTTTTATTTGTATTTAGTAGTATTTTCTCTTCCAGTTAAATTGTGATACTGTGTACATTGGGCCTGAAACTTAATTAAGAGTATTGAGACTCCATATTTGTTTGGCGGCAAACTAGTTGTAAATTACATAGATGAATACAGGCTGTGAGGCCCAACATTCTCACCAAGTTTAGTCTGTATGTTTTAATCCACAGTTGGTTCAGGATCAACAATCCAGACTGGCCCAGCCAGTACATAACCACGGAGACCAGAGGTCTGATCTGGAAAGTTTAAAAGACAGTTATTGACAGAATAGAGGACCAGAGCTACTGTACTGTGACCAACTTTAAATCCACTGAGATTCTGAAGCTATTAATACTAGTGTTTTACATTGTCAGCTTAAGGCTGTAGAAACCAATTACCATTAAAATTCTGATCTTTTGTGCTATTTAGGTACCTAAAGATACAGTTAGAGATTTTCTAAAATCCTGCTAGGCACCCAACTCCCTCTAAAAATCTAGCCCAAGGTGTTTCAGGCATGGCCCAATCCCAGTTTAAACCTACCCATCCTTTTCCTTATTTGGGCACACTGGCCTCCGCAGGTCCAAATGTTGCCAGCTGGTACTTTAGGAGGAGAGCAGATTGTGACTGTGCAGTGCAAGTGCACCTGAAAAAAAGAGAAGAATTTTTTGTTAATGAGAGCTCCCTTTGCTTTTACCTTTCATTTACTGCTTAGCAAAATTGTGCTCGCACAGGGCACCTTCTACCACTGTTGGCACTGGCTTTCTAGTTTGGTGTTAAGAAAGCCCACTGTCATTTTTTGTAAGAGAGAAGTTGAGATAGATGGTGTTAACCCACTAGCCTGGAAGAGGCTGTATAGAAACTGAATCTATAATGTCAGGTGAGGCTGCTGGTATGTTAAGAAGGTCATGGTAAAATGGCATAACGTTGGTTTCCAGTGACGTTGTGAGCTGTTCCTTGATGCTGAAATACCAGGCGGTTTTTGGCCTGGTCGCTCAGTGTGGAACGGGAAGAGCGACTGGCAAAGCATTCTAAGCCAAAGTGTCTTTGATTGTCATCTGTTGTCTTCCCTCACTCCCAGGCTAGGGTTGTCACCTGCTTTTACCCTGGCAGTCCAGTTTTTGGCTTCTTTGTCCAGGTGCCATTGTAGGGTTGCCAGATGCCTGGTTTTTGTTTTTGTTTTTTTGTTTTTGTTTGTTTTTCAGAAAGTCTGGTTGAAAAGGGGACCTAGCAATGCTAAATGGCACCCAAACCAAAAGTTTGGTTACTGCGGGACAGGAAGGCACACTGGCTTATTAACCCATGCCAGTCCCTGCTCAGTTGCGGCTGCCTCCTACCAGCAGGCAGGTTCTTTAAGATGATTTTCCAAAGGGATAGCTGTGTTAGTCTAGTCCAGTAAAAAAAACAACAAGCAGTTGTGTGGCACTTTAAGACTAACAGATTTATTTTTTGCATGAGCTTTCGTGGGAGAAGATCCCACTTCCTCAGATGCTTCGAAGATGGGTGAACTTACAGAAAGGAATGAAACTAAATGCAAGGGGGTGTAAAACATTGGATCAGGTCATAAAGTAACAGCAAATCAGAGCAGTTTACAGGCTTAAAGAATGGGAAGCCTGAAGTCAAATTACCCTTTGTAATGGGAAAAGAACCCATAATCTCGATTGAGTCCTGCTTTCACAGAATTTAGCTTGCATATTAATTTCCATCTTCCTAATCACTCGATGATGGATTTGTTAACGACTGTCATTAGAGATGTACCTGGGACATCAAGACTCCAAAGAGAAACAGCTGAACTCGAATTAATATGCAAGCTAAATTCTGTGAAAGCAGGACTCAATCGAGATTATGGGTTCTTTTCCCATTACAAAGGGTAATTTGACTTCAGGCTTCCCATTCTTTAAGCCTGTAAACTGCTCTGATTTGCTGTTACTTTATGACCTGATCCTATGTTTTACACCCCCTTGCATTTAGTTTCATTCCTTTCTGTAAGTTCACCCATCTTCGAAGCATCTGAGGAAGTGGGATCTTCTCCCACGAAAGCTCATGCAAAAAATAAATCTGTTAGTCTTAAAGTGCCATACAACTGCATGTTGTTTCTTTAAGATGAGACAGCAAATGATGGGGCAGGGGAGAGGAGAGGAATGAGAAGTGGGTGTGGGGCCTTGGAAGAAAGAGGCAGAGCAGGGGTTGGGACCTGGGAGAAGAGATGGAGCAGGGGTGGGCCTTTGGGGCAGGGAGAAATGGTGCTGGGTGCAGGACCTCGGGGTTCCAATTATTTGCAGTCAGAAAGGTGGCAACCCTATGGCCCAGTCTTGTAGGAGACACAGGTTAGCGTCCTAGGCATCCCGTCAAATCCAGCTTTTCCTCTACCGTCTCAGCTAGCCTGGCAATTCAGTCAGTTGTTGGATGGATTGGAATAAATGCAAGTGAGCTGAATAGTATTTCATATGGCTGTTGTGGTACAGGCTGATTTACCTGGTTAACTTTGTGGCAGACATTTGAGTTGAAGCACCAGGAGTCTGACTCTATAAGAGAGTCAGAAACCATATGAGAATTATATTTCCATACCAGGCCCTCTAGTTTACTTCAGCATGTGCCACTTTAAGTCACTAAAGGTGTGTTGAAAGACAAATTTTGTTTTCTGAGAAACCAGCCAAACCAAAGCCACACACCAGGCAGGCTAGTTGGCCTGTCAACCATCCATCAACTGAGCAAGTCACCAGTCTAGTGTTACCCTTGAGGGACTTAAATTGGGTCCCTTTTAACAAAGAAAGTTAGGATAGCACTTTTAAATGTGTTCCTCAGTATAAATATATTTCCTCAGTGTAGAGCACACAAATGTTATAATATCATTTCACATGCTAGGTTCTCTAACCTCTTAATCTCACCTGTCCCAGCAGAGGTACCAGCATCCTTACTGCTAATCTTTTAAAGTGAGCAGGATGTTTCACTCTCCTGCTAACAGACACTGGATAGAACGCTGTAACAGATTCATTGTTTTTGGTCTCACATCTATTTGAGAGATCAGAGAAACACTGTTAGAAATTATCAAGATGTTTCTGATTAACAGTTTTGTCATTTAAACTGCTACTTGCCCATCCACAATAACATTCCATTGTGACGTGCTGCTAAAGTCTGAAGACACTGTCATCCAGCAGTTATTCAAGTGTAATTCAATACCGGGTTCTTCATCTTTCAGCTCTACCTCAAAAAACATGGGCTCCAAGGAAGGTTTTACTATTGTTGAATTTGATTCATAGAGTTCCATGAAAGATTCATCTTGAAAAGAAGGGGTGTGGGGATTTTGTTAATCTATTGAAGACACATTTGATATTGCTTTCATTTCTAAAGAAGGAAAATTTACCTTTGAATACTCTTGAGATTATATTCAGAATTTGTCTGGTCTTTCTGTGTCCTACAGAACATAAAGTTATGGATGTTTTTATAAGAAACAATTCAAGCCTTGAGATAGGAGTGCTTACAACTACTAGAAGAGCAAAAGTGTTTTAAAATTGGAGAAAAAGAAGTCACCTGCCTGTAACATGTGATCTCACCATCATTGTACCATAGCCAAAAGGAGGGTGTCCATTTGTAGGCAGGTTACTCACAATAGCAGTATGCATCAGTGTCTCTTTTGTTGGGTAGTAGCACAAGACTGTCAAACTACAATAAGAGAGTTTTTGTAGACAGTTTCCATGCACAGTCACCATGCTGAGTGTAGTCAGGGAACAGGAGTCGTACCTGTAGTCTGGATCTCTTGTAATTCTAGGTGGTCCCCATGCTGGGAGAACCTCTTTCTCATAAGATATTTCATTTTCATAAATAATGTGATCACCTTCAAACTGTGCAAGCCAAAAATTGATTAGAATTTGAGTTAGAGAGGAAGAAAAAAAATCCCCTCTTTCCAGTTGCTTACCTTTAGTAAAGTTCCACAAGTGGAGACATGGAACTGGAAGAAAGCTTGTTCCTCATTAAATTCTTTGGGCTTACAGGTGCTGTCCTTCAGTTTTGTTTTGCCCATGTCAATGGAAGGAATAGTTTTCATTGGGGCAGATACTGTCACGGTTCCATTGGGATAGCACACTAAGAAAGTCAGAGAGACCATTACATTCAAGGAAGGCATCATGTTCCGTTCTGTAGATCAAGATCAATCCAGCTTACCTATAAATACTGAAGAGTTAAAATTGCAGCTCACAGAGAACATTTCTATGGTCTCCAGAGTACTTGCTTTCCTGAGTGCAAGATCAAACCTAGCTTTGATTCTCTGAAGGGACACTTCCTGCAAAGAAAGTAACAATACTTCTCGACTCAAAATAGTTAACTGATCAGAGAAAGACTGCTCTTTTTAGCTTGATACTGCTTTGAACTAGCAAAGTCTCAAAGATAAAGATTTGAGACAAGTGAGAAGACTTAAGACTGGCCCAACATGGGCCACAAGTCACATTTACTGGTGCAGATTAGTTGCAAAGCGGGAGCTGTGTCAGTGTAGTTCAGCAAAACAAACAAGGAATCTTGTGGCACTTTTAAAGACAAATTATTTATCACATGAGATTTCATGGTGCGGATTAGTTAGGCAGGGTCCCTGCCACATATGTTTTGATTGGCTATTGTAGAGTATTTTAGATGTGTATTATAATCTAGATTTCAACATGGACTATATGCAACTTTAGCCTTTTCATGACGGTTAGCAGGAATTCTTTAGAAAGAATCATGTCTAAACAAAATATTAAACTCAGTGAAGACAGGGCATCTGTCTCAACACCTGACAATTTTGTGTTTGCTTCACATACAAGGTGACCATTTCATCCATTGCACTAGGTAAAGGAATGCAATGGAATCATAGCTTAGGAGTCAGATCTCTTGTTCTGGTTGCATTTACTTTACTAATTGGAAAGCCCCTTGTTATTTTCTGCTCTAGAAGATGAATGTGATGTTACAAGACAAGCCTGAGAATGAACAGCCTTTCCCTTCAACATGATAAAAAGCCTTTTAGATGCCAAAGCCTTACAGTATGGTCTACATACCTCATAGATAATCCCACCAGCAAATAGAGGTACTTGCAACACCAGGTGGGTAGAATTGGTAATCAGGAGATACCTATTCAAGAGTGCAGTACGCTGATTCAGAAGTTCATTACCAATGTACAGGTTCCAGTAGCGTTGCAGACTTGAAATGAGAACTGTTAAATACAGGTTCTCTTTATCACAGTAGCCAATTGCTTCTGGTAGTTCTGTGAAAGGAGCCAGGAAATAGATTGGTTATACAGTTTTAGCTAGGGCATTAATTCTGACCATGGAGAAATTGTTTAGATTGATAATGATAGATTGCAATAGATACTTGGTGCTATTTGTAGACTGCATCCAAGACATGGCCAAAAATCCTAATTGATTAGCAGCTGCCTAACTGACTTCAGGCTATCCTTCAACTTTAGTAAGACTAGATGGGATTTATTTTGTTTTAGCCTCCTTTCAGCTCAACCCAAAACATGTTTGCTAAGATGAAGGCACTACAGTGAGAAGGATCTGTAGCCATGGGCATATTTTAAAACCAAGAAGATGGACAGAATGCCAGGAAGGAGGTCCTATTAATTGACTGTCTGATCCACTTTGAGTAATTTTACCATTTCTAGAGATTACAGAGCTGTATTTGGACCAGTTGAGCTTTTCTCTGGATGTAAAAGCTGGGTTACTTTCTAGGACAAGCTGAAATTGATAGAAATGTCTGAAATACTTTGTGAGTAGATGGAATGATACTAAAGTTGACTGGATTTGGCTAGTTTGATTTTTTTTACTGGATTAGGCTAACCATTACTTTTAACACACTCTAGGTTTTATTGTTTTTAGTGGCTCAATTAGTCTTCCTAGAATGAAGAACAGCTGTCATCTGAAAAACACAAGCTATATTGCCAATCATGAGCAGTCGTAGAATGGGATTTTTCCATTTTCCAAAAGCTTTTGGAATTTCTCCATTTTCCATTGGAGTTTTCCATTTTCCAAAAGCAACTGTTGAATGGGATTTTTCCATTTTCCAAACACTTTCATCATTGACCTAATTTGGCTTCCAGTGAAAATCCAACTCAAGTACTCATACTGTATTAGGGTCAGTCAGACAGTATAGGCCGAGGCTCACCAATATCTGCAAGCACACATTCTACTTCTGCTGGATGATGATATGGTTTCATCTCAGGACCCACATTAAGTGTATAGTTAAGATGGAGGGTATATTTTGTTTCATTTCTATTCACATACTGAAAGAGAAAAGAGACAGTGAGGCATCAGCAGCATTTGTTTCCAGCACAGACAAGAATGTATTTGCTGTGCACACCTACATTTGTTCCCCACAACAAAAAAATGTCTTATGTCATGTAAGAGCTCTGTATGGGTTGGTCCAAGATTGTGTTGAAGAGGCTGCACTAAGCCATTCATTTAAAAAAGAAGGACGTTAGATCACTCATCTAAATGCATGTCATTTCATAAACCTGTGCTGCAAATGTGTCTAGCTTCACTCTGTCACATTTTGTAATCAGCCTTGTGTACACTCACTTTGTCTGTTGCTTAAGCCTGAGCCTGAACTGCAGCATGTAAAAAGCAGTTTCCTGAATAACTGGATGTCTTTTGGATAAGGTTTATTGCAACATTGCAATCAGTGATCACTTTGTTTTTCTAAGTTAAACAGTCCTATCCCAAGAGGCAGTTATTTAATAGATTGGCTAAGAACCTGCTGCTGAACAATGTGTCTCTCTCACCCCTATACTTGCTAACAGAAGCATCGGAGGAAGTCAAAGGTTGCAGGTCATCTAATCACACCCAAAGTTGAATTTCTCCCCATACACTTTCTAAATGCAATGTAAATTCAGATCAGGCTAATGATACCCTCATTGGCATTACAGGGTTGGTGGTTAATGATGCCAGGTGTTAATTCTGAACAATGACTGCCCTAACACATTCAGATGACGGTTTGAATGTGTCATGATCTCCCACATTCTAGCAGAGCTGTCTGGGAATTTTCCAACAAAGTAATTTTTGCTAGAACTTAAAATGGTGATTTATCAAAACCAGAACTGTTTGCAGGAGAAGGTTGGTTTTAATGAATTTTCACTCTAAAGGTTTTTGATGGGTCAAAATGTTTTGTTTAAATGGTTTTCTAAAAAGTTCTGTGGGTTTTTTCCAAATGACTGTTTTCAAATTTAAGCGCCGTCTATACCATGAGATAGGGATGGCATTCCCAGATCACATACACATACCTGCACTAGCAAGAGTATAATAGTCCTGTAGCCACAGAAGAATGGGCAACAGCATGGCTTAGCCGTACTGAATACAAATCCACCTGAACTTTCTTGGGTGTCATGGGGCCACTCACTACAGTTCTGCAGCTACCCTACTATTTAATAGCTCTCGTTGGGTATGTCTACACTATGGGCGTAAGTCAACTTAAGGAGACTTAAGTCAATTTAAGCAAAGCCCTAGCCACATTTGGAGTTCATTAAGTTGACTTATGGGCTTCCTTAAGTCGACTTAAGAACTCTCACTCTTTAAGTCAACTTATGCATTCAGTTGACTTTGTTGAGTCAACTTAATGCAATGTGGCCATCTAAGTTGACTTAAGAAGCCCTATGTAATAACATGTACCTGCTTAAGTCGACTGAGTAAAGTTGACTTAGGCAACCACAGTTTTTATTAGGACACTTTCTTAAGTCAACTTAACAGAAGTGTGGACTCACTAAATCAACTTAATAAAGGTGCCTTTAAGTAGGCTTGTTAAGTCGATTTAACAAAGTTGACTTAGCTTTTGTAGTGTAGACACAGCCATTGAGACATCACAAGTATATGTGTATGTGGTGGGAATCACAATTCCTGCCTCTTTGCATAGATGCAGCCTTAAATTAAATTACAGTAGATCTAAAACCAGTTAAAATGCAAGTGAGGGGTTTTGACTAACTCAAGCTGAAAGTTTTGGGGTTTCCTGATGAACTCTACATCATAGCTACCTTATCTTACCTCTTTTAGAACAGCAGGGTCATCAAAAGGCACTTCTAAATTAAATCCTTTTGTTTTATTGGGGAAAGTAATTTCATGAACTTTGTACCCATGATGCTCTGCCTCTTTTGGCGAAAGCGGCACATTTCCTATTGTGATTGTCACCAGAGAGACATCAGGAAGAAAGGATCCAAATGCAACATCAAATGTTCTCTTCTCTGGAAGAGTATCTGTTAGATAGATAAGCATTTGCAATAACTATATGCTATCTTTTACTGTAGGACAGTTAGAAGCCTCCCATTTTGCTATGCTCAAGTGAGCTTAGCCAGAGGTCAGCTCTTAATGGCTCTATTATTAATGTTCTAGTCAGATTTGAGATACTCCAATTACATAGGAATTTTTACCCCAAGCTACAGAAGATTAATATACACAACACGCTTGAAGAAATCTGAGTGTAATTATTTCCTAGAGATCTATTATAAAAGTCCAGTGACACCCCTGTGCTAGTCACGAAATTTAGACTAAACAGATATTTGGAATATATAATAATGTGTTACTAAGACATTAAAGCATCATTTTGATTAAAAGCCATTCTCCAGATAAGTATGAAGATATCTAGAGTCTTAGCTTCTCTACAGACATGGCAAAAGACAAGCTATTGCAACACTGAATGGAAAGCTATTTGCATTATGCTCACAAAGTAAGTTATAGGCTTGGGGTGGGGGAAATGGGATGTCCTTCCCTCCCCATTTGATGCATTCTACAGACATTCTTTCCCTGCAGTGGGTTAGTCACACTTTGCATGATCTTTCCCAATGGGCCCCACTTAAAGGACCAATGGATAACGTTGGTGGAATTAGAGTGGCAGAATCTCATGTTCCGATGCACAACTCATATCAAATCCCCAGTGATTATTCACCACCTTGCCTCTTATTTACACATCTTACACACAGACATTCCCTTATTTACAGCATTGTTTAGCTTCATCAAGATTTAGATCTAGGCATTCACTGCATCTGAGAGACAGGTAGCTAAATGAAACTGCCCTGCTAAATGAAGAATTTTGGACAGTGTAATTTCATAGCAAAGGCCATGTTGAAGAATGCATAACAGAGATGAAAAAAGATGAGCACCATCTGCTTAACATGCAGAAGGTCCTGGGTTCAATTCCCAGGGGGTTGGACTCGATGATCTCATGAGGTCCCTTCCAGCCCTATGATTTGATTTGATTTGATTTGATTTGTTACTGAGTTAGCCAGAGGAGCGACTTACTGTTGATGACTGTTGGTATTCGAGGTATGAAAGGTGTAGTGATGGGCTTGATCACAGTGTATTTAGTCATATGCCAGTCTACATCTGTCCAGACGTGCTCCAAGAATAAATCGATACTATAGATTACTCCATAGACTCCATCGACTACAGTGCTCTAGGAGACAACGTTTTTGACATACCAAATAATAGATCACAAATATGGCTGCAGGTTTATCACAGTGGAGAAAAAGTCACAGATAACCTGATTTTTCTAATGTGTCTGATTTGTTCTGCGTCTGACACTGCCACAATGGTGACTCTTGTCTCAAAGAGCTGGGCCTGGCTCCTCATTTTGGATGCTTCAGGTCACAGTGTCACTGAGGTTTGGCTTACCTAATCCTCCATTATGACTGGAAGGGTGGTCGGGGGAGGGGAACAAAACAGAGCAGCTCTGTGCCCCCACGCAACAGGTTGCAATGCCTGGAGTGGGATGCTGACACAGGAGTCAGAGCAGCGGATTTGATTTACTCCTCTTCCTCCACCCTCCCCTGCCCCCAGCCTCTCTTCTGCACTAAGCTGAGATTAGGGTTGTGATGCTGGTGGTGGAAGGTGTTGATGGGACCAGGTGGTGATCTCTCGGCAGAGTGAGAATGCAGCATCACACATTAAGAATGTCTCTTTTGGATAATTTTCAAATTTACTTTCCTATTGCTGTAGCTTAAAACAGTTGTTCGCAACCTTTTTCTTTTTGAGATCCCCTGACATGCTATAAAGATTCCAGGAACGGAGGGGAACAGAGGCTCAGAGCTCTGTGTTTCAGCCACTGGAGATGGTGGAGGTAGGGAAGGTTGGGATTTTAGCCCTGGGGGTGGGGATGCAGTAGGACTACAGGATTCAACTGAATAGTGGGAGCAAGCCTTTGGGGCTTCAGCCCTGTGGGATTGGAGGGCTTGGTGCTTTAGCCTCATGGGGTGCTGGGATTTGTGGCTCACAAACCTCCCAGGGGGCCCCTGGTTGACAGCTGTTGATTTAGGCATTTGTCTTGATTTGCAATGGATTCTGACACTTTGCTTTCTGGATAGGCCTTTCCTGAGCAAGAATACATTATTAAGACATTGTGTCTGAATTCATCACTAAAATGACAAAACTGATTAGTGATGAATGACTATATTATTAAGACACTGTTAACTGGATAACTCTTGTCACTTGTGAGAGTTTTTAGGTCCAGATCATTTTGCAAGAGAGTTATTACTCCAGGGCCAAACTTCAGCATGACTCATGTTTTAAATGGATGGATTAATGAGACTACCTCCTCTCCCATTCCTTCATCAGTCATAGAAATATAGGACTGGGAGGGACCTCGAGAAATCAAGTTCAGCTTCCATGCATTGAGGCAGGTCCAAGTAAACCTAGACCATCCCTGACTGGGGTTCATCCAACTTGTTCTGAAAAACTGCCAATGATGAGGATGCCATAGCCTATTCCAGAGTCCAACCACCCTGGCAGAAGGAAAGGTTTCCTAATGTCTAACCTAAATCTCCTTGCTGTAGATTAAGCTGTAGATTACGTCTGGTCTTACCTTCAGTGCAGATAGAGAACAATTGAGCAATGTCCTCTTTCTAATCGCCCTTAGCCAGATTTGAAGACTGTTATCAGGTGTCCCACTCACCCCTATTCTTCTTTTCTCAAGATTAAACATACCCAGTCAGTCTTTGTTGTTCTCCCCTGGACTCCGTCTAATTTTGTAGAAATCTTTCCTAAAAGCAGGTGCCCTATCCAGAGCTGACTAGTGTGGGACAAATACCTTCCATGTCTGACAAGACCTCTCCCGTTAATATACCCAAAAAGAATATTAGCCTTTTTCATAACTGCAGAACATAGTTGAATCTCATTCAAGCAGTGATCCACTATAACCATGAGATCATTTTCAGCAGTACTGCCAGCTACCCAGTCATTCCCCATTTTGTAGTTGTGCATTTGATAGTTCCTTCCTAAGAGTAGTCTTTAAAGGCACCACCTGACTCCTTGTTTGTTTTGCTGAACCAGACTGACATGGCCACCCCTTGGGAACTTTGCGCTTCCCTTTCTTAAATTTCATCGTTGACTTGAGATCAACTCAGTTTGTCACGGCTGTTTTGAATTCTAACACTGTCTTACAAATTGCTTGCAATCATTTCAGCCTGGTGTCATCTGCAAGATTTATAAGCAGATTTTCCACTTCATTATCAAAAATATTTAGTTGTACCAGACACAAGACTAACCCCTGTGAATCTCCCTGGACATGCCATCACAGTTTGACAGAAGGCCACTATAACTACTCATTGAGTGCAGTTTTTCAACCAGTTGTGTATCTACCTTGTACTAATTTCATCTAGACTTGATTCCCTAGTTTGCTTATCAGCATATCAGATAACACTGCATCAAAACCCTTACTAACATCGAGACAGAGCGTGTCTCCTGTGTTCTCCCATTCACTAGGCCAGAAACCCATCAAAGAAGGAAAGTAGGTTAATTTGGCATGGTTTGTTTTTGACAAATCCATGCTGACTGTTACATATCACTCTATTAGCCCATGGCTGCTTACAAACTGATTGTTTAATTATTTGTTCCACTATCTGTCCAGATATCAAAATTAGGCTGACTGGTTTATAATTCCCCAGTATTGTTTGTTCCCCT
Organism: Podocnemis expansa; assembly: GCA_007922195.1. Classification (NCBI taxonomy): domain Eukaryota; kingdom Metazoa; phylum Chordata; order Testudines; family Podocnemididae; genus Podocnemis; species Podocnemis expansa. The sequence continues at coordinate 12,325,785 of ML682040.1, read as the reverse complement.
TAAAGATAAGTACTGTTTGCCTCTCTCCAGTCCTCTGGCACCTTGTCCATCTAGATGAGTTCTCAGAGATAATTGTTACCAATTCCAAGCTTGTTTCATCTAGTTCCTTAAGAGCCTTACTGTGAATTTCATTAGGCCCTGCTAACTTGAATACATCCAGCTTATCTATTGTGTTCTTACTCTCCTCTGGCTTGCATTCTTTCCCCTCTTTTTCTTAGGATGAATTGTGCTCGCTGGTCACCATTAATCTTTTAAGTGAAATCTGAAGCAAAATTGTCTTTAAACACCTCAACCTTCTTGCTGTCATCAGTTAGTAGCTATCTTTTGCTGCAAAGAAGAGGATTAATACTTTCCTCCATCTTCCTCTTGCTCCCAACATATATAAAGAACTTCATGTTGCTTGGTATGCCCCCTTTCTTGATGTAACTACTTTTGGCCTTTAGTCTTTGTAATTTTGTCCCTACAGGTCTGTGTTATTCTTTTGTATTCCACCTAAACAATTAATCCACATTTCCACTTTTCATAGGATTCCTTTCTGGATCAACTCCATATGTCACCTCTGTGGATCCAAAGCAGCATTAAAAATATTTATATACAACTCCTCACCCCAGTATATTTCTAGTCCTTTGTAGGGGAACCTTTGCTAGTGAAAACCTGGTTCTGTTGCCTTCTACTTCAACTCTATCCCTATGCAGCAGCTGCACTGCCCAGCATAAGGGGGAGGATAGTTGGGGAAATGGCGGAACAAGGAGCTGCTATAGCTAATTCTTCACTGGCGTCATGTGTATTGAACTTGAAACTTCAGAGGATATCTTAAGCATCAGTTTATATTTGGACAGGCAACTAACTCAGGAACTGTTACCCTTTCTCCTTTGCACCCCAGTTTTGCTCCAGCTGAGAGAACTGTTGAGTCTTAGCAGATTTTTATTACTCTTTTAATAAAGTTTAATATCTGGAAGAAGTTTGCTTCACCCAACAAGTCTCCACCAGCAAATGCTTGATGCACCACTGTTTGGAAATCTCTGATCTCCTCCATTAGTCACCACAACGTGTTAAACTCTGAGAGGTTCTCACTAACCTTTAATCTGCCCCCAGCAGCTCCAATAGGGACAGTAATCTGAATGTGCGTCTCGGTGTGTTCCAGAGTAAAATTCTGTTCAGGGTGTGCTAATCTTTTGCCATCAACTCCCACTGAAATGTTTTTGGATATAAAGGTGTGTCCTCGAGGCACGAGTGTAGGGATAATGTTTGGCACGGTCCAAGTTATAGCAGAATCAGTAAAGCTGGTGCCATCTGTTGATGCATATAACCGGAAGATCAGATCATTCTCCAGTGCAAGAGTTTGGGCTTCCAAAGAAACAAGATTGACCCACACTCTACAATTACTGCTCCCTCCTCCTCTTCTTTACCTCTCCATCCCACTCCATCCAGGTACTTTTATGGCCATCATTAGAGCATGAAAGTATCTAGTAAAAGATTAGCCTTCATCAACAACCATTTTGTAACAATAAATCCTGGCATTCAAAGTAGTCTGATGTTATTACTTTCTTAAAAAGATAACTAATATGGAGAGTGGGTAACTCTCTCTTAAATCCATTCTTCTTCTTAAACCCACTCTCATCCAGACACCCCCCCAGGGGTTAAAGTAAGCCCAGGGCCCACACATTTAAGAGGCAAGAGTCCTGGGGCCCTGAAAAATAGAAAAATCAGGTGGAACGCATGTTCCGCCCTGTCCTGGCCCAGGAGTTGTAGCCAGGCTGGAGGAGTTTTCAAATCTCCCACCCTGAGCATGCTCAGATGTGTGCTCAGGGCAGGAGCGGCCTGGCCAGGGACCATGAGAGGTCACCGAGTCCAGTCCTTTGCATTCATGCTAGGACCAAGTACCATCTGGGGTGAGCAGAGGGGGCAGCGTGCGAGGCCAGGATCAGGGCAGTATTTTTATGGAGCAATAACCATATTTTTATACTGATACATATATTTTATACTGATGTGTATGGTACTGAGAAGTGGTTGCAAATGCCTACCTGGGCTTCCCACACATGCATGAAGGGGGCCTGGACAATATGGGAAGGGGGCCCAGAGATTAGGAAAATTCCAGGGCCCATCAAATTATACTTTAACCACTACACACACCTTTATGTTATGCAAGAAACCCTACTGTCTTCTAGTGCTAAATTCTGCATATGCATTATTTAGATACAAGTCCTAATCCAATGGTAGAAAGAGGGGCTTTTGATCTTTATATCCAAGTGCAGGACAGGCTGATGTAGCTTTTTTTTTTTTTAATGGCTTTTTGCCTTTGTATAAATGTGTGTGTAGTGATAAGGGAGAAGAGAGAAAATTAATTAAGCAAGACATCTAGGATAGGTTTGTTTTTACATTGCTTCTCTTGAAGGGCTAGCTGCAGTTAGGTGCAGAGGTGGGTTTTTTTTTTTTTTTTACTAGCTCACTCGAGTGGCTATTTTTTAGTACCCTTGGTAAATGGTGAAGCGATACTTACCTGCAGGACATGAGACAGTCGTGTCTATCAGCAGAAGCAACCACCTCTGCCTGTACATGGAAGTGGAGCTGACTGTATTCATTCTTACACCGTTAGCCTATGGAAAGTCAATAAACAATGGTACTAGAGGGAAATTGGAAAGAGCGCTCGTTTGAGTCCCACTACAAGAGACACGACTCACCACTGTAAGTTCAGATTCATTACTGGCGTATGGAGCTCGGAGGAACACTCGAGTCAGTGTGTTATTGAAGCTGTAACCCAGTTTGGCTGCATTGCTTACCATTATTTTCTTTCTCCCTGAAGGAGAAAGAAAGATCAGTTGCCATACCTGGTACTGAACTTTTTGAACCTGAAAGAGAAACATGGGTTCATGAAATATAAATGGACATGTGACCAAATTATTAAGATTCAAACTAGTAGGAGTAACATTTGAGAACACCGCTAGCTTATGGCAGGCCAGACATGGGTATGCCTTACATAAAAGCAAGGCAACAAGCAGCTTCTTCAAGCATCTTTCAGAGGCACTCATATGAGCTTTAGCTTTGGAGGAAAATCATGTTTGTGGCTCTGAAAGAGTCCTCACAGTTAAAAAGCTCTTACTGCTTTAGGTCAGTGTTACTCAATTTTTTCGTGAGCCAGGACCAGCTTGTGGCTTTCCTAAACTGTGTCAGCAAGGCAGGGCCGTAACTAGGCCGGGAGGAACGGGGCAAAGCCCCAGGCACCCAATTTTAGAGGGTGTAGGGGACAGATCCAGCTCCCTGTGGTGGCTGGGGATGGATCCAGCTCCTCACTGTCCCCGAGGAGCTGGATCCATCCCCGGTCACCTCAGGGAGCTGGATCCATCCCCTGAGCCTTCTAAAATTGCTGCAGTTTCTGTCTCCACCTGGGGCTCGCCCCCTCTGCCCTCGAAAATTTGGCTCTGAAAGCTGTGGCTTCCAGGTCTGCCTGGGCCTCGCTGCCGCCTTCTGGTGATGGCTGCGGACAGATCTGGTTCCCTGCTCCCCCAATGGTGGTGGGGGGCTGGTTCTGTCCCTAGCCACTGCCAGAAGGCAGCTGGGGCTGGATCTGGCTCCATGTTGCCTTTTGGCTGCAGGTGGGTGCAGATCGGGTCCCAGGCTGGATCAGGGCCAGGGTCCGGGGAGGATGCCTTTGGGTCTGCTTCTCCAGGCTCCCGAATAGGTATTTATGGCCCTGAAGCAAGATATCAGGAACCAGCGCTGGTCCATACAGTGATCACCGAGAAACTGTGCTTTATGTAATTTGGCTACCTTAGTGTGTTTTTATTGTGGGAGCAGCCTATAAGTCAAATGCCAGACTACTTTAAGGAGTAAAATTTATAATATAAGAGGCCACATTTTGTTATGGCATCCTCTTTTCTCTGCAATCTAGTGAGCTTGTTGCAATTTGCCCAGTATTTCTTACCTTCTGTGAGAGTTTTCTTCTCCTGGAAGGTTGACTTGCATCTATGTTTGGTAGCATCTGTGCCTTACGTGCATTTCAGGAAGAGCTTGTTGGCTGACAGAGATGGAGCCAGATGCCAAGAATAACAGCATTCATCACATTGATCTATTATGTTAGAGAGCAAAGAGGCAAGCAAGAAGCCATTGGAAAACATGCTCTTCCATACCTCTGGTAAAGCTGACATCCATGTTGCAGAGTCATCATCTGAAATTGAAGGAACATCACTCTTCACTGACACCTGGAAGTAGACCAGAGGATCAGGTTTGGACAAACATGAGTGGCAATATGGTTTTACATGGACCGAGGAGGCACAAAGCTTTGGAGGAATTTTATTAGCATCTCAACAATGTACGGAACATTTGATCAGGCTACATGTATAGGAGTTTAGTCACAATCTTCATAGTCAATTGATTATTAAGAACTAGGCATTCATTAGGGGAAGATTTATTCCATAGTGCTTCAAAGAATACAGCACACGTTTGTAGTAGACGGCAGGAGTTTGCAACTCAGGGTCCAGCCTGTTGCAGAGATGTACACATGATACATTTAAAGTATACAGGATGAACGTCAACCATCACTTACTAATATATGGGAGGAAGTCTAGGTTTGGATAAACCGCTGCCACTTCTTAACAGTAGTGAGGGGCTCAGCAGCTGCATCAGAAATTTTAGCATGAGACTGGATAATCTCAAGTCCTAGAAGACTTGCTATACAACTGCAGCCTTGCCACTGAAATACTTATGTGGACAATATATAAAAAGAGGCACATGAGCTCATTTGTATTTGGGATGGTTGCAAGGTTCTATTGTGGTAACTGGATGCTTGTACATTTGACATTTCCAGCAGGAAGCTGGCTTCCTCATTGATAAAATCTCTGACCTGCATCAGAATTTCCTTGTAAAATAAAAGGGACTGAGCCTCAAACTTCACTATTCCTGAACTAAGAGGGGTATCAAGTTTTCATTAGATAGTGCAGCAAGTTTGAATTAAATCTCCCTAACCTGTACAGAATTGGGTGGCTTTAACAGATACGCTTGAGGTTTTTGATTTACTTTGCAGTGGCACAAAAATATGGCATTCCCAACAGTAATGGAGTGTTAGTGGTCACAGATACTGAAGACACCGAACCTTATCTAGTTACCCAAGATACTGAACCTTACCTGTTTTAATCTGCTGTTAACAGGCATTCCATGTCTTTAATACATATGTGAAATTGGCAGAGTCTCTATGGCTCGGGTCGAGAGCTTTTCCTTAACCCACGATATAGTTAGTGGAAAGTAAACTGCTCACCCCAGTCGTAACTTAGAGATAGCATTGATTTTTAGGGAGCCTCAATATTTTAGCTTTTGATGGCTAAGTTACCTCCATATAGTTTTCTTCACATACAATTTCTCTTGGAGCCCATGGAGAGTGTGTGCAGTACATAGGATAGTTGTAGGTTGTAGCTTGCCTCATGTCTGGAAATGAGGATACCTTTAAGTTTATAGTAAGAGAAAACAATTCATCCGCCTAGAAGAAACAAAATGCAGAAGATAAGATTTCTAGTGTTTTAAGAAGGGACTTGTTAGATTTCAGCAGTAACTAGTTTTCTTGACATAGACTTGGGATATTATACCAAGTCCAAGTTAAAAAACTGATTTCAGTAAGTGGCTGTTTTCATTGAAAAGAGTGGGCTTTTTAGTTCAGGATCACTGTGCTGTCCAAGTGGAGAGGAGGCACTGGTAATCTTTACCTAGAAATAACCAGTCATGATCAACCCTATCACCCCCATCTGGCATTTATCCCAACTGGCTTCAAGAAGATAAATACTGCAAGTGCCTCCTCTCCTCTTGGACAGTATAGCAAGACAGCTATCACAGTGCAAGAAATACTATTCCATCTATGGAAAGGCCTTTTCATCAGAAATCAGCACCCAACAATTAAGCAATGATCTTAGTAAAATACAGACATGGTCATTATTCTTCACACAAACTCACCCATTTTATATCAGAGTGGGATCCGGGCAGAACATTTTACCTGACTTGAGTCAGGGGCTCTGTGACTTCACCACTAAATGGGTGATGTAGTGTTGCCCAAGTGTGCCAAGTAGCTCATCCACTCATTGTTACTATGGTTCTAACCCACACAAACCTGTTACTGACTTACTCCGAGAGGCATAACTTAGCAGGCACACCACCATTCAAATTCAGCCAGTAAGTATCCTACTGGAATAGCGCAATGGATGTTGCCCTTTCAGCAGACACCTACAATTCTTCTGCTTTCTGGTGAGACTTTCAAGACTTCCCAGCAGCAAGAAGGACCAGTTTGAACTGGCAGCTACTGAGCAACAACAATCTGGAGTGTCATCTTACTGGGGCAGAGAACGCCCAGGCCAGGCAAGCTGACCAGGTCTCATGGTGGTGTGCAGAGGCATCACACATCCTTCCTCTAAGCAGTCAACATGACTTCTTAGGAAGGTGTGTTGGTACCATGAGAAGACACAGCAGATCAAAGTCTTACGTGGTCATTCTGCATTTCCCACAGCAATTGTTTGGTGACCAAACCACCTAGACAGGTGCTGGGCCTCACCTCATTTGCCACATGACAGCCAAGCACAGAAGCCCGGAAGATGGGATTGCCCCATACATCTTCAGATAGGATATAGCCACAGCGAGCAGCCAGCGTCTCATCAACCAGGACTGTGCCACCAGAAGGGTCTATAGACAAGACAAGGACATCTCTAGTTGACAAGAAGTGCAATGGAGAAAACTCAAGTGAAGTAGAGTTAGGTACACCAAGGTCATGCTTTTAGAAAGATATTTACATGGAGATACAACCCGCACCCCTGTTCAGGAGGTAAGTCTACTTGGTTGAGTCTTATCAAGCCAGCACGCCCCTTCAGGAAGCCAATAGGATTAAGCTTTTAGGGTAATTGTGATTAAGCTGTACTTACACAAGACCCACCTATTGCATTATTTTGAGCCTAGTCCTCTGTACATAGCAGCATGTACTTCAGAAGCCTTGAAGAGTCATCAGGACAATTTCCTGAAACACATTTGGTGTTTCTATCAAGTCATCCAAATTAGGTGACTCTCTTTCTTTGGCAGAGTGCAGCATTCTAGAGATCAGGGAGGGTTTGATGAGAGCTGCATTTTCAGTTGGAGGACCAGGTGAGTGTTTGAAGAATGGGGTGGTGCTAAGGGAAAGTTCATTAGCAGGGGACATGGAATAGAGATAGGCCTCTTCCAATGTGAGAACATATAATACGGGCTTATTCAGTAACTGACTGCTTCTGAGTTCCAATAACTAGTAAAGTTAGTAACATAGTATTCTGTGAGTAAATGCTCCTCTGATTAAGGAGCTAGTTTAGTCTAGCATTAGATATAGGAATATCTAAATCTAGCAGACACAGGCCAACTAGCTGCAATACCTAGGTGTGATACTTCTAAAGTGCCCATCACCAGAAAGTTTGAGCACATCAGTCTTTAATACCATACACCCCATCATGTACGGATGAGGGAAATACTATTGTTGCTAGCTGTAGATAGGGCACTGACCGAGTGACTTACTCATGTTAGCAGAGGAAATTGAAGCCCTACACAAACATTTGTGTCATTGGATCACCCGTCCTCACGTTTTTCAGTTACATTAGCTGTAAGACATACAGGAGACAGTGCCTGTAGATACCCTTTCCCACCAAGCAGATATTGGCCAAAGTCATAGCTGTTAGAAAATCACTTCATTCTGCTTCTGCCATCCTGCCAGCTTTTTAGGATAAGTCACCAGTTAAAATTTAAAGAGCACAACCAGCGGTGGCTAACTCACAGCTCTGAATTTAATTTCAGAGCATCCCCAGCCTGCCCCTCATTGAGATCTGCCCCTTTGCTACTCACCCACTAACTCCAGACTGAAGAACTTTCCCTGAAGGAACAATTTGTCCAGTTTCACCCAAAAGATGCTGGCGAGGCAGCTGGTCTCCATGAAACCTGGGGTGCAGGCAGGGAAACAGAGAAGCCATGGGGGCTGGAGAACAGACACACCAAGGCTCAGCCCCCACCAAGAGAAAAAGGAAATGCTAGGGACAACAATCCCTTGTTTCTTTTCACCAACCTGGAGGCGCTTTCTGCATCACTAGAGTCCTCCCCAGCCCAGGCTGCAGCCACAGAAGGAGCAATGAGACTCTGCAGTACAGACAGGTGCTGGAGTGAATAAAGCAATCACAGACCAGAAAGGTAGGTGTGCGATTAGGGTCCCCTTACCTACAAAGCAATTTGCCTGCAGCCTCCATGTTTTGCTCCAGCTCCCGGCAAGTGCAGCTGTGGAACTGCATTGCAAAAGCTCCTCCTCTCTGGCATGCTCCTAGGGATGGCATGGGGGAGCTACTGGCACCTTCCTAGAGCACAAACGACTCTTTCTGGACTCACAGGGTGACTCAGGGAACAGGGTTGAATCCCCTCATATGAGCTGTCATGAGCCTTTAACCTCGTCTGGGGTCGAGGAGATCCTCACAGCCAGATACCTGCAAGGTCCAGCACTAGGGAGAGCTAATACTCTGAACAGGTCATTCTTTCAGATCCCATTGCTTCGTCCTTAGGTAGGATTTCTCCAGCGTATTTTAATTAGTTCCATGCCAGAAAGGGGTTTTCATGTTACTGCTAAATGTCCTGGTGACCCAGCCTTGCTAGAGATAACAGGACCTCTGGGACTGCTGCCCTTGGCTTCTGTGAGGCCAGTTACAATTGCCCTTTGATTTGTTTGATCAGGGTAGAGTGTTTTTGTGAAAACTTTTCACTCCCTCCTGAATGTTCAGCTGCAATTAAGCTGGTTGGACAGGGGTGGAGCTGGTCAGTGGCCAGCAGACTCAGTGTGTGGATAGAGAAGATGGGTTGTTAAAAATTGGATGATTGGGACCACCTGTATCCCTGTAGGGCCGTCAGAATGGTACCTGTGAGGGGAGTTTGATGAGCCAAAATCAGGACTTTTGCAGTGGCTTGGATGAGTTTCAACTGTTGCTTCTCCAGGGAAGTCAAAACATATACAGGCAACAGGGAGGTTGCCTGAGGCTATAGTACAGTGAAGATAATATTCTTTAGTTTTTGAAACAGAGTGTAAATTAATAATGATCATGGTCTTCCTCTAATCCCCATTTTGGGGGATGCAAGCCATCATGAATGCAGCTGGTGATGTTTTAACTATTTAAATTAATTCACTTGTTTGACTAAGTTTTTTTTTTTTTTTTTGATAATAATAATAAGGAGGCAGTTTTATAATTGTTTCTGTTGGAAAGGAACAAGAGCTGGGAAGGCCATTTGCTCTCAGGACATGGCATGTTTGCTCCCCTTCCTTCTGAGGCTCTCCAAGCTCTTCCAAAATAATGTTATACTCCACACAACTGTTCTGAGAAATGGATATAGGGTCCCTTTATGCAGGTGAGAAGCTGCTGCTATTGTGCTTAGCAGCCACAGAACATTTTCCCCTTCAGTAGTGCCTGAGGCCCTGATGATCTAATGAGCTCCACTGGGGCAGGGGGATCTGCCCACCTAGAGCTCCTTGCAGGCTCTGGGCCAAAGCAGGATCTAGTCTAATTCTGGTTGCACTGGGGCTCACCTTGCCTCAGTGTGTCCTCACTGTGCATGGAGTTTTGCTGGGGATGAATGAGCTCAGGCACCGTGGTGGTGAGTGTGACAAACATCTGCAGCTTTTGAATTATGGGTGAGCATTTTCCTGTGATTGGAGAGCAGATTCTCAAAGGCATGCAGTTTGTTCCTGTGATGCTGTAAAGCTAGGTCTGAGGAAACCCCAGTGAAGAAGGTTAACTTGCAATTGATTTGTTGGGAAGAAATGGCATAGGCAGGAATTTGACAGCCCTCACTGCTCTTTGTCTGCATTTCATGAATATGGATTTTCACATTTCTAACTGCTTGTGGGAAATCTGGCATTGGTTTCTCTTTTGTAATAAGTGTGTGTTTAACTTGCCATTTGAGGCATTGCAGCAGACACAGCACATGGTGGTGATCAGTCTGCAACAGCCAGCTGTTGGCCATGCTGTCTATCAAATCTCACAAACTAAGCAAAGCTAGCTAGGCTGGGCTAGTGATTGTGGCCTCCAAGGGCTACTTGTTTTTGCAACAAACAGTGTTGGCAATGTGCTGCTGGAAGTCCTGGCTATTTTGTGGTCAAGCAGTGTGGCTCCTATGGTACATTTTTGTAAGAGATGGGTGGTAGACTGGCATGTTCTGTCCAAATTCCAGCTTATAGTCATTTTACCTAATTTTCTTTGCTCATGCTATTGAATATAGTATCCATCATAGAGGTGTGCTTAGTTATTCTGTCATGCATGCTGTGTTTCAGTCCAGAGGAAGCTGCATTTGAGTGTGAATGAGATGGTTCATGTGTAGGATCCAGAAAGTACTTTGGAATCCTTTGAGTTGCGAGTTACTATATAATTCTGTTTCCGTGTGGGGGCTGGAATTGAGTTTCACATTGTGTAATACAACTAGAAGATTGACACTGACTTCCGTGGGAGTTGCAAATGCTCAGAAACTCTCTGTCAGGCTTGTGTTAGTGGTAAAAAAACTAATCCAGTCCTTTCAACTAACGTTTGATGTTCTGCCCTTTTGTGGCGATGAATCCCAGAGACTGCCTAAAGAAATATTTTTTTTGGCTGTAAGTGTACAGCCCTTTAGTTTTAATGATCCCCCCCTTTGTTCTCATGCTATGGGGCAAGTTAAAATGGAGGGACTGAGGTGTTCTCACTGTTATGGTTTAAGTCATCCTGGAGCTTTGATATACTGCAACACAACAGAGACCGGGAGAGACAGGTATGGAGTAGAATAATGCTTAATTGGTAGGAAAAAGATAGGAGTCTTTGAAATTTGATATAATGATCCAAATTCACCCTCTTTGCTATACATATGCTGGAGAAGTCATGGGAAGGGAAGGAATTATGGGTCATGAGTGTGTTCTAGCATGTGCCTCTTCCCACCTTGCTGTTACCTGACTGCGAAGCAGGCATTGATGAGCTTTTAAAAAAGTCTTGTGGCACTTAAAGACTAACAAATTTATTTTTTGCATGAGCTTTGGTGGGAGAAAATCCCACTTCGTCAGATGCTTTTCCCCCACGAAAGCTCATGCAAAAAATAAATTTGTTAGTCTTTAAGTGCCACAAGACTCCTTGTATTTTTTGTTTTTGCTAGACTAGACTAACATGGCTATCCCTTTGGAAATTGAATTGATGAGCTAGACAAAGCATGCATTGCGCGTTCACAGCAGTGATCCGCAGCCAATGAAGACACAGGATGGGAATTGACAAGGGGAAGAATTTTTGGCCCTTGGTCACTAATTGCATGGTTTTTTGTGGGCTTGCTCTTAGCTATGGTTAATATTGATAAACTAAATATAGCCTGAAGGTGGCAGCAGAAAGTACGTTATCTAGCAATTGTACTGCTCCAGGGAGTAGCTGTGTTCCAGATGTAAAAGAGCCTTATGTATTCATTGCACCTTCTCAGTAGGGGATGAAGTTAGAAGGATCCTCGTCACCATAAGCCTGTTTCCATGGGCTGATACAGCAGAGCGATTAAGCCTAACTTCTTTCTCTATTTTAGTTCCAGCAAAGATTTTGGTTACATTCAGGACCAACTAAAATTAATGTAATTGTGTCTTATGATAAAGTGATGGTAGTGGAAAGAGTATGAATGGTGCAGCAGCTAATTTACAAAACAAGGAATTGGGACACCTGGGTTCAGTTCCCAGCTCTCATTGTGTGATACAGGCAGATCACTTCAATTTTCTGTGCCTTAGTTCCTTCATCTGTGAAATAGGGCTAATTAATTCTATCCACCTCTTGGGGAGCTTTCAAAGAGCTTTTAGATCCCCTGAGGAAAGGTGCTATCTAGGAATAATCACTATTTAACGTCCTGTGCTACTACAAGAGAACTCCATTTTGCTGGATAAAATTCCCCCTCAGACGTGCACAAAAGTGTTTGCTTATTAGAGGCCAGAATGCACCCATCATTAGGTGATACTTAGAAGAAAACCAAGGAGGCCAGGCAGCATAAAATCCAGTTGTGGGCAGGTGAAGGCAACAGCTGTGTGCCATTTGAGAGTGGATGTGGATACGAGAAAACAAAGTGGGACTGGACCCAGAGGCGGCTTTTGGGGCAGGTGAAGCAGGCTCACGCCTAGGGCTCCAAGCAGAAAGGGGCCCTGTTGCCTGCTTTGCCTACCCAAAAAGCTGTGTCTGCCTCAGTTGGCAGCCAGAGGAGCTGGCTCCGGGGCTGGGGCCAGGAGCTGGAGTGGTGGTGGTGGGGCTGGAGCCAGTGGCGGAGGATCTGTGTCCGTGGTGGGGGACCTGGGGGGGGGCATGAGCCTGTAGGGGGCTCCCCTCAGTGGGGCTTCATCTATGGCCCCCAATAGCCAAAGGCCGCCTCTGACTGGCCCATAAGAATTGCCATTCTGTAGCAGAGCGGTGTCCACTATGGCAATGGTCACCTAATAAGGATCAGTATCAAATATCTGCCTCTGAAGCATAAGACATTCTGTTATGGATCCCAATATGCCAGTGATTGGATTATGCCTGTCACTGAGACTTTTTATATCCCTACTTCATTTAAAAAAAATCCTGTTTGTATACCAATGTTTAGATACTGTACTTAACTTATTATGCTTATGCAATTTTCTGTTGACTTTGTAAATGCTGGACTTGTGTCGATCTGTATTACAAAACATAACATTTACTACAATTATGTTCCACTAATTTATTAATGTAGTGGAATCAGCAGAAAGGAAACTGTGTAACAGGGGGCTTTTAAAAAAAAGCTTTTTGTTGGTGTTAATTTCTAAGAGCCATTAATGTTTGTATTCACTGTAGCTGAACAATGGGACTTTGTTTTTGTTCTTTGTGTAAATGAAAAACATCTGTTCTCTTCTATGAAATAGTTGTTTTTTAAAAATAAGCTGGTCTGATCTAACTAAATACCAATGCTGTGTCCATAATGAGTTACTATTAATATTTGGGAAAGGCAATCATCCAAAGCAAGTGTAATGTCAAATAACTGGCGGGAGCACATATTTATTCCCTAAAAGTGACAGATAGAAACTCAGAGGTTAGAAAAACAAAATTCTTCTGGATGACTAATAGCACTTGTATATGCCCTCTCTGCCCCATCATAGCCCTTGTGATTGGTCACAATGTTTTACTGTTACTCTCCAGGATTAACCTCCAAGGCTGCTGGTATCGTGGTGTTCTCACTGCAGGACTAACAGCCCTGTAATCCACCCTCTCCGTCCATTGGAGCCTGAATTCATGACCCGGAGGTTGTGTTGGAAAATGATGCATCTGTTTAATTTGTGGGGGGTTGCTTTTCTTTTCTTTTCTGACCTGGCATTTAGTTGGCTGGAGTCTTTTCTAGTAGGTGGAGGTGGGAAAACACGTGTTTGTTTTTATGATGTTTCATAGTCCCCACAGGATGCTAAATTGCTTGTCTTCATACTGTTTTTTTGAAGTCCTTATGGAAAGGAGTTGGCAGTCTATGGACCAAGTTCTGTCCTCCTTACTCATCTTGAGTAGTACCTTAACTTGAGAGTGACTTGCTACCTGTGGGTAACACTGGCCCCAAAGATCAATAATAGTCTGAACATATCTAGGTGTTTAGATGGCCCCAGAGTACCTGAGCACCTCAAAACATGAGGTAGGGAGATACTGTTACCTCCATGTTACAGGCACAAAGTGATACAGGCCCTGAGTCAAGAAAGCATCCCTGTTGAGGCCAGCAATCAAGCATATACTTAAGAACTACTGATTTTAATGGGACTTAAGGATGTGTATAAGAGCTTTCCTGAACCGGGCCCTGAAATGTCTCGTGTGAGAACTTCTTCGGAGCCTGGCGTATCCAAGAATATAACCATGATCCAATTCCCAGTCCAGTGCCAGATTGAGAGCATAATTCTCTACTATTTATTTGTATGGTAGTGTTGCCCAAAATACTTTGGGCACTGTATGGACATAACATATAGTCTTGGCTCTGAAGAGTACTCAGGAGTGCAGATGGAAGATTGATCTTTGTTTCTCTTTCTCTGATACCTGACATGACTTTGGATTACAAAATGTTTAAACTCATGACCGGCATTGGACTGGGTCTAAAACCTGGCTCTGTCCTATGCACATTGGTGGGAGTGAGCACCATGCTGTGGCCAGGATGCCACCTGCTGGGCATGGAGGTGGGCAGCTGCTGCACTGTGGCCAGGGCACCGCCACTGGGTCCATGTGGTGGGAGAAGGATGGGGCCAGGAGGAGAGAGCTCAGTTATACACAGGTGGAGGGCCTGATGAAAGGCTCCTGCAGTGGGCTTTAGGTAGCTGGTTTTTTTTTTTTTTCAGGAAATCTGATCCACTAGTTCTTGAATGCACCAGTCCCTCTAGCATTTCCCAGAACAGCCAAACAGCCAGTCCGCCTGTGCTCATAGCAAAGCAGAGAGAGATTTAAAATGGTCAGGATAGACAGCCTGAATCCCCAAGGACCAATGAGGATTATTCTGTTTTTTATGGGGTATTTGTCACTAGTTCTGAACCTCGATGACTTTCTGACCGTGCACAGCTGCTTGTTCTCAGACTAGTTCCTTCTGGCTGCTGTCACTTGGAGCCTGTGTTCAGAGCTCTTGTTGTTCTGCAGTGTACTTGCCTGGGTGTGCCAGTGACTAAGAGCTACCATAGCCTTCTGAAATGTCCCAACGAACAGTGGGGAGGGATATTTTTTGTTCCTCCATCTGTAAAATGGGGATAGTGGTACTTGCTAAGAGAAGGGTTGTGGTGAATTATTAGCTAATGTTTGGAAAATGCTCCCATTGAAGTTTTAAAATTCGCTAGCATGTTGGTGTGGAGTTTCCAGTGACTGGAGGCTTAGCAACCTCTGGGCCCCATTTTCCCAGCTGATGTGGAAAGCAGTCCTGTGACTCTGAACAAAATTGTTGACAGCTGTGCATGGGCCCCAGCACAACAGGGTTGTGCCTTGCTTGTTTATGAGGCTCTGTTCTATAGAAAATGTTAGTGAAGTTCAAATAAACTGAAGGAATCCTCTTGTTGCCCCTCTCAACCTCCCCAGGTCAGCCCTGTTGTGGGAGTGTGGAAAGGGAGGTGGAGAAATATTCACAGGCCCACACAAAAATGAGAAGGTTAGCTGCCCTCATAGGGAGGCCCTGGCTTTCTGCATCTTTCCTGGAGCCTCTAGCCCCTGTCTCCCTTCTGGCAATGCAGTCGGAGGATACATCTGCCTTGATAATTCAGCAAGCTTGTGGCGCTGCAGCTCTGGCACCTCCTCCTGGGATTGGCTGTCTTGCCAGGCTCCGATGCAACCCAGCACAGGCTGCAAATGGCATCCAGCAGCGGAGAAGGCCACTCGGAGTTCTCTCTTTTCAAGTGGCATTCGTTTCCTTGGGCCACTGAGTGCATGGCTTCTTTGTATGTGAACTTTATTATTTTCTGTTCATCTGATTCATTTATTCTCTGGCTGCACTTTTGTCTTTTTTCCATTGGGTGTCTCTCTTCTCTTTTGAGAAAAGCCCTTGTATTCTCCCTTAATACACAGGGCTTACTCCAATTTGCTACACTGGCCCAAACAACCCTGCACTTTTGGGATTCAGATCAGAACTCTTCCGTTCAGAAGCTGAATTTGTGACTCTTTGCAGGTGCTGATTAGTGGCAGAGTGAAACTGTTTTCTGTTCAGAAGATGCTCATGCTGAGATCAGTAAGAGGCATGAAAACTATGCCCTTGAAGCCTCAGCTTGATGGTCACCATCCTTTTAATTTTAAAGAAATCCACTCAATGGCTTTTAAAGGCTTTTTGTCAGCATTCAACATGCCTCATCTTCATTTGGAGTACTGGCTCCCATGCTGCATCCAGTGATGCCTCTTGGAACATTTCTTTTCGATTCTCTGAAGCCTCAGAAAACTTAATCCAGCGTGGCATCCTTAGACAGATATGATGGTGGCAGACAGTCCTTGCCAGGGAGCTCTCTGACAGGGTTTGTTTTGGAGGCTCCACAAAATCCATCTGGGCAGTGCAAGCTAAAAACTAGTGTACACGACTAAGGACAACAAGAGTGACACATTCAATCCAGCCAACAACATTGTTAATCTTTTGAGCTACACACTTACTCCAGCGGAGGAATCTGTACTATCTCAGAGGCTTTCCTTCTGCCCCACAACCACCACACAAAAAGATAAAATTCTGTGGTGACCTGGAGGACTACTTTCGCCATCTAAGACTCAAAGAGTTTTTCCATAACACCACTGATCAATGCAGTGATGCACAGGTAACTTCCTCTAAACACCGCAAGAAGAAATATTTACTTCATGGACTCCTCCAGAAGGTCAGAACAACAGACTAGACTTCTACATTGATTGTTTCTGCCACCGTGCGAAGGCTGAAATCGTGGACAAACAACATCCCTTGCATCATAACCTCAGCCATACAGAACACAATGTCACCCACAGCCTCAGAACCAGTTCTGACATTATTATGAAGGAGTCTGACAAAGGTGGTGCAGTCATCATCATGGATAAACTGGATTACAATCAGGAGGCTTATAAACAACTCTCCAACACAACATGCTACAAACCTCTTTCCTCTGACCCCACTGAAGAATACCATAAGGAATTAAAACACTTACTCAAGAAACTACCTAAAGCAGCACGGGAACAAATAAAGGCAGACACACCACCAGAACCCCTACCAGGGATATTCTATCTACTACCTAAAATCCATAAAGAAGGAAACCCTGGATGCCCCATCATCTCAGGCACTGGCGCTCTTACAGCAGGCTTATCTGGCTGTGTGGATTCCTTCCTCAGACCTTATGTTATGAACATCCCTAGTTATCCTCGAGATACCACGGGCTTCCTCGGGGAAAATCCAATCCATTGGTGAGCTTCCTGAAAACACCGTCCTGGTCACTGTGGCTGTAGAAGCTCTTTACACCAACATCTCACAGAAGGATGGATTACACACTATTAGAAGAACCATCCCAGATGATGCCACAGCACAGCTTGTGACTGAACTTTGTGCTCACCCACAACCACTTCAGATTTGAGGATAATTTACACCTCCAAGTCAGTGGCACTACTGTGAGTACCCTCATGGCCCCACAATATGCCAACATTTTTATGGGCGACTTAGAACAACGTTTCCTCAAGTCTCATCCCAAAGCACCTCTTCTCTATCTACACTATATTGATAACATCTTCATCATCTGGACCCATGGCAGGGATGCTCTTGAAGATTTCCACAGAGATTTCAACAATTTCCACTCCACAATCAAATTGAGCCTGGAACACTCCACACGAGAGATCCACTTTTTCAACACTACAGTACAAATTAGGGATGGACACATCAACACCACTCAATACCAAAAACCTATTGATCGGTATAGTTATCTACATCTCTTGAGCTTCCATCCTAAACACACCATGCGATCCATTGTCTACAGCCACGCCCGAAGATATAACCGCATTTGCTCTGATCCCTCAGACAGAGACAGACATCTTCAGGATCTCTATCAAGCTTTCTTAAAACTACAGTACCCACCTGGAGAAGTAAAGAAACAAATTGACAGAGCCAGAAGGGTACCCCGCAGTCAGCTACTACAGGAAGAGCCCCCAAAAGAAAACAATAGAACGCTACTGGACACCACATACAACCCTCAAGTCAGACCTCTACAACAGATCATTAAGGACCTCCAGCCTATTTTAAAAGATGACCCCTCACTCTCTGTCCTTGGGAGACAGACCTCTTCTCGCCTACAGACAACCCACAAACCTTAAATGGATCTAATGACAGAAACATTAAAGCAGGCACGTATCCCTGCAACAAACCACACTCCCAACTTTGTCAACATATCTGCACTAAAGACACCATCATAGGACCTAATCAAGCCAGCTACTCCATCAAAGGATCATTCACCTGCTCATCCACTAATGTGATTTATGCCATCATGTGCTGGAAATGCCCCCTGCCTTATACATTGGACAAACAGGACAGTCCCTATGAAGAAGAATAAATGGGTACAAAATTGACATCAGAAATCACAACACACACAAAATTCCAGTTGCTGAGCACTTCCTTCTTCCTAATCACTCCATTAATGATTTGTTAACAATGGTCCTCAAGAAAATCAGTGGGACATCAAGGCTTCAAAAAGAAACAGCTGAAATCCAACCAATATGCAAATTAGATTGTGTGAAAGCAGGACTTAATCGTGACTATGGATTCTTTTCACATTATAACAGGTAATTTGACTTCACTCTCCCTCTGTATGCTGTTTTCTAGAGTTTGAATCCATACAAATGCTCTGATTTGCTGTTGCAGCATGACCCGATCCCATGTCTTACACTCCCCTGCATTTATTTTCATTCCATTCTGTAAGTTTCCCCCTCTTTAAAGCATCTGACGAAGTGGGATTTTCTCCCACAAAAGCTCATGTGATAAATAAATCTGTTAATCTTTAAGTGCCACAAGACTCCTTGCTTTTTTTTTTTTTTTTTTTTTTTGCTTTAATAGACTAACATGGCTGCCCCTTTGGAACTTAACAAATTCCACTGATTGATTCATCTGAGCCCTGCTTGGCAGGGATCTCAGGTCTGCAGGAAATGGAGTCCTGATGGCTGGACTGGGTGCTGGGTGTTTGCACGAAGGTGGTATCTTTTTCTGGCTGTCCTTTGCTGCCCTTGGGAGTATATTCAGAAGTCAGCACTGTGTTACGTATTTATAAGGCATGTTATGTGGCACCCCATAATGCTTTACAGGGGAGCGTCAGAGGTGATGGGGGGGAGCATGTGGGGGTCACATGTCTCTTGGATTTGCGACGTGGCTTGTACTAAACATGCTCAGTAATGCTGCTGAAGCTGGCTGCCCTTACTCTGTCCCCCCCATCTGCAGGCATGAGTCATCTCTGAATACTAATAATTTTTAAATTCCAGTTTGTGAAGTAGCAAACAAGAGGGAAGCCCATATGGCAGGTCAAGCTTGGAGTAGCACATTTCAGCTAAGACTGCACACGTCACTGTGAGTCATTTACAACCATAGAATTCCTACCAGGGTTTGCAAGGCAGGCTGCATGAGAACTGAAATGACATGATACCTTCTGTAACAAACAGTGTTATTTTACTCTTAGCACTTACAAGACATTAAGCTGGTGGTTCCCAACAGGTGTGCCACGGCGACACCCAAAGTGTGCCGCGAGCATCCCGGAGAGCTGCAGTTAAAGTTCCCTCCCTTCTCAACCCAGCCATGTGGGCTGTGCAAGCCCTGCCCCAAAACCCTCCCCTTCAAGGCCCCACCACAACCTTGGTCCTGCGGCCTCGGCCGCAGCCACGGCACCTGGGCATACCACCCCCCAGCCATGCCACTGCCCAGTGAGTGCAGAGATGGCCAGCTTGTGCTGGGGGGAATTGGGGGCAGGGGTGGGGTGCTGGCATGGGGGCTGACAGGAGCTGAGGTCTAGGGGGGCCCACTGGCACTGGAGGGGCCCCACTTGCATGGGAGCATTCTGGGACCCCCCAAATTATATTTTAACCCCTGCACTGGGGTGTGAGGGAGCAGCAGTGGGGTGAAGATTTGCTCTGGGTGGCAGGGACCCACTCTGCCATGCTCCCCTGCCCCTCCACAAAGCCACTCCTCTTCTCCCTTCCTCTCTCCTCTCTTGCCATCCTTGTGCTATTCCCCACATGGCTGCCCTTGTCCTCTTTTGCCACCCGTGCCATGCTCTGCTCTTCACACTCACTCCTGACCTCCCGTGTTTTGCCACCCCCTGATCTGCTATCCCTACTACCCTATATAATAGCATTTCCGAAACCCTGTGCCATGGTTCATGAATATTCATAAATTTAAGTTAATTTGAATATTCATGGTTTTTTTATGGTGGTGTGCCTTGAAAAATTTGAAGGTATCAAGGTGTGCCATGGCAGAGAGAAGGTTGGGAAGCACTGACATAAGCCATGGTCTGAATGAGCTCTCCTCTGCCACCTAGTGAGGAACTGGGGTAAAAGACCTTATGAACAAAGTGTAAAGTCACACCTACTTTGCCTAGGTGATTTGCAGACAAACCTGCTTTGCCGAAATGATCAGGTTTGAGTTAAAATTCACATAAGCCTTAGAACTGCAGGAGTAATGCAACTTTATTGTGCTTATTATATGACTAAAGGGCAGGAGAACTGTGTCATATGCCCTATTTGAAGAGGGTCACCCTCACCTAAGTTAACCAAACTACCTTACCTTAGCAAGGGATAGTGTTGCCAAATTGGGTGGAGGATGGGGTGGGTAATGGGTGTGGGCCCTGTTTTAAAGGGTTCTAGATAATATTACCCTTTTCCTCCAGTGTTTAAATGAGAGCTGAGCAGACTCAGCCAAGGGTCCTTGTTTCTTTCCTGCGTACACTACAGCTGCAATTACTGGTTAGCTGTGTGCCATGGGATGCACATCGGTGCACCTCTGAGTTATGACTTATGTAACTTTTCTGTTCACTTTTGCAATGCAATTGTATGGGTTGGTGTCCATTATTATGCCATGCAAGGGTCCCTTCTGAATGCTCTTTCATATTGTTAGGGTGTCATGTATCCTACATCATCATGAATGTGTATAGAAGTGCAGCATGTTGCATAACTCAGATCCTCAGGACCCCCTCTCAGGCTGGAGAGGTACATGGCAAAGGAAATGCAAATTTAGCTGCCCAGCTCAGAAGTAAAGAGAATCATACAACAGCACAGGCTGGGGGACAAGGGGGATGAAAAAGGAATGCAGACACATGGAAGAAAGGGGAAGCTGCTGGCTTTTTCCCTTGGAAACTCTATCTTGAAACATCTACAAGAAGGACTGTGCCCTGCCTAAAATAGGCAGAGATGGCTGCAAACCATCACAGCTGAACTTGAGTGGTGAGAGGAGCACATTTCTAATGATGTTATAGGGTAGTACGTGTGTTATAACTGATGGTCATTTCTGACTGTTCATTGAGTTGCTATATACTCACTCAAAATCGTATCTTAATCAATAAACTAGTAGTTGCCTTATCTAAAGCTGTGTGGACTTCAGCGGGTGTGAGTGAGGGAGGCTGGGCATGATCCATTTCAGTGTTAAATGGACGAAGGTGTGTCTATGACAGTTGGGGTGCCTCTGAATCTCTGTAAGACGGGGTTCCCACTGTGATGTCTGGGGACTGTGGTCGCTTGCTTCGGGACCACCCCATAAGTGCCAAGAGGGCACACACCCACTGCCTGGTACCGATTACATGGAGAAGGCTGGTGTGGGCTGACTTGGGAGTGATCAGTCACTTGGCAATTTGGGGTTCAGGAGTGGAGATGGGGAGGGTCACAGTGGCATACAGGACCAGTTTTGGGGAGCAGCCTGTTGCAGTGGGGTAAGCCTTAGACTTGGACAGCACTCGGTGGACTCTCTAAAGAGAGTGATGTTCATGAACAGCATAGGTTGTGGTGGTAAGCAACTGCAGAGATGGCAGCGAGGCTAGAGAGCTGCAGCAGACGCAGAAAGCAGAGGTGATGCCAGCAGAGGCAGGGACACCTCTTGACACTCCCCTCCTCCCCAGAAGAGGATAGGAACCTATCTGCATGCACCCCTGGGTAACCAGCAGCGAATGGTGTGCAGCAGATGAAAAAGTGGAGTGTGGGTTAAAGGAAAGTCTGTCAGACTTTCCCAAAGCAAACAATACTGCCCAAGGTGCTGTGGAGTGCATGTGGACTTTGTGTGCTTGCTTCAGAATCATTGCTGGGGTGTTTTCCCAAATAAATGCTGTCTTCCCTCTCCCTTTTAACAGGTTTTTTTATTTTGGTTACACACAGACTCCGGCCTTGTGAGTGGGGGTGTATTTCCTCTTAGGGCACAGCTCCCCTGAAACCCTCTGCCCTTAACTCTACACTGGTGGTTCTTTAATGTATAGGCCTAAGGTTAGAGGGACTTGTGAGCTAACCTGTGTTAGGGGCCCCTGGGCTGAGTCCACCTTGTATTTTAACCTATATTATGACACTTCTAACCCATTCTTGAGCCTAGGTCTCTGGCCCTGACACAACAGTGTGAAGATTTGGGGTCAAAATAACCATATCCCAGAATCTCCAGGCCCCACTCCCCAAAATGTGGCAGTCCTAGCCCTGAGACCAGGAGTGTTGCTGGCACTGGGCACACAGGGGCACGAGCCCCATGTGTCCCCAGCAGTGCCCTGAATGTTAGCAATCCCAGCAGCAGCATAGGCTCACAAAGCCTGCCTGCCGGGAGCAGTGAGGAGCTGACAGCCTCTCCACCCTGCTGCCCGTAGCCTGGGCACGCACTGTTCCCTCTAAGCTGTGTGCATGTGTGCACACACACAGGCCATGAAACCCATGCACACAACAAAATAAAGTGTGTACCAAAAAATTCAATAATGCTAATATTGGTGCCTACAAAGAAATTTTTTTGCATACACACAGAAATTTTTTGCACTCACAGCCTACGAATAATTAGAGGCAACATTGCTGGGCAGGAAGAAAGGGGAAGGGAAATTTTAAATCTCTCCCTCTCCTCTGGCCCAGGCTGCATCTGCAGAGGTGGTGGCAGTTCTGGGCCCTGCTTGGCCCCACTAGTTAAGGGGGGAAAGGGGTGGGGGGGCCTAGCAGGCCTGAGGGCCAGGCTGGAGGGCTACTGGAGGCGGCCATGCAATGTACCACAGGGACCCCGGCTCTCTGTGGGGTGAAGGATGGGAACTGGGCTGTGGCCAAATGGGGGGGTGGGTGGGATTGGGGCCGAGGCTGTGGGGACCTGGGCTGGGGCCGGAGCAGGGACCTCTGGGGGGGATGTGGGGTCAGGCTTTAGAGGGGCTATGGAGAGGGGACCCAGCACTGACTGCCAAACAGTGGGAGGGCAGATGCAGGGGCTGTACCCCAAATCTTTTTTTTTTTTTCTGGAGCAACACTCCTGCCTAAGACTATGGTACACTGGGAGAAAACGTTACCGTGTACTCTGCACATTACCAGGAAGCAAACCCAGGCGGCACTCTGATAGTGTGCTTGTAGTTTGGTGTTTAGAAGAGAATAGGTTAGTGCTGACCTGAGCCACTGCTGTTCGTAGAGGAGGGATGGCAGCTGTATTCAGTGGAGTAATTTGCTGTTTTTTGGGATAGAGAGGACTAAGGAAGTTGTCTCAGATTTGTGGGATGCTTCCAGCTGACATACGAGACCCAGTCAAGTGGAGCTGCGTCTACTCTGCAGAGAAATAGGGCTTGGTCCCTGGATCCCAGTTTAACTCAAGTGCAGACCCTCCAACCCTTCAGGGCCTGACGCCTGAGTTAGCAAAGCTGCTAGACTGAAGTCTGGACACAAGCATGGGCTTATGTTGCAGGGAAGACATTGTCTGAGCTTGGATCAACCAACTCGGGCTTGTGCTATGGGGTTAAAAATAGCAGTGTAGGAGTTAAACTGGAGTCCAGGATCTGAGTCCCAGCCACTTCTGGGTTTCAGAGCATGGGATCTAGCTTAATGGGAACATCTGCTGTGCAAGAGTTTTTTGGTTGGTTGGATTTTTGTTTTGCAATGTAGGCATACACTTAGAGCCACCCAGAGGTGATCAATTTTCTCAGGTTTCCTGATGGAGACTGCAGCAGGTTCTGTTTTGTATTGTTAAGATGATCCCCAAAATATTGAACCCAACCCTTGTTCCTGCTGACTTCACCTAGAGGAAAGGTTAGACAGAAGAATGTTTTTCAAACCTTATAGCATCCTGAGAAGTAGAAATATAAATCATCTCATCACCATTTTCCAGGCTTGGGGAAGCTAGGACCAGAGAGAACATAGGCTAGAAGTTTCAGATATGGGGGTCTCTCCAGGAGACCACGGCTATCCACATGACTGTCTTTGTCTGGCTCACGTACATGGCGTCACCTCCTGTGTCTTGGTGACTCCGCTGGAGTCACAGTAGCAGGGACTTGCCCAAACACAGGCACCCTGGAACTTCCAGGTTAGACTTTGTGGGAGAGTGGACTTCCATTTATTTATTGCTTTATTGCTGTGGGGGCTTAACAGCAAGTCTGTGGCAGAACTGGGAAACAGAACCCAAGTCTCCTAACTCCCAGCATCAAGCTTGCATGACCAGCCTGTGTTTCCTCTCTTGCTGAAAGACAGTAATCCTTTGGGAAAGAGTGAACATCACATAGCATACCAAATGGTAGATCATTGCATTTTCCTGATATTGCCATGGGGAAGCTGAACTGGAGGCCCCAGTGTGTATTGTTTTCAGGTGCTCACCTTTCATAACTACCACGTTGATTACAAAAGGAAAAAGCTCCAAAAGGAAAAATTGAAGTAAAATAATTTTGTAAGAATGGAGACAAAACCTTCACTGTTTTAAGCGTGCTGTTTGCAGCCAGCATTGGCATGAAAGGAAGCACAAAGTGGATTAAACGTGAGGACAAACAATCTGTGGCATTCTGCTAGCAAACTCTCCTGTCATTTGCCTGTGTTTCAACATGACAATGATCCAAGATGCAGAGCTGGACAAAGTTGCAAGCCCTGGCTCATTTAAGTTATCCTCCACCCCCTGCCATGATTACACAAAAGTACTCTAATGTAAGAGTCTGGGACTAGCTTGTAAAGGGGAAATTATTTTTCTACGTAAGTCCCTAAACAAAAAGATGTATATTTTTTGTTGCTTAAAAAGCATCCCCATGATATGTCAGGAGCACGCTTGCCAAATTGGTCTTTTTCCATTTGGCAGGACTGGAGTGATGCTGGAAAAACTTAATAGCCGAAAAGGTGGTTGAAACCTTGGAATTAAATGTGTCCCTTTGGACATTTCTCTCTAGCATCCCACTGAAATTTTTTAAATATCAGCCCATTGTAAATGACAGATAAATACGTTTCATTCCTGGCATCAGAAAAGTCAAATTACAGAGCTATCTATATTAGTTTCCAAAGGGATAGCCGTGTTAGTCTAGTCCAGTAAAAAAACAACAAGCAGTTGTGTGGCACTTTAAGACTAACAGATTTATTTTTTTGCATGAGCTTTCATGGGAGAAGATCCCAAAGTGCCACACAACTGCTTGTTGTTTTTTTACTATCTATATTATACTGAGAGGCCAGGAACAGAGCAGGAGTGTATCATACCCTTTGGAAACAAGCTGACGTAGCTGTGTGGGTTATCTTTACTAGGTGGCTAGTATTTTTAAGCACTGCTAATAGAATTTGGAGCCTTGCAGGCCTGTGTTATAGACTCATTGGCCTAATTCTACTCTCTGACGGATGTAAAATGATTGTTGTCCCTGGCTTTACCCTGCTGTGAAAGGAGTGTAAGTGAAGAATTAAGTGCATAGAAACTAGAGAGAAAGAAGATTGTTTGTTTCTTTGTCTATGTAACATTGCCTTCTACAAAATGCTCTAGTGTTTCATCCAGTTTAATTTTACATTCCACATTTTAAAACCCTCTATATAAAAAAATGTTAAGGTTGCAAAAATCAAATCTGAATTCAGGACATGACAAAACATAGGCCTCTGCAACCTTAACTCTACTTCCTCATTTAATACAGATTATAAAGGCTGTTTTCCCTCCTGGACCAAATTGGGAAATTACCTAAACATGTTCTTCAGTCCATCCCTGTAGTACTGTCTTGAAAAAGAATGCTTTCTTGATGGTGGATGAAGATGGGATTGTGTAGAGAACTAGTCTAGGCTCCAGAACACTCTTCCCAATATCATGGCACATCCTTCCCTCTCCTGAACACTTTCATTAACTTTAGAAAAGACCCAGCAGAGTCTACAAACTTTCCTAAATGATATGCACCTGTACAGAACCAGGAAAGCATTTGTGAACTGTTAGCAGATTGGATTACGAAACCCAGTACACTTGCATATTAAAAGAAACCCTTATAATCCTCAAAGCTTGGAACCAGTTTTCACCAGACCACTGAATAGCACAGCTATGATTTAGACTATGGGTGTAAACCGTGAAGAAATTTAGGTATCTAAACTACAGAGAGAGACATCTATATATCTGTACAGCACCGCTTTGAGTCACAAAAGCAGTACCTAAACTCACTTGGAACCTAATTTTCTGCTGTCAAAATCTACCAGATATGTTGAGTTTTAGGCCCTGAAGCATGTGCAGTGCTGCCCTACTGTGAGTGTCTGGAGACCTGTGTCCCACCTACCTCCAGAATGATTCACTAACCAGGAGAAGGTAGTCATTTAGGCATCTAAGTCATGTGCCGGGCCCAAGCTAATAGGTGGTCTCTGAGCATGCCTACCATATTGAGTCCAATACAAAATGCATCCAGAGACATTTATAACCTTATACTTTATAACTTTTAGCCCGGTGGGATGTGGCAGCTCTGCTGGTGACTGTGAATAAGTTACTTCAGCTCTGTGTCTGTTTTCTTTCCTAGCTTTTTTCATGCCTTATTTACATTTTAAGCTTTTGCAGCAGAGACTCTCTTCTTATGTGTATGCAAAGTACAATGAAAATCCATTCTCACTTGGTGCCCTGCCATATAAGTAACAATTGCAATATTCGTAGCGGCTGACATTTTAACCACTAACATGGTTTAGAGAAGGAAGAGAACACTGGAGCTAAAACAAATTGCCAACTGCAGTCAAGGCCAGCCCTAGTCCCAATGGAACCCCAGGCAAGAAGTATCATTGGTACCCCTCTCCCATTTATTAAACTTTTGAATACTTTATTTTTTATTGTATTTGTAGCCTATTTCAGGATTGTGACATATGATTTGAATGCATGATTTATCACTGTCATGTAAGACGATAAACTTGTACTCAGGGACCTGTAAATCTCTATTCCTTCATGCTATATATCAGGCATGGCCAAACTGTGGCTCGGGAACCACATGCGGCTCTTGAATGAGAAAGTGCGGCTCACAGAAGAATGTCAATAAATCAATTTAAGAAAGCAGCCCTAGGCTAGGAATCTTAAATCTCCTGCCTTGACCATGCTCAGAGAGGGAGCCCCAGCCTGTGCCTAGCTGCCGGGGAGGCCAGACCAGGGGAGCCAGCATGAGGCCCTGGTGGTTTGAGAGAGGGTTGGGATGGCAGGGAGAAGCACAGCATGGTTGGGGACAGCGGCGAAAAGTGTGGCATGGTCGGGATTTTAGAAACTCGTCACTAGCCTGCAGTCTCCTACATCAAGTGACAGCTAAGTTTTTTGCTGTGTAGGCCTGGTTTTCATGGTAACCTTCCAACCCTATGACTCGACTCCTATTCTATTCTAATTATTAGAATCTGACATTAGTAGGATCAATATTTGCCCTCTTTTTACAATACATTAAAGTGTGCAATAAATTTTGAACTTTGTAATTTTGGAGTAGGTAAAAGTATATGGCTATATGCCTCTGTGGCTCTTGAAGGTTTAATCAACTTGTGTGGCTCTTGAGTTCTATCAGTTTGGTCACACCTGCTATATATGAACAAATAAAAATGGTTTTCTCTAAGCTTAAGACACACTTTTTAATTTTAAGAATAACTGAAATCTGCTAACTGAATTGTATTAATCAAGGCAATTTGTCATCAAAACAATAGCAGTCCTAATGTCCATCAACTGAGTTTGTAATGCTTGCTTACAACAGCCCTTTGGAACAAGATAATGTGCCAAACCACAACTAAGATCCGAAACTTGAAGTCAATCTTGTTTGCCACACTTTGTGCCTCGTGTCAGACTCCAGCCTTAGTTTTACTCAACTGTGCCAGTTCTGTCAGGTCATCATAAGACTCCTTGACTTGGTAACTCACTGGCCTTACGCATTCATGCAACTCTCTCAATGACTGTCATTTAGCGGCTTCACGGTCAGATGTGTAACGTTACCCATTAGGATCTTCCAATTGACAGCAAATGTTGAAAACAGGACAAATATTCTTTGCAATACTCTAAAGAGATATACTGACCCTAAAGAAGATAATCCTGTGTCTGACACAACCAGGTTGAGGGAATGGCAGCATGAAAGAAGCTCTTGGATTCAGTGCAAGGATCCTTGCCTAGATGCCATCGTTTCTTCGCTTCATATTCACACCATTGTCATAGCTTTGATCTCAGCAGTCCCGAAGCTTTATTTCATTCTTATTCAGAATGTTCATAAACAGTTCTGGTAGGTCTTTTCCAGTAGTCATCCATAGACTGGAAAGAGATACAGCTTTACTTGGATAGAGAGATCCTCATTGTCAACAAATCTCACTGTAAATGACAGCTTTTCTCTGACTAATGTTGCGAGTGCAGTCCCTTATTGCTGCATAGCACTTCACTTTGCTAAGCCACATCGATATGTTGTTATGCATCTTCTGTGCCAGATGGTCAATTAACTTGTTTTGAATGGTTTTGCTGCAGCAATGGTCCATAGCTGTTTAATGAATTACTTGACATATATGGTCATACATGACATTGTCATATTTTCCAAAGAGCACTCTCAAACTGAGGAAATTACCAGTATGTTCACTGAACAACTTATCTGATGAGCCCCAGAAAGCCAAATAATCTGTTGCAAGGAAGAGTGTAATTGAGATCAGATGGTTGAGCACGTTCTGTCAGTGCTCATTTTCTACAGTAATAGTGTGCTGGTTTTCTTTGTCTCTGCAGTTACTCAGCTAGAGCCTGGACTCGACCTCCACCCATTTGAAGTATGCCATAAAATGGCCGGCTGACTTTTTATGTTGCTTTAGCGCACCAGCTGAGTTATGCCAGTAATTGTACCTGGAAAGTACAAACTAGGATTTGGTGTTGTTGTCAAATATTTTGCACCAAAACTAGAACTCTTTGTCAGTTAATTTCCAGTAAACTAGCCAGTGCTGATTCAGTTTCTCATCATTCTTTAACACTCTTTTCAAAGTGTGACTTTGGGAAGTGTCACTTCTACTCATTTACTTGAAGCGTCATATCCTCATTTTAAAATTTTTTTTGGCCTGGCTCATTCAAAATTCTATGAACAATATGACCAGTGATCCTAAGCTCTTCCCATAAACAGGATCTTAAGTACTAATTTGTGGAGTGCAATTTTTCTCACTGCTTTTTCTATCATGATGTGAGACTGATTCTTCTTTGTTTCTCTGCTTCTCATGTAAACCAAATTTTTCTGTCATTCCTCTACTTCTCATGTGAGCTATGTTCTTCATTATTGTCTTTGGACACCACCAGGAACACTGGATGATTTTTTCTTGCTTCCCTAATGTGTCCATTCCTTATCTTGAGGTAAATCTGTCAATTTCTTTGTAATAGCACTTACATCATTTACACTTTGCTCCTCTGCACTTCTGCACTGCATTGAGTCCACATACAGAACACATGAGCGTTTTACTTCATTCTATTTTCCGATTTGTTGCTAGAAACACTCCCCAAGTCCTGCACTCCAGCTGGTTGCCTGGGTCACTTGCCCCTACAGCCAGCCCTGCCGTCAGTTTGTTTGCGTCGGCACTCCCCGTGTTTCTGTTACTCGTGGAGCTGCACTGTTGGAAGTGCAACAGGGAGAGACATGAAGAAAAACACTAGTGTGGATGAGACCAGTTAGGCTCTTTTGTAAGTGGGTGTCCAGAAGAAGGTGGAGCCCAAGGTGCTAGAAGCTACAAGCCAAGGAAGAAGGCGTAACCTGTGGGAGCTGAAGCCTTGCAGCTTAGATTTAGCATTGAGACACCAATGCCTGGTAGACAAAAGAAACTAGACTTTGCACTAACGTAATGAAACAGGGAATGCCCTTGCTGTGAGCTGATCACAATGCTCGCTTCATCAGCACCAACTATCTGCCCCTCCTCCATGCTTTGGGGTCAAGCTCAATGAAGCATTTGGTTCAGCTGACTGAGGCTATTCCTGAGGGCAATGCTATGGATCTCCTCTAAACTCTCTCTAGTCTTAGATATCCCTACGTACACCTCGAGATTTTGCTCAAAGTTTCCTGAAACAGCTACCTTTTGCTTTTGCACAAATGTTTACTCGAACTTACTTGAGTTTGCTTTTTACTTAATAAACACAAATTGTGTTCTCAGGCCTGATCCAACTTAGCGCTGAAGCACATGTCTAATTTAAGCACGTGAATAAATGAATGAACTTCAGTAAGCCCGTGTCCATGTTTAACTGCATGGGATTGGTCAACAAGCGGCGTTGTTAACCAAGCTTTCGGGGCTTTATACAGACACAGGGATGGAAAATAGGGTTCTAAAAGCTTCTAGGAGGTTAAAAGAAAAAAGCATTATTTCCAACAATCTCAAAAACAAAACAAAACAAAAACCAAACCCAACAACAAAAAACCCCAACAACAACAGCATGGGGAATAATTTACAGACATCAGGTGATAATTAAAATCCCCCAATGGCTTGTTCTTATATTGCCTTGCACCTAAAGCTCCTTAGGATGCAAGGAAGACAGTATCAGGCCCCTAAATCCCATCCTGCACTGAGTTCCCTGAAGATCAGGGTCAAGGCTTTGTGTGCAGACAGCAGTCAGCCAGTGTGCTGTCAGCTGTCGAATCAGTGCTTTAATGTTCAGATTCTCCATATAGAAGATTTTGCGTTAAATATAAGATTTCTTCCCTCAGAGAAGAGTGATGTTATCATTAGGTAAGTTAAAATAACTTTCTGCCGCCTCAGAACATAACATACTCAAGGGTGTTGGAATAATTTTTATAATGGGATTGCTGAGAGCCATTGAACCAAACTAAATACTGTATATAAAATCACTTTTGAACAGATTCATATTATGCATTTCTACCTCCTGAAAAATCAGATACTGTCTCCACATATGATGTGTTGAACTGTGCATTTAAATATAAATTAATGTAAGATGTTTACAAAATATAAACTTCAGGCATTTCACCATATGTTTTGATATATCCAGAACAAGTTTTAAAAAAGCGTTAAAATATCTTTGTGTAAAATAGATTGTTCTTCCAGGTACAATATATGGAAAAACTGTTCGTAACATAATTTAATTTTTCTTAAAGTATCTATTGACTAACTTGGGATAAATCCTGTCTCATTAATGCAGATTTTTGGAACTTGTGGAGAAAGATGTTTTCATAAAGAAACTGGAACAAATTCAAAATCCATTAGGAAAAACAACAAAAATTGCTTTTTTATTAAATTTTCCCACCAGCTTTAAAGAATATACTGATATTTAAAACAAAGCTATGGAAGAAACAGAGTGCACTAGATCAAAATGTCTCAAGACTTTTAATAATTTTTTTCCAGACAAGAATGCTACAAATTTACCTCAATTTATTTCAGTATTATTTCTGTCGTCTTCTTTCCCTTGAGAATTGATTTTAAAGTCTAAGAATATAGTAAAAAACTGAAATGGCTGCTGAAAACAAAATCCAACACTCAACTCAAAATTAGGAAAAACTCAGGCAGCTACTAAAAGGAAGCCCAAGAACATTTTATAACAGGATGATAGAACAATCTGAAAGTTGCTGGATATGAAATGAGGATTTATAATAAAATCAGTACCATTTCTGTAACCCCAAGCTGATGTCTGATTAGATTTCTATTGTATCATATTCAGTCTGCCTACATTTCTCTTCTATCATATGTAAACCACAGCGTTATCCTCTGTTTCAGACATTTGAACACATTGAAAGCTTTTTCAATGTATAAAACAGCTCCTCATTCTCTAAATGAAAGTTGCTGAGATATGGTACCTTAAGACCTGGATATATTTTGTTATCTCCTTAAGAGTGCTGTTTTATAGAACCACAAGACCTGTCACTCATCCCAAAATGGAGAAATTAAAGCAAAACAGAAGAGAAACTGAAACATGAATCCGTTCAGCTGTGCACAGCCTGTCTGTCAGGAGGGGATCGGAACACTAATCTCATCGTTGATTTACATCCGAATCCTTTAACTTTCATCTGGTTTTTTTTTTAACCTCCTTGTCATTTTATAAATGTAGGCTGAAGCAACAAGTCATATAATCTTGACAGCCAGTTCAATCAAGACAATTAACTGAACATACCTGTTTAAAACTCATCCTTTAAAGTAGGGCATTCAATATTTTTCCTTTCTTCAAATCAATGGGAATTATTTACTAAGGAAATGGGAAATTGAAACAAACTTTCCTTTTTTCTTAAAAGAAAAAGAAAAAAACTTTCTAGACAACAGATGTACATAGGGTCATATTAAGTTTTTCTACATTTTTTTCCTAATGCATGTTGCTATTTAAGCCAAGAACAGGCTGTGTGTGTATATGTAAAAAAGAGGAGAGAGAATTAATTCTGTAAAATGAGTTTTTAGAAACTGATTACACCTAGAAAATTGAACAAATGCAGAATAAGAGAGATTCAGGGTATAAACCTCTTGCTTTCAAAAGGAGCATTTTGTAATTGTTTCCCATCTGTGCACCTGGTTCTTCATATGCACTCCCATTACTCTGAGGGCTTAGATCAGGCTAAGCCTTATCTTATTCTGATCTAAGTGGAATTTTTTAAACTGTTCAGGAAAGTATGTTAGACCTTAGTGATCACTAAATTAGGAGGAAGTTGGTGAGCTTTCAGAGTGACCAACTCTATTCTGTAAGTTATACACCAGCACTGTAGGAAAAAGTGAATGAATGTTGCAGATGAAGAAAAACAAACAAGTCCTGTGGCACTTTTAAACACTAACAAATTTATTTATTGCTTAAACTTTCATGGGTATAATTCCACTTTGTTAGAGGAAGAAGTATCCAGATGCAAGCTGAACTTGAAACTAGTTGATATTTTAAAACATCTTTCTTTGGAAATGTGAACTTTGACTTGCAACCTCTCTAAATAGCATGAAATCGTTCTACAACCCTTAAACTCTTCAGATGCATCACTGTTGAAAAGAAGAGAATTGATCTTAATCGTGTAATACAATTTAGGAATCATTTCTTTCTGGTGATAACCTGCATCTCAACGATCAGTGAAATCGCAGTCTAATGTAGGTCCCAATGTTTTCCAGAATGACTTTATTGTTGCGCTCATCATTGGAAAAAGCAGAGAATGACTTTTATGATGTGTTAATCATCACTCTTGGATTGAAGGGAATGTCTGAAGAAATCCTAGGACTGAGACTTGGCCTTCTGTCTATCTGATTAGACCATACACGCATGTTCAGACCATATAAATGAGTAATGTTGAAAATACGCTTATCTAGCCAACCCCGTGCACTTGAGTTTAGGATGGTAGTGCAGTCCTGTTGCTGTTGTATTGCTTATTGTAGAGAGAGAGAGCTATTCTGCTCACAAAACACGTATGCCTGCGTATTCCTTGGGAATGACACCAAAGAATACCTTATAAATGAAGTATGCTTCCCATCAGGGATTACAGCATCACTTGATCAAAGTCCACTGGAAATAGCTCTTGGCAACACAGACATTCCCTGTATGTCTTCAGTGTGCTTGAGTCTGATTGGTGAGGCTGAGAAAAGCAATGCCAATTGAAGGGCCTCTGAACAGAGGGTTAGAATAGGGGTTTGTGGTGGTTGTTTGTGGGTTTTTAAAATGTATTTTAAAGAAATGCAGTGTGAAATTTATTTCTTGGTTGGCCTAAAAGCATTGACAATAGACTCACTTCCCAACAAAATGCATCATGTGCATGCCCTACAAGTTGGCTGAGTTCATATAAAGTAATGCAACGCAGGGATTGTTTAAAATGAAACAGTTTTTTGGCAGCCCTGTTGAAATATCTTGTCATCGGCTTCAGTGCACCGAGACACATGATAGAGTTAAAGAATGTTCGGAAATCTGTGAGCTTTTTGGATTTTGAATTTAGTGAAAATCTGGGCAATCAAAATGTCTACCTGGCAGCTTGTGAGAGACATTTCATGTTAATTATTTCCTTGTTAAACTGTCTATCTGACCCTGTGTGCAAGACTGTGCATTTGTATACATTGTTATAGGGTCTTTTTTTCTTTCGTAAGTGGCCCATAAATCAGATGCAGGTTTACTTGGCCTCATCAGTGTTTTTGCAATAGACATTTTTGTAATTAAACATGACATGGATAGTTCAGTAGAGAAACCATAAGTGCTGTACATTGGTTTCTCTCTGAAAGGCTAGAGATTGGAATAAAGTGGGTCTTGCTGTTTTGTGGGATAAAAGTATCAATCCATTGTCCATTGCTAAAATTAACGCAAGACTGGTATAATACCATTATTTATGTTGCTGTTGCTTTTCTGGGGATCAAATCTTGTGACACATACAAACTAATCCTTAAAAAACACAGTGAGTTGTTCTTTTACTACACCATGCCTACTGTATAGAGGGAAAAACTGAGCAATGTGGTCTGTTCAAAACCATACCACAAGACACTGGCAAGTATATGAAAAATACTCAGAAGTCCTAACCATTAGACATATTAATATACTTTCCATACTGCTGCTTAAATAGTTCTGGCATCAGTTTTTCACCCAATACATCCATCTATATTGCCTTTGATATTAAAAGTAGTTATGCATGAAGAGATCAAACCCCTCTTGCTCCTTTTCTGGTATTTTGTGTCCAGCACCTTTGTGTTGTATTTACAGGGGAAATGAGGCCCTGATCTAAGGCTTACTGCAATGAGCAGAAAGACTCCCGGTGAATTCTTTGGGCTTTGACTTGGGCCAAAACTGAAGTATGTGAATACAGAGTGTGCACCCATGTGCAAACATTTTTTTTTCCTTTGCTACAATAAGTAATTCAGTTCCTGTCCCTAGATTAATTTTTCACTATTTTTACAGTTGTAAAAAAAAAAAAAAAGCAAGGAGTCCTGTGGCACTTAAAAGACTAACAGAATGTGATAAATAAATCTGTTAGTCTTTTAAGTGCCATAGGACTCCTTGCGTGTGTGGGGTTGTTTTTTTTTTTTGTTTTTTTGTTTTTTTTTTGCTGAGCTAGACTAACACGGCTGCCCCTCTGGAATTTACCAGATGTAAATTAGTTAGGGCATTTTGTATCGTTGGTTCCTAAGAAGAACACCCCATTGATTTTTTTTTTTTTTTTTTAATGTGGTATTCAGTCTAAAAACACTGATGTCAAAAAATGTTTCATGCTGAACTGAACACCAAATAGAAGATAGGATATGAGTGACATTGAGAGACTGTATAAACATTTTCAAGGGAGCTGTGCCTGATCTACATCAAACTAGTTACACTTTCTAGGATGTTTAACTCTGTCTCTTTGTTGTCAGCATAACCCATGGACTTTGCGGTTTTCTTTTGCCTGTTACAGTGTTTTACCCCCGTGAGACAGCTGGGAGGGGCTTTCAGCTGCACAAGATACTCTGCTGGCACCGCAGGTCCCTCTGCCAGCGAAATTCCTTCCCAGCGCCAGGACTTTAAGTCGCAGGTCAAGATGCAGTGCCCCCTCCCACCACACAAGAAATTCTCATTGAGAAGGGATTTTTTTTGCAGTGAGAGGCTTGACCAGCAGCCCCTGCTGCTGAGAAACAGAGTGGAGCTGTACAGCTCTTGAAGTAGCAGTGGCTCTCTGCAGCTCTTCAAGGGCCAGTGGCATGAAATCAGCCTGCTGCTGCAGCTTTCCTCAGGCTGTCGGCAGCAGGCTGATTTCATGTGACACATTCAGCCGCTGTGCGGGGACACGCTTTTGTGTCATGACACAGTTGTGGAGAACTGCTGGTATAGACAACCTTGAAAGTGTGACTCAAATGGAAGTTTAAAAGGAAGAGACAGCAAGTAAATAGAAAGGAACCTGACTGACTTAAAAATGAGATTATTTTTGGTAAATGTCATGATTTTGGGGGCCTGACTCATACCTTGAGCTCTTGGGCTTGTCAGCACTGGAGAGCGGAGACACTCTTTTTGTTCAAGCAGTAGTGAATTGTGCTTCTGGTGCTGAAGTTCCCATCTTTTGATCCCCATTGACAACTATGGTGCCTGTACATATGGTGGTATGGGGTTGTCATCTGTACAACCGTGACCAACAGTTGGACTAAATTCCTGTGAACTCCTGATACTTTGTCCTTGAGCCAAGTGAAACTGTTTTAACTAGGGAGCTCATGTGATTTGCTCACTTGTCGATGTGTGTCACTGACTTCTGCTAGAGGTGGATCGTATATCAGACTTGTTCAGGTGCTTAGCAAATCCCTCTATTGGCTGTGGTCTTAAAATTGCTTCTTTGGGATAACTTGCCAAATAAAGACCCTTGTGCTTGAAGCTGAAAGTCCTGCATTCTGTTTCCAGTGCTGTACATCTGTGATGGTCTGGCAACTCTGGTGTTTATATTTACCCAGACACGTTGTTAAAATTGAGATTGCATATTACCCACTGGACTGGTAAATTTCCACTCAGGCACACGTTCTAAGCAATTCTTGTCACAGCTTGGATTTTACAAAGATTGTTCGTTCCGTTAGAAATTGACACTTGCAGTACCTTATGCATTGGGCTAATGACGCTCCTTTTCCTGATATTCTTTATCTTTGTTTTTTCCCATGAATTTTCTTTTGGTAGAACTCACAGCTGTGGTCCCATATGGGCATATTTGGCAGCTTTGGGGTGTGGTTGACAAGCTCTGGAATATGTTTTTCCAAAAGTGGAATGGTCTCATGGTCAAATGGCTGTGGAGCTGGCTGAATTGCTTTGTTTTCCTGGATGGTGTGGGGGGGGTGTGTGTGTGTGTGTGTGGTGTGGGTTGTGTTTTTTTTTTTTGTTTTTTTTTGTTTTTTTTGTTTTGATCCCCTTTTGACTGTGAGAAATGTGGTCCATATGAAATATCTGATGAGAAAAAAAAACCCCTTGTTTTAAAATTCCTTCTGCAGGCTGTGTGCAAGTTCAGCTCAGATGAAAGGAATACTTTTTCCAGTGCCCACATAGGTGGTTCTTGTGACTGGAAAGGATATTCTGAGAACTATCTGCACCTCAGCAGATGTGTTGCTAATAGTGGCTAACACCTCTGCTTAACATGCAGAGGGTCCTGGGTTCGATTCCCAGGGGGTTGGACTTGATGATCTCATGAGGTCCCTTCCAGCCCTATGATTTGATTTGATTTGATTTAGGCTTTACCTGACAGTGAAAACAGCCTCTCCAGAATGCAGAGCCAATCAATGTTAGACTGCAACAGAGGTGAAGTTTCTCATTTTCTTGTGAACATTAATAAAGATTGTGCATGTCTTCCATGGTGAACAAGCACATTTTTAAGCCACTGTGTGCTTCCAAGAAGGCAGTTTAAGTGACACATCCCTTTCTACCCAGAGGTGACATGTTGTTGCAAACAACCATAAAGTGAATAAGACAGAAATACAACAGAACTGTAGAAGAACTATGTACATTAAGAGCAACACAACAATGCTATAAATCTGCTAGCAATTGACGTTCTCTGTTTCCCAGGGAGCAACATTAGACTTCATAGTACTTAGTACTGAAGAGACAGAGGAATCCATTCTTGAGTGTGTGCCATGGTGCATAATGTGTCAGTGTTTTGCCTCTGACTTTTCATCGGTACAGCTGTCTGTAGCTTTCGGAGCAAAATCATGCGCAGCGTTGTGTTTAGTGTTCTGCAAAGAGGGAACATGGAATAATTATTTTAAAATAAACACCAAAGGGACAAGTATTGTGTTCTTTGGCTTAATTCGTACATGCATGAAATCATTTTTCTAAACGGGCTTGCCAATGCCTTGTTTCAAAGTCTGAGGTTTGGAAGAAGCTTATGTCCGTCGAGCAAGAGTGTCAGCCATCCCTCCCATTAGCGTCAGTGCAGCACAGCCGCAAACCACAGCCACCACAGTTTAATGGCAATGACTTAGAGATCAGACTGTTTCATGGGTCATTAAACCATCACACAGGCTAAAAATATAGCATGGGCATCCGACATGAAAGAGCAGCTTGGGTGCTCATGTCTTTCTACAGTCAGGGTCATAACAGCAATTTCCAGGAGCCTGAAGGCTGTACTCACTTCATATGTAATTTTTAAAATAAAACAAATGCATGAGGTAGAGTGGAAGGATACTTAGATTGGAGAGTCCTTGGCTCTGGAATGTCCACTATGCCCACCAGAGGTCAAATTGGTTGATTTTTAGGATAATTTATAGCTCAAACTTACTCAAAATGGATTTTTCTTCACAGGAGTAATGGACAGTTAAAAATGGGTGAGAACTGTGGTTCATTGGATTGTCACAAGCTGCCACTTTGAAACCTTGAAGGGTTTCCTGGTCTTGCATGCATGCTATGACTGTAGGAAAGCGTGTGAAGTGTGTCCTCAGCAGTCAGTCTGCCACAAGCTAGCTTAGTGTAAGGTTTGGTGAGTGAAACCTCTCTGTTTCAGGGGGTAGCCTTTTTCTCTCTCAGGTTTTGGGTTCTTGGGTATTTGGGTTCTGACTTCTGAGAGGCAGAATTATGTTCCAACGTTTCAGAAAGACAAAACCATAAACTGCTTTAACTTTTCTGTGTGCACGCCATGGGCATACCAGGGACAAAAGACATGAGATTTGACTTGGATCTGCCACACTTGCTGACAACTGTTGTGTCTTTTAATTGTATCTTGGGACAACTACTAGAAGCTATCATTGACTTTGATAGGAGGCTGCATCAACCTTTATTTAGGATTCATAATGAATACTGAAAGCAGTTGTTTGGCGTCAGTTCTAGGGCGTGTTTTGTTTTTTTGTGTGTGTAATTCAGATGAGACCCTGTTCCTCTTGGGAGCTTTGTTTTATGCAAAATCATTAGTTTATCTCTGAAACTGTGGTCATTTTGGTGACTGACATGGTCTATACTTGTTCATTGTTCACTGGCGGGTTTGGGTTTCTAATCTTTGTGGGTAAAACTTCTGTGCAGAGGACTACTGTAGTTCTTAAGCCCCACTTAACTCTAATTCTAAAACATAAACTCTATTTTTACCCTCTGCTTAGGAGGTAAATTTCTTCAGTAGAACAGTTTGGTTCAATGTGGAATCTACAGTTATTTTCTTGTTTCCCATTCCTGATTCAAGATTAGTGACTACAGCCTTCTTCCAAAACTCATTATTGTACTCCAGGTTGTTATACAGATCCATCTCTCTGAGATCCACTGATATCCAGGCAACATACTGAGTCCTTGGTTTCTTTCTGGTCATCCTATTTACGTACACTCACATCAACATACCCTAACCTCCCTCAATTTGTCTTCAGTTGGAGCAACGTGCGTTATGCTCTTTAACTTTAGCGGCCCTTGTTCAGTTACAACAGTCGGGGAAGGCTGTCATTTCTCACTTGCAGGGAACATCCTATCCTACTGGTATACACTTGACATGGACATCTGTTCACATGATACATGTATCTGGAAGATAAACTTTACACATCATCTGTCCAAATCTGTCAACTTTGGTTTGAAGTTAGTTTCCCTTCTCCTTGCTGAGCTGCCTCCTATGGCCAATGATCCTCACCTGCCCCAACAGAGGAATCTAGACTGATCTCACAAAGTCCATGTTAGCATAAGGAACCTGTACAGGCAAACTATTGACTAGTTGCAGATTAGCAGACAGACCAGCATTAGTGGGTAGAAGCTTTTAAAAAGACTTGCAGACACATCTCAAAGGAAAGATATCAATCCAATCCTGAGCAGCTGTTTGCTCCATAATTGCTTGCAAGTATATGTTAATGCTGGAAGGTGCTGATATGGCTGTGGAGCAATACTTGTACAAAAAAAAGACTGTTTTTTGACTGTGAAACTTTGATATACAGTAGCATTTATGGAAGTGCATTGTTTCCCTGAGGAGTAACCCAATCGATCAAAGCGTGTTGAGCTATATCTGTTTAGTCTTAGCCATGTTTGTCAGTCAGTGGCTGGGGAGGAAACTGTTATTCCCCAGACTGTGTAAAAACAAGTCAGCCAAGATGCCGGATAGAAATCCAGTGTGAGTTTGAGGCAATGTTCAACTGTGTCTTGGAGGAGCTATTTTTATGAAGAATTTTGGCCTGAATCCTTGAATTTTGATTATGCTTTTTTGTCTCCTTGCATTTTACAGTTTCCTTGTAGAATGTTTTAAATGTTGTCTTGATTTATTTCTGTATATAACTCCTCTTATTTATGAAGATGTAGTGTCCCTGGGGTCAATGGGGCCCCAGTTGTTCCATTTAACCGAAAGAGACATTACCTAAGTGGACCATGAATCAGAAGTGGGACAGAGAACTATTTTTACAAACTCTTTGACTCCCAAGGCACCCTGCCCAAAAGGCAAACAGGGGTGGTCAGCGAAGGAGGTGGGGGTGGGGTGCTGGGAATAGTGCCTCTAGGAGCTGTATTGTGCAAAAAACTAAGCTAGTATTTATGGGGATACAGAAGAGCAGATGGATGTGGGAAGGTTTTTGTAACTTCATGTTTTCCATCTAAGCAATGGCAGGCACGCTGTAAAGAGGGTCGAACCTGTCTTGGTACAAACAGCTGTTATATGCTAAAATGAACAACTTTGCTTGTTTCAGTGGGGCAGCCGTGTTAATCTAGTAAAACAAAAAAAAGCAAGGAGTCTTGTGGCACCTAAAGACTAACAGATTTATTTATTGCATGATCTTTTGTGGGAGAAAATCCCTCTTTGTCTGATGAAGTGGGATTTTCTCCCACGAAAGCTCATGAAATAAATAAATCTGTTAGTCTTTAAGTGCCACAAGACTCCTTGCTTTTTTTTAACTTTGCTTGTGTTTATGCTGCTGCTCTAAATGATCTGGCAGAAAAGAAGGAGTTGCTGTAAGTTAAAGCTGGTGACTTGAAAAAGAAATTTGAGTGATTGTGGACCTGGCTTTGTGGCACTTATGTTCATTGTCTCTTCTTTGACCTTGCAAATCTAATGCAGGTAAAGAGATGATTCCTAATGTCCAGAAACTAATGGTGAAATCTGTTAAAGAGCCACACGACTCCATTTTTTTTTTCCAGAAGATGGCTGCGCCTTAAGGAGTAGTTCCTTTTTCCCTCAGTCCACACATAGCTGTTGGCTGCCTTGTCTTCTGTGTGGGGAGAATCTCCCACATGCTGATCAGGTTCTGGGGGTGATAGTGGGGTGGCTCTGGCTATGCTTTTGCCTCTCCCCACTTCACCTTACCAGCGGTGCAGGTAGCAGCTCTCCCATCTCTATCCCATCCTCTATATTTGGGGTCTTCCATGAACAGAGCAGCAGGTCTGGTGTCCTTATCTGAGTAAAATTCTTCATTGCCTTGAATGGAAGTCTTCCCTGAATAAGAACTACAGGATTTGGCCTTTTTCCCCTTTGTTTGTTTTTAACTAAAAGTTTGATTTATTTTTTGGGAAGTTACTTTCTCCGGTCTCTCCTTGGTGAGCCCAGGATTAGTTATTACTCAACGTTCTGACTTTTTTTTTTTTTTTTTGTTTGGCACCCAAAGTGTCATACATGAAGATTTAAAACTGAAATCCTATGAGGTCATGGTGTTAATCTGAAGTGTATTTATCGTCAGAAAGTAACTGTGCTCAAAGTAGCATCTTCTTATTCAGTATATCAGCTCCTTACATGCTCTAAATAAAACTTCGACATCCTTTAGCAATTATTAAAAACATTTTTTTAGAGCTAGTTGAAAATGTTCCATCAAAATTTTGGTTTTTGATAAAACTTTTAATGAAAATTTCTGCATTTTGTAGAAAATTTTGACTTTTTTTCCCATTGAAAAACCCATATGCTCAAAACCAGAAGTATTTTGACCAAACACTTTAAGAAAGGTTGCTGCTCCAGTGCTTTAAATGAGTTTCAGTTCACTTGCTTCATGTCTCCATTCTCTCCCGTTGTCTGGGCTCCCCTCCTGGACTTCACCTCCCATGATGCATTGGGGTCATTTGATTCCCATGATGCACTGATCCCCCTCACCAAGAAGGAAGACCATGGTGCATCATGAAAGATGTAGTTTAATGAGGGGGCCTACCCTATGGTAATTGACAACTGTCATGAAGCATTGCAATGGGATGTCAGATTTGAAATATTTTGGATTTGGCTACAGTATTATGATTTCTGTTTTTTCAGGAAAAAGCAGGAATTATCCAAGGGGCAGGGAGAGGAATATTTGCCAATCAGCTCTTTTTTTCCTACTGCAGGAATATCAGAACTAATGCATTTCTGGAAGAGGTGAGCTAGATCTTATTCCTCCAAATGCATCACCAACAACATTACCAGCTTGGTTTTGACAAGTGTCTCATTAGTGATGAGGTAAATGGTGGAAAGAAGACAGTTCGATGATCAGTTCCGTGGTAGAATTTGAACAGCTAGAAGATAGAAAAATCATATTTTTGTCTGGTAAATTGAAGAGCTTTGTAATAGAGTTACTGATGAGTGATAACATAGGCCCTGTCAATCTTTGTCAACTTCCTAATTACAAACACACTTCAACCAAGGGGGAGACAGTGGATAAAGTATAATTTGATGGGCCCTGGAACCCTCCTAATCTCTGGGCCACCCGCCTGCCGACTACCTGACCCTTCTCCCTTATGCCCCCCCCCCCCTTACCTGGCTGGAGCTACTCCCTGCCCAGGCTGCTCCTGTCCTGAGCACACATCTGAGCATGCTCAGGGTGGGAGATTTGAAAACTCCCCCAGTGTGGCCGCAGCTCCTGGGTCAGGGCTGGGCAGAACATGAGTTCCACCCAATTTTTCTATTTTCTGGGGTCCTGAACTCTGTCCCTTCACATTTGTGGGCAGTTCTGGGGCATTCCAGCTTACTTTAACCCCTGATTGGACTTCCAGTTCATGACTTCTCACAGGTGAGTCTCGGCAAACTGTTATCAATGTCAAGAGATGTAGGGACGAGAGGACAGAGCAGAAGGCTCCTCTTGTGTAGTTTTTAACCTTTTCTCCATTGTAACTTTTCCTTCAAAAAGTTCTGCTACCATTTTCTACAGGTTTGGCCTGTTTTATGGAGGTGTTCATTGGTAAGAAGGGAAGTTTTTATATCCATATTTGTAAAGCACTTTGAAACCCCCATTTTTTTAACTGATTCCTTAAGCACATCATGTCTGTTTCTATTAGTTCCTTTTAAGCCAATGTTTCTCAACCTTTTGCAGGTTGTGGCATACTTGATGGTGTCCATAACCCTACCAGCCCACCTTCTCCAGGCCTAATCCAGCCCCCCACCTGGCACTCCGCAACACACCACTGTGTGGTGACACAGTAATATATCCCGAGACAGTGGTTGAGAACCACTGCTTTAATCCATTAGTCTGGATTTTAGTATTCATGTGAGAAGAGAGTTTTTCCTGAAATCTAGTTACCTCTTTTCCCTGAATAGTTTCAGCCATGATCATGCACAAACTGGCTGCTTAACGCTCAGTGGCATGCCTTGGTCCAGTGTTTTATAAATGACTGAAAGTGGAGGAGAAACTTTCATGTTTTCTGTTATCGCTTTTCAAAAGGAAATGGCCCTTTTAAAAAAAAAGTGTAAATTTCTGAGTAAATCTATGCTGCTTCTGGATTTTCATGGAAAAATTGAGAATTTTTTTTCAAAATTTTCCACAAAAATCAAACTACTGGGTTTTCAACCAGTTCTCTCACTGCATCAGCCACAGTGGAGGGTGAGCTCTGAGGTAGGACTGCTTCCAAATCAAAAACAAAAGAAAGGAGCTCTGGTTATAGCCTGTCTTTGCTCAACCTAACTTTATCCTGAACCTAGCTCAGTGGCTGGAAATGAGAGGAAGGGATTGAGAACGCTGTAAATTTCATTTGTTCCCATGGCCATTAGGAGCCTGAGAGCTGTTTCAGCTACACCTAAATACTCTCCTGCCATTTTACAATATTAAACATGTGTGAAGATAGGCCTTCCACTAGTGAACCTGCAACCCAATATCTTTGAGATACAAACCAATGAATGGTGATCACAACAGTGTATCCTATTTGTGTATAAGAACATGGGTGTACGCTATTTTGCTTGCCTCAAAAGGTAGTGTTTAGAAGGTGATGAACAAACTTTATTCCTGGTATTGTGCTGAAGTTAGACAAAGGCAGTGTTTGGAAGTATTTCTATGTCCTACAGTTTAGTGTCGACTATGTAACTATTTGACAGAGAATTCAGTATGTTTAGTTGTGTAATTGCTAGCAGAGATAAAGATCCAGCCAGGCAAATAATGAAATATGAAAATGATGCTTGTAAAAACACCCCAGCCTAAGGGCATGCATCTGCCAAGACCGCTCTGTGGTGACATGAATGGGTGCAGCAGTTAGCTCAACTCCAAGAGGACAGAGGATTACAAGAAGGTGGGGAAAAAGAGGCCCATCCAACACTGCCAACAACAGCAGGTTGTAATACTTAATCTTAGTGCTGATGCCAGTGTGCTTCAAAACTGCTGTTGTTTTTATGAGTTAAAGTGTAGAAAAGGCTAATCTGTGTATTTATATCTGTCTGGAAATGTTATACTTGCTGCTGCCAGAACCAAGGGGTTGGTATTCTCATGATGTGATCTGAAGAAGGAATTGAGGTGCCAGAACTCAGCTCTTTCAGATGGAAGCAGAGGCAGAAATGTAGGGATTCAGCAGTCAGGAACTTCTGCAACCCATGATTATTTCCTCGTTTCTTACTAGCGGAAGCTTCCTAGGTTATTCTGGAGGCAAATAACAGGTTATAGTCCTTCAACAATTACGGAGAATGAGCACCAGTCCATTCATTATGAGACATGCCATCTCTACAAAGAGCAGAACTCTGTACTATGACTGTAATTCCTCTAATTATTGGCTTTTGTGATTTTAGTGCTAATGAAATATGCCAGACTGAAGGTCCTGGAGGCTTAAGTCCTTTACTGTCCACAGAACAAGTGCAGAAAGGGCAGTGATAGCAGTATGAAGAAGCATGTGCTCTACCAATGTACCTAAGCTTGTCCAATGGTCACCACTCAAATGTCCTAATTTACCAACAGAGTCCACAGATGGTGACTGAGAAAAAAGAAAGAATCCATGGACT
The DNA here is from genome assembly GCA_007922195.1 of Podocnemis expansa. Lineage (NCBI taxonomy): Eukaryota > Metazoa > Chordata > Testudines > Podocnemididae > Podocnemis > Podocnemis expansa. The sequence continues at coordinate 12,281,033 of ML682040.1, read as the reverse complement.
GGCAACTACTGGTGAATTACAGCACCTGCTGTAGTTTGATCTCCAGGCCTATTCAATCCATGATTTTTCTTTTGGGGTTAACAGCCAGATTGTGGTTGTGTCTTGTGATGTCTTTGCCTTTCCGCAAGCAGCTGGTCATTGGCACGTCATCAGAAGCAATGGCCTTGGTCAGGCCTGACACAGCAATATGAAGGCAAAGAGAGCAATCTGCTACTTCCAGTCCGCTGAGCCACCCAGTTCTCTCCATGCTATAAACAGCCGTTAGAAGTGTGCAGGGAATATCTCAATGAGACATGGAGAACAGATGATCTCAGAGAGAAATTAAAACAGTCAGGTTAGGAAGCACCTGCAATAACTAGTTCAATATGGGAAATCAGTTGATCACTGTGTATGAATGTTCTGGAGAAGAGGTGAATTTAGATATATCTGGACACCTGTTCCCAGAAGGGAAAATGTTATCATTATGATTTGCTGGTGCTTCAAGCTATAATTAGGTTGCATGAATTGTTACATATATAATGCATAGATCTGTCTTTTGTATTCGATCCTGCCATGGCAATCTCCATGCTGTCTAAAGGTTTGTTTGATAGTCTGTCTCCAGTGGTTTGTATGCAGCTTTACCAATCAAGAGGAGTTATATTTTGGCTGGATTAAGATAAAGACAGTGACAGGTAGGAGTAAGCTTCCTTGGCTATCTCTGTTGATAGACAGATTTTTGGCAGCTGATTCCACCAGAGACTTGGGGCTTCTCATAAACCTTGAGGTTTTTTCTTTTTTTTTTTCTTTTTTTTTTTTTTTTTTTTTAATTTAAGTATCTCTGTCCTCCAAACTTGATTTCCCTTCCCTTGCACACACAAACTACAGCAGAGATGAAATATTCGTTTCAATATGATGCTGTTCCATAAATGATCTTGTACAATACTGGATTACTGTAGTTAGTGACTTGTCTATGGAGTCTCCTTTTTGTCATGCAGTTGGTTCCACTAAATATAAAACCTGTGTGGACAGGTGGTAAGGTGAGGTGACCAAAAACCTCCTGAAAATTAATATAGCCTTATCTAAAATGCAGGGCTGACGCTAGATCAAATGCCACCCTCCTCCATTTGTTAAACTTATGAATAACTTAGTTTTTATTGTATTTCTAACCAGTTTCATGACTTTGCATGATTTGCATGCATGGTTTATCCCTGTCATATAAGACAATAGTTTTGCAGTCTAGGACCTGTAAATTTGTACATATTCATGCCATATATAAGTAAACTTAATAATACAAAGATCCAGAACAATCAAGGAGGTTAGTGAAAAATAAATCTACATACAGATTACTTGAAATATTTTCCTTTAAATATTCTATTTTCTCTCTTGTTGCTAACAACAAAAACAGCACCCTGAATGCAGTGTCCCACATGTCTGGCACACCAGGTGATCTCCTGCCTGGCCCAGCTAAAATGGACTCCTATACATTTATGACCTCCAAAAAGGGTTTCTTTGAGCAAGGACTAAACCATCATGGCCAAAGGTGCACATATCTTGTGTGTTGCCTCTGTTTGTCAGCACATGTATTCATGAGAGCTCTGTTGCTCTCATGGGAGTGAGCTGGATAAAACTCAATATCTGGTTCATGGGAAATTTCAATGCTTTTTAAAATTTGATATTTTTTTTTGTTCTGAATCAAAACTCTTCAGGGGTTGGCAGCAGTGAAAATGACAAGAATCACTTCAGGTTCACTCAGTGACTACCAGGGCTTCCAAGGTCTGCAGCTCTGAGACCATGGCTTCCACGGTTTTTGGACCAGCTGGTTGGTCAGGCTCCTTGACTCGAGGAGCACCAGGATCACCAGTGTGTGGGAACCATGAATCGTGGGAAGCTAGCTGACTGAGGTGTAGAAGCCCTGGAGTCCTCTGCTTAGGGCACTCTACATGGTAGTCTGCCCCGGGACCTGAAGAATTGTACCTCATATTGTGAGGTAAAATTATTTTTTATGAGGTGCTTGGATTCTGTCTTCATAGGAAGTCCTGGAGAGATGGCACTATTCATTTCTTGTTCTAAACACCTGTATTCTGTTTGAACAGCATATGTTCTGCCATGGTTTGCCCTAGAAATAGTTGCATTTCAGCTGGGTAGGTGAAATGACTCTTCCAAGTAAATAGCTCAAATTAGTTGCAAGTGTGCCATGGTGTATAGAGTAAATGTGAGTCATAAATCATCATTAGCAACTGTTGGAAAATGCACAAGTGCCCCAGCAATTGTCGGCTACTCTGTCAGAGTGCTTGAGATAGGTCTAATGCCTGTCATTAAATGGTAGATACAGTATGCCTAAATCTATAGGGCCACCTCTGCAGGAATATTTTTTGTGTAAACTTTGGCTTAATGAATTTGTCTGTGACATCAAGCAACTTTCTTCCTCAAAACAATTTTGTTAGTAATTCACATAAACTCCTATTATTCTTGGAGTGCAGCTTTAACAAAGTCAGTCTGTCTGAATTTTGCTGTTCTCATATTTTTATTGCTGAAATTACACAAAAATATTTGGCTTGTCTAACTGTAACTTGACAATACTGTGTATATTGCTGAAAATGTGTCACTGCATTTTTCCTACAAAAATAAGCTTTCCTGGCGATTTTTCCTTGTCCACTGGCCTTTTGTTAGTTCATACTGGGAAGAGTATGATGGGCATGAAACATGTCTAATGTGAAACCAATGATTTTTGTCCAGTGCTGGCATCATAAGAAGACCACAGAAATAATTAATTAATCCATATGTCTGAATCTGAATCCTTCCAGTGTTGTAGGACGTTTCTTAGGGCACTAACAAAATTCTGCCACCCACTGTGTCCATTTTGCTATTTGCTGGAGTGTCTACCTTGTTGTGTTTCTATAACTTTTTAATGATGAAAGGGTGTTGGCTTCTTGCTCAGCCCCCAAACTGGAGGATCAGTGTGCTATTATTTAATTAGTCCCTGCCCTTTGACAAATCCACCATGGGTGGATCCACTAGAGGTTAAAATCCTGCTGACATACCTCTCCTGGTCACTGATGCTCATCAAAATTTTTTCAGTATGTCAGTGCACAATCAGCTGGGGCTGGGTAGATTGATATATACATCTTGTAGTTTGCAACATGCTGTGCTATTAGCCTCTGTAGACTCACAGATTGTAAGGCTAGAAAGTCTTATTTTGATAATGCAGGAGGTTTAGTTTGATCTGTGTGACACGAGAGAGAATTTCACCAAGTTGTTCGTGCATCCACACTTACAGTTCAGTTGGAGCATGTTTTTAGAAATTTGATCTCGATTTCAAGGCTTTCAAGTGAAGGCAAATCCATCCATATCTCTTGGTAAAGTAAATTGATCTGATGGTTAATTACCCCAATGTTAAAAAATGTGCTTCTGATTTTAGTCTGAATTTATCTAGCTTTAGGTGTGTGAGGGTGGTGTTCTGTAAAGGAAGACTTAGGTGCTCTACGGCAGAGAAAAGAAATGAGTGCTGAACTGAAACTTGAAAAGAATCAAGCAGTGAATGAGGACTGAGGCTAGGATGTTTCAGATTAATGATGTGGAATGAAAGATGTTTCTACAGCTCAGAGGTGAGGGGCAGGGACTGAGGCTAGAAAGATGTCTGGTGTTTAAGGGATGTAGAGAAGTAAAATAACAGATCTTTGTCCTGTAATGATATTGATAGTGGCAAATTTGCCAATCAGATTGATCTATCTGGATTAATTGAGTGGAAACGAAGACCAGTTCAATCAATCCAGAAGTCGAGTTAATAAAACTGCCTCCGCAGAAGTTGTCGACTGGTACATGTTTCTTGTCAGTGCGGCATAGTGGAGATGGCACACAGAAAGGAATTTAAGAAGTCAGTATAAATTAGTTTATATAACTCCCATTGACTGCCACTGAATTTGCCTATCAGTGTTGACCAGGCTTCAGACAGAATGTATAAAGCCCAGTAAAATGACAGATTGAGTATGTCTGCATATAGGTGGAATGTGGAAGAGCTAGGAGTCCTGGGGTGTGTTCACACAGCACTCTCATTTTGAAACAACAGAGGTTGTTTCAAAATAAGAATTACCCTGTTCACACGACGCACGGTTGTCGAAACAACGTGTTCCATTGTTTCAAAACAACAGTGTTGTTTCGAAATAACTTAAACCCCATGTGGGGACGAAACAACATTGTTTCAAAATGATTGTTTTGAAACAGTGCCGTGTGAACATGTTGTTTCGAAACAACGGTGACTTGTGAAATAACTGTTGTCTGAACCTGCTATTTCACTTTGAGCGTCTTTCCTTAATTCGAATTAACAAACTGTTAATTCGAATTAACTTATTTTGAAATAACCCCTTATTTCGATACAAGTTGTTTTGAAACAATTTGGATCGAAATAACCCCCTGTGTGTGAACGTAGCCCTGGAGCTGGTTTGTGGAATTAGGTTCTGCCCTGGCAAAGGGAGACATGTTTCTGGTTGGACAAACAGGGTCTGTCAAATCACAATAGACCCTTGGTCTATCCCTTCCGGTGTCCCACCTGCAGGAGTGAGCCATGCCACAGGCATTAGAGGAAGGCAAAGAGTATCCTTCATATAACTATAAGCAGGGTCTGATGGACTTCCCCTGCAAAGCTAGTATTTGTATGTGCACACCCACCCACTTAGGTGCTCAGCGTGATGGGACTACTTTGCACAAATTGTCCTGTTGTCAGGTTTCAAATCCTGTTAGGGATAAATGTGAAATGTTGGTCTCTCTATTGTGGGAGCAAAGGGCAGCAGAACTGTGTTTAGCCTGTTCTGATGGAAGGGTCGCTCTCCCCTGAACAAGGCTGGCTAAGCAAGGGGCTTGAATGCCAGAGCCCTGTGACGGTTGATAGGGTGTCTGTTTGGGTTGTGGGGCATGGGTGGGTGCAAGATTGCCCACGGCTACAAGAACAGGTGGCCTTAGGCAGTTGGGGACCCTAGGCAAAGGCCCATTGTTGACCCCTTAAAGAGTCTCCTATAGGCCCTCACTATGGCCCTGGTCCCCCTGCAGCCATAACTGTCCCCCACACAGTCCCAACTCCCTGCCACTGCCCCCTGCCGCAGGAGCACAAATGGCCGAGTGGAAGCGCCGTGGATCCTAGTGCTCACGGGGGAGGCTGCAGACCGCCAGGGCCAGAGGCTGTGCATGTCGCCCTCTCTCTAGCAGGGGCGGAGAAGCACTGCCTGCCTACCCCTAGCGGCTTGCAGGGGTGGGGCACTGGAGCAGCCCATGCCGAAGAGTTCAGGCCGCTTTGCCTCCAGCCGTTCCAAGGCTGAATGGGCCCAATCCAGGGTCTTGGGATGAGGCAGCCTCTATTCAGCCCTGGAGTGGCTGGGGGGCGAAGCAGCCTGAACTTTTTAGAGTGAGCCGCTCCAGGGACCCACCTCTGCAAGCTGCAGCTCTGCGCCAGCCACTCTCCGCCCCCTGTGGAGGCGCGGCCGGCTAGGGGTGGGGGGGAGCTTTGCTCCACCCCCACTGGAGGGAGGGCAGGTGGCGCAGCCTCTGGCCCCAGCGGTCCACGGCCCTCCGTACCTGCCGCGAGTACTAGGGTCTGCAGCGCATCCACTTGGCCACCTGTGCTCATGCAGTGGGAGGGTGGGGGAAATTGCTCTTTTGTTTTGGGTTGCTGACCCTGAGTTAGGAGAAGCATGCAACTGCCCTTGCAGTATGCCACAGGCCCCTTACTGCTTGGGGCCCTAGGCGACCGCCTGCTTCACCTACCCCAAAAGCTGCTTCTGGCTAAAAGCCCCACTTTCAGCCTGAGGGGAGGAGTTATTGAGGCTGAGACTCAACTGAATTTGTGGGAAAACAAATGAGAAAAACAGGGACAGGTGTGAAGGTCAAACAGAGGGAACCTGAATGGGATGCCAAGCAGAGAACCTCAGACAGCACCCATTGCTCCTCAAAGATTGACACCAAGGCGCCAGCGGACGCAGCCCAGAGGAACTTAGTCCAGACGTTTTGATGGAAGAGGTTGATGGAAAGCCCCAGGCATGATTTAATGCGCTCACCCTCCACTCCCTGCACTGTGCAGAGACGTAGCTAATTAAGGTTCCATGAGGAGTCTTTTTTGTTTTGTTAGGTACTTGCTAGAGCTGAGAGCATCTGCTGTGGGACAATGCCCCTACCAGTTGCTGCACTGAGGTTTCCTCATTAGGTGCCGATGGTCAGTAAGACCTGAAATCACTGAGAGTTGGGTGGAATCTCAAGAGATCAATCTTCAGAGCTCAGAGTCCAGAAGTGGGTGATAGGATCATAGAATATTGGGGCTGGAAGGGACCTCATGAGGTCATCTAGTCCAACCCCCTGCTAAAAGCAGGACCACTCCCACTGAATCATCCCAGCCAGGGTTTTGTCTAACTGGGCCTTAAAAGTTTCCAAAGATGACAATTCCACCACCACCCTTCTAGGTAACCCATCCGAGTGCTTCAGCACCCTCGCAGAGAGAGAGATTTTTCTAATACCCAACCTAGACCTCACCAGGTGCAGCTTGAAATCATTGCTCCATGTTCTATCCTCTTTCAGCAGTGAGAATAGCCTTGCTCCCTCCTCTTTGGAGCACCCCTTTAAGTAGCTGAAGGTTGCTATCAAATCTCCCCTCTGTGCACCAGAATAGTTGGCAGATTGGCTGGCAGAGCAGCAAGCCGGCAACTGGTGGCACAATCTGTGAAGCAATAAGCGGCCAGCAGAGTGCCGTGTGGGGTACAGTAGGGTGGCCAGAAGGTAGTGGCTGGACAGTGAGATGAACAGGGTGCCTTCTTCCCCCCTCTCCTTGCAACCGTGGTGGTAGATGGACTCTGCAGCTGCATCTCTAGACTCTGGGCGGGTCCTGACTAAGGACAGATACTGTGAAGAGAGGGTACACGTTAAAGAAACTTCTTGTGGCTGGACTTAAGAACCTGAAGCAAAAGAAAACTGCTCCATCTGCTCTGGGGTGGGTGGTTCTGTTTCACCGTTTTATGCATGTGAGTCCTTACTTTGCTAAGTCAATGCTGAGTTACTTTTCCCTGTTTTATTAAAAGTCTCTTTCCTGTGCTTGGTCTCTCTGCTTGAGAGAGGGGAATTATTGCCTGTAGAGGTGCCCAAGGGGTAGTGTCCAATTGTCCCAGGTTACTGGATGGGGGCTTGAGCTGTTTTTACGTTGTATTGTTGAAAGGAACTCCTAGATATTGAACCAGGCCCTTGTTGCCAACTCTGACTGGCAGAAGGGTTACATAATGCATTTAGCCAGTTGCACAGCATTGCTTATGGGGAACCAGTGCTAACCAGTGATGGAATGGTAAAAAAAAAGAAACGGGTAAACTGACATAAACTAAATTCTACATTCCTCAGATTTGAAGTGGATAAACTCAGTCAAGTGGAGCTTTCCTTTGACTACATTACTGGTTCATACCCTGCAGCATAAAGTCCATTTTATTTATTGAAGCTGCCACTATTTCAAGTACAGTTATAGGTCCTGTAATTATTCTGTACTTACACAATTAAGAAACTATGTATGACTTATTGATTGCCTGTGAACAGGGAACTCAATGGGCTGTTGTGATAATTGGATCGGCAAATTTTCTCTAATTGTGAGCTCAGTTGTAAAATGTGAAAGTTCATAAAATGGCAGAATAACCTGTAATAACAAATATTAGTGGGGAAAAGTTACAAAAAGGAGACAAACTGGATTAGTGTAAACAAAAACACTTACTGATGTTACTCAAGGGTGGTGAAATTGTGCATGACAAAAACAGACGGAGAACCAGAATAAATGAACTGAAATTGGTGTGTGAATATGAGACCTAAATTGGTGCGCAAATAAGAAGGGCTGTTCTCTGATCAGACCTTTTGGGGGAAAAAAGATGGGAAGACAGACAGAGGCTACAGGTGAGAGCTTCACCATCAAAGCTGCCACCCTTGCCATTTCCTAGAACCCATGATCTTTTTTTGTCCTAATGCAGAGGGATGCCCTGATCAGACTGGGCCAAAGGGAAAGGACTCTGATGATATGGTCACCCGAACTACTCTAGCTGAATCTCAAACATAACCTGAGAGAAAACAGGATTGGACTTAGGCTGGAGCTGCTGCTTCTGTTAATCTCAGCACATTTAGTTCTTTTTGTCAAAAGGACAGTTATTAGCATCTTTGATTGCCATTTAAGAGGCTGTCCAACAGGGGGTTTTTCTCTTAAAACTCTCCCCAGATAAAGGGAGAGGGAGCAAGGAATGTGATTTAAAATAAAAGCCTTGCTTAATGTTTTACGTTTCAAATACTTGTAACTGTTTTTCCATCTTCAGTAGAGGGTTAGCGTATACGTTTGCCATGGTGCTAAACAGTTTGAGGTTTCTGTACACTGAACCTTGTTTAACACTGTTTAATGTTGGACAGCAACTGGGATCTGTTAACACCTTTTTCATCTCTTTTTCCATCTAAATTAACACACTAGTGCTCACTTCGTGTTTGTGTGAAGTAGTATTTTTTTTTCCTGACCCAGAACAAAATCAAGCCTCCATTGAATAAGGAGAAGGGAAGCTCAGAGAGCCTTAAGAGTTTCTGTTGTTAATTGCCAGATATTGCACCTGACTGTTGGGGCTATGGCAGATGACCCATGAAACACAGTAGGCTCAGTTTCCAGAGTCGGTCACAGAATCTGCCTGATCAGTTTATTACTGCTGGAGAATGGCACGAAAGCAGATTAGCTCTTCTGTGAAGCAAAACAGCTCTATGAGATTCATTGGTGTATGTGATTTACTGCTACCATTTCCTTCCATTCTTTTACTCGTAATGAGTTTTTTTTTTTTCAAGGCTAAATACTGGTGGTGGCCGTGTGTTCCATCTCCAGCCATACAGAGAAAACACTTGGTAGAAAAATCATATTATTCCACGATTAGCCCATCTCAATCCTGTTCAGCTAACACTCTAGTTGTGTGATGGATTGACACACATCTGGGTACACTAGGTGGCAGCCTCTGACCACATGACACTAGTAACTGGTTTATAGTGGGTTTGCAGTTCACATGGGGCATAACAGCAGAGGGACAGCCTATCTTCTTTGGCACACCACAAACAAAAGCCAGAGAGATTTGTGTCCAAAGATGATATGTATCTAATTATCTAATGCAAAACAGACTTCAGCTAAGTGTGCTGACGAATGAAAGAATAACATTGAAAAAGAGGAATGGGAGGTTTTCTATTAGAATGTCTGTAGGACATGTCCTCAGATATGGAAAGAATGAGACTAGAAACTACTTAGCACTTCTTCCCCTGTCCCTTATGCAGCCAATAAATTTAAAACTGAATTAACTGTGAACTTTTGAACAGACAGGAATTCACATTCAGTCTTGTATCCTGGAGCTGTCCTGCAATAGACAGCTTCTCATTCTTGTTTGGAAACTGTGTTTAAGCCTAATAAACTGTAAATGCATGCATCCAGTCAGTGTTAGTGGGGATAAAAACCCAGCATCTTCAGCTCTAAAATCCTAGATTTCGACAGCCTAAGCAAAGGAAGAACTCTGCTAACTGTAAGTAGCAGATTATTACAGTTGCTGGGGAGAAGCTGTTAGCAGAAGACATCTGATGATCCCCAGCTCTTTTTTTCAATAGATATCAAAGTGGTTTATAAAGAAAGTAATTGTCCTTATCCCTATTTTACAGATGGGAAAGCTGAGGTACAGCATAGTGATGCGACTTGCTCAAGGTTATCCAGCAGACCAGTGGCAGAGCAGGAAATAGACCAGAAGTCTCTTGAGTAATATTCAGTGGTCTAGCGACTAGGTCTCAGTCTCTAAGATTATATAATATATAGAAAAAGCTAAAATAATCTCCTGGGGATTCTCCCTGGCATGGAGTCTTACAGAGATGTGGTCTATTATGTAATGTGCATGTTTCAGGTTTGCTTTTGTGATGCAAGGAAAGCCATTGTTGGCTAAACAGAAGCTTTCTGTTGAAAGCGAGGTGTACCAACAAACTGACCATCAGAGCAATGAAGACACTGTCTACTTATTCAAATTTAGAAGGCCAAGCATTGTGCCTGAGGCAGCTTCCGTTGAAGTAAGAAAGCATTGCCATTGATTTCAATGGAAGCAGGATTGAGCATGTATTTTTCAGTATGTTCCAAGTAAGTTAATGGCAGTGGAAGTGTCTAGATTGCAATATCTGGGTGTGATTGCCACTTGGTTTAAAGAAGTGGCGCAGTGTAGCTGCTTCAGTCTGCAAGCAACTACCCGGGGTCCCAGGAGGACTTGTTTAGCTCGTGCTCATGTTCAGGCTTTTTGTCTGTTGTCATGTGGGGTACTCAACTCATAGTTACCCAATTCCACACTGGAAAACATATTAGAGAGGGGGGAGTATCTGAGTCCAGTCTTTTGGGGCGTTTGGAGTGGGTCTTTCTGGATAATAACAGTGCTAAGAGCCTACATCCAAACTCTCGCAGAATTTTAGACAGGGTCATAACTTCATGTGACATGTGCCATTGGGGCACTTCTCTAATAACCATGTTTTTTTTTTTTTTTTAAACCAGCAGGTGCAGGCTAATTCTGACACATGTGGTTCTGTTATGTGTTTATTTGAAGATCCCACATCTAAAAAATACAAGTTTTTCTTTTTTTCTTTGCCAGAGTTGCACTGTCTCCTGTTTCACATATGTACAAAAGCAGATCTGCTCTTTCTAGCTTGTAGTTGCTGTTCCCCCTGACTCAGTGGTCTTGGAGCAGATAATTGATTTTGTCTGTGCCAGTCACCATTTGATCCTTGCTGTGTGTGCCACTGAAATCCCAGCCATTGTTTAATTTCTTCAGCAGTACAAAATATTGAGCAGAAGTATCACTTACTTCTTGAAAACTGACTTTTCTAAAACCCACATTTCATGTTGCATGCTTGGACTGGCAAATAAGACCACAGGTAAAGAAAATAAAGTCACAGACACTTTGCTAGGCAAGCAGCCAGGGGTGTCACTAAGAGCACTAAGCCCCGGGTCTTTTCCAGGGCCTGCGGTGCACCTGCAAGCAGCTATACTGGAAAGGGGGATAAACAGCTGTCCTCTTTACTGCCTCCATTTTTTTAACTTCAAAGATTGAAACTGGAAATTTAGAAGGGGCTGTGCACAGTTTGTAGAAAGAGGGATGGTTCTTCATTGTCATACAGTCCTCTTGTTACTTGAAGAGCATAAAGGAGCCATACAGACAGTAGATTTCAACTTCTCTAGATGATGTAGAGCCATCTGTGCTAGATCTGTGGGCATGCTAGAGGAGGCAATATGGCTTGAGAGCTGTTGAACTCCTGATCATTCTCAGCTGACGCAAAAGCCTTTAGTGGGCTATTGCAGCTATCTGTAAGTTAGCACTCTAAAGTATGTCACGGGCCTGATAAATTCAAGGACTGCCCCAGAATGTGGGGAGGTGTTTGGAGAGTCAGGGATAGAATGTTTTCCAGTTCTTCAGATTTTGGGCTCAACTGTAAAAAGCAGAGTAAAAATGGTCATAAAACATGCATAATAATTACATAAGGCTCCAAAGTAGGTGCTCACCCATGTAATTCAGCTGAATCTATCGGAAATATTTTCAAATATGTGACATCAGTTTTAACCCTGCAGTTTCCTCCTTCCTTCCTTCATCAATTTTCCATTTATACACTTTTTTTCTCCCTCCTCCCCATTCATTCTTCCTGCTACTCCCCCGGGTTGATCAATTTTGTCACTCCCCTCAATCGGCTAATTCCTTCTGTCCACTCAGCCATCCATTCCCTCTTCCCCCACTACCTTAGCACTCTGCTTTTCCTGTTGGACTCCTTTTTGGCAGCTAATCATCTTATCACTTCACAGCAGGGAGGGCTGGAAAGGGACCAGCAAGGGTTTAGAAGGGTGTTCCAGGGTTAGGGTGAAATCCATAAATCCTGAATAAGTCTGTGGTTGTATCACATCACTACCTATTGGTTGGTTCACAGAGGAGAAAAGGGCTCTAGTATTGCAAATAGCTATTGGAACCCATGTGGGAGTTGATGGGGCAAAATTTTAGTCTGAGATTTGCAAGGCAGTGTGTGTGTGATTTTAATTGTTCTTGTCTGTTGTGTGAAGCATATGCTTTCATTTCAGAGGGTTCCATCCACGGGGGGGGAAAAAGGCACAGAGGTAGGCATATGAGAGAGACCCAAATGGCTCAGGCTGACGGCATACATCCGTAAACAGGGAAATAGTTTTGTTTTTTTTTTCTTTTAAGTCCATTTTTATAAGGTTCTATCTTGCTCTACCAGATCAGGAGCAATTTGTTGCTCTAGGTGAAGCCTGAGCTGGGACCTGATTACAACAGGTGTATTTCCCCCCTTGATTAATGCTTAATTTTTTCCAGCAGTCACCACTCAGCCTCTACTGAAATCTGCTGGAGCTCACTCAGAAAGTGCCTCAACTCAATCACTTGTTTTTAGATTGCCCGCAAAAAGAAATCCTGGGGGGGGGGGAGAATGTTTCTGAGAATGGTAGTTGTTTGCTATTTCATTTCAGCTTTATGTGAAATATTTGGGTTGGCTACAGTGGAGCTGCCAGGTGACTAAACATGCCGAATGAGTGTGGTCAGAGCTTGGGACCTGCAAAGGCTGAAGGCATCCAAAAAATTACTTCTGACCTCCTTTTGGTTTGCCAGTCACTGCAGGCTGATGTTACAACATATTCTGCAACAGCCAATAATACAATCATAGAATTTGGGGATGGAAATGCCCTGTTAGGTCATTTGGGCTATTCCCTCTGGAGCCCCGAAGCACAGCCATCCCCTGTCCCCTACAGTGTATTTTCTAGTGTTTTGAAATCACGCGAGTGAGGAAGCTGCTGGCACTTCCTCAGGGAGTCTATTCCACAGTCTAATGGACTTCATTGTTTAGCATTTTCTGCTATTCAGCCTGGAATGTCCCTTTGGTTAGTTTCGTCACATTATTCCTAATTTATACCCACAGTCTAGGGGACTCCTCTTTTTCCCTCTTCTTTGTCAAAACAGAAATTGTGCTTCTATCTGAGACCCTAAAAGAGCTTTGCAAAAGGTGAATGCTACTGCCTCCATTTTACACATGAGGAAACTGGGATACTGTGGTTGTGTGTCTGCTAAAATATGTATAGGGAGTGTTACGAGAACTAGATTTCCAGTCTCCTTGTCCCCTTGTTCTAGTTATTTGGTAAACCGTTAACTTAGCTATACCTATTTTGAAGGTCCAGACTTGCCTATCCACTCAAGGTTACATTCACAGAGTTGAGCATGTGTTGAGAAGAGAGGGAAGAAGTTAGAACTGTGCTTAGCAATTCCTCTTTGCTTCTCTTTAGGGGGTGATCACTTGGAAAGAAATTCAATGTCTCTCTCTCACCATTCTCCCTTGCCAGAATCTCTTATCACTTTTTTTTTTTTAAACTAGTGTCCTTTCACCCTTTGTTGGTTTTGCCCAGGAGTGACACTGGCCCAGGGAAAGACCTGGGCCCTGTCCCCTGGTCCCGATTCGGGGCCTGGGCCCAAACTGGACCTGGGGCCCCTGGGCAGGGCCCAGATCAGGCTCCTGCTGCCATCAGCCCAGCCCCAAACTCCTAGCCAGGGCTGGGGCTGGAGAAGACAGCTGCTGCCATGAGTGGCCTGGCCCCAGATCCCCGGCTGCCACCACCTGCGGCCTGGCCCTGGACCCCCAGCACTTGGGGCACTGGCACTGGGACTTTGGGCACGAGCCCCCCTGTGCCGAGCGCCAGCGATGCTGCTGGTTTTGCCTCTGTACTGGGTTGCTGAAAGTATTCCACAACTCTGGAAGGACTTTATTGTTAACCACATATCTTTTCAGTAGGTTCTGACTAGATAATTTCCCAGATCAAATTCCTGGATCTGAACAGAATCTGGTAGTCTGAATCAAATGTGAGTTTTTTGCAGCCGGATGTTGCCTTTGATAACCTGAATCCAAACCTCAGATCCAAATAGCTTTAATCTTTCAGTATCAGATATGGTCACTGCAGTTTAAGCCCATGTCTGGTCCAAAGAAGAATATTTGTTCATATACCCTATATATGTGTTGTGTTTTTTTTTCCAAATAACTTTGCCTCAGCCCTTTCGGTCCAGATCTTATTAACTGTGAGGTGTTCAGGGTCTTTTGGAAGGACATACTGAATTAAATCAAATTGTATAAGAAGCAAGGAGTCCTGTGGCACTTAAAGACCAACAGCTTTCATGGGAGAAAATCCCACTTCATTAGGTGCACACCTAATACATTGAACAAACAGGACAGTCTCTGTGCAAAAGAATAAATGGGCACAAAACTGATATCAGAAAACATAACACTCAAAAGCCAGTTGTGCTCATGCTAGTCAATGGGACATCAAGACTTCAAAGCTGAACAAGAATTGATATGCAGATTCAACTGTGTGAAAGCAGGATTAAATGGTGACTATGGATTCTTTCCCCATTACAACAGGTGATTTGACTTCACCTTCCTCTATGTGCTGTTTCCAGGGTTTGAACCTTAACAACTGCTTTGATTTGCTGTTACTGTATGGCTTGATCCCAAGTCTTATACCCCACTGCATTTATTTTCCTCCAATTCTGTAAATTCCCCTATCTTCAAAGCATCTGATGAAGTAGGATTTTCTCCCATGAACTTTCATGCAATAAATAAATTTGTTAGTCTTTAAGTGCCACAGGGCTCTTTGCTTTTTACTGAGCTAGATTAACATGACTGCCCCTTTGGAACTTATCAAATAGTATGTCTCGCCCACTGCAGCTCTAGATAAAACTTCTATTAATTTTGCTTTAAAGTAATTTTACATGCCATAGGCCTAATCCTCTGAGATCCCTTGCAGATCAAGCCTGTAGAAAATAGAGATGGAAAAGACCTACAAAATAAGACTTGTTTGTTCCCCTGCCAATACAAAATGGTTTCTGATGGTACATTTTCCAGAGCTTTGTTCAGACTGGTCCTGTTTTTTAAATGGTTCATACGATGGCGTTTCCTTCAGTTCCATTGGTGACTGGCTATTTTCCAGAAAAATCTTTGAGATGTGTTTTTTCTTTTTTTTTTTTTCTTTTTGTATCTTTTGGATCCATCCAGAATTTTGAGGGCTGTAATTTGTACTGAACGTTCATAAATTGTGTTCACCTAGTCTGACCTCCTGTATAACATGGGCCATAGTATTCCTTCAAAATAACCCTAAGATAATGTCTTTTAGGAAAACATCCCATCTTGATTTTAACATTATCAGTGATCCAGAATCCACCACAACTGTTGGCAAATTATTCCAATGATTAATTCTTCTTACCACTTCAAAATTGACACCTTATTTTCAACATGGATGTGTCTAGCTTCAGCTTCCAGCTGTTGAATCTTGTTATACCTTTCTCTGCTCGACTGAAGAGCCCATTATTAACTATTTGTTTCCCATGTAGGTGCTTACAGACTCCGATCAAGTCACTCTGGAACCTTCACTTTGTTGACCTGAACAGATTGAGGTCAATGAGTCTATCACACTACAACTAGCAGTTGATTAATTGACTACGGAGAAAGGTTCATTGGCATTGTTCTGACCTCTCTAGACAGACAAATCCCCAAAAGAAGCCAAAGGGCATTTCGCTTGTATAAGGAGCATGGGTTGGGCTGCTGAAGTGAAACTTCTCTATGAAGGACAGATGTGAATTAGCTTGAAAACACCTTTACACTGCCAGCTATGGTAAGGCGAAGGCTTATATTCTAACTCTTGAACTCCTTAGCTGGCGACTGAAATATCTTTCTTATTTAATTTACAGTGACAGTTTGAGTTTCAGGGGAGGATGCTGGACTGGAACCCAATAGTGTTGGCCAAGTTATATATAGAGAGAGCTATATTGCCTGGGTGCATTGCTATGATCTGTGCCATTTGCTTTATCATTGTGTCATAAAAACTTCAGTTATTTACTATCACATAGCATTCTTTCTTTCTCATAACTTGTTGCTCGCTTGCTCTTTCTTTTGAAGGCTCGGATAATAATCTTCATACTTGTGCTGTCTCACTTTTAGAATAACTTGCCTAGGGAAAAAGACATGATAGTGTGTAAGAAGGTAGGTCTGCCTAAGAACAACCTTCTCAGGCAGCCAGGGAATGGCTCATTCCTGTGCCTCAATTACTTCTCCCAGTAACCCTAGTAACTCCAGGAGAGGTTTTCCTCTAGTGCACAGCGTAGTTTGTTGCCAAAACACAGTTAAAATAATCCCAGGAAAAGTCCCAAACATTGTCCATTAAAGCAGCATCTACTTAAAATCCCACTTTTCCCAATAGGCACTCCCACCAGCCTCTTCGCTGGCAGTCATTCCCTGCCAACTGATGGTGTCTTCTGCCACATCTAGGCTCCTGTTTGGTCCTCTTCTGTCCTGCTTCCAGGCCAGACACCCCAGCCTTTCCAGCTGGAGCATAGCCCCATCCTCACCGGGAGGAATCACCCCACAGCATCTAAATGGGGAGCAAATTCACCAAGGGAACATGTCTCACTCTACTTGACCCTCTGTTCACCTGGGACCTGGTTTCTGGTGTGAAGACATCACTGGATAAGGTCCTCTGCTGCTTCCCCACCTTGGCCCTCCCTGGCCATTGGTTTCAGCTTTTTGGCTTGGATCCAGCAGGCATCTGTGTGTGCTTTTGGTCCTGTCTTCAATCCCGTTCAGCCCTAGAGCTCTGGCTTGGGCAAGTCAGCCAGCAAACTTCCCTTGCTGCCCCAGGAACCACCCTCTCTGGTCCTCACTCTCTTGCTCAGGAAGGCCACCAGGCCAGTCCCACCACTGGTTTCCTGATAACTCCTCCCTCTTTCCAAGGAGAGCCTGCAGCTGTTCCTAGTACCTTTCTTCAGTCTCCTGCCTTTTCTTGACTGGCTCTTACACTGGCTTTCTCTTTTAGAAGCATCACTCTTATTCTCAATTAAAGGACCAGATTGCAAGTTCTCAAGGATGGTGAGGGAGCAACTCAAGCTTTCTAGAGGAGCATGCAATCCAGGTCAAATTACTGGTTGACCTGAGCATGGAGGATGGGCTGCAGCTGGTGCACTGAGTAGACTCTTGTTGTTTCACAGAGCATTTCACCCACTCTGTGCAGGAAAGCTATGATTGGCTTGCAGTTGTGCACCTGCAGCCACTGAGAATGATGAGGGTTGGAAGGGACTTCAGGAGGTCATCTAGTCCAACTCCCTGCTCTTATCAGGACCATCCCTGCAAGGGCTTTGTCAAGCTGTACCTCAAAAACCTCTAAGGACCACCACCATCCTAGGTAACCCATTTCAGTGCTTCACCACCATCCTAGTGAAAAATGTTTTCCTAGTATCCAACCTAGACCTTCCCCACTGCAACTCGAGGCCACTGTTCTCCCATGCCTCCTAATCTCTCTGCAGGCAGGGGCCATGGCTTTGTGACTGACTGTAAAGGGAGCTGCCTGCTGGAGAAGCTGTGAGGTCATTTAAAGCCAGGACACTACTAGGTGATATGGGGGCAAAATGCAGTGCTTGGAGGGGAATCTCCAGTTTTGATTTGCTGTAACCATCTTACCTGACCCTATGACTTACACTTCCCTGCATTTATTTTCCTCCTATTCTGTAAGTTCTCCATCTTCAAAGTATCTGACAGTGGGATTTTCTCCCACAAAATCTCATGTGATAGATAAATTTATTAGTCTTTAAAAGTTCCACAGGACTCCTTGTTTGTTTTGCTGGACTAGACTAACATGGCTACTCCTTTGGAACTTTAATGGGGCATGATTCCAGAAAGGATGAGGCCAAACTGTCCTAAATTGTTTTTCCTTCTTCTGCAGTCCCCTATCCCTCTCTCTCTTCTGTTTTGGGTCCTTCCCACTCCCATACCTATTGGGGGGGTTGTGTGCTAGGCTGTGAGGAATCATGGCAGGCACAAATGTAGCTCAGATGCCTTGAACCCACTTTTGCAAAGGGGATTCTGGTCTGGGGCTAAAATGTCCCTTCTAATCTAACTGGACCAACTTCCTGGGCTTCTTTAGTTTCCTGAAGACTTGCTTGGCCTGCCTATGGGCAATTCCACAAATGCTGCTGTCTTCTTCTGCTTCCCCTTCCACACAGCACTCCTGCTAGCTTAGGGCTTGTAATAGGACAGCTAGGGCAATCTGCAGCTATCCTGCACAGTGCCTATGCTGGGGGAATTCCTCCCTAGCCAGTTAAGAGACTTTTTTGTCTCTGGCACAACCCTGTTTTGCCATGCTGGTTCCTCAGTAAAGGGATCAGTTTCTCTCTTTACCTTTTTCCTTCTCTATTAAATCTCACCTGTCCTTGAGCTACTGTGCTTTCCCAACCTAGCATTTCCCTTTCTTTCCTTATTTCTTCTCTTCCCTTTATGTTCCTTCTGCCTCTTTCCATTCCCCTCCCCGCCCAGGCCCTGTCCCATATGTCTCATTTTTCCTGTGCAAAACAGTTTCCCTCTCCAGGTTCTCACCCTTCAATTCTCAGATTTTAAGGCCGAGAGGAATCATTCTGATAATTCGGTCTGTCTTACTACATAACACAGCACAGAGAACAATCAAGGGCTTCCTGTCAAGCCCATAGCATCTACTTGAGCTTAGACACATCTTTTAAAAAGCCATCTAACCTCAAAGCAAAGATTTCTAGTGATGAGGAATCCACCACATTCCTCGCTAAGTTGTCCCAATACTTAATTATGCTCCCTATTATAAATTTGTGTTTGCATTTATTTTGTCTAAATTTGGAGGATCTTGTTATGCCTTTGTTTGTTATACTAAAGAGCCCTTTGCAATCAGAAACCTCCTCCCCATCAATCAGAAGGGGTGGCTGGAATTTTCCACTGCTGATCAGCTGATTTGCCTAAAAGAAGACTTTGTGTCTCAGTGCCCTTCTTGCCCTGCCTCAGGGAGTATTGGAAGAATCCAGCTGGCACAGCCAGAAAGAGCACAACAGTGATGATGGCTTTGCCACTCTGAAAGATGCAGAGGAGACAATCAAGTCTATGGCAGTTATTAATCTGTTAGCGATGATTGGGGCTTATTGCCACAGGGCAGTCCGTAATGGAAGGAGATCTGTGAAACAAGTGGTAGAGAGAGAGAGAGGGTGGCTGGAACCAGGTGAGTCAATAGGGCTAAGTAGTGGGACAGTGTTGGCTAAGGAGAAATCCCTGTTGTGGACACTCGTGGGAAGTGGAAGTGATCTGAAGGTGGATCCACTGACAGTGAAGGAGTGATCACAGAAATGGGACAGGAGCCTGAAGAGAACAGAGTCATGAAAGAGAACAAAATTTCTTTCCTCTGCCTCAGTGAAATATAGAACTCATGTTTACTAAGAGCTTTGCATATACCTAGCCATTCCAGCAACCACAGCTTCTACTTTGCAGGACTAACTGATGGTTTCAGGTTCAGGTAGAGATGGGGAGTGCTGCACGTTTTGTCACATAGGCTCTGAAAATCATGGGTCTGAGCCTGCTGTCTTTTGGCCCAGTATAGTTCATAGATGTACTTTGGATTGCCAGATTTCACACATCATTGTGGGATAAACTGTACTGTCGTGTGATTAACCTTAGAAAGAGACCGGGTTTTCATTGGCATTGTTATTTACTTTTAATTAAATGAGTGGCACAGCCTAATTTTTTCCCCTTTCTTTTAGCCAACTGCAACACAGCCTGTCTTATCAAATGAGATCTAGCCGTTCTTCCCCTTACTGGATGTGTTTTCAAGGATCACTACATGTGGTTCTCATTCTTTTTTAGATAGTACAGCTGGAGACAGGAATAATTTGTCAGTCGATATTGGCACCTGCTTTTGCCCCGTTTCAGAAGTACTAACCACATTGGCCTAGAAATATGACTATGAAGAGATTTCTAGCAGGTGACATTTACATAGTTGTACATTGGGGTACACTTAATCTGTGTGTATATGGTATTACTTACATAGGTAGGTAAAATGTGTGAAGTATCAATGAACTGCTCTCCTAGAAACTTCCTAACTCTGTTCAATTACTAGGGCTTTTGTTACTTGGAGGAAAAGATCATGTAGCAAACTGTATCAGGTTTAGTAGGAGTAAAATTAAGATTATAAATACTTTGGTCTGAAAATATTTTGCACCATCACCAGATAATTTGTTGAATAAAGGAGGTATTCATGCAATGTTGATTGAAATGGAAAACTGACCACAAAATAAACAACATGAATTCTGATGCAAATTAACCAAAGCAAGATAATCAGAAATAGAGCTTGGAAACTGGCATAGAGGGACATACTTTAACTCTGTCCACGCCGAGGGTCACTCTTAGATTTTAGGATGTATCTTGGTCTTGCAGCACATTTGATAATAACTGGACCAGGTAGGTAGATGTTCTTATTGTCAGCTCTTGTCAAACTGTGGCACAAGTTAATTTTATTTCATGATTTAAACTACTCACACATTTGGAATTTTTTTGTTTTTTTGTTTTGTCCCCCCCCCCCCCCCAAGGAGCAATTGTATACTTCTGAGTTTAATTTCAGATATGCAGTGGTGTTGTAGCCATATTGATCCCAAATATTTGAGACAAGGTGGATGAAGTACAATATTTAGTTGGACCAGCTTCAGTTGGTGAAAAAGACAAGCTTTTAAACTCTTCTGTGTAAGCTCTGAAGCTTCTCTCTCAGCAACAAAAGTTGGTCCAGTAAAAGAGAGCACTTCACCCACCTTGTGTCTCTGATTTTAGATAAAGGTAAAGAACAAATATAAAGTCACCATGGGAGAGTACACTGTGTGTGTGCGTGCGCGCGCGTACACGTGCTCTATATAGACAGCAGTAACTGTGAACAAAATTGTTGATCACTATTACACCATCAATGATCACAACAAAATAGTACATCACAGCAGAAGTCCTAGCATTTTGAAACATACAATAAACAGAGGGAAATAAATAAGACATTACAGTTTTAAAACTACTGTATGTATAACACAGGTGTCCCTTCTTTTGTAGGACCAGCACAACCTGAGTCTGCCATGCTTGAGGAAAAGGTTCACTCATTTTATCTGGCATTTCACTGACCAATGGGACTGTATTTTTCTGTCTACTTATGTGCATGTACATCTATTATGTTTATAATATCCCTAGTGTGGTAGGTACGGCTGGTTGAGATTTTTGTATCAACTTTTTTTTGAAGAAAAATTAGCTTTTTGACTCAAAAGATTGTGAAAAGTGTTTGTTTTCCACAGAAAATTGCAAGTTTTCATTGAAGAAACAAATCTTTCTGGCTGGAAACTGAAAAATTTCATTTTCATGTGTTTTTTTGACAAATAGCTTTACATTTTTCATGGGGGCAAAAGAAAATTCCCACTAGCTGTACTAAGTACTGTGAAGGCAGGCAAGAAATAATTCTTTTTCCAAAGGGCTTACAATATAAACTGGAAATTGTAGAGAAATGGATATTGCAGTTTTGAAGTTATGAATGTTTAAATGTAGTAGCTGCTTCAGACATGCACATTAGAGTATTCCTATGTGTGTTTTTGTTCTGGTTTTGGGTGTGACTTGTTTGGGTGTGACACTTGTTTGGGGTGACTTAGTTAAGGATGACAAATTACATTTCCAAACTTATCTGTGCTTATAAAATCAACAAGTATCACCAGCAGTTCAAAGAACATAGACTTTTTTTTGGTGAATCCAATGGAATCTGCAAGCCCCCAGAGCAAGAAATGTACAAGGTCAGTTAGGGATAGCTAAATTACAAATAGCTCTGTTAGTGCTACTGGGCCTTTTTCATAAATGTACATACAGGAGAACTATAACTTGTACCAGCTAGAACACTGAAACTTGCAAGTGTCTCAAGAAGAATAACTTCATAATTTTATTCTGATTTAAAATCATTGTAATTTAAAGCAAGGAATCCTCTCTTAATGTGATGCTGAATTTAATACTTTCCATGTTTTTGTATCTGATGAAGCGGGTTGGAGCCCATGAAAGCTTATGCCCAAAGAAATTTGCTCATCTTTAAAGTGACACAGGGCTCTCTTTGTTTTTGCTGTACACAGAGTAACACGACTACCCCTCTAGAAGTTTTCTACTGTCCATGGTAATCTGTTCAAATGATTAATTTCTGTCTCTGTTAGGAATTGGTGTCTTTATTTCCAGTTTAAAGTTTTCCACCTTCAACTTGCAGCCAAGATTGTCCACTAATATCTGCCCTTTTGTAGTTACTTGGTGCACTATCATGGTTCCCTCTAACTAAACACAATGAGCTCTTAAGTATCTCAACCCAAGAGGTGAGTTGAGTCTCCACTTTTTCCACATTCATTTCAAAGTTTGGATACTAGAGATGGGCATGTTATTTCAGTAGTGGTCTTACTGATTTTGTATACTATCACATTTAAACACCCTTTCAGAAATAAGTGATCTTAAAGACACTGGTTCAGTTAATAGATTATTGAACTGTTACTTTCTATCTGTATTACATGAGTTTGATTATCGATATTGGACAAATGCAAAGGAACCAACAGTCGTGTGTGACAAGGTGTACAAACCCTACTCCATAAAGGTAGGAGTTAGTTACTTTGGACTAGGCCACCTGCACCTCTCCATGCTGGCAAAGCATGCATGGGCTAGGGAAGGAGCCTAAAAGGAGAACAGAAGAGTCCAGTAGCAGGTGACTGGGAAGCCAGTATAGGTGACTAGACTTATACTCTCTGAGACAGAAGTAGGGGAAGTCCATTCACCTGAGGTCTCCGCTATTGGGATTCTACCAGATCTGCTGAAGAGACAAGGACTGTGGACAGTTAGGTCTGAGACTTAGCTTAGATTGATTTTATTTAATGCTGTCACTTTGCCCATTGGTAGAAGCAATCCAGGGGATGCAGCAGCACAGCATCTTTAGGTGTAGACTTTCCTGCCTACAATGGAGTCCTAGAATGGAATCCAGTGAAAAGAGTGTCTAGGTTCCCCTACCAACTGCTAGGCAGGGCAGAAGGTGGAAATCTGTCTCCAAAATGGGGGAATCTAGACTAGAGAAGGCTCTGAAGCCCTGAGGGTCAAGACTGAGACCTCATCCCAAGGGAGGGTTGGAGGTCCTTCCCTGATCACAGTGCTATTCTTTGCCAGACTATCTATGTCCTTGAATGTGGTGGACATGAACATGTGATTGGACAGGAGGGTTGAGTAATGAGAAGGTACGGACCATCACAGGATTACAGTGGCTGTCGACAGTGTTGCCAGGAAAGAATAAGGTGACAGACTGTCTGCACTCTGCCCCAGAGCACATGGGGGGAGCGAACTCTTTCACATCATGACATAACTAAAAAAATAGAACTAATGAAAACCTATGAGTGTCGGTTACAATGCAGGGTAATTATTGATAAGATTGGAAAGAGTTGAAGGGAAGCAGAATTGTACGAAGATTATGTTCAGGATCACCTGCAAAAATGATGAAAACAAAGAGACATTTCATGCAGAGAGATGATTTGTTATATATTAGGAACAAAATAAACTATGAGGAGTACTTTCCCAAACTGAGTTTCCAATCCGTAAGATCATGGCACTTTCTTGGAAAACACTTTGAAATGAAATTTTGAGTGGGTTATGAGGCTGTAATTCACTCCTGTTATCCCAGTTTATAACATGGAGTTGCTTTTAAATGACGACTCCTGCTTTTTTGCCCCTCTACCAGTCCTCAAAGGTGATCGAAGTAGCAGTTTCCCATGATATCCAGTCTATTGTTGCTTGTCAATCTCCTGGCTCTATAAGTCATTATAGTTAATGAAGGTCACTTCATGGCAACATTCACTTCATTCCAGGAAAATTAAATAAAGCTTCTCACTACTCTACCAATGAGTAGAGGCGCTTACATTGGAGCAGAATAGAGCATGTAAATATACGCAGTCTTGAAAATAATGGGAATAGCCAACTGGACTGCGTCCACATGAATGCATCAGAAAGAAATGGTAACATTCCATTGTTTCACTTGTGCCTGGGTCTTTAATTGATTGCCTGATATGCTGAAGAGAAAGTAATCATGGTATACAATTAGGAACAACTTCACATGCGGAGTACAATTATAGCATGGAATAATATTGGCTTAATACTAACAGACATGGGCCAGGAGCTCTGATTGCCAGTGAGCTAATGGGCAAAGTCCTATCTAGATGAGAAATAGAATCAGGTTTTCAGCTTGGTCTCCATATTATCAATGCAAAATTGGAGATACAAACTGTTGTATGTACAGCTGTTTGCACGTTTTTGTGCAAAAAATTGTCACTTAGATGCCTTAGTCTCTGATTCCACCTGCACATAGAAATCTCAAGTAATTTGAATTCCGGGTACAAATAAAAATGGTTGCAAATCTATGCCTATAATTATTTGCATTGGAGGTCAGTCCCTGAAGATCTGTGTCTTAATATATAAGAAAATAGTTGTGTTTCCATACAGATGCAACAGTTACCCCCCTAAAATGTGTGTGTGTGTGTGTGTGTGTGTGTGTATATATATATATATATATATATATATACAAACACACACATATCCTCCTGTGCTGCCATCATGTGGCATATAGTCCAAATGTTACAATCCCATCTTGAGAAAGTTTAATGTATTTCCTTTTGGCTATTTCTAATTTGGCTTACAATCTCTTAAAACCTTCAGAGGTCATGAATTCTTCAGCAAAATGACTTTCACTCTGGAAAACAGGACTACACCATTGGCATCCTTCAGTATCCTTAAGTGGCTGGCTTTTCACCTCTGAAACCAATTCAAAATGTTTCAGAGCACTTCATGGATTTATTCCAACCCACATCTCTGACTTCATATCCTCCCATTCCTGCATGGTTTATATTTCATTTTTGGCTCTTCTCTTTGTTCCTCTCATGACTTTTGTTAGCTCTCTTACTTGTGTTGCCCTGTCTCATAGAAAGGGCATTACTTATATAAAATGTGGAGAATGATTGCAACATTTTGTGCCATGTTCATATTAGCATTTCTGAATAAGCCATTGTGTGTATTTATATTCTAGAACCCAGGATGAGGCCCTGGGTGTACTCTCTATTGCTGCAAACCTTGTTTCACCTAAACAAATGCCAGACCTCACAGTAACAATACAGTATATTATTTTTGTCTATTCCAAAGAAAGAAGTTTGTTTTACGTTTATGTGCTATAGTGAGCAATGATTATTTCTTTAAAATGTTTTCTTCAAGCTTGACTTGTTCCTTAGATCTCAGTGAGAGCTAACAAATGGAGAAGCTTTTAAGAAAATTGATTCAGTTTTTCTAGTTCTGTATCCACAGAATACTTGACTGAAACTTATGAAGAAAGTATTCAGTTAGGAAGATATTTGGTTGAGCTTTCTGGGTTGAGATCAAGCATGAAAGATTGTAGCCTGGAGCAATTTGTTATAGATGGCTATGGGTAACTGAAAAGGGCTGTAATGAATGATGGAACTCATCCTTAACTATAGCATTTGTGATGTGCTTGTCTCTCCATATCTAGCTATGTAATTTACTACAGAAATGGTAAGCAGGATGGCAAAAACAAGCCATTTCTTTTGGGAATACAACTCTTATTCCATGTATCAGGGGTCTCAAACTCAATTTACCAGAGGGCCACATGAGGACTAGTACATTAGCCTGAGGGTCACACCACTGAAACCTTTTCATACAACGATATTGCAAATATCAGTAACAATAGTGTTGTTGCGCGCTGCAGGAAATAGCTTTAGGGGCTGCATGTGGCCCATGGACTGTGTGTTTGAGACCCCTGAATATATTATTGTTAATGCCTATTTAGGAGAAAACTTATAGTATATTCACATTCCTTGTATTGTCAGATTATTGAAGGAATTCCAATACCATTCATGTTCTGTTTAAGGAGTTGTAGAAGCCCCCTCGCCCCCCTTTTTTCTTTGTTCCCTTTCTGCGTTGAGACTGGTAGAATAGCTCCCAGAAAATAAACTTTCTAACCTAATAGCAAACTAGGAGTGATGGTCTGACCCAAATGAAGTCGATTGCAGAACTCTCCTGGACTTCAGTGGGGCAAGGATTTCTCTTTAGTTGTGTTGCTTTACCTCAAAAGGAAAATAAGTCTCATCCAAATCTATTGTAGTCAATGAAAGACTCACAGTGTCTTCAATGAGTTTCTAGTTCACTCCAGTCTTTACAGGATATTGCATTCATGCTGCTGCTGCTTTGAAAAAATAAGTCTGCTCTGAGTTAGCAAAGTTTCTGTACATTTCATTTCATGAACTATTTAGATGTCTTGGCAACCTCTTTTATTCATGTTCCGTTTCCAGTGTACCGCCTTGCATTATGTGGTTAATTTTGAATCATTACAAGAACAAATCAACACTGAACAATAATCTATAAATGTAAATTCTGGCTTATATATTCCACTCCTGTGGACTTTCATTTTGATAAGCTTACGCTTGTTCTTTTCAGCACAATAAAGGAATAGACAGTTTAGAAGTGAAACCTGGTTCTGATTCTGATCTTCTTGTAAAAAGAATGCTGAGATTTGATTCTGATTAAGGTTTCAAAACATAAGTAATGTAGAAAAGGTGCCTAGATATTTCCTTTATTCTTTTAACCTCTGTGTCTTGATTTTAAATTGATTTTTCTAAAACTGCCAAATTCTGCTCCCACTTGAACCAATGTAAATTCAGAGTGACTTTACTGAAGTCTGAATTTGCCCCAGTGTCACTTAAGCAGAATTTAACCTGTTTCTTGCCCTCTCTTTCTTAACCTAATACCTTCTCATACCCCCAAACAGAAAGTGTAATTAATAGAACTGACCAGAAGAAGATGATTTCATTTTAATTTGTGGCAGACATTGAGGTTCCGAATTTTTTGTTTTGGTTCTGCATTGGAATGAAAACAAAATCTTGGAATGTTTTCACAAAAATGTTTCATAACATCTGCTTGGGAATGGAAAAGGTCAGGTTTTCGATTTGTCTGATCAGAAGTGACTAGAGAGCCCACCCTGGAGCTCAGAAACCTTCTGGAGCTCGGAAAGCTTGGTAGAAATTAATATATCTAAGCCAAATGTTTCAGTGTTGACAAAAATACATGGCTTTACAAATCTTATGGCCCGCTCCAATAATTAGCTTAGTTAAAGTTGCTGAAGTGCCCATCCCATTAACTAGAAATCAAAGACCTCACCAGCGAAGACAAGCTTCATTCACATGCTTTAAAACCCAAACACACTAAGGCCTCACTTCCGCAAGAGTCCTTTGCTTTTCCAGTATGTAACCCATCACAATGCACATTCCCAGTTTCTCTAAATCATGCTGAAAAGCACAACCCTAGCTCTGATCAGGCTAGACTAAGATGTGTTTTCTGAAGACAGAGGTGCCCTGCTCACGTATGGAACCCGCTGTAGCTACATGTGGTGGAGGAAGAGGGGAGGGAATTGTGAGAATAGATTTCTACTTGTGCATTTCAGTGTGTTTTAGAGAAGCGCTGGGGTATGCAATGGGGCTGGAGGGGAAGTTGAAACTGGTTCTCTACATTACAACTCTGTATGTCTGCACTGATGTACTGTCACATACAGGTCTCCCAGTGGTACTGTTGCTTGGGTAAACCAGGGAGCCAAGGCAGGAGTTTCAGGAGAGTTCTTTAAACCCTGCCGCATAGCACAGAAGCAACCAGGGGACCTCCCCACCTCCAGGCTCCCTACATAGCCACAATTTTCCATTCCCCAGGGCTGTCACCTGTCCTAAATCCCTCCCTGCCTCAACAAGGCTCTGCTCAGTCCCCTCATGCTGTGCGTACATGGCACTTGTAAATCATGTCATTGGTTTGATTTCTGGGATTCTGATAAGGAGTCTGGTAGCACTTTTCAAGACTAACCAATATATTTATTGCATGTACTTTTGTGGGCAGGGGGGAATCCCACTTTGTCAGATACTTGACAATGGGGAATTTACAGGAAGTTCTCCATCTTCAAAGTGTCTGATGAAGTAGGATTCTGTCGCATGAAAGCTCAAGCAATAAATAATTTTTTTAGTCTTTAAAAGTGTGACCAGACTCCTTGTTTGTTTCTGATGGACTAGACTAATGTGGTTACCCATTTGGAACTGATATATTCCTTCTTGTTGTTGTATTTTGCAGCCGTTGCAAGGGAGCCTGTTATGTTGGGAGTGGGGGGGTACCAGATGGGATGCTCATTTGTCATTCCCTTTCAGATTCATTAATGTTTTCAAAGGCCCAGACTCTGCCAGATTTCACATGGCTGTTTGTAGAGGAAGGCGTTACTCGGCATCTGGGTATTAGAAGCTACACTGGTCCTTCAAGATCATATAGCATGTTCCATCCAAGCATCTCAAAGTGCTCTACAACTATGAAGGAGTTAAGCCTCACAGTTCCCCTGTGGGGTATGTATTCATCATATTTTAGGTGGGAAATAGAGGCGTTCAGCAATCAAGTGACTTCTCTGAGGGTCTGTGTACATGGAGCATTAATCCAGACTAGAGGGTTATGAATGTGTTGCATGCTAACTGGCTTCTTAGCATGCATTTCAAAAAGTAAAACATTAATGCACACTAAAGAACTTCTAGGGCTTGTCTCCACTGCAACTAGCAGGGCTCAAGCTGTTAACTGCAGTGTAGTCATTTGGGCTGAGGCTGTAACTTGAGCTCTGGGACCCTCCCACCACATGTCACCCTAGAGCCCAGGGTTCAGCCCAAACTGGAATGTCTGCACCTCAGTGAGACAGTCCTTCAGCCTGAACTCCATGCTGAGTCAGCTGCAGAGCCCAGCCAAGGTTTTCAAATGCAGGGCAGACATACTCTCTGTGCTTACTAACATGGTCATGTAGACCAGGCTGTGGTTTACATCCTTCTATTTCAATATAAAGTACCATGTAGGTAAGTCCTGATATGATGAATAAATAGGAATAGGACTCAGGTCTAGGAATTCAGAAAGCTGTTTTAACAACTCATACATGTCCCATACTTACGACTGCTTGAAAATTTTCCATTGAAACTTTTTGATGGAAGGTTGGGTTTCCTTTTAAATGTGCATATGCACATGTGTGCGGGTGTGCATGGAAAGTGTTTGCTTTCAATGGAACATGTTTGTATTTTTGATGAGATTTTCAGTCAAAATTTTAACTTTAAAAAGTTAAAGTTTAAAAGTTGAAAATTTTCCTCCCTGTCCCATTTCATTGAAAATTTCCCTGCAGATTCCCCCAAACCCGATTTTTCTAATCAGGTCAACCCATATTGTTCCATGTATGTTGTAAGTATCATTGAGAGCTAATCCATATATTGCTTGCCCATTTCACACACTGGTGAATGGCATAGGACCTTACCCTTGCTCTCTGATATCTTTGTAGAGTAGTTTTAGAAGGCCGACTTAGTAATCTAAGTTCCAAAGGGGAGCCATGTTAGTCTAGTTCAGCAAAACAAACATGGAGTACTGTGGCACTTTAAAGACCAACAATTTTATTTATCATATGACCTTTTGTGGGCGAAAATCTTGCATAATTAAAAGAAGTTTGTGCATTAATGGACTCGTCCTCCTTTTCATTTCTAGTGGCATTATATTAATGCTAACATCACTAAATTTCAAGCAGTTGCTTTTGGTTTACATCAGTGCAAGTGATAAAAGAATCAGACCTAAGGTGTTTAGTTTATGAAATTTAGTATAATATGGTTTTGGTTGGATGTTCCCTAGAACACTGAAGAAAAGTCTTTCTATTTACAATCTCCAAAGGGCAGCTGTGTTAATCTAGTTCAGTAAAACAAACAAGGAATCCTGTGGCCTGTAAAGGCCAACACATTTTATTGGATGAGTTTTAGTGGGAGAAAATCCCACTTTGTGAGACACTTTTTCTCCCCTGAAAGTGCATGTGATAAATAAATTTGTTAGTCTGTAAGTGCCACAGGACTCCTTGTTTTACTGAACTAGACTGCCACGGCTGGCCCTTTGGAACTTGGCAACAAGCAAGGCACTGAATACAGCTGTTTGAAGTGGAAATCCATCAATTTCATGAAACAACTCACACAGATGCAGACAGATATCATATTCTTTTCTGAATGCAAACAACTGGACTTTATACATAACGGACTGAAGGTAAAAAATCCTTTACAATTAACAAAGAGACTACAGTGAGAGATTATGCCACACACGCTCTTAGAAATCACCTGATCAGCATCCTGTATGATGAAATGGTATTTTCTCCCACAACAGCTCATACGATAAATACATTTGTTAGTCTTTAAGTGCCACAGGACTCCTTGCTTTAGTAATCTAAGCATTGTGTTTGAAACACCTTTATATCTTCAGAACCCCTGATTGAAATCCTGGCATTGTCAACTCAGACTGTATGAGGCATTGTCAACTCAGCCTTATGAGGTAATTTCATTCCATTCTGTTTAATATGTGGAAAGTCTTTTCAATAAATGTCACATTAAATTACTGCCCAATTGAACTGGTGCTTTTTGTAAGCATACTAAACCGTCTCCTCTCCCTACTGTGTAGTGTACTCTGCCCTGATTGGCTGCTGTGGCCCCATTCCAAGAATGGCTGTATTTCAAGGTACATAGACTGGTTGTGAAGTGTTTTGATCTTGAAGATAATGTATTATAGTATACTAGCTGTAACCCGTCCGAAATGATGGGGGAAAATCATGGTTTCTTCACCAGTTGAGCACCACATATAATTTTCTGGAGTCAGCGTGAAATATTGGCAACAGTTGAAAGCTGTGAAGGTGGGCAGGGGCAACAGATGGGAGCAAAGAAGGGGCAGGTGGGGCACAACCACTTGTCAGTACCCTATGCATTGGAGGGATAAGGAAGGATGGGGTAGGGGGTGTGGCAGAAGTGATGGTGTGGGGTGGTAGCGTGGGGAGAAGGATGGGGGTATGGGATGTGGAGGGAGGGATGAGGAACAATGGAGCAGGGGCAGAAGGTGGGGGTAATGAAGGGGTGGCTGGGGGCAGGGGCAGGAGATGGGGGCAGTGAGGCAGATTGCCAGAGAAGGGGACCTTGGGCAGCAGATGGGGCAGAAAAGCGGGTGGTGGTGGTGGTAGGAGGTGGGGGACGGGCAGGAGGTGGGGGTTGTGACTAGGTGCATGGGCAGGAGATGAGGGTAGAGAAGGGGTGTGACAGGCTGTTATGACATCAGAGGTGACTAGGGTGTGGCTGGATGTACCTTGTGACAGGCCGTTGTGATGTCAGAGGTGACGCTAACCATTTGCTCCTCGCTTCCTCCTTGGGAGGAATTGATTGTCACCTCTGATGCCACAATGGCCTGTCATATGCTGCATTTCACATCTCACACTCATGCATGCACACAGTGAATTAACGTAGTAGATTGTGAAGGATGACTAGGTGAATGCTAAGCCATAATCTCTCCCATGTGATTAGGTGTTGCATTATAGTCGATAGCCCTGGCAAATAAAATAAACGTTTCTTTGCTTTGAAACAGAGTCTTATACTTGACTTACGAAAGCCGTTAAAAGGCCTCATCCAGTGCAGGAGTGTCATTGCCCTGGGGAAAGACCCAGGTCCTGCCCCCTTGGCCCATGCCCCACCACCTGGCCCCAATCTGGAGTCAGGGCACCGGGCTCCTGCCACTGCTAGCCCAGCCTCTGAACCCTGGCTGGGGCTGAGGCTGGGTGAGGCAGTGGCTGTCACGGGTGATCTGGGCTGGGAAAGGAAGGCGCCACTGTGGCCGACCTGGCCCTGATTACCCAGCTGGGGATGGGGCCAGGAAAGGCAGGGGGTGCCCCAGCCATTCGGGGCATTGGCAGTGGGACTCAGGGCATGTGGCTCCTGTGCCAGGTGCCAGTGACGCCCCTGATCCAGTGTCCACTGAGGTCAACAGAAACCCTTTCAGTGGCTTCAGTGAGCACAAGATCAGGCTCAGTATGTGTTACAGTTCTCGAGGAAATTAGGACTGTGAGTCATCTTGTTACCCTCTGCCACCAGCGAGAGGGAATCTGAGTTGTGGTTAGCTAAGTATCAGCTCCCTGGCACCACCAGTCTCATAGCACTTTTCTCTCAGCTGTGCTAGCCTTTACTTTGCGATATAGGTGAGCAGTGCATGCTCCCTATTCCCTGTGTCCCTTTGAAGCATTTTCCAGTAGTTTCCAGTTCCTGATCCACTCAACACTTCAGAAATACAAGATTGCAGTGTGCACAGGAACAGTGTACACTCCAGATTGTAAGATTCAGTTTAGAGCTACCATTTTGCTTAATATTCCAGCACTTAAATACACTTGTTTTTTGTTCTTACTATAAATGTATCATCCAAGATTCAAGTGAAACAAATGATTGTATGTAAAACAAAATCATAATATGCTTTGACTAATTTACCTAGCAAGGTAGCTTCCTGGTATGCTTTATCTAACCCAAAGCTTCTGCAGCATTTTCAACTGAGGCTAATTTCAGTCCTGTGTTCATGAATGCAAATGCTTCATTCTCTTACTTCCTAGGTGCAGAATGGGGGGGGGGGTATCTTTTTTGCGTTCTGTAAATATCTCCAAAGTTCACTGCCTGTACTGTGAGACAGGCTAATTTCCAGGACTTTTTTCCCCCTATGTGCAGCTTCTTTGCTAACTTTTATTTAATGTTTGATTTTTGTATATATAAATGGGTATCCACTGTGTTAGCTTACAGTGTTTAATTTAGATCTCAACAGAAAGAGACACATTTTTTATCTCCTGTTTAGAGGAACATGTGTTTTTACCTCTTCTGGTGACTAATGCCTTTATGCAGACTTTAAAAATCATTTTCTCTCTCTCTCTCTCTGCGTGCATGTGTATGTTTAAAAAAAACAAAACAAAACAAAAAAACCCCCAAACCCTCCTTGCACAGTATTTGTAAAAACATTTCACAATTATATTAAGAACCAGTGTGCTCCAACTTTCATTCAGGAACTCACATGATGATCTGTGGTGAACTAGAATGAATGTGCTAGAATGAAGATATTCCTATAATCTCCTTGCCAGTTGGCATTATGGGTTTGAGAAGTTCAGAATGATTGGGCTATTTTAATGTACTCTCCTTTGAACAGCTGTCTATTACTTGGAAGACATTATATGTCATCCAATGTTGCATGTGTTATGATTGTTATGTGAAAATTCACGCAATTAATTATACTGAGAATGTTTGTTCCCCTGTCATCAAAGTCTTGTATAAGTGGAACAGACGAGTCATTTCTCAAGAAATTCACATCCACAGCCATCAGCATTGCATAAGAAATGAATGCATTTTTTCTTTGCAGAAATCCTGATTGGAAATCATTAAATAAAAACTAAAATCCATTCAGTTCTCAATTACATTCATTATTTGCTGTCTTGGTCTTCTGCTTCTTATGGTGTATGTAACAAAAGCTGACAGGTTGTTTTTCCAAAACTGACACTGCTTCATTCTCTTTAAAGCTTTTTTTAAGGCAAAAGTTCCAAAGGCGCATATTCTAGGTATGTATTTTTAGCAGCTTTCTCCTGTTTAATTTTTGTCATATTATCAGCCCTACCTTCTGTAGTTAATTTGGCTTGTAGCAAGCAGTGATTAATGGGTCTTTGCTGTATCATTAATTTTCATTTCAACCCTTGCTGCCCTTAGTATTGTGTTAATTACTGGAAAAGAACCATGAAATTGCATGTAACGTAGGGCTGTACTGTGGCAAAGAATAACAATCAGAACTTAATTCTGAGATGTAGCCAACTAGATGCATGACAAAATATCTGATCTGGCAAATGTAACCAAAATTTTAGGATTGTTGGGGGGGATTAGGTAGTTCAGGTTAGTTGCAGGTATGACCTCTTCATTCTGCTATACCCCACCATCACTGATAGCTTTCTTGCAAGTCTGAAGGAAGTTGCTATGCACCAGTCTCCTTGTCTTCAGCCAGTAAGAAAGTCTTTTCATGCTTCTGTCTCGTCTTGTTCTCTGTGTGGTCTTTTAATACTCTGCTATAGGAGCTCTTGGCCTTGATCCAAAGCCTGCTGAAGTCTTTGCAGTGATTTCTGTTGGGTTTTGAGTCAGACCCTTGGAACATGGTGGTCCAGGAGTATGGAACCAATACAGTCATTCTAGTTTTCCTGCTTCTGAAAAAATACTATGTTTCTAGTGTCCTCTGAACTCTCCACTCTTGCGCCAAACAAAATCATTTAGTGATGATTAAGATATTAAAAAAAAAAATGGAGTGGGGTAGGAGGAGGATGGGCAGTGCAACCTGGTCAATTTCAGAAAGACAAGAGAAAAACAGTTGGCTTTTTTAGTTGTATATATTTTGAAGCTAAAGAGTTTCAGCACCAATATGGAATGACTAAGATGTTTATGAATAAATGGCAAACCCAAAAAGAACAGTGTCCTTTCTATGGTTGGATAAAAGATATAGGGCTGCTATGTTCCCTCTAATTCTCCGTAGTCTGTGTGCCCCAAAAGAATTTTGAGTGCGCTGATATTAGCACTGTTGAATTTTTTTGTGCATGCTTTATTTTGTTGTATGCATGGGCTTCACAAACTGTGTGCACACACACACTGCTTAGAGGGAATAGTGAGGGCCAAACACTCTCTTGATGTAAATCTGTTGAGCAACACTGACCTGCATCCACTGATGATCTGGCCCGTTTCCTCTGATGAAAGGGAAAATCTGGATGAAACTGACTTTGTTTGCCTTGTAGCTTTAATAGACTTCTGTTCCTCAAAGAATAACATTGAGTCAAAAGATTTAATTTAATAAAATAAACAAACTAATTGTCTGAAGTCTTGTCTTCCTTATGTGTGTTTAATCCTGAGGGCCAAAGCCAATTCTACAAGAAAAGCTTTCAGTTGACTTCTGTAGATATTAGATCAGGCCTTATGTTAGCAGAACAAGAGATCCATGTGCTTGTGGAATTAGCATCAGGACTCAGCTGTACCTCTTACTACTAATTTTGCATGGGCAAGAACTTTGCAAATGCTGTATGCTTTCAATTGACAAGAGCAAAGAGGACAAATGCCCACTTTCATCAAAAAAGATGGCGTGCAGAGGAACGTGTGGGGGGCAAGTAGTGAGGCCAGGGAAGGTTGGGCTCTGGAGAGGGGCGGGTAAGCCTCAGTGAGCAGCAATGCTAGCTCTGTGCAGGGGTGGGAGGTTAGGGGAAGGGCAGGCAGTACTCGGGCAAGCAGAGGTGCCTGAGCACAGGGAGAGGGGCAGGGTTTGGGCGAACAGCTCGGCCCCATGTGGAAATAGCAATTGAGGTGAGTGGCTCAGGCCAGCCATATGCAGGGAGTGCTCAGGCAAAGAGTTTGGGGCAGCCCTACATGGGTGGCAGAGAAGGAGGGCACAGTCAGCTCCACGCAGTGTCACATTTTCCCTTTGGGAAATGTGGTCACCCTCAGTAGTATGTACGTTCTAGATCCATGCAAACTAAACTAAATGGCCCAAATTCTTTCCTCAGATGTTCATGGGCATCGCTTCAGTGGAAGACACCCACTTAATTTGATAAATTTGCTTTGAAGGATGTGCTGTGCTGGTGTTCTGTTAGTTTTAATTCATAATAAGGCTTATCCATGGTGGGGCAGCCATTAGAATATTATATTACATATTTGTGCCAGTCTGACATTCTGTCCAGCAGAAGACAATAGTACCTGTGCACACTACTCATAACAATATTCCTGGGGGACTGTTGTTATATTCAATGGGATTTCTGTGTAAAATTGATGAGGATTTGGTTTAAATCTTTCTCTTTGACTAGCAGCCATTATCGTTGTATCTGAATCACTCTGACTGCAACAGCAGAGCCCTCACTTCTAGCTTCATCTACATTTTGTCTGGTCATACAGAGATAAAGTTAAAACATTTCAAGCAATAGGAAGAAAAAGTATTTGTAATCTTTGAGATCAGCATCTCATGAATTATTTTGATTAAGTCTAAGCTGAAAAATTTACATATCAGAGAATGTCAAAGAATATATTAGAATATTAGATGATGGAAAGGCTAGATTTTTGGAGAAAAGTAAATGAGAATGGGAGGGAAATTGCTAAAAAAAACTTAATTATTTCCGATTAAAATGTTACTAATGTATAAATGAGTGTATTTAAAGGTGTTATAACTGTTCACTGTTGGCTTGATTATACATGTACTTTTTATGCTAGTGACACCACTGAATTTAAGATGGTTATTTCAGTGTAAAACAGGTGCAACACAGGGCAAATTCAGGCCCCATAAGAAATAAAGATAGAAATGGACCATCTTCTTGCTAGGTCTCTTGGTCTATTTAATTGTGAATTTGTTTAAGAACATATGAATGGCAAGACTGGTTGGATCAGTAGTCTATCTAGTGCAGAGTTCCTATATTCCAACTGTGTGGCTGATGGGAACAAACAGAGCAGGCAATCATCAATCATCCATCTCACGTCATCCACTCCCAGCTTCCAGCTAATAGTCCACTCAGCATGGTTTTGCATCCCTGTCCATCCTGACTAATAGCCGGGGGGGCAGGGCGTGCTGTGGCCAGGGGCAGGTGGAGGGTGCCTTCCCCGCCGGCCAAGTTGAGTCCCCACCTACTTAGCCACCAGCTTTCCCCTCCTGGTCCCTAGGGCACCCATATCTTTTGCCAGCTGGTCACGGGTCCCTGAAGGCTGGAGGAACTTCCCTGGCTGCATAGTGTGGCCAGAGGCTTCTTTCTCCCTCTCCCAGCATGCACGAAAGCATGCTTAGGGCAGGGCGGAAGATGACCTCCCCCAGCCCCACTCCCAGCCTGGCTCCTGGAGGAATGTGCCTTCGGCAAAGGCATGTTCCTCTTTGGGGCCAGGTAGGGTCTGTCTGGTTCCCTTTAAAATTCAGTGCCCAGGTCTTTGCCCTATTTGCCTCACCCTTGATACGGCCATGCTGTTCTCCATGAACTTATCAAGCTCTCTTTTGAACCTTGCTATAGTTTTGGCCTTCACAACGTTACCTGGCAAAGAATTTAACAGGTTGACTGTGGGTTGTGTAACTCTTTCTTTTTGTTTTGTTTTAAACCTGTTGCCAATTAATTTCATTGGCTGACCCCTAGTTCTTGTATTTTGTAAAGAAGTAAATCTCATTTCCTTGTTCATTTTCTCTCCATCAGTCAAAGATATTATAGATCTCTATGGCTATGTCTACATCTAAAACTTTTAGTTTGAACTAAGCATGTTTTTTTTTTTCAGTTCGAACTAACTCTGCTTTTTTTAGTTTGAACTAACTTTTTAGTTTGAACTAGAAAACCATGCTTAGTTCAAACTAACTGCTAGTTCAAACTTATTTTGTTTGAACTAGCATGACTACATCATGCTAGTTTTAACTAAATTTCAAAATAAGTTAGAACTAAATAGGTAGTGTTAATTCGAACTAGGCAAAGCCTAGTGGAAACAGGGTTCAAATTAGTCTGGACTAAGCTTGCTTAGTCCAGACTAATTTTGTAGTGCAAACATAGCCTATTATATCCCAACCTTAGTCATCTCATTTCCAGCCTGAAAAGTTCAATTCTTTCTAATTTCTTCTCATACAGAAGCAGTTCCATACCCCTAATCGTTTTTGTTGCCCTTTTCTGTACTTTTTCCAATTCCAGTGTATCTTTTTGAGATGTGGTGATGAGATCTTCAAGCAGTATTCAAGATGTGGGCATACCATAGATTTATATAGAAGCATTATGATATTTTCTGTCATCTTGTCTATCCTTTTCCTAACGATTCCTAATGTTCTGTCAGCTTTTTTGATTGCTGCTGCACATTGAGAAGACGTTTTCAGAGAACTGTCCACAGTGACCCCAAGATCTTTCTTGAATGGTAACAA
This sequence comes from Podocnemis expansa, assembly GCA_007922195.1. Taxonomy (NCBI): domain Eukaryota; kingdom Metazoa; phylum Chordata; order Testudines; family Podocnemididae; genus Podocnemis; species Podocnemis expansa. Next base: position 12,243,365 of record ML682040.1, on the reverse strand, counting down.
GTAATTTACATCCCATCATTTTGTACATACAGTTAAGATTCTTTTCTAATGAGCATTACATTGCATTTATCAATGTTGAATTTCATCTGCCAGTTTGTTGCTTGGTCATCCAGTTTTGTGAGATCCCTCTGAAAATCTTTGCAGTCTGTTTTGGGTTTAACTATCAAGAAATTTTTTTTATCCTCTGCAAAGTTTTCCACCTCCCTGTTTACTTTTTCCAGATCATTTATGAATATTTTGAACAGCACAGGTCCCAGTATAGCACCCTTTTGAAGCGAAATTCACCTTACTTAAGTGTGTCACCATAACACCTATTTGGGATGTCCTAGTACAAGTCTACTGCAGACCACCTAATCAGGAAAAAGATGTGTATGAGGCTTATTTTGAACAACTAACAAAATCATCCAAAGCATGGGACTTGGTGTGAAGAAAGACTTCCGCTATGAAAATATCTATCAGAAGAATAACACAGAAAGGCAAAAAATTACCTAATGAGTTCCTGGAATGTATCAGAGGCTTTTATTTTTTCTTATTTTGGAGTAAGGGAAAGGCTATTTTAGTTTTGATTTTGATGAATAAGGAGGAACTGGTTAAGAATTTAAAAGTGGTAGGCAGCTTGGGTGAAAGTGATTATGAAATGATAGCGTTCGTGATTTAAAGGAATGGTAGGAGGGAAAACAGCACCATAAAGATAATGGATTTCAAGAAAAACAAACAAGGAGTCCTGTGGTGCCTTTAAAGACTAATAAATTTACTTATTGCTTCTCGATAAATAAATGTTGATCTTTAAAAGTGACACAACTCCTTGTTTGTTTTGCAGAACTAGACTAACATGACTACTACCCCTTTTGATTTCAAAAGGCAAATTTCGGCAAACTCAGGAAGTCAATAGGGAAGATCCTATGGGAAGCAAGTCTAAGTGAAAAAGTAGTTCAAGAGACCTGGCAGTATCTCAGAAAAACATTTTTAAGGGCACAAAAGTGAAATATCCTATTAGAAAAGGTTAAAATGATGGCATGAAACCACATTGTCTTAACCAGGAGATCTTCAATGATGTGAGAGAGAATACTGAGTGGAAAGGGGGACCTGATAAAAGTTTTTAAGTACATAAACTATTGTTAAAAGGAAGAGGAAGAAAAATTGTTTTTCTTAACTTCTGTGGATAGGAGAAGCACCAATGGGCTTTAATTGCAGCAGTGGCTGTTTAGGGAGGACATTTGGAAAAACTTCCTATCAGTCGGGGTAATTAAGCGCTGGAATCAATTGTCTAAGGAAGCTGGAATCTCCATCACTGGCCAGTTTGAAAAGCAGGTTGGACAGACACTGCTAGATAATAGTTAGTCCAGTCCCTTGTAGTCCAGAAGTATGATTCCATGTTAAATCCTCTACATAGGTGAAAATTTATTATCCTTTGTGCCAGTTTGATCACGACTGATATGTTTTGTATGCATGTTTTAGTATAGTACAACTAGTACATAAATGTGACATACACTGTCACATTCAGTTCCTTCATGAATAGGGTGCCTTCTTATTGTGACATAAATTATGCTTTTAGAAAGATCAGCCAATAAGAGTAGAGCTGCTATTGGGCTGAAATAGCCTATCTCCATTTAACTTGGGTATTATGACATACTGTCACTGCTATGGGTGCAAATAAAGGTATTGATCACCACTGTGATCAAATTCTAGATAACTACTGAGTGCATGGCAACACAATGGAACAATTTAAACTTTACAACATTGGTTTCACTGTTAGTCCATTGGTGACCAGTGTGACAGTGGCATAACATTAGTGTTTAGAGGCCCTTCAAAGCCCTGCAGCTGAGGCATCACTAACTGATTTTTGGGGTACTTTAACTTTCAATGCCAATATTTCTTTATATTAAAATATCGCTCTCCCCTTTGTTGCAGTGAGAAGCAATGTAAGATAATCATGAGGAATAACAAGTTCCAAAGGGGCAGCTGTGTTAGTCTAGTTCAGCAAAACAAACATGAAGTCCTGTTGGCGCTTCTAAAGACTAACAAATTTGTGTCACATGAACTTTTGTGGGTAAAATCTCACTTTGTCAGATGCATGAAATGGAATCTCTGCATTTATTATCCCATTCCAAATTGTAGCTTCCATTTTATGTATCTGAGGAACTGTGATTTTACCTATGAAAGCTCATGTGATAAATAAATTTGTTAATCTTTAAAAGTGCCACAGGACTCCTTATGAGAAATAACAGCTTCTCCATAGTACTGTGTCTGAAACTCACTGGCATTTTCAGGCCTCCCAGCTACCCACACTGGCCTTTATAGCTTGTGATATCCGTGGGTAGGTATCAGACTAATCTGAAGCTTGGGGGCTACCCTACCTCTGCCTTCTCCCCATCCACACTTCCAACTTGCCAACCAGAGGGAAAGAGAAGAGGCCATTTAGAGCTTCACTCTGGCTCCACTTTCCTGCTTGCAGAGGCATTGGCTGTATCTTCACTGCAACTAATCTGATGTAAAATCAGAGTGAAAACTTAAGTTGGCAAATTAAAAAACAAATCTTGTTTCATAGCAATTACAAGGCCTTGTCTTTCAAGCTACACAGGGTCTCTGTGTGTATCATCCTTCTACGTCAGCTGTAGTTTAAAACCACTTTCTGCCGTAGATTTGAATAAGAACTGAATTTTAACCACTTCCATGTTATCCTAGATCCTTGCAGTTTAATGTTTGGACTTGAGCATATTTGCAAATAAATCAATGCAGCACTGAAGTTTTTTCTTTAATAAGTTTAAGCTGCACTTGGGTGGAAAAGAAAAATGTGTAAAGCCACAAAGCTGGTTCAAAGGGTGGTCAGCAGGTTTGGGGAGCATTTTCTGCAACACAGATCTTTTTACACAAGAAAATAAAGCTCAGTTAGGCTGCTGCAGAGTGTAATTGTACATGACAGTCCATATTAACTTTCAGTAGTGAAAGTGGAGAAAAATAAATACATTTTTTAACTGGTCCCAAACATTAGCTTAATATGTAACAGTTTTTTTGGTTGACAGGGAAAACTTATTCTGTTTTTATATTCTCACCATTTCACATTGAGGTAGGTCACAGGAGTCTAGCATCACATTTACCACAGTAAAAGGCAACTCAGCTGAAAAACCAAACAGATTAAAAAAAAAATCCCTGCCCAAATGCTAGCTTTGTGAAATATTTCATTTGTGGTAGAAAAGTGTGTTTCTAAATCCATCTGTTGAGGTACTTGTAATTGCAGGCAGGTTTATCCCTTGCTAAATGGAGCTTGTTGCCAAGATGAGGTTTCACCTGTTAATGAGAACAAACCCTTAACTGTATTATGGTTGGAAGTGTTTTGGACAGTTGTTAGTTCTATACATAATATGCCATTTATATGTCTAAGAGGTGTTCAGTACTCTGAGTTTTAGCTACTCTGTGCTCTTTAGCATAATTACTAGCAGTCTGCCCAGAAATAATGAATCCTGCAGCCCATGCAGAGTGGGGGAAATGATTTACTCTTCAAAAGGAAACTTAGCATAACACACAAAGTATTTACTCCATGAAAGCAATCAGCGATAATGCTGAACATTCAGTTTAAAATATGATCTAGTTTAACACAGTGAAGCAAAAGTTTATGCTGAAAATATTATTCTATTAATAAAGTCTTCTCTGTACACAATATGTTCAATTTGGTGCACAGAAGAAATAAAGGGTAATGTGTGCCACAGTATATATAAACTAGTTTTTTGTCAATTGTTAGTGAGACACAAAACTGGGGTTGTAGTCATGATTTCATGGCAATTTTTGCAAGAGTAGAGATTTTGCACGGTCTATATAAATTTTTGTTGATTACCTTCTCTTTACCTGTATTCTTTTTTCAGTTTTGAGTGGCTATCATGTTTCTCTTCATTTCTTGATCCATACTCTTATGTAGTATTGCTTTGAGTTGTTAAAGTGACTATCGTGGTAGATTAATAACTTTGAAATGCATATTGGTATGAAAGCACTATGCAAATATTATGAGCTTCTCGTGACTAGTTACCATCCAGGGGTAAGGTTGTAATATTTGTTTGATGATTTTTTGGGGATGGGATAAGGCTGCTGATGAAAATGGCTTTAACATTCTTTTCCAAATTTCAACAGAAAACAGAGTGTGATTATGAGTTTAAAGATGAGGGTGTGCACTCTCTGATGATAACTAAATTCTACTCTAGGGAGTATTGGCAGGTACCATGAATCACTGGGTTCAAAACATGTAAATTGTTCTATAGTCAAGAAGTTTGAATTTTCAAGTATACATGGTGTGCTCTATGGTTTGTCCTATATATGAATCTTGAGCCAACAGGTATAAACTGGTGAGTTGGCATGTATAGTGCTATATATGTTACCAGAATGGGTCTCAAGTTATCAATGGACTCATCAAATATGTAAAGGAAAGCAACGTTGGGAGAATACAAGCTAAGTCCGAGAAAAAGTAAAAATACCCACATGGTTTATATATAGCAATTATCTAGTAGAAAATCCCCTGTTCTTGGTCTCGTCTTAGACAAATCATCTTTCCCTTATGTTATTCTAGTAAAAATAATGATTTCCACATACAGCCTGAGCTTTTGTATATTGCCACTATTCTATCTAGCAGAAAAGCAAGGTGGTATTGGTCTGCTATCAGGAAATGTCTGTTAATGTGGCATATTAAGTTTGGAGGCAGCCTTTTCAATGCTTTAATGCCAGAGCAAGAATATGACCCCTGTGCCCAATATGTGAATATAATAATGCCATTACAAAGTGATGATGTGTTTACATACCCTTTGTAACAGGCTTAAGGTTTTCTTAATTGTCCCTTGCTTGAACCTAATGTAATATTTTTGGTGTGTCCTATAGAATAATATTGAAAGAATGAACAAATCAGTGGCGGAACCTTCTGAGATTTGCCTAATTACAACTCAAATTGTTCCCATATTGGAAATTACATGCATATAATGCCTTTTGGGGCACAGAATAGAAGAAGCACACAAAGGTCAGCCAACAGTGCATTGCAATGAGTTCTGTCTTCATGAACTTTTAAAAAGTCGTTTTCATGCAATAAGACACACATTGATTTACTAGAAACAGATTTCAGAATTGCTTTATCCAATTTCGGAGGGCTTAAAATTCTGCAATCCATATAAATCTACTCAACTAAAACATAAATTGTGGTTACATAGAATCTCGTTTTGATTTCCACAGACAGAAATCACTCTGCTGGATCACGCATCCAATTAGAATGATACTGTCACTGTTAGGAACCTGTCTCTTTAAGAGCCCCAAACTCCCACTGAAGTTACTGGGACACTTTAGTGAACAGGAAATGCAAGGTGAATGCCTTGGTGCATATCTATGGCATAGCTCACGTGCTGTCTGTTTGTGATATGCCAGCTTGTTATATCCTTATTAAATTCCTACACTAATCCTTTAAGAACACACATTTATGTATACAAACACTGCAATCATAATTGATGGCTAAAGGGAATTAAAGCCTGAAGAATAGAATCACACACTTGGCTGCAATCATACACATGTTTGAACTACCCCTGTATAAGCACCTGGGGACACATTAAAGATTAATTAGATCATACTGAAGCCTGTGATAAAGGCCAATGTTTGAAAAGACTGTTTTCTATTGCCTTTTTCTCCTTGTGCTAACGTTAGCAAGAGACCTATCTTTAAAGCTATTATTTTGGCCATGTAGATCAGAAACAATGTATCCAAATAATAAAAATATCTCCTCAGGTTAGGAATAAATGGCTATATTTTTGAACTGCCAAACACCATGTGAAAGGTGGCTGTTCTTTTCATAGCTTAAATTGGATAATGAATTGTTTGGATCAGATATTTAAAACCAATTTATTGTTACCTTTCACCTGTATATTAAAATTGTTAACCATATTTTAAAATTTCACTGCCACCCATGTTTGCATATTGCAAAGTAACTCATAACACTTCCTCTCTGGCCTCCAACTTGCATGAGGGACTTAATTCTTGGAAATAAGTTCTTCATTTTCCTACTGCTGTAAAAATAGAACCCACTAGATATTGTCTGGATGTTCCATCAGAATGACTGCCCACCTCAAAACCAAAGGGTACACCTACATTGGAGTCTTAGGTCGACTTAAGGAAGGTTCAGTTGACCTACAGACCCCCATGGCCACACTGGGCTTCCTTAAGTTAACTTAATAACACTACCCCTTAAGGTGGACTTAACGCTTAAGTCGACCTTGTTAAGTCGACTTAAGCCGATATAGATGGGGGAAAGCCCTTAAGTTGACCTGCCTGGCCTCCAGGCCCCCTCCCAGAGTTCCTGGTCACCAGGAAGGGTCACCTAGCACCTGCCAGTGCAGATGCAAGCAGTCAACAGGAGTTTTCAATGGGGACTCTCTAAGTCGATTTAAGGTAGACCTTGTTAGGTCGACTTAACAGAGCCTCAAGTGTAGGCATAACCAAAGTGTTCCCAAGGAAGGGAGTATTTTGATTAGTGGTATATAAGGGTCCAGAGAATATGCAGCAAGGCCTGGATTCACACGGCTGCTTAGGCAACTCAAAGTTGCAGTGCCTAACTCCTTAGTCCTTGCTGCTCGGTTGAATCCTCAGCCTAAACATAGGCACCTAGGATCCCCATGCATTGTAAGGGGGAGAGGAAGCGCTTCAGAAAGGGATTCTGTGAAGTTAGCAAGCTAAGCAAGGAGCCACCTAAGCCAGAGAAGAGTGAAATGCAGGTGAGGTAGGGGTCTTCCTCCACTTGGCATTCTTCAGAGTTTAGGCACCTAAGCAATGTCAGATATTCAGGTAGCCTATGACTCATTTTTCCTAAAACCAGGAATTTCTGTGATAAACTGGGGGCTCATCATTTGGAAATGAGAGGAAGGGATTGGCTAATATACAAAGTTTGAGTCTACAGTGAGGTGACTGTGGAAAAGAGAAATTCAGTCCTATAGAGTAGCAGGCAATGTATTTCCACTTGCGATAGGGAAACATTAATGCCAATGTATGAGGTGCTGGTAAGACCTCATCTAGAATACTATGTGGAATTCTGGTAACTCTTGTTTAAAGATACAGTTTTGTCACAGAGGTCATGGTTTCTGTGACTTCTTTGGCTTCAGTGCTGGCCTCAGGAGCAGTCCCTTGCAGAAGAGCAGCAGCAGTTGGAGCCAGGACAATAGCCAGGGCTGGGACCAAGGCCAAAGAAGCAGCCCTGGAGCAGTGACTGGGGCTAGTACAGCTCCCAAAGGTCAAACCTCAGTTGTGGGGCCGGGACTGTTAGTCACCCCCTGTTCCCATAGGCTATGTTCACACATACGTCATTTATTTCGAAATAACTCATTTCAAAATGGGTTATTTTGAAATAAAGTCCTTATTTCGAAAAAAGTTAATTTGAATTAACAGTTTAATTTGAATTAAGGGAAAGCCTGCTTTCGAAATAGCCATTGTTTCAAAATGGTTATTTTGAAATAAGGCTGTTTGGGCATGTTGTTTCGAAACAGTTGTTTCGAAACAATGGTGGTGTTTCAAAACAACGTGTCTGAACACCGTTGTTTCGAAACAACCGTTTCAAAACAATGGCTATTTCGATTAGATGCAAGGTTTAACCGTTTTGAAATAATGGCCATTATTTCAAAACAATGGGTCCCGAAACAACCTCTGTTATTTTGAAATAAGAAGCCTGTGTGGACTTACCCATAGGTTTTTTTTTTTTGGTTGTTTTTTTTTTAACTGGAAGTCAAGGGCAGATTGTGGGCTTCTGTGAATTTTTGTTTATTGCCCTTCAACCTATCCATGACTTTTACTAAAAATACCCATGCCAGAACCTGTATCTGTGTCCAAGAAAGATGAATTCAGATTGGGGAAGTACAGAGAAGGGCTACAACGATGATCAGAGCAATCCGGAACCTGTAGCTTTCCTTGTGTAACCTGGCAAAATGAAGGCTGAGAGTGGATATGACTGCACTCTATTAACACATCAGGGAGGGAGAAGAGCTATTGAAGATAAAGTACAATGTTGATGTACAAATGGGCATGAGCAAATTTAGACTGAAAAATAGAAAGTGGTTTTTAAACATCAGAGTTGTGAGTTTCTGGAAAAGCCTTCCAGTGAGAGCAGTGGAAGGAAAACAAGTTATCTGGTTTTAAGATGGATCTTCATGAATTTGTCTGTGGGATTATATATTGGAATTGCCTGCAGTAACAGGGGATTGGACTCCATGATCCAGGAGGTCTCTTGTAGTCCTGGGTCAACTGCATTCCATTCAGTTCTGTTGGACCCTAAGATATGGTCTCTGTTGCGTACATTGTTTGTATGGGCAGGCAGCAACCACTGCCAATGGAAAAATACAAATATGAATAGCACCAGTCATTTCAGGACATCCTATACTGTTTTTTTTCCCCTAAACAAACCAATAATGACTCACTGCTATTGCTAATTTTGGCGCTTAGGTGGCTGTTATCTCAGATAATCAGTTTCCCTAGCAAAAACATTTCTCACAGCTCCCTTTGGCCTGGTTCACTGCAAAGGAACCCTAGCAATTTAAACTGAACCTGAACCAGCTGCTCTGATGGGGATTGCCAAGTCTAAATGCATGTTTCTGTGCCATTCTAATTATAAAATTGCTCTTTGGCTTGTGATATGGTGGTACCTTGTAGGCTTTTTAATTAAGAATCTGTCAGACATGTATGCAGGTCCAGAACATGCAGCCATGCTGTTTAAAAATTGATAGATCAATAAAAATAAAAAGTCCTTATTAACTTAAGGAGTGGGGATTCTGTTTGTGTTCTTGGCTTGCCATTTAAGGTTGCAGTGCTCTTCAAAGTAGTTACATTGAGATGAACATAATGGAAATTGTGATTATGCAAATTTTGAACCATAATTATGCTCAGAGCTGGCCAAATATTACCAAAAAAGTTGCTGAACATTTGTTTGATGAAAAACTACAAATTTGCTCTAATGGTGACTTGTGATTTAGGTATTTTTATGGCTCCTACCTCTATAGTATCTGAGTGCCTCTCACACATTCATTACTTTAGTCTCACAATGCCCCTGTCAATTAGGTAATTCATGTTAACCACATGTTATAGCTGGGGATCTGAGACAATTTAATTTTTTGGGGGTATAACAAATGAATCATGGGTGGTCAGACATAGTACTCAGAACCAGCATTCAGAGTTCTAAGACAGGAGTCAGGCATCAGCTGGGCTGGGTTACTGGGTGATTAAAAGCATAAAATGGGGATCAGAACATGAGTTGACCAGAGTCAGGCTGGATTGTGATACCAGGGGCAGGGTCATAAGGCAGAGAGAAATCTGAGGTCAGGAATCACATGTCAGATGCCAGGAGTCAAGCTGAGTTGGTATGCCAAGAGAGCTAGTTGAGGAAGCATAAACAGGATGCGCAAGACAGACCTCCTCATTTCAGTAGCACCAGTGAGCCAGTCAGTTGCTCTGGGACTCTGTCAGATGGACCTCAGGAACAGAGCTTCACACAGGGGCTGAACTTTGTGAGTCTAAGACAAGCCATGGCTAGCAGGCTGCCAGGTGCAGTACTGGGGTGTGGCTATCCCCAAGACTTTGCAGGCCTGGATCCAATACTTGTGGATAACAACATCTCCTTTTCCCTTGGGGTTTTCTGTGGGTGACAAGGGTCCAGGTTTCTTGGGTTGACTTTTATGCGTGGCCTGAACCAAGGCATGTAAATGTTTGCATTGCCAGCAGATCAAGGGATGTGATTATTCCCCTCTATTTGACACTGGTGAGGCTGCATCTGGAAAACCATGTTCAGTTTTGGGCGCCCCACTACAAAAAGGATATAGACAAATTAGAAAGAGTCCAGTGAAGGGCAATGAAAATGATTAGGGGGCTGGGGCACATGACTTATGAAGAGAGGCTGAAGGAACTTGGCTTATTTAGCCTTCAGAAGAGAAGACTAAAGTGGGATTTGATAGCAACCTTCAACGACTTGAAGGGGTGCTCCAGAGAGGAGGGACCTGGGCTGTTCTCAGCAGTAACAGAGGACAGAAAAAGGAGCAATGGTTTCAAGTTACAGCTGGAGAGGTCGAGGCTGAATATTAGGAAAAACTTTCTTACTAGGAGAGCTGTGAAGCATTGGAATGGGTTGCCTAGGGAGGTGGTGGAATTTATGTCTTTGGAGAAATTTAAGGCCTGGTTAGACAATGCCCTGGCTGGGATGATTTAGTGAGAATGGTTCTGCTTTTTGCAAGAGGTTGGACTAGATGACCTCATGAGTCCCTTCCAACCCCATGATTCTGTGATTCAAGTGAGTTTCCTCCAGGCTACAGTCTTCCAAATCAGTCATGTTGCATAATTTGCCTCACTTGATTTTAGAGTCAGTCTTCACTTTACAGTATGTTGCAATGTATTTGCACTGGTGGGGTGATGATCATAGAATCATAGGGTTGGAAGGGACCCCACGAGGTCATCTAGTCCAACCCCCTGCCAAAAAAAGCAGGACCACTCCCATTAGATCATCCCAGTCAGTGTTTTGTCCAGCTGGGACTTGAACACCTCCAGAGATGGAGATTCTACCACCTCCCTAGGCAACTTATTCCAATGCTTCACCACTCGCCTAGTAAGGAAGTTTTTCCTAATATCCAGCCTGGACCGCCCCAGCTGTAACTTGAAGCCATTGCTTCTCGTTCTGCCCTCTGTTACTACCGAGAACAGTCGAGCTCCCTCCTCCTTGGAGCAACCCTTCAAGTAGTTAAAGGTTGCTATCAAATCCCCCCTCAGTCTTCTCTTCTGCAGGCTAAATAAGCCTAGTTCCTTCAGTCTTTCTTCATAGGGCTTGTGCTCCAGCCCTTTGATCATTTTGGTTGCCCTCCTCTGGACTCTCTCTAATTTGTCCATGTCCTTTTTGTAGTGGGGAGCCCAAAACTGGACACAGTATTCCAGATGTGGCCTCACTAGTGCAGAATAGAGGGGAATGATCACATCCCTCGATCTGCTGGCAACACTTCTTCTGATGCAGCCCAGTATGCCATTGGCCTTTTTGGCAGCAAGAGCACACTGCTGACTCATATCCAGCTTCCCATCCACCATGACTCCCAGGTCCATTTCTCCAGTGCTGCTATTTAGCTGATCACTCCCCAGCCTGTAGCAGTACATGGGGTTTTTTCGTCCCAAGTGCAGGATTTTACACTTATCCTTGTTGAACCTCATGAGATTCCTCTTGGCCCACTGCTCCAGTTTGTCTAGGTCTCCCTGAATCCTGTCTCTGCCCTCTAGGGTGTCTACCGTTCCCCCCAGTTTGGTATCATCTGCAAACTTACTAAGTGTGCAATCTGTCCCATCATCCAGATCATTAATGAAAACATTGAACAGAACTGGCCCCAGGACCGACCCCTGGGGCACACCACTTGTTACTGCTTGCCAACTTGACATGGAGCCATTGATTCCTACGCGCTGAAACCGTTGTTCTAACCAGTTTTCTATCCACCTTACAGTCCATGCATCTAACCCATACTTCCTTAATTTGCCAATGAGAATGCTGTGGGAAACCGTATCAAAAGCCTTGCTAAAGTCAAGGTATATCACATCAACGGCTCTTCCCGCATCCACAAATCCAGTCATCTTATCATAGAAGGCGATGAGGTTGGTCAGGCATGATTTACCCTTGGTAAATCCATGCTGACTGTTCCTGATTACTCTGTTCCTCCAAGTGTTTCAGGATGGATTCTTTGAGAAGCTGCTCCATGATTTTTCCAGGGATTGAGGTGAGGCTGACAGGTCTGTAATTCCCTGGATCCTCCTTTTTGCCTTTCTTGAAGATAGGTACTATATTTGCTTTTTTCCAGTCCTCTGGCACCTCCCCCGTTCGCCACGAGTTTTCAAAGATAATGGCCAACGGTACTGCTATCTCATCAGCCAGCTCCCTCAGCACCCTCGGATGCAGTTCATCCGGCCCCATGGACTTGTGCACATCTAGTTTCTTTAAGCAGTCCCTAACCTGACCTTCTGTCACCAAGGGCCTCTCTTCTTCTCCCCAGTCCCCCGTACCTAGTGTAGTGGGCTGGGAGCTGACCTTGCTTGTGAAAACTGAAGTAAAAAAAGCATTGAGCACTTCAGCTTTTTCCTCATCCTCTGTCACGAGGATGCCTGCCCCATTCAGTAAGGGACCTACACCATCCCTGATCCTCTTCTTGTTATTGATATACTTGTAGAACCCCTTCCTGTTATCCTTCACATCCCTTGCTAGTCGCAACTCCATTTGTCCTTTGGCCTTTCTGATTTTATCCCTACAGTCCCGAGCAATGTCTTTATATGCCTCCTTAGTCATCTGTCCTAGCTTCCACTTCCTGTAAGCGTCCTTTTTATGCTTCAGCTCAGTGCAGAGCTCTCTGTTAAGCCACAGTGGGCGCCTTCCACATTTGCTGTGCTTTCTCCTTATCGGAATTGTATCTTGCTGTGCCCTTAGCAGGGTTTCTTTAAAATGCACCCAACTCTCTTGGACACCTTTCCCCTTCAGATCAGCCTCCCAAGGGATCCTGCCCATCAGTTCCCTGAGGGAGACAAAATCTGCTTTTCTGAAGTCCAGGGTCTGTGTTTTGCTTCTTTCCTTCTTTCCTTTAATCATCAACTTGAACTCAATCATTTCATGGTCACTGCTACCCAGGCTGCCATTGACCTCTACTTCCCTGATAAATTCTTCGCTATTTGTGAGCAGCAGATCGAGAGGTGCAAGGCCCCTCGTCGGTTGCTCCAGCATTTGTACCAGGAAGTTGTCCTCAACACTCTCCAGAAACTTCCTGGATTGCCTGTGCACTGCTGTATTGGCCTTCCAGCAGATGTCAGGGTAATTGAAGTCCCCCGTGAGAACCAGGGCCTGTGCTCTAGAAACTTCTGTCAGTTGTCCATAGAATGCCTCATCCACCTCCTCCTTCTGATCTGGTGGTCTGTAGCAGACACCTACCACAACATCCCCCTTGTTGCTCTCCCCTCTAAACTTAACCCACAGACTTTCATAATGAAGCTCTGAGCAGTCATAGAGCTCCTTTACATATAGTGCTACTCCTCCCCCTTTCCTTCCCTGCCTGTCCTTCCTGAACAGTCTATACCCATCTATTGCAGAGCTCCAGTCATGCAAACTATTCCACCACGTCTCTGTTATCCCAATCATGTCATAGTTCTTTGTCTGCGCCAGTACTACCAATTCCTCCTGCTTGTTTCCCAGGCTCCTTGCATTTGTGTATAGGCACCTAAGATACCCAGCTGATTGCCCTACTTTCCCATTTTGACTTTCAATTCTATTGTATCTACCTCCCTGGATTTTCTTTTGGTGTTGACCTCCCCCACCTGCCTCAGGCATTAGGGCTTCATTAGAGCATCTAAGAAAGTTATTTGATTCCCCCCGCATGTTCCAATTATCCTCTCTTCTATCCCTGTAGTTACAGTCCCGGCACCCCCCAAGTTCCATCCCATCCCCCTGGTCTCCCACATAGTCACTTACCTGTGGGCTTTGGTCTCCTTCCCCCTTCAGACCTAGTTTAAAGCCCTCCTCACTAGGTCAGCCAGTCTGCGTCCAAATACGCTCTTCCCCTTCCTCGAAAGATGGAGTCCATCTCTGCCTAGCAGTCCTTCTTCCTGAAACAGCAACCCATGGTCGAGGAAGCCAAAGCCCTCCTGACGACACCATCTTCGCAGCCAAACGTTCATCTCCAGGATGCATCTGTCTCTGCTCAGGCCTCTACCCTTGACCGGAAGAATCGAGGAGAACACCACCTGTGCTCCAAACTCCTTCACCCGTGCTCCCAGAGCCCTGAAGTCACCTTTGATCTGCCGAGGATCACCTCTCACAGTATCATTGGTTCCCACATGGATGAGAAGCATGGGGTAGTAGTCAGAGGGGCGGATGATTCTCGACAATACCTCCGTAACGTCTCGGATGCGGGCACCTGGCAGGCAGCATACCTCTCGAGAGATCTTGTCAGGGCGACAGATGGGTGCCTCCGTCCCCCTCAGAAGTGAGTCCCCAATCACCACAACTCTACGTTTCCTCCTAGCTGTGGTGGCTGTGATCCTCCCAGCCTCGGGGGTGCATGGCCTCTCCTCTTCCACCTCCTTCACCGTCTCTAGCACCGCATAACGATTCTTCACCACAACAGAGGGTGGGTTGTGGGCAGGGGTGGAGCACTGCCTACCGCCAGAGGTAACCAGCTGCCAGTGTCCTCCCCCTGCCACAGGCTCCCCATCCAGCTCCAGTGTTGTGGCAGTAGTCTCTGGTACCTGGTCAGTGCCCTCCATCTTGCACTTCTCCTCGTGGATGCTGTCGAGGAACTTCTCCAGGGTGTGGATACTCCTAAGCCGAGACACCTCCTCCTGTAACTCTCCCACCTGCCTCCTGAGAGATTCCACCAGCAGGCACCTGTCACATCGATTCATCTCCCCAGCCTGATCGTTGGAGACAGGGAACTGCAGGCTGCAGTCCCTGCAAGTCCACACCAGGGTCTGGGTAGAGATATCTATGGTCAGGATGTCTGTCTGGCTACAGGCACAGGTAGAAGAGACAGAAGGGGTGCTGGCAGCAGTGCGGCTCCTCTTCACCATCGTGGTTTCACAAACTCCTTCCCAAACTCCCCTGTTTGCTGTCCCCTGTTCGCAAGCTCCCTCTGGTCGCTCAGCCACTGGCTTTTAAAGCCTTCTCTGCCTAGGTCAGGCCTGGCCCCTTGTTAAACACACAGGGGAAGGCTGATCACAAGGCTGATTGAGGCTGGTGCACAAAGGTGATCAGGGAACAATGGTGCAAGCAGCCCCCACCCACAGTAAGAAACAACTAGCAGAAGTCAGCTGTAAGGGAAAAGTCAAACAGACAAACACACACAGTTAGCAAACCCTCACCCAAGCACACTCTGTCCCTTGCTGCTTTCAGCTAGGGGATCGCCTTCACCTCCTTCTCGGGGCTTCACAAACTCCTTACCTCTCAAACTCCCCTGTTTGCTGTCCCCTGTTCGCAAGATCAGATTCTCTGGGGAAAGATGTTTTTGGCAGATGGTTTTAGAAGTGAGGCATGGAATTCAAGATGAACTCTAAGGGATTGAGAAGGCTGGTGCTCAAGGGTGGCCAGGTTGGTTTATTATTAAATCCGATCAGGCCATGGAACAGATTGTATGGACAGACCTCTCAGAAACTAGACAGACATGTTTTGTTGAAAGCTATACCTTTTGTCCTACAGAGTAGATGGGTTCCTGTTGTCTGTTTATCTGCATGCTATTTGTAGTCCTCCTTCACCTTTTCAAGGTATCCCTTCACGTGTTCTTGGATGTGATGAATGTTCTGTTGGGGACATCTTGGGGGAAGGGGGGCCAGGGCCAGTCAGCCTTTGTGGGGCTCCTGGCCTCACCTGCAACTGGGGGTGGGGTGAGGCAGTGTGCCCCAGAGACTGGGCTCTGCACTCCCACCCCACTCTTTGGCTGGCGTGTGCTTACTCCACTCTGAGATTGGGGCCAGAAGTGCCGCCAGAGTGAATGCCCCTGTCTGGCCTCTAAAATGCCACCCAGGGGAGTCACCCCGCTTGCCTGCCCTCTCCAGAAAGGACAGCCCTGCGTACTGTGGTAGGTCCTGTGTAGAGAGTTTGGGAGAGGATGTAGTTGTGGATGAATATCCAGGATGGCTTTCATAGTTGCTAAAGAAGGGGCTGTGGCCTATGGATGCGTGGTCCACATTATTATAGAGGAGGTCTGCATATAGTCATACTGAAGGCCATTCACTATGGTGATGGCTGTTACAGCATTGTAAGTATCGTTTGAAGATCTGGTTGGTTGTTTTTGTCTGGCTATTTGACTGAGTATGGTAGGCATAGGACAAGTGTGCATGGACTGGTGGAGCCTTGTTCCCAAATTAGGAAGTAAATTGTGTCCCCAGGTTGGAGGTGATGTGATCCAGCAGACAGTGAAGACCAATTATGTTTTTTATCCATATCTGGGCCATTTCAGAGAATGAAGTGAACCGTCTTAGAAAAATGATCTACCACCATCAAGATTATCATGAAACTACTGGATTTTGGTAATTCCACCATACAATCCAAGGAAATGACTATCCAGGGTTGAGATTAGGTGTTCAGGGACTGGATGAAACTTCAGGGTCTCTGGCATGGGATCTTGGTGTGGGCACACACCTTGCAGGAAATTAGAAAGGTCTCTATTATGGGACACTTGGGATAACTGGAAGAAAGAGGGTGTTAATTATCAGGTTTTATGTCACCCTGAGTGTCTGCCAAGATGAGGGTATAACATTGTTGAAGAACTGCCACCCTCAAAGGTCATGGGTGAAAGTATGTCCCTTATGAACATGATCCCCCTCCTAGGTGTCCTTCAGTTCTTGGTTGAAGTGCTGCCCATGAGTGGAGTTTGATGAAACATGAGATGCACTGCCCTCCCTTCTGAACTCACAGAGTTTGCACATGGGGACATTCAGATTTTTCCCTGCTTTGTCCCCATGGAGGAACATTTGGGTGAGGAGAGGGAGTGAGTGATGATGCCAGGGCACCAGGCATTGCTGCTTGCTCCCCTGAACATTCTCCCTAGGTAGCTGCAGGGTGGGAGAGAGGGAGGGAGAGGAGTCAGCTGCAGTGCCATCAGTTCTGTGTATCTGGGTTACTTTCCCCACTTGGGCTGTGTGATGTCAAGAGATGCTTGCCTGTCCTTCTCTTCTGCAGCCCACATGGGGAAACTGACCTGGATGCATTGAGTGCCTTGCTGCTGCTCCTACCTCTCCTGCAGCCCTGTAGGGGGGCATTGAGGAACATGTGAGTGGTGGGAGAGCAACATGAGGTGCTCCATGCATCTAGGTAAATTTCCCCACATGGGTGCAGGAGGCAGTAGGGGTGAAGGGGTGCAGGAGAGAAACGCTTGGGTTGGGTGAGAAGGATGCAGGGGGTAGGGATTAAGGGGAGCAGGAGGAGAATGCAGAGTTTAGGGGAGAAGAGAGATTCAGCAGGCCTGGGGAGCTCGGGTGTCCGTGGTAGCCAGAGATGATGGGGTGGGGCACCCAAAAGTCAGGGGTGCCAAAATGTTAGTTTTCCCAGGATGGCATTTTCCATAAGGACCAATTGTTTGAGAAGAAGAGTGTATCACCTAAGTATGCCACCATGAACCAGTCCAGTAGATCTTATCACACATCATTAATGCAATGTTAGAATGTTGCTTGGGCATTAATTGGTCTGAATGGCATAATTTAATATTCAGAATGGCCCTATTTGAAAGGCAGTCTTTCATTCATCTCCCTCTGAGATTTGGACAAGATTGTTAACTCCCTGAAGACCCAGTTTAGCGAATATGTAGGCAGCCCCCATACATCCAACAGGTCAGGGAACAAGACAGCAGGTAACGATTCTGGATTTATAGCTTGGTAATTGACCTAGAGGCAAAAGCTGCTGTCCCTTTTTCACAATATGAACTGGGGCACTGGCTGGTAAAGTCAACTTGTGGATGAAGTTCTGGGTCAGGTTCTCTTTGATGTACTCTGACAATGCTACCACTTTAGGCTCAACATTGCATAGATCTGCCCAAATGGCATCTTCATCATTGGATACATTTCTGTGGGACGGTCATCATCCTGATGTGGGAAGAGGACTTCTTATTCTTCTCAAAGATGTCATTGTAGGAATGGTATTTGGAGGGCAGTTTGATCATTGATTTAATGGGTATATCAGTGTGGGTGACTACACCTAACTGAATCTTCTTGGATCTGGATATAATATTTACCGATCTCTGACAATGCTTTCAGCAGAATTCTGACCTTCTCCCACTGCCAGTATACCAGGGAGTCATGAAAGGTCAGTCACAAGATTCTAAGATTTAGGGGAAAACATGGGGAATGGATCACGTCTGATTGTATTATTTCTTTGAATATTTGTAAAACGGCCTATAGGGAAACAGTCTCCTCCACAACTGAACCTGAAGACAGCAATAATTTCAGTCTCAATGGGTATTGCCTTGAGTGATGGGGATCTGTAGGGACTGACCCAAGCTACATTTGTGAAGCTGCTCCTGAATGGGTGAGGGTCTGCTGGAGGGAAACGTGTCAGGATGCACAGACTCTGTTTGTTTTGCTGGACTAGACTAACATGGCTACCCCTTTGGAACCTGGCAGCGTGATGAACACGGAGGCAAACCACTCAGTAAATATCTCAGGAGGGTAAAGACAAGGAGGGAGATGAAGTTGTTTTAATAGTGCAAGGGCTATTATGAGGCAGGGTGGGATGAAAGAACATGGAAAATATTAAACAAAATAGAAACAAACAAGGAGTCCTGTGGCACTTAAAGACTAACACATTTATTTATTGTATGAGTTTTCATGGGAGAAAATCCCACTTCATCAGACGCTTTTGACGAAGTGGGATTTTCTCCCACAAAAGCTCATGCGATAAATAAATTTGTTAGTCTTTAAGTGCCACAGGACTCCTTGTTTGTTTTTTACTGAACTAGACTAACGTGGCTGTCCCTTTGGAGCTTGACAAAATAGAAACTGGAGAATTAAGTCTGAGTTTGAGGAAAAAAATTTCTTATCCCTAAAAGGATGGATGTAAGAGGGTATTTACATCTTTCTTGAATTAGGACCCTGAGTACTTAGTAATGGATGGGCTTAACCACATGCTTTAATGGAACTTTAGCGCATGTTAAGTGCTGCCTTGAAAGGGTTGGTTTCCTGAGTTGAGGCTTAATTGTTTCCTTCATGGCGTTTAGAAACATCAACTGAAAAGCATCATCACTGAAGCCAATGGCAGCTCTGAAAGTACAGTGAAATGGAACTAAACTGTGGCTATGGGCTGAAAAGTACACAAAAACATCACTTTTTCTCACTCAATAGATCTGTTCCCTATGTGAGTCATGAGTCATATTTGCTGAATGTGGTAAAAAAAATAAATTACCTGTTTTTTAAAAAACCCTTTCCAAATTTAAAATAAAAACAAAGCCAGGAAATTGAAAGGAAAAATGTGAACTTTATGGTTACACAGCTGAACTAAAATAAAGAAATTAAAATGCAAGATTTCTGCAACAGCATTAGTTTGGCTGGGTGGCATGTGTATTGTTTCTTAGTTCCATTGTTCTTTTTTCCAAAAGTACTGTAAAATATACTGAGTCTTCATGTAGCTATGTTGCTGTAAGAGAGACAATACTGTCAAACCTTGAGTGTTCAGAAATCAGAAGTCAGGTCCTTCAAAATCATTATATGGGTTTAAAAATTATGAGATTAAAAATGGGGCATTCCCATTTTTTGAACCTTCATGTGGTAGACTGGCTGTGTTTTCAAGATTACCTTTCTGCTAGGGGGACTAGGGATTTACTTAAAAAAAAAAAAGAGAGAGTAAGGTGGGCTCCCATGCAATTACGTATCTGTGTCTTGAGTTTTAAAAACATTAAATATCACAAGACTTGTGATAAAATAATGAGTTGGCAGCAGTGGCAAAATGACTTCTATTTCCTGATTTATTAGTTTACTGTTGAGGTCAGACTGGCCTCAAAGTCTATGGGTATGTCTACATCTGAAAGCTTAGTTCAGATTTGCTTAGTCTGAACTGAGCAGTTCTGGTTACTTCAAACTAAGCACGTCTTTGTAGTTCGAACTAGCTGCCTTCTTTAGTTTGAGCTAACTTTTTAGTTTGAACTAAAAAAGTGCAGCTAGTTTGGACTAAAAGTTAGTTCAAACTAAAAAATGTGGCTAGTTTGAACTAACTGCTTGGTTTGAACTTATTTAGTTTGAACTAGCATGACTACATCACGCTAGTTAGAACTATGTAGCTTTGCTTAGTTCAAACTGAAAATTTTTTTAATGCGAACTAGGCAAGGCCTAATGTAGGCAGGGACTCAATTAGTCCAGATTAAGCCTCCTTAAGTGGACTAATTTGGTAGTGTAGACATAGACTATTAGTCCAGTCCTGTTTATCTGTCATTAGTGTTTGTACAATGCTGGTTTTTGTTGTGAAAATAGTAGTGAATCTTACAACTGTATGGATTGACACCATTCACAATCCTGTTTGTTTATCAATCTTCTGTTTCAAATATTTCTGTTCTTCCAAATGGACAATGCCATTAGATGATCTAGTCTCGTCTTTTGTATAATAAGGCCATAGCATTTCATCTACTTACCTCTGCAGTGAGCCAAGTAACCTCCTTGATTAAAGTGTTTCTTTTAGAAAAGTTGTTCAGTCTTGGTATGAAGCCTTTCAAGAGATGGAGAATCTACCATTGATGGATTCTCCATCTATTCCCTTAGTTGTTTGTTCTAGTGCTTAATTACCTTCACTGTTAAAAACAAAGCAAAATGGTGCCTTAAATCTAATTTGAATTTTTCTGGCCTTAACTTCAGCCATTCCTTCTTGTTACAACTTTCTCCACTAGATTAAAGAAACTTTTTGAACTGGGGATTTTCTTCTTGTGAAAGTACTTATGTTTTGTGATCAAGTCACTTTGTGTTCTGGTCATACACCAAGAAAAACCAAGAATCAAAGTAAACAGCTCAGAAATAACCTAGAGGAGGTGTAATTTTGTTAGAAGATGTTAACCATATACTCTATATGTAGATAAGTGGAATTTAAGATGAGTTCACAGACAGTTAAAGAGCCACATTTGTTAGGTAATTGATTGCAATAAATAATTAAAATGTATTTATGTATGTGTAAGGCAGGCGTAGAAGCTGTTCCTAACAGCTTCTGAGAAGGGACAACTAATCTGCATGGGTTTAGTATTTGCATGAGCACAAAGAAAATATTAGCATAAATACACTATGGGTGCAGGGCAATATGGGTAATGATATTTGGGGTTGATCTGATCACAAATCTGTCAATAGCTGTAATTCTACTGAAGAGAAACATGAAATACTGTCTTTGGTGATATGCTACTCTCTGATCGTTCCAAATCTGTTTGGATTAGTTAAAGGGTAAAAGCTACCCTTAGCAAAAAAAAAAAGAAGAGACTTGTAAGAGGCCACTACCTGTTTCAGCCTGAAAAAGACAAGACAGGGGTGGGGTTTGCATAGCTCAATCTGGAGTTATGCTTGAGGCATTTGCCTCACTCTCTGGCCCCACTGTCAAATAGTAGATCTGGCTAGGCTTCTTATGAGGCCTTTCTTTGTTATTTTAATGGAAGAAGCTGTTTGTGGCTACGTCAGGTTTAAGAGCTGAAATCACTGAGAGGGGCAAATCCTGTCTCTGAGCTGAATCATTGCAGAGAAGCAGCAGATGGAGTGAACAGTGGGTGGAGCCAGTGAACAGTAGGCGGAGCCAGTGGACGGTGAGAGTGGGCAGCGGCGAGCTGGGCAGCGTGAGTGACAGTGGGCGGAAAGTTCTGTATGCTACATTCAGACTCGTGCTTGCTTGCGAGCGGGGAAGCATTAGCCCTTTGGGGTGCTCAGGAGATAGTGAATGATTTCCCAGAAATCTGGGTGGGGGCTTGAGCCAGTTGGTGGAGTTACATTATTTGGAAACCCCTAGATATAAAACGTGACCCTTGTTCTGCCAGCTCACCCTGGCAGAAGGGTTACATGTGTATTTTTACATTTTTGGAATTCATACATTAGATTCAAAGGGGCAGCTGTGTTAGTCTAGTAAAGCAAAAAAAAGCAAGGAGTCTTGTGGCACTTAAAGAATAACAGATTTATTTATCAGATCAGCTTTTGTGGGAGAATATCCCACTTCATCAGACGCTTTGAAGAGGGAGAGCTTACAGAACTGGATGAAAATAAATGCAGGGGAGTGTAAGACATGGGAACGGGTCATACTGCAACAGCAAATCAGAGCATTTGTAAGGATTCAAACTTTTAGGAAACAGCATACAGAGGGAGGAGGGTGAAGTCAAATTACCTGTTATAATGTGAAAAGAATCCATAGTCACGATTAAGTCCTGCTTTCACGCAATCTAATTTGCATATTAATTCAATTTTGGCTGTTTCTCTTTGAAGTCTTGATGTCCCATTGATTTTCCTGACGACCATCGTTAACAAGTCATCAGTGGAGTGATTCGGAAGACAGAAGTGCTCAGCAACTGGGTTTTTCTTGTGTGTGTTGTGATTTCTAATGTCAATTTTGTGCCCATTTATTCTTCTTCATAGGGACTGTCCTGTTTGTCCAATGCATAGGGCATGGGGGCATTTCCGGCACATGATGGCATAAATCACATTAGTGGATGAGTAGGTGAATGAGCCTTTGATGCAGTAGCTGGCTTGATTAGGTCCTATGATGGTGTCTTTTGTGCAGATGTGTGGACAGAGCTGGCAGCGTGGTTTGTTGCAGGGATATGTGCCTGCTTTAATGTTTCTTTTGTTAGGTCTGGAGTTGCTGGTGAGTATCTGTTTAAGGTTCAGGGGTTGTCTGTAGGTGAGGAGAGGGGTGTCTCCCAAGGCTACAGAGAGTGAGGGGTCATCTTTTAAAATAGGCTGGAGGTCCTTAATGTCCTTTTCACTTGAGGTGAAAAATTGCTGACTTTCTTATTTTTACTATATAATTATAAAGGAAATTGATTGGAATTTAAACATTGTACTTACATTTCAGTATAGAGCAATATAAAATAAGTCACTGTCTGTGTGAAATTTGAGTTTGTACTGACTTAGCTAGTGCTTTTTATGTATCCTATGGAAAAATTGGACAAAAATTGAGATGAATTGATGTACTCCCTGGAAGATCTCTGCGTGCCCCCAGGGATATGTGAACCCCTGGTTGAGAACCACTGCTATTATACTGGACTAATCATGTGGCTATCAAACTGTCTAAATGCCTTTTAAGATTTGAGTGGGTACTAAATATCCAACCCAGACCAGTCACCCCAAGTTCCTTAGCTCTGAAGTCTACTGTGACATTATCCCTGGTTCTAGGAAACATATTTTTCACATTTTCAAATGCCTGTCACAATTTGAAGCATCTCTCTGGATTACATCACAGTGGCATGCACCACACAGGAAATCTAAAAAATATGCTGCTCTGACTTACCCTTAAGGAAATGTAGCTATTCAAAATAGAGTATGTTTTAAATCTTGCTTGCTTGTTTGTATATCTGGGCTACACTGTGCTGGCAGCATTACCACTTGGAGGTGGTGTGTAATAACCAGAGCTCAGTAATGCACACAGGGGTGTTCTGAAGATAAGTTAATTCAAGTTTTGTGAGGCACTTTGGTGCTATGGTAATGAGGGCATAGAAGTAGGAAGTGTAAATAGAGAGAGATTTGTTTAGGAAATCCTAACTGTTTCAGAAACTGAATCCGTTACAGAGCAATGAGACTTTTCTCAGTTCAATTCAGTGGGTCTTTATTAGCACTGCAAGCTACATAAGGATGCCAAAGATGTAAGAGAAAGAGGTCCTTCAGGTTTCTGTAAGTGATGGCTGTGGTCTGTCCAGGATAGGCTACACAGTGTGTTGGTGTGTGGCTGGATCTTGTGTGTCCATTAGTGACTGTTGTCCATTCCTGACCTGGTGACAGGTTGCAATGAGATATGATGTCATCACCCATCACCAGCGTCAGATTATCAGAAGGACTTTAGGGGCTTAAGCCCCTGAGCCCTGGCCAGAAAGGGGACCCTGGCCTCCAGTCCTTAAAATTACTGTAATAATCCGCCCCCTCCCCCCAGTCTGGTTCACCGGTGCCATGGCAGGGAAGGGGGCTGGGGCCCTGGGCCAGAGGCTGGGGTCTGAACTGGGATCGGTCCAGCACCTGCTTGCTCCACCTCGAGGTGGAGGGGAGAGGTGCGGCCAGCAGGCTTGGTGCTGGCGAGGCCTCCGCCACTTCCCCTGTGGCCTTCTAGGGCCCACTACGCACCAGCTAGCTCCCCCACCCCTGAGCAGAGTGGTCAGAGTAGGGCCGGGGTGGGATCACCCTCTGGCCCCACCATTGGGCGGGGGGCTAGGGGCTGGCCTGTGCAGTCCAGGCATGCGGGCGGGGGGTGCAGATGGGGGCAGCTTGGTCTCCTGCAGTAAGGGCCCCCCAGGCAGGGAGCTCCATGGTGGGGGCAATCTGGGGCCCCCAGGCTGGTAATCTGGCCCTGGTCATCACCCCACTTCATTTAAATAGATTCATTTGCAAACATGTTGCTCTTTATTGACAGTCTTCAAAGGAGGTGGCATGAGAATGAGAAATAGTCATTAGCTCAAGCCGCAAAATGTGATCCCTAATTCCAAACATTCCAAAGTTTGGTTAGGCTCACTGTAAAAATAGACAAGGTCAGTGGCATAAAATCTTTTGTTGGATCCGCTTTTGTCAGTGAAAGAAACAAGCTTTAGTACTGCACCAAGCTCTTCAGGTCAACACTGTAAAGATAAAGGCGCTTTTGCCAAATACGGCCGCAGCACTGGTTTTGAATTTTAAACACATGCAGTAGTGTCTGAAATGCCTGATGCTTCTGTGGCATAATTAAGTATCGCTCCTTTAAATCTGAATCCATGGTTGAGAAGGCAAGGGACTCTGGTCACTAATTTGGTCCCTAATTCAGTGACAGCATACAGCTGATTGAATCTTTACTGATTTAAACAATACATTTTTGTTTCATCTAATTTATTATGCTTATTGCTGAGCTGTCTGTCATGATATAAAAAATTGGGCATAATCAATATGACAGATTTATTAAAGAAAATTAGTGTGAACTATAGACACAGACAGGTTTCCATACTGCTTGCATTCTGGCTTTGGACAGGTCTATACTGCCTGCCCTTTTCGGTGGCAGTCGAACGGAGATACACAAGTTACTTAACTTGCATATCTGCGTTATGACCTCTCTATTCCCAGCACGTCCACTATGCTGAGTTGAAAGGAGAGGCCTCCCTTCATAGGTGGTTATACCTTTGGTGTGCTATTTCTGTAAATTACAAAAGTCACGTGTATACAGTACCTTTTCTTACGGTCCTTACATGTAAAGTTTCCACAGGCAGATCAGATGCTTCTGAATCATCCCTGGCTGTTTGGAGTTCTCTGTGCTGAATGTAGGTACTGAAGCAATATTTTAATTGGGTCAATATTAATGTGTGACAATTTGCTGAATCAACAGAAGTGTAGGGAGTAGCAGGAAAAACTGTTTTCCTGATGTGAGCTCTCATTGGGTATGTCTACACTATGGGCTTAAGTCGACTTAAGGAGGCTTAAGTCAATTGAAGCAAAGCCCTGGCCACATTTGGAGTTCATTACGTCGACTTAAGAGCTTCCTTAAGTCAACTTAACTCTTACTCTTTAAGTCAACTTAGCCATTAACTCAACTTTATTAAGTCAACTTAATGCAATGTGGCCATCTAAGTCGACTTAAGCCCTATGTAGTAACGTGCCTGCTTAAGTTGACTTGGCAAAGTCAACCTAAACAAACACATTTTTTATTAGGACACTTTCTTAAGTTGACTTAAGAGAAGGGTGGACTCACCAAGTCAACTTCATAAGTCAACTTTTAGTAGACTTAATTAAATTGACTTAGCTTTTGTAGTGTAGGCTTAGTCATTTATGCCACCACGTTCAGAACATCTCTTAATATGATTCTTACATTTAATGTAGGAGCTATTTTTTTTGGTGGATGTCTTAGCGTGTTAGCTTCCTCTCACTTTTGACCCAGAATATGATTTGAAGACTGTAAGCACTCAATGAGGATGAAGTTTCACTAATGTAGGGCCCCACTATTAACATGCAATTAAAAGGAGGGTTTATAAGCAGAGAGGAAAGGTGGTCTTGTCATTATGATGTTAAATCCATCCTTTTAGGGATTAGAAAGCGTTTCATTAGTGTACCATCCATAAAATGGGGATGTTAAGATTTCCTTTTTATAGTCTTGTTTATTTTAGATTGTTACCTCTGTGGGTGGGATCAAGCACTGTTTTTTTTTTAATCTATATCTATGGATTAACACATGTTCTCTAGTGGGTTACTCATGTACAGTGTATTGTACAGTGTATTACACAGTGTTATCCTGTTGTCTGTTGTGTCTGTGTGTACATACAATGCCTAGCACCATGGGAGCCTGCTCTTTTTAGGGACCTCTGGACCTAATCGCAATACAAAAATGGCTCCCATTTTGTATTCTTTCTCTTGTAACTTGCACATTTAGCAGGTTGGATTATTTTCAATCATTCTTTTATTTCCCATTCTTTCAGTGAAAAGTGGATTCTGGCCAGGTTTTCCTGTGGTTGCTCCTCTATATCACATACTATGAAGACAAATGAAAAGATGAAGATGTTGCTATGTAAAAAGTTTTTTGATTTTTTTTTTTGTAGTGATGAAGAGGTGAGGGCAAGGGTAGAAGAAAACTGTACTTTAAAAGTGATGGTCTTCTTTTGTTGATATCTGTTGTCCAGAGAATGTGAGATGAATGATGGCACAAACTGCTGATATGATATGTCCAAATTAATTTCTGCTTTACATAATCTTTTTATAAAATTCACTCCAGTTGAACTGTGGGCTATTTTTTCTTGGAAGTGAATTTATAAACAGTCTCAGATAAAGTTATAAGTATGGAAAAATTAGGGAATAAATTAAGTTACAGTACTAAAAATATTTGTAATACAACCATGAAGTACATCCCACCTATCAAAATGAAGGCCAGACCACGATTAAGTCCATCTTTTTTTTCCCCAAACAATGTAACCTTCTGATCAAGAACTTTTATGTGCAAATTAATAAGAAAAATATGCTAAATAATATGAATTAGGCTATTAAGTCAAGCACTCAAAATACTAGAATAAAGGTTGCAGGTACAACCTTAATTTGGCTGTTCTGTGTGCCTAAATAATTGTACAGCCTTTAATTGCATCAGTGCATGTTATTTTTTTGCACAGGATCCCTGCCTCATAGAGTGCCCAGAGCTTCTGGTGCTCATTATTAAGTGATAGTTGATATTTTATTTTCCCTTGACTGTTCAGTTTGTAACCCTATGCTTTATTACTGCACAAAGTTCAAATGCTGCTACACAGACAAAATTATTAATCTCCTCAAACACTTTTTGTAGGACTCAGCACTGTGATATCTGAATGCTTCAAAACTATGTATTGGTTTACCTTCGCAAAACTCCCTGTGAGGTGAGGTGTATTATCCTCATTTTACAGACAGGGAGCTGAAGCATGGAGAAATTTAAATAAAAATTTTCTGTTAAATTTGACTCTTCAATTTAAGATAACCAGGATCTGATTTTCGGCGTACTTAGCATTATACAGCACTTTATATAGTTAAAGCACAGCTCTCATTGGCTTCAGCTGCAGCTGTGGGTGCACAGAATTTCTGCAGTTCAGACCACAGGGTGTCAAGGGAGAGAACTGCAAAACGAGGAACACGCAATTGGTGGCCACATGTGAAATGTTTGGTTGAAGTGACTTGCTTAGTGTTCCACAGGAGTTCTGTGTGTCAGAGGCAAGGATAGGATCCAAAACTCGAGGACAACATTCAACTGCATTAACTATGAGACCATCTTTTCTCTTTCCGCCATCCCCTATCTCCTTTTACACAGCCCTCACTTTACTGGAGCAGGTCCATCCTGTGCATTGAATGAGGCAATGGTCTGAGTAATTAAAGAATGTATCATCATGTTAAAATCAGTTCATTCCCACAAAACGTTTGTTTTGACAAATGCATATTTTCAATGGAAAATCATTCCATCCATTTATTGACCAGCTTGAAAAACAACGTACACACAAGGCGTCTGGATTAAGGCTGCATTGGCAATCTTAATTCTGGTATCTCCAAACTTGACTTTGCAACCTTAATAATGTTAGCTTAATTGAGGGATTTTGCTAAGTCTGTAAAGAAGCCAACTGAAGAATTTCTACTGTATGGCATCATATTAATGTCCATGTGGGTCATCAGTTAGGTGGGAACCTCTAGATCCACCACACACACCTCTACCACTTGAGCTGACAGAGTAGCTGATAGTAACATAGAAGGCTGTCATCCCTGTGCACCACCATCAGAGACACTTTTCTCATGGGGTTATTTGGTGACAGTAGAAAAATGGTGAGACTCAGGATCCTTGGCATGCATTTGAGCCTATGGCAGACAGTTTACATTGTGGGCAAGGATCTGTTGTACGTTTCTCCCCAAATTGGTTCCTTTCTGACATGTCCCTCCAATCTGTCCCTTTCCCAATCCTATCTCTTCTTCACCACTGGCTGCTTCTTCCTGTCCTGTTCTCCTTGTCTTCATGCCTCAGGCTTCTCATCCCAATCCAGTCTCTCTTTGCATTCACTGTCAGGGTCCTCGTCTCCCTCCCTGGGATCTTCATCCATTCTTCATCTCCCCTCTGCTCCCTTTTTCCCCAGTCACCCCCATCTCTGGTTGCTTACCTCCCAGTCTGCTGGTTCAACTGGTCCCTTGCAGCTAGTACATCCCTTGCATCTCAGCATCTTGTCAGATGTCTCTCCTCCATTCAGTGCCTGTTTTCCCTGGAACCAGTAATCTCTCCCATCCCCAAACTCATCATTTCATATTAGTCTCCCACCCCTACTAACTGATTCCTTGTTAGCCTGCCTTTACCACAGAAGCTCCCTATCCCAGTTTCAGTGCCCAAGTTTTTGTTCTCGTCTAACCAGTCTCTTCTTCCCCTTCGACTACCAGTTGTCTACCCAGCCAGTCCCTGTCTCCTTTTTTCCTGGCTACCAGACCCAATCAGTCCAAATCTCTGCCCCCACCAGCTTGCTAAGCAAGTCCCACCTTCTTGGTTTCTAGTCCCAACTACTTCTTCCCACAGCTATCTAGCTCTGCCCTCCAGATCCCATTGCAGTCTTCTTGCCCAATCAGTTCCTTTCCACCCTAGCTCCAGCTCTGAGTCCCAGTTTCTCCACCCTCCACCACCAGCCCAGCCTGTCTCCTCTGCATTCACAGCAAGCAGAATTCCCATTGAAAGACAGGCTCCCTGCAGTCCCATCTGGTGCCTGATGCCAACCCAGTCTGGTGCAGTTAAGAGTAAAGTGCCAGAGGGGTAGCTGTGTTAGTCTGCATGTAGCAAAAACAACAAGAGTCCTGTGGCACCTTAAAGACTAATGAATTTCTTCAGTCATAAGCTTTCATAAGCGGCAACCTACTTGTCAGATGCATCTGATTAAGTGGTTTGCAGCCTATGAAAGCTATGCCCAAAGGAATTCAGCATTCAAGAGTCCTGGGGTGAAGCATGCTCAGTTGCTCTCTGGGGATGGTACATGTGCAATCTGGTTATGCATAGGAGGTGTAAGGTGATGAAATATTCTCCAAGAGGATGGAATCTCTGGAGACTTTAGTTGTAAAAATTAAAGCTGTATGTATTGAATGTGTTCAAGCTGAGGTTTTTCCAATGGTTTATAACATGGCAGATTTTCACAGGGATATCAAAAGGCAGATCCCTGACACAACAGGCTACTTCACTGCTAAATTTCAAGTCTTTATTCCATGCTGTGGGGATGTTTCAAAGAAAAAAAAATTGACAGACGTTTTTAATACATGGAAAATGATTGATTTATTCCATAACATTCTCAGAAATAGTTGAACTGTTTGACTGAAATCTTAAAAAAAAACAAAACAAAACAAAAAACTATATCTTGAGGCAGACCCCAGCAAGGAACATTTTGGTCCGAACATTTAAAGTATGGGGAAGTTATAAGCTACTGAAAATATGGTCTTATAATGGAAGGTGTGAGGCAGCCTTAATAATAGGCATCGTTACCAGCTTGGGCCATATGTAGAAGCCTTATCCACTATCCACTGCAGTCAATATGCATCTTGCGTTTGGGTTTTAGATCATGCTGCAAGGTTGCAGAACATGCAGACTTGGACTGATGCAACATGCTCTTATAAAAATAATATTTAGCTTTTATCATCCATAGAGCTCATAGCACTTAACTAAGATCAGCAAGAATTATTATGCTCATGTTGCCGGGGGGCAAACTGAAGCGCCTTGTGTGCCATGCCCAACAGTGGAAGTAGACTCAGGAATAGAGCTTAGCTGGGTCCTCAGCCTGGCATCTGGTTCTCAGGGAAACATAGCTCCTTCATTATGAAACTTCAGATAGTCCAGAAAGTGGCAGCCACTTGTTCAGCAATACCTCAAGTTTTGCACCCAAGTGCCATAATCCCACTTGGTAAATACGTGGTCCACGGTATTGTCCTATATAAGAGTTTGGCTCTCGAATTTATTTCTTATTGAAGTTCAGAGTGTTGACTTTAACTTACAAAGTTCTAAGTGATTTGGGATCTGGGTATCTGAGATGCCAGCTCAGTATGGGGGCACAGTATTGAAGGTCAGCAAAGATGTTAGAGCTGAGTAAGGAGGGAATGTTTGTCTGCAGGACATTTCTGATGAAGTAATCTTGGACATTCAGTAACCCCAGCATCTGCAAAGACAAGAAAGTCAAAGTTTTTTCCCAGACTTTTGTGGATGGGGTAGGGTTTGGGGGGTGTATATGGATTTAGAGGAGCAGTTGTTGATAGTCTGCATGCTAAATAGTCCTGCTGAATTAATTAGAAAATGAAAAGTTTGAAATTACTCATTGGTTTAGGCCCCAATATAAAATACAATTCATTGTGATATTGAATATGGGCATAAAGGAGCTAGAATTTGCCAATACAAAACCCAGTTGCCAGGGACTGATAATCATGCCCTTAGACAGTGAGTCAAGTGAAGATCTTAAGCACATGCTTAACTTTCAGTATGTGAGCAGCTCTACTGAAGTCAGAGGGACTATTCACATGCTTAAAGTTAACCATGTGCTTAGGTACTTTAACTGAATCAGGGCGTTACAAACCAGAGGTAAGGTAAGTCAGAAAAAATTTGAACACTCAAATGATATTTTTTTGTATGAAATGCAGCTATTCTAGGATGCAGAAAAGAACAGGCAGTTATTTAATATGAATAGTTGTTATTTTAATGGAAAGTGGTTTTGTCTCCTTGGATCTTATTTTGCTTCTGCACTAAAAGTTTCCTAAAGTGCCTACTTTTACTCAGGCAAGATGGCCTTTTAAAAAGGTGGTTTTGGTTTTTTTTTAAGTTTGTTTTACAGAGCAAAAAATCCCCATAATGATTTTAATTGCCTCAGTGTAAATAATGGGGACAATTACTCACATTGGCAACGTTTCCAGTTAGTATCTCAGTTTTAACATCAGCTTTTAGTGATTTTATAGTGATTTAAAATATTTTAATGTTTTAGCTGCTCCCTTCTTCATTTGCAATTCACTGACTTAACTATGTTAAATCAGGATGACAAATCAAATTGAATAGAAAGCCTGAACCCAGCCATTTCTTCCCTTCTCTGGAATTTTTTGGATGATGGAAGAATGATGGATTTTTAAATCTCATTTATACATGCTGGGCTCAGTAATAATGCCAGATGTTTGCATGCCTCTTATTCTGTCGTATGTATCCTGAAAAACCTGCTACTCCGTTAATATTCCATTGCTGCATAATTAGAGATACCAGCATCCTGCACTCTCCTGCATATGTGAATCTCATTTAGAAACCAGAGCCTTTGGTTAGCAAACTGTTTTCTACCACATGAAATAAAGATTTTTTTCTAAAGCTATTAATACTAGGATTTCAAACTGCTACAGGTTAGTCATTTTCAGGCATACACAGTACCCAAGGTTCTCAAATTTTAGTGCCTGTGGTTCTGAACTGTATTAAAAGTGTGTTGATTCTTGTGGATGCTGAGCATCCTGAACTCTATGGGTTTTGACTGAGACGGGAGGTGCAGTTATACATCCCTGCTTCAAAGCAAATCATTAAGTACCTAATTTCAGTCACTCAACTTTGAAAAAGTTGGCGTCTGTGCCTGGATCCGACAGTGACAGGTGGCTTATGGAGTCCTAAATTAAAGAGTTAGTCTTTTTCTGCTCATCTCTAAAAACCTGTATCTCAGCTTTGGAATGCACTGAATAATGTTACTTGGTGTATCTTAGAACAGAACTTTACCCTTTGCTGAGAGCATGTGGCTGCTGAGCTTGAGGAATTTGGTTTTTGATAGTGGGTAACATTGCAGAATAATGGCCTGTATGAAATTTGCTGGTATTTATTGTAATAACATTAATTATGATGAACTCACTTGGCACTAATGGGAATGTCAGATGTACTCATATAAGAATATTTACTATAGTTCATCATTAATTAACTGGGCTATTATTTTTAAGTGTTACCAGACATGGTATGTAAAAAATGGTTTACTTTATAATCTGCTAGTGTTGAAACCACATAGACTCTTTTTGCTAGGGTCTGTATGAGAAAAATCCCAACATGGAAAGGCAAAGAATCCAAGAACATACTGCAAGCTGGATGACACATCTGAGCTTCATGTCCTTCTAAAATATAGAGAGACAAAGTCAGCTGAGGTAATATCTTTTGTTAGACCAACTTCTGTTGGTGGGAGAGAAAAGCTTTTGAGTTGCACAGAGCTCTTCCTCAGGTCTGGGAAAAATACTCAGTGTCACAGTTAAATACCAGGAGAACAGATACTTTAGCATAAGCAACTAACATATGTTTTTTTCCCCCTCAATAATGAGAACATCAGTAGTTACATTAAAAAGGGAGAAAATAAAAATAGAAGGTATACAAACCCTCCGACTTCAGAAAAGAAGCCAAACTCTAAGGGTATGTCTACATACACACTTAAATTTGACCTAATAAACATTTCCATTGGTGTGGAAAGGATGCAATAGTAAAAATAAACATGCAAATTTTCTTTTATTATTCATTATTTTTGTGCCTCTCATGTCTTCTTTCACTCTTCTCTAAACAAACCGAGCTCACTCCTTCAATATCTCTTTCTCAGGTTTCTGTTCATTTTTGTTACCCATCTTTGGACTGTCTTCATTTCTGCAATATCCTTTTTGAGATATGATAACCAGAACTCAACACTATTCTTGATGATGGCTAGTGACATACCATGGGTTTCTGGGGCCTGAGTGGGATCCAGCACTTACATTGACCCTTCCCTCTGTTGGTGGCAGCAACCCAAAGGGGTGAGGTTTAAGGGCCCAGTTCTCACCCTCCATCACTTCCCTCCCACTGTGTGTGGGGGGGGTGGGGAACAGGAGTGACAAGGACAGATGCCTCCTGGCCAGCCGGTTGTGGGAGGCATCATTGCAGTGGGTTGTGTTCTGGTATGGCCTCCTCCATCCCCTCTTAGTATGCCACTGATCATAACTACTATTAATTTACATGATGGCATTATAATATTTTCAGTAGTATTTTCTATCTCATTCCTTATGTATCCTTGCATTATATTTGATTCTTTTAGCTACTGCTGCGACACCACTTTGAACAAGAGTTTTCATTGAGTTATCCACAATGACACGTGATAGGCTTTTTCCCCCTAAGTCATTGCAGTTAATTTGTCTGAGTAATGAAAATTATGCCCGGCAACATCCTGCCCAATCAACCAACTTTGTAAGGTTCCTTTACTGTAATCTCCTCTAGTCTTGATTAACCTAAATAATTTTCTTTTATCTTCAAATTTTGCCACCTTCCTATTCACCACTGTTGTAGTTCACTAATAAATATGGTGAACATTAGCCCCAGTGTGAAATACTGGAACATCCCATGTGTAGTCTTTTTGCCATGGTAAAAATTGTCCATTTGTTTCTACTCTTTATTTTCCATTTCACTCAGCCATTGCAATACTTTACTGCTTATCCCATGACTACTTGCTTTATTTAATAGCCTGTTGTGAGGGACTTCGTCGTCATTTGAATGTCCAAATAAATGTCAATTGTTTTTTTAATTCACTAATGTACAGATATGCTTAAAGAATTCTAATAGATTAGAGAGGCAAACATTTCCTTTACAGAAAGTTTTCCTATTTGTCCCCCTTATATTACATTCAGTTTTGAGTTTTATAATCTTTAATTATAACTGCAGTAAATTTTGCTGATATTGAATTAAGCTCACCGTTCTCCAATTCCCAGGATCCTTCCTAGCATTTTTTTAAGAAACAAAACTCAGAAAGGCATGTGATACTATTACAACTCTACTGATGGCCTTTGTCATCAGCTTTTGTTTGTATATTTAAGGGTTTGAAAAATGGTCTACATTTGATTTGAACCCTTGATATATTCTATTCCATTCTCCTA
The DNA here is from genome assembly GCA_007922195.1 of Podocnemis expansa. Taxonomy (NCBI): domain Eukaryota; kingdom Metazoa; phylum Chordata; order Testudines; family Podocnemididae; genus Podocnemis; species Podocnemis expansa. The sequence continues at coordinate 12,209,372 of ML682040.1, read as the reverse complement.
ACATGGTATATTCCCCTTAACATGCTGAAAGAGAACATATTATGTGTATGATTCTGCAAAGTTGGGTAGAATTAGCCCAAAACAAAAGTAATATCAGAAAAAGACTAATGATGGAGAGAAAAGTTCAAACATAAGTTAATGCTGACCTTATTTTGAATATGTCATCTGTGGCAGCTGTGTAGCCACATGTAAGTTGCTTGGTTTCATGTGTCTTTCAAATCTGTTAGTTTAATCAGGATCCAAATGCAAGACTTGCCACCCTGAAGAAATTATGTCTGTATGTGACATTCCCTGGAAGACCAGACTTTAAATCAACTGAAAAATTGCATTATATAAATATGTAATTTTCATCTGGGACTGTTATAATCTTGCTCAAATATTGCTGAAATATAAAAGCAAACAGAAAACATTTTCCTACTCTAACACTTTGAAAATTCAAAAGACTCAAAGAACATAGGGGTGATTTTATTTATATTTAGTTGGATTCGTGCATTCTCTCAAAAGATTATCTATCCCCATGGCCAGCCCAAGTGTTTTTGGTGCCCTAGGCAAACTATGACTTTGGTGCTCTCCCTCCAAACATGTTATAAGAAATAACATATATATATTTAATTAGAGAAAAAAATTCACTTCTGTCTAATGATGACCCTTAAAGTCTGTTGCCTAGGTGACCACCTAGGTGATTCACCACAACTGGATACATTATTCCAGGAGTGGTCTCACCGAAGTTGTATACTGAGGCAATTCCATCTGTTTACTCAATAGCCCCTTGCTTCTACATATGATGATTGGGTTAGCCCTTCTAGCCGTAATAGTGCCCTAGGATCCTGCTACTGTTTATGTTCAGTGAAAACTATATATCCTATCCTCTAGGCAATTTAATCTTATTTAAAATTCAAAAGGCATACAAAATAAAGAACCCGGTATATAATAGCCTTAGTTCACATGACAAAATCAACATCCTCCAACTACAAAAAGAATATCCCAATCTTTTTGAGAAACCCAGCTGTTTCATGTCTCTCAACCCTTCTCAAGCCACCATAAAATACCTGCGAATAAGCTTTTGTTGATTTGATTTAAACTGCTAATGTCTGTAGGACTCTTAATACAACATGCACATGAGATCACTTGGTGATGCAGATGAGCATTTTATTTTAAAAGTCTTTTAATAATTAGTTGAAATGTCTTTATTTAAAATGCGAACAGCTCTTTTGAAGAGCAGTTAAGAGAGTTCCCTGGGGTAATTCCCTGAAAGTTTGAGAGGCAGCACTATAGGAACACGTCATTGGTTTTGGCTATCGTACTATATGAAATCTAACATGTCTTCCAGCAGAATGCTGCAACAAAATGGGTAAAATCAAAATGTAAAAATAAAAGAGAAAATGCAAATGTGTTTGTCATTAAATCTCTTTCATAGCTCTAATCCATCCTTGACTCTCTCCTTTGTTATATTTTCTTTTTGTGGAGACGGGCCAGAAAAAACACAGCCTTGTGAGCCACGAAGGAGGATAACAAATACAATTTGTATGCTCTTGGGCATGATGGATGAGACGTGGCCGGATGGGGCTTCATTTTGGAAGTGATTCTGCCTACAGTAGTTTGATTCTGGCACTTGCAACATGAAGGACCCTATTGTCCATAGTGACATTTCATTCACAGAAGCTGGCTGTGAGCCTTGGCATTCAGGGCTGTAGTTTGGGTTAATGTATTGATCCCAAGAAATGGCAAGCTCTGTGAAGTCAGTGTAATATGCTTTTACAAACACCTTGTGACAACCTGCTTCCTTTTAAAATAACTCTTGGTACATGAGGCAGAGGGAAAGATGGGGCTGTGGTAAAGACTAAACAGGGCCTTGACAGATTTGGGCTCCATTCTCAGGTTTGTCACAGACTTTCTGTGTGACTCTTAGGCCAGTCAGCTTAGTGACCTCAGTGATTTTTCCAGTGTGAAAGCCTTTTTCAAAAGTGACTTATGGGTTTTGGAGTCCCCATGCAAATTCCAGTGAGACGTGGGCTCCAAAGTGCCTAATGTAACAAGCTCCTTAATCACTTAGATGCTTTTTTGAAAATTTTACTCTTCATCCCTTTGGGCCTCAGCATCCTCTTCCATAAAATGCAAATAATAAAACTTCCTTGCCAGGGAATTGTGAGGATAAGTGTATTGATCTTTGTGAGGTGCTCATTTACTAGAGTCATAAGTAGATAGATGACTATGCTTATAGTTTCTGTTATGGTGTCAGAGAGTAACTGGTCCTTTTGGATAGACAAAGTCCAGTTACCTTGGACCAGAGCTTGTGAGTCCAAGCCAGATAAATAAAGGGGGTGGAACACACTTAGTCCTATAAAGGACTGCTAGTGGACAGTGAGAAAGGAGGGAGTGAGTGAATGAGGCAGTGCCAGGGAAGGGAAAGTCGCAGAGAGTGGAACTAACTCTGGAGCAAAGGGGACTAGGCACTCAGGAAGATGGCCTTGAGGCTGCTGCCCCCGAGAAGGAGCAGAACTGTCCACAACAGGAAAGCCTTTCAGAGGTGACTGATGGGGTGGGGCTGAAACCTGAAAGTAAGCAGGGCCGTAGCTAGGGGTTCTGTTGCCCAGGGCAAGCATCCCCAAAGGTGCCCCCAGGCCCTGATCCAGGCCCGTCTATACAGTGGCGGGGAGGGGGGTTGTCACCCTTCCCCCTGTGGTCAGAGCCGGCAGTGGGGGGTCTGTACCCTGCTGTCATGGGAAGAAGGGACCCCTCCAACCACCTCTGGCCGCGGCAGGTGGAAGCGATACCCCGCCATGGCCCAAGCAAGCAGGGGGGATCACTTCCCCGGCAACAGGGGGTCCCTACCCTGCTGCGCCGGGGAGAAGGGACACCCCCGCTGCTGGCTCTGGCCGTGGCAGGGAAGCGATCACCCCTGCTGGCTCTGGCCGTGGTGGGGGATCGCTGCCCCCTGCCATGGCCAGAACTGGCAGGGGGCGATCACTTCCCTGCCGTGGTCAGAGCCGGCAGGGCGATCCCTTTCCCCAGCCGTGGTCAGAGCCAGCAGGGTGGATCGTTTCCTTGTAGCAGCGGGATCCAGCAGGGCGAATTGCTTCCCTGCCACGGCCAGAGCCGGCAAGGGTGATGGCTTCCCCACGGCACCCTTTTAAATTGGTGCCTAGGGCAAAGCCCCTTTCACCCCACTGTATTTACGGCCCTGAAAGTAAGGACTGAGATAAGACGGCTTTTGTAGGTTACTTGCTTTTATTAAGAAAATAAACCTCCTTGAACGAGTCTGGGCGTGGCAGCACATTCTTTGCAGCTGGGGAGAAGCTGTATGGTTATAAGTAACATGTTATTAATAAACGGCTGTGTAGTACCATAAACATATATGATACTTCAGAGAATATCAGGAAATGTTTTCTATCCTAAAGAGCTTACAGCTGAAAATAGACAGCTCAAAAGACAGGACAGGATTTCAGTTAAATGATGATGCGGGTAGATCAAAGGAAGAGAAGCCCAGTGAAGGAAGAAATCTTGGGACTGAGGTTTAAGGAGGGATTTGAAGCCAGTAGGATTTGTAGATATTTTTCCAGTTCGTGATAAATGTAATGGGACAGATTTGGGATGCTGGAAGGTAAGTTACAGCTAGTTGAATTTTAGAACTGGGACAAGAAAGAATAGTAAGAACAAATAAATAATACTAGTTAATACCTTGGTCTTATTGAACACTTGTCATTGGCAGATCTCAAAACACTTTGCAGAGTGGTCATTATCATGATGCCTACCTACAGATGGGGAACCTGAGGTAAAGAGTGGGGAAATGACTTCACTAAATTCACCTAGTTGGGTAGTGGCAGAGCTGGGAATAGCATCCAGATTTCCTGAGTCCTGGTCCAGTTCTCTATCCACTAGGCCAGTAGCTTTCAAACCAAAGGTCAGGACCCAATCTTGGGTTGCAGACCCTCAGGAACTGAGTTGTGGCAGCCCCTCCTGCCACCACCAAAAGACTGGAATGCATAGCTGAAAGATTCAATTGTTGGGTTGTGAGCATAAATAATTTTTTTTCAACTAGGTACTGAGGAAAAAAGTTTGAAAGCCACTGCACTAGGCCATAGAGCTGGAGAAATTCAAAAGGTAGAACTTGGCAAGTGCATAAAAATGGCTGGCTCTTATTCTGAGGGTTTCTCATGAAACTGTGTAACAATAAATACTTGTCCTGGCTACTTCGGCTTCAGGTCTGAAACATTTGGACCCTTTGGAACTACACAGTCAAACTGCAGCATAAGAATTTTGGCCCTTCCTTCTTCTGAGGTTGACAAGGGATCTAAAGAAATGATGCAATTTTCATCGAGTGAATCATGACCAATGGGAGGTCTCACTTTGTAGGCCCTGCAGTATGTTGTAAATATTGAGTTCCATGCAGATACTGTGTTTAGGGTCTCCTCTGAGAGATTCAAAGTCCAAGCTTCTGTCTGATCTGCATAGACACTAACAATTCCATTGGCCTATTTTCAAAAGAAGGGGATTGCCCATGCATGGTTAGCCAAAAATTCTGTCATCACAATGGTTTTCTGTAGGCCCATTGATTGTCTGTCTGAGATCATGGGCTGTCCTTTCTGGTCTCCATCATGTCCATGCTGATGGCAGTGTGTAAAGCACACACTCTGATGAGACATGGTTTAAGTGAGTATGACCTAGTGCCCTACGTGGGCTCCCTACATTGTCAAGAAGTGCCTCCCTTGTCTACGCTGCTATTTTTATACTGTAGCGTCCCTCTGCCTCCCGGCTGCTGGAGCCTTCACTGAGGCACATAGAGTTGCATGTGTGGTGTCTGTAGTATGCATACCGTTGTAAGTGCAGATGCAGTCTGCATATGGACTAATTATTAACTTCTTTTGGACCAGGGCAAAACTCAACTCAGGGATGAAGTGCTATGCTATGTTTCAACAATACAACGACTTCTATGACAGCAGATTAGAATGAAAGGGGCCTAGTAAAGGACTAAAGCACTATTCGCAACATTGATGTATCATTGCTCTTCAGGATGATTACTTGGCTCTGACTCATAAGATCATGTATTTTCATTCACCGTCCTACTCTTCCTCATTACCATTATGCCTGTTCACTTAGAGTTGTTTTCTCTTTTCACTATTCCCATACTAACACTTACTCTTACTGGAGGTTTTAGGACTTTCATCTTAGCCCCAATCTTCAGTTCCTATGGGTACATTATTCCCACTGAAGTCAGCAGGGACATTGTTTGCCTGCAAATTGAAGGAATCAGTTAGTCTCTCCCTGTTTGGATTCTATTGTAATCAGCACCGTTTGTGTTGACCCCTGATTTGACTTTCACTACAGGCCCAACTCCCTGGGCATGGTTTTTCCTCAAGGAAAGAACCTTGTATAGGTTCAGCTCAGAAATATTTAATGTAGGAATTTTCTTTCTGTAATCTCCCATCTGTGCTAAAACGTACTGAATTGCTTTTATTTAACAAGGGGAATAGCTTTCCTCCCCAGCCTCCATCCACTTCAGGAGAGAGACAGCTAACTGAGGTGATCACTCACACTGCTGCCAGGCCCAAGCAAGTGGGGCAGCAGGGTCTTGGGGTAGAGCAAAATTGGGGCAACACCTCGCTGTCAGGGAAGGCTAAGTCTTCACTGGCCTTAAATGCCCAGTGCCCATATATACAGCTAAAGCATGCTCATTGTAGATGTCTCATCAGAGTCCACCGAACCAACTGTTTATTCTTATACAATAGTTTAGTAGTAGCTTTATTTTTTCAGAGGCTTGATGTAAACTGTTAGTAACAAATCATCAGTGAATGAATGGTGCAATAGAAAAAATATCCATGTCTTCCAAGTTTAGGATATGCTGATAGTATAGAAATTCACTGTTAACAAATGGAAACGTCCAAGGAATATTTCACCTTCAAATTCAAGCCTTATTTTTTACTTTCAACTCTTTCCCAATTACTAATCAGTTAAAGTTACAGAGTTCTAGATAAAAATTATTTAGCTTACAATGCATGAAGCTTTGTGTCAGTGATACAGATTCCCCAATCTGGAAGTGGAGTTTTAACAATTATAGTGTGATGATGAGGGTTATCACACAGTCTGGTCTGATGAGGGAGAGAGATGGTAACTAATCTGTATTCAGATGTTTGCAGGGCAACAAACAATGTTCATATAGTTTAATATATATCTGTGCAGCAAAAAATAAAAAATAAAATAAAATAAAAATCCTTGCAGCAAGGAGACTCATGGTCTGGGTCATGGATGTGGCTCATGCTATGGGCCTAAAGATAGCTGGAGCCCAGGATCACAGCCTATTTTTGGCCATGTAGTATGTGCCAGAGTCAATTGGCCCTGCCTCTGAGACTTGCTGCCATGTTGTTTTTCTGTACAGACATACTTTGATATGTTAAATATGATTAAGTGCAAAATGAGTGGTCACAGGAATCACAGACAAAACAGTATGATTCATCAGCAGGCATGAAGTCTTTTCAGGAAGGGTTGGAGAAAACTCATTTGTGGCTAGTGTTTGGTTTTGAATTATGACTTTTTTCAGCTTTTTCTTCTTCTTTGGACTAGCAAACGTCTTCACTCTCCGAAATAACTATGAACATTAGTTAGCATGTTCTGTTATAGTAGCATTTTGCCCTAGTTTACACACGCTGCACTGTTCAGTGGCAGTCGATAGAAGGTATGCAAGGTACATAAAATACCTTGCATATCTTCTGTCACCTTACTAACTGCCACTTACCTTCCTGTGCACACAGTACTAAGGGGACCAGAAATGCTGTCTGGTCGATTTAGTGCTACTCTAGTTATAAAGCTGGAGTTACGGTATTGAGCTGTAGATTGATTGTGTATTTCTTGACAGACCTCTTAAATGAACCTGGAAAAGTGCACTGATGGCAGCAAATTTGCCACTGTTAGTATAGACATGCCCCTAGAAGCCAGTCAGGAGAGAGACCAATAGTGCTATGTTCTCTACAAACCTATAGTAGATGACCATCCTATCTATATGAGGTGTTTAATGCGCCTCATTATTACCATATTTGAATGCCACACAAAATTTAATGCATTTACTCTCACAATACTCTTTTGAGATAGGGAAATACCGTTATTCTTAATTTACTGATGTGGAACCAAGGCATAGAAAAACAAAGTGACTTAACCAAGGCCGTATGGCAGAAGAGCAAAGCCAGTCCTTCCATAGAGGTGACCAAGGCGGTTGCGTAGGGTGCCAACAATTAGGCGGTTCCACGGGCTGGGCTGGTGGGGGGTGGAGTAGCAAACCTATCCTGCTCTGATCCACACCCGACCTGTGGCTGAACCCTCAACCATGGCACCGCTCCCTAGCTGGGGCCATATCCCTGCTGGAGGCTGGGGAGGAGGGGCAAAATCAGTCTTGGCCTAGAGCTCCAAAAAGCCTTGGGCCAGCCCTGCAGAAGAGGGAATAGAATCTAGCTCTTCCAAGTCCTAGACTAGTAGTCTCCTAACCACTAGATAGTCCTTTCATAAATTGTCAAATTCCCATTACGTTCTTCTAGTTCCACACCTTATTTTGTCTTCATGAAAAACCAAGAAAGCAGGGAGAAAATATCGCAGTCATTTTCTAGGCTGGCTATCGTGAGAGGGGAAATGGGGGGGAAAAAACAATAAAAAAAAGAGCTGCTATGTACAGCTTGGAGTTTGATCAGGCCAAAGTTCTGAGACTCTGCTGATTGGGGGATGGTGGGGGGAGGAGGGACCATGCCCCTGTTTGCCTCCTGCCTCATGTACACAACTGTGTGAACACAAGAGGGATGCTTAGAAGGATTAGCTGTTAATAGAGCAAATGGTAAAGGGAACGCAGCCTTTGAACTCAATTTTCCAATGTGTGAGACAATCAGGTGCCAAAGCAATGTGGGTGACGTGGCATTACAAACTTCCTTGCTTCAGGCCCGGCTGGATAAAACTCTAGCTGGAATAATTTAGTGGGAGTGGTCCTGCTTTTTTTGGCAGAGGGTTGGACTAGATGACCACATGAGGTCCCTTCCAACCCTATGATTCTATGATTCATTGTCAAGGTGGTGGTTAGGCAATGGGAAATAAAGTCATTAATAAATGCCTTTTGTATCTGTGTATACCTGTGCAAATACTCAAAGGGCTATTGTGGTTTCTTTTCAAAGCAATGTAAGGGCACCTTGGGTATGTCTATACTGGAGGCTTAAGTCGACTTAACCAGGCTTAAGTCAACTTTAGCAAATCCAGGCCTGTATTTAGAATTTATTAAGTTGACTTAAGTCCTTGCTTAAGTTGACTTAACTCCTGCCCTGCAAGTTGACTTAATCCTTTAAGTCAACTTTACAGAGTAGGATGCCCTAGGCCCCAACTCCTGTCCCACCTCATGTCCCAACTGGGCTCCAAGGACCCAATCCAGCTCCAGCCGCAGTGGCAAGGGGCTGAGAGCCCAGTCTGGCTCCCAGTCCTTTGCTGCAGGTGGCTGGGAGTGCGATCTAGCTATGAGCCCCTTGCCACAGGCAGTGGAGGCAGGGAGCTAGCTCCTGCTGCCTGTGGTAGGGGGTGTGGAGCCAGATCAGGCCCTGAGCTGCTTGCTAGTGATGGCAGGGGGCTTGAAGCCCAATCTGGCCCTGAGCTGCTTTCAGCACCAGCAGTCAGCTAGGCAGCCTGGTCAGTTTCACAGGCCACTCCTGAAGTCAGGAATGGCCTGTGAAATTGGCCAGGCTCAGTCACATGGCTGTCTCCCCCCCGGCAGGAATGTTGCCACCAGGGAGACAGCCCAGTCAGCCTGGTTAATTCCACAGCCTGCTCCTGAGATCAGGAGTAGTTTTTGAAATTGTCCAGGATGCTCAGCCTCCTGCCGGCAGTGGCAAGTGGCTCAGGGCTAGATCGGGCTCCACACCCCTTGCCGCGGGTGGGAGGACCTGGCTCCCAGTCCCCTCTGCCTGCAGTAAGGGGCTTGGAGCCACATCGGGCTCTGCACCGCTTGCCGCAGGCAGCAGGAGCTGGCTCCCAGCCCCTCCTGCCTGCCACCAGGGGCTGAGAGCCAGATTGGGCTCCTAGCCCCTTGCCACCAGCAGCAGGAGCCAGTTCGTGGCTCCCCACTGTCTTCAGCAAGGTGCTGGGGCCAGATCAGGCTCCCAGCCCCTTGCTCAAGGGGCTGGGAGCTAGATCATGCTCCCAGACCCTTGCCACTGGTGGCAGGAGCTGGTTCCTGATCCTCGCTGCCTTTAGCAAGGGGCTGGGATCTGGATCCTGCTCCCAGCTGCTTGTTGGAGGTGGCTGGGGCTGGATCAGGCACCCAGAGCCAGATCGGGCCTGGACGCCTGATCGGGACTGAGGCAGGACCTGGGCCTCGGCCCAGGGTATGTCCACACTGTCTCCAGTGCAGACATGGCCTGAAGTCGACTTAATGAGGTCAACTTAAACCCGACCTAGTTAAGTTGACTTCGGAGGGCTCCCCAGTGTAGATGTAGCCCTTGTTCATCTCTAACCTTTTATTAATCCTCAGCAAATTCACCTCTGTTTTAATTACAGTGATTTTGGTGGAAACACACAGTGATACATTTGGACTTCAGTCCTACTACATGTAAACGGTTCCTTTCTTTAGTAGTGTTTACTTTGAGCTCATATTTCTAGTTATTATAAAACCTTTTTATATGAATCTTATTAATCTCCAGCCTCTTTTTATTCAAAATGAGGTCCCACTTCAGCCAGAGACCTGAGTCCATGCCTAACTTTATGCATGTGAATAGTTCCATTGACTTCACTTGGACTAATCCCATATTTAATGTCATACACGTGCTTACGAACTTCGCTGATTTGCAATCTAAGCTCTTATTCCCAAAAACATAATTCTGAAAACTTCCCTATCTATCCAAAAACTGTTAATCCAAAAACTATTTAATTTCTCCCATTCTGTTTGACAAATCAAGGCTTCAGTAGAGTTATTTTTCAAAAATAAATACTAAAGCATGTGCTTCTGGCTCCTATTGACTTTAATAGGTGCCCTTAATGTACATCTAAGGGCACAATGTGGCTCTACTGGAATCTGGATATTAACAATCAAATGTGAAATGCTTCACATAATAGTGGTTTCAGATCTTTATACTTTCAAATGATACTTTACTAGCAGTTACCTTTGGCCGAATGATTCTTGGAATTTTTGCTATCTTATCCAACAAAATGACATTTTGAATTGCATATCAGTTGCAAGTTTAAGAAATGAAATGTGTTCTGTCACAACATAGTGTTGTCAAAGTCTTATATTAAAAACACCCATTGGATTCCAACTTGTGTCCACCTATCAGTTTAGTTTTGTTTAAACTCCATGTTTCATGTGTACTCTGTGACAACCATTGTCTCTTTACTTTTAAATAATCTCATGGATAGGAGTATCTATAATTTTAGAGATTATTTCTTGTTTGAGATGGACGAGCAAATAAGAACATCTGATTTATTTTTTTAAAGGCAATTCTTTCCTTTTTTTCTTCTTCCATTTAAAGTGGAAACCTGAAAATGGGGGAAATCTGTAACTTTTGGACTGGTAGAAAATCCACAATTTCAATAACGTGTGTGCATTCTTCTATTATATGATAAGGTGTAATAAAATATGGAACTTTATACATAGGGAATAAGTGACAGTGAGCAAAATCCTGTGGCCTGGACTCTTGGGAAACTCCTGTGGAAGTTTAAATTTAATGTCTGAAGACATAGTCAATATAGCACCCTAACAAAATGGAGAGGAATTGCAGCTCAATGAGGACTGCTGCACTGCTAACCAGGGCCTCCATCCTGCAGAGATGCACACTTCTTCTCATTGCGTAAGAGTTTGCAGGATCAGGGCCTACATAGGTCTTGACAGAGGTGAATCTGTGAAATATAAAAGTAAAACCAACTAGGCGGTGTCAATTTTTTTTATTACTTCTAAGTTGTGGCTCCTGTGTATTCCCCTTTTTGGAGTCCCTTTTAGTGGTCAAGTACAGAGCCGGATTAAGGGGCCTCTGGGCATTGGACTGCCCACTACTGTGACAGACCCATTCTGGACCTCCAGCCTCTCACCACAGTGGCCTGTGGGTGGGCTGTCATTGGGGGAGAGGCAGAGGCCACCCTCCGTGATGCTGTCACCCCAGCCTTGGTCCATCTGGTCTGCTCCTGGGAGTGGGGCTGGCTGGCATGCACTGCGGCCAGTGCCTCTCCCCACCTGAGCCCCGCCAGCGCAGTGTTTGGCTGAGTGGGGAGGCAGAGGCTGGATCACGTAGGGGCCTTTGGGGCTGGAGCCTGCCCCCTCTCCCCTTAGGGCAGGCCCAGGGCTTCAGCTCCTATAAGCCCCTGTTTTGGTCTGGCCCTGCTCCAGTACTGTACGTTTGCTGACTGTATGTCTATACTTCGTTTCTGTGTTTGATCAGAAAAAGAAATGCTTTTCATATATATTTGCTGTTGTGGGCTAATATCCTTGAGATACTTTTCATCTATCCCCCGGAGCCATTTTAATGGCTAAAATGAGCCACTAAAAGATTTCATGAATGGGATTGTTCTTACTTAAAATCAATGATTCCTTAGTTTATCTTTTCAGAAATGATTTAGGGATTTGACAGCCTAGATCTCAGTGAATTTCAGTGATATCTGGGCACTTTGAAGCTACATTTTAAAGGTACTAGGGAAAGGCATTCAGGGCCTAGGATCTTTTGAAAGTCACACTAGCCACTCTCTGCATCTTTGTGTCTAAATACTTTTAGGATTTGGCTCCAAGTGCCTATTTCTTTTGCAAATATAATTTAGGCTTTAAAACTTTTACCCAGTATCTTCATTTGCCCAAGCAAAACAGAATCATTCACAGTGCTCTCATTACTAATTACTCCTGAGATTACTGAAACTGAGAGAATTTGCAAAGTAGAATTTATTTTTCTTTTTGTTCTTAGTTTGCTCTTTAGGTTTCTCAGTGAAAAATAGACTCCAGTTTAGCTTATTAGTGAATTTCACTTTCAGGATTTCGGAATGCTACAAACCTTAGATAGCAAATACTGGAGGGACACTATACATTGTTTTTTTCTTTTTTAAATTGAACTTTTAAAAATATGGATACTATTTTTTATTATTGGTAATTCTGTTAGAGTTCATGTGTTTTTTTTTTTCCTGTGAAATCTAAATTTTGGGCTAAAACTGAACCTAGCAATGTCTAGCTGGACCTGATAATTAGAGTATGAACTCATCTTCCCTGGGAGAAAGTAGAACATATATATATTTTTAAATGAACAAATTCCACTGACTTTGGAAGGAGATGAAGACAATTGTTTTATAGATTTATTTTTTTTCTGCAATACCAGTGCAGCCTTCCTCCCCTTCCAAATTCTTCTTGTCATCATAGCAATTGAGTGCTGCTGATTTAGTGATTCAGATTGAGGGAGACAAGCGATCCAGCATGTTGAATTTGAACTCTGACCTTTCCTTTGCATTGTTGCACAACTTATAAGTTTTACTAATCAGAAAGCATTTCTCCTCTGTTTGTCTCAGATGGGGGAAAAAAATAAAAATGTACAGGAGATGGGGAGGTTTTGGAAATGATCAGGAAAAGACACCTGTACATTCTTCTGATCTGGTTCTATGTTAAATGTATTGCATGACCCCAAAGTCTGATACTAGTTTACATTGTTCTGCAATATCCAGATAGGACTAAATTACTTAAGATCCTTACTATGCTTAAACACTGGAACTTACCCAGGCACATGCCTTTTCATATGCTGTCTTCATTAATATCAAGCTCTTGACAGAACGTTCCTGATAAATTGATAAGGACAGGACATCAAGTGTATTTTAGCTCAGCACAGCTAAATTCACAATGATTTCCAATGGAGTTGTGTTTGTCACAAAAGACCAGGATATTTGCACTAGAGCAGTGGAGTGTTTAAAGCTTGCTGGTATTTCGTTAGATCATAGGGTGGGAAAAGGTACAAAAATAACAGACCTGTTAATCTGCTAATTGCTGGCTTGTTAAATGATATTCCATTTCTGTTTTTTTTTCCATGGTTCTGATTAATGACTGTTTAAAACAACCTAAATAAAATTCCTTTGTGGAGTATTTAAAAATATTTTACTTTGCACACACAAGTTCTTCTACCAAGGTTTCTGATGCAAACGCCATATTTGACATGTACTACAAGTGGACAAGAATGCCACCTTACTGTTCAGACACAAGATTTGTCCTGGTTGAGTAGTTTTACTCTAATGGCACCCAGGTTTTAAGAGTTCCATCATCATTGTCTGCCTTTCTGGTCTGGAACTCATTTCCCCTGGACATTCCTTTTTCCTATTTATTTAACAACAGACTTTGTTTTGCACTCAGGTGATTGGTCTCATAGCCAGTGTCAGCCCTGTACTTAGAAGATTTCCCTTTCATTTATTTCTGTGGCTTTTTGTTTTTGAAGCCTGATCTAAAGTACATTGAAGTCAGCGTGAAGTCTTCTATTGGCTTTGACGGCCTTTGGTTTAGGTCCCTGATGTAGGCCAATGTTGTTATTGGGCCTAATCTTGTTAATGGAGTCAATGGTAAGTCATTGACAAAGTCTCTTGGTAATTATGAGTCTTGTCCTATCAGGTGCAGAGCATCTTCTGACAGGTGCTGAGCACCCTCAATTCTCATTGGCTTCAGTGAGACAATATCATTCAGCACCAATTAGGTGTCTGGGAGACTCATGAAATTGGAGACCTTATGGTGACAGTTTTGTTACATTGTTATTTTAATTGCAGGTGCTTTGTAAAGAGTTCTGAGTGCTTTAACATGCAGAAACATATAAATCTTTATTATTTATTAAACCATATTATCTTTATTATTAGGTATGCCTCCTTGTAGGTAAAAGTGACAGAATTTCTGGGTGTCTTCCGCCAGTGAAATGTGTGCTTCAGCTGTTTATTTCTTCACTATTACAATAACATGGTTGCTTCACAGTGTCTCTTTCTTCATAGACCTTGATTCTGTAATATGTAGGTAAGCTTCTGAAACTCTCATGATGTATAGTGTCCATCGATAAGTTGTCAGTTGCAGCTAAGGGCAATAACAGTGCTATTGGGGTCTGTGTTTTTAGAGACTTGGCTTCCCAAACAATCTGGGAGGGATGTTGTGAAGCTCTTATTATTATGCCTAGCTGGTTGGAATTGGACACAGAGTAAAACATAGTTTCTGAAAGCTCCTTAAACCACTGACTGATCACTGAACATCACATGGTCCCAGGAGTAGACAGGAAATAGGACAATACCCTGAGTGGAGAGCCATGAAATAAATAATTTCTTTATATATTGGTGACAGGGTGCGCTGTCTGTCTTCTCTAGGCCACCAGTTCAAAACTATCCCTCATTTCATGAGATCTCTCAGAATTTTGTCAAAATTTAGTTTCAGGGCATTTTGAGCCACCCGACTGTTGATTTCCTACACAAATTTTACACAGTGACATTTGCTACAATGATTTACTTATACAAAGTGGTGGGACACCTGGGTTTTCATGAAGAGAAAATCTTCAAGTCAAAATTCTCAATTTTACACTTAAAAAATTTCCAAGTTTATCCCTTGAAAGCAGGAATACTTTGTGAATGCAAAGAAGGTCATTTCACTGAGAACTGACTGTTTTCCAAGCAAAAGCCTGCAATGTTGCAATTTGATTTTCACAATTTACTTTGTGCTATCAAAATTAAGTAGAAGAACCTTCCAAAGATCTCAATACTACCAGACATCAGTCTTCAGAGTGATTGGTTGTATTTTCCATTGTGTCAGATGCTTCCGGACAGCCTTGTTGTGAGATGGTCATTGCAAGGCATTCTTGTAAACTAACTAGACTTAACTGCCTGTTAGTAAACAGTTTACATAGCAGATGGAGGAAAACCTGGAAGCTGGTCCTTGCCCCACAGTGTCACTCCTACTTTTGATATGGACGTAATTGGTGTCCTAAAAGCACACATTAACAATTCAAACAGATGATAAAAGAAGGTTCTAAAAGTAGCCACCAAGCTGCCATGCTTGTAGCTTCTTTCCTGAGATTTTGACTGAGTTTTTTGATCTAACAAACTGTTTTGCCCTCCTGCTTTCATTAATATAAGAGAATTGCCTCCCAGATGAAGTTTTGTCATTTTGTAGCAAAAGGACCTCATATCTTGTCAGAAATGGTGGATATTCACCCAGGATTAAATTTGCAATAACTTGCAAAGTAAAAAACTAAGGCCAGATCCTTCAGCATGTAAATCAACATCACATTATTAGCTGTTTCAGTCCTTATTTCCCTGAATTAAAAAAAAAAAAAAGGACAGCAAGGGAGCAGGAGAACGATTTATTTATGAGGAAGGATTGAAAAAGCTGAATGCTGTGGGTCTGGTTCTGATCTTATTCTGGTGTAAATCAGGAGGGAGGCTATTAAAAATCAGATTCATGGTCAGATTCTTGTCCCTGGCTCCATGGCCTCATTATCATTCTGTGTGGACCAGTCTTCTGAATATCCTGGTCTCTGCCGTTAATATTTTTAAAGACGCCTTTACGGTTAGCCGAAGCATTCTCTGAAGTTTAACATTCATTAAATCCCTTTACTCCTCTAATTATTCATTTTAACTACCTTCTAACTATTTTTATATAGTTCCCAGTCCTAGTTATATTTTAAAGGTCCTCTGTTAGGCTCTTTGTGCACAATATATGAGTCTTTACATCCTTGCTTAACCACACTGATCTCTGTTGCCCTTTTCCATGTTTAGATTTAACCAGGATGAATTTCAATTGTGGTCTCTCCAGCTGGTTTTTAAGTAGTTCCCACTTTTCTGCAGTGGATTTCCTATACATTACAGGATTCCAATCCAAATTCCTTAGGGTATTTTACATTCCCTCTAAGTCAGCTTTCCTTAAGGCAAAGACCTTTGTGCTTTGCTTCCACGGGTTCTAACCCATATGAATCTTTCAAATTTAATGTTATAATTAAAACAGTGTGAACTCAGCACTTCCATTTCTCAGGGGTTCCTGCAAACATTTGCTTTGGTTTTGATCCACGTGGGCTCACATCCTCTTGATATTATTTGCTTTGAATTTCAGATGTGAATGAACCCAACATCGCTGAAGCGAAACTCAGCCCAAACCACTTGGTTTCACCTAGTTTTGAAACAAAACAACAAAGCTCATTTGATTTTATTGAAGTAAAACCCCCAAGGACCCAAGTTCACTGAATGTTTAGTTGTCTTCAGGGAGGTGGTCTGCGTTTTGAATTTATAACAAAACAAGGTGGCATTAAAGTAGTTTAAGGGGGTTCATGGCTGAACATCTCACCCAACTTCAGCGAGGAGTTAAAGCTTGGGGTGGCTTCGTCGTCTTTTGGCAGGAAGGATGGACACTCCTCCTTCTGTTTCAGATCTACTTTGCTGTTGGCCTGAGGCCTGACCGCTACATTCTGGATGACTTCATGTTTTCGCATGTAAGCTCTGTCCCACTTTGCTCATTTTCTAGGGTTAGATTCGGAGTAGCTTAACAAGCTGCCTGATTCCCTGACCGCACAAGCAGCCTGATCCCCTTTCTGATTATGTGCACACTTTTCACCTCCATTAGGGTTTAAAGAATAAACCACTTCCAGACCTTTCTTTTTGTTCAATAACTAGAATTCTTGCTTTCCTTCTCCCCACTGTCCTTTCTGTTTGCTCTGGGACTGGCACAAGGAGCACATAGAGGTTTATGACCTACGACAGGTATAAAACTACTCTTAAAGATAATCCAGAAGGCCCCTTGGAGCTTGGTTTTTCCTAGGAATTACTGGAGTCATGGCTCTATGCTTTAAACTTAATTCATATATTTCTCTGGAATTCTAAGTCTTTCCCCCACTATGGGAAGAGAAAATGAACAACGACTCAAGATTATATTCAGTTCCTACAAAAAAAAAATAAACAAAGCATCTTTCTTTGTTTTCTTTTCATGCTCTTCAACTTCGCGCATTCCCTTTTTCTTCTTAACGTCCTCGTCTTTGACAATAAACTGGCCCTTTTCTTTTTGGTCGAAAAATCAAGCAGATTGTTCACAGCAAGTGAGTGTTGAGATTTTTCAGGCCTTATCTGAAAAAGAAAATAAAACAAAAACTAAGAGAGCCTTCCCTCTCCACTCTATATGAAGTAGTCAACATTTTCTAAATGAGTTTGTTGTTGCTGTGGGAAAATGACTTTTTTATTTTTAAACTGCAATATTCATGAAAAAATCAAATTTTCTAAAAACAATTTTTTCTTGTTTCTCTCCTTTTTGCTCCCTCCTCCTCCCCACTTTTTTTTCCTGGGAAATGGGGTAAAGGAGGAAAAAAGGTAGAAAGGAAAAGTCTGAGGGACTCCTACTCCCTGAATTTTCAGATAATATTTTTTTCCTTTTAAAACTTGAGGGATAAAAATTATATCATACTTTTCTGCAAGACACTTCCTCATTTTCCAGTCTGCTCTACCTCTGGATATTAAACTGCAATGTATTAATGCAGGCAGTTGAAAGGCAGAAGGCTGAGATTTTCAAGAGTATCTGAGCATCTAACTCCTATTCTTTTGAGGACCTGGGTGAACTCTGTTAGCTTTTGAATGTGTGCATTCCAGGGAATCTACGTAGCCAGGGCACAGGGGGTGCTTAGATCACTAGGCCATATCTGCTACCTTTTAGACTGTAACTCATGTTACCATTACACTACGCAGATATGTCAAGTTGCAATCTAAATCTGAATAACATTTGAAATGCAGGTAAATTTTACTTGGAACACCTAACTATATATCTAATTTCACATTTGTTTTCCAAATCCATGAAATTATATTCCTTTCCACAAAAATCCTTTGCAACAGACTAAAGCGAAATTCCCAGCTAAATCTAAAATTAGGATCATGGACTTGCACATAATTAAAATGCTGTCCCTGTAGTGAGTCTGTGCTTTGGAAATGTATCTCTCTGAGAGTTCATTCTTGCAGAGTATTTTTATGAATAATGTTCAGTAGGATTTTTGTCTGAGCAAAGATGGCTGGATTGAGCCTAAGGCTTCAGTTAAATAAAACAAGTTCTCACTTTTGCACAGGCTAAGAGTAAAAGTTTTGGGGATTTTTCATTTGTCTAAGACCTATTTCTCAGATTCTTTTCATTAAAAATATGATAAAGCTCTTGACGCTTTTTTTCCAATTGATCTCAGAACTGTTTGTTGGTAACAACACTTCGTTCAGAATTGATGCAGTAATTTCTCAAGCAAGTTGAAAGCTATTTCAGCAAATAAGCAAAGAAAGAACTGTGCTTTACAAACAGAGTATTTGATGGAAACCACAGAAATAAACTGATAAATTAGCATTTTAAAAAGTCGTACTAAATGAGAACAGTTGAAAGCCACTAACACCAACTTGTGGATAAAAGGTAAACAATGTTTTTTAAAGAAATGCTTCTTTTACTTGGTTTTGTTGTTGATTTGCAGATTACCAGTGTGCATAATTTGTATTTTTCTTCTAGTCTAAGTCTTGTTTGTTTAGCTTCATGATAGTTCTTGTCTTTGCCCATAAGCAATTGGAGGTTAGTGTACACATAATTAGTGTCCACAGGAGGGCAGTGTAGCACTATGTATCTGACCTCTACTTATCTTTGGCATGACCTTTCTTTGCATTTTTGATCTGAATTAATTTACACTTCCAAGTCCATGCTAGAACAGGGGGTCTGCAAGGCAAGTCCTAGTCTCTCTATATATTTTTCTCTCTCAAAGATTACATCATCTGTTTATACTGTGTGTTTTTGTAGCCCATGATGTAACATTACAAAATTTCAGCCATGTGCATCACATATGCAAGGCCAAATGCAGCTGGTTTGTGTGGCGTGCCTGATGTAATGTCAAAAAATTTCATATTATATTTAAAATGACACCTGTAAAAATAATCCTCAATTTGTAATTTAAATACTGTAATACTCAATTATGTGAACTGACAGGAAGTGTCCCAGTGGTTTTGGAAAATAACATTCTTTTATTCATCGACCCTTTGATGCATTTTTAAACAGTCCTAATAGAAGTTCAGATCATGACCCTCTACTTGGAGAGAACAAAGCCAGAGAGGAATAAAAGTTCCTCCTACAACAAGGTAATACCCACTTTACACACACATTTACATTTTGCTAAAGTAACTTCCGCTGTGCATTCTTTATCATTCTTCAAGCGAAGGAGAGATGAAATCTACAGAACTAGCCTTGGTTTTAATTGTATGCTCAGCATATGGCAGCACATGTAAATATATATGCTGTTTTACTGCAAGGGAGAGACTTCCAGGGTTTTTCTATAGTCCACATCAGTAGCAATCAGATTCCATTAATGTGGGAGTGACGATTGTGACTTGGCCATTGAAAAAACTCAGAAGTCTTCCAGATGCAGAAATCAGCTTTGTAAATCTGTGGAACTGTTCCTTAACTATGTCTGTCTTTTTTTTTTTTTTTTGGGGGGGGGGGGGATGGAATAGGGGGAAGCAAGGCATAGGATGTTTATAGGTCATGAATGTGATAGCCTTGGGATTTCTCCCATTGTAAATTATACTCAGTTCCCTAATTCCATGGCATTTCCCTGCAACTATGAGTTTTTAAAAGTTCTGTCATTACCATTGACCTATTTTTTAAAAAAGTTTCTTATACCCGTTTATCAGCTTCTTACTGGGACCCAAATCTAAGAGATTTTTCCTATTTACATTCTCAACATACATTTGCAGAATGCTTCATTTGACTTCTAGAGAGTTGTTTTGTGCCACTTAAATAAACTTTGTTCTTTCCATGTAACCTGAGACCACGCAATAAATGCTAATAAGTTTCCTGAAGAGTAGTGCTCTTTAGACAGCTTATTTTTCATGTCTTCTTTCATGTGTGCCCTTACGGATGACTCAGTCGGTACCACAAGTGCTCTTAACAAAGATAAAATATAAAGAAAACTAAAAGATGCTGATCAAATAATGAAGGACACAGGAAATGCTTCTGAAATAATATTTTGTCTTCAAATTGCACTTCTTTAAGTTTAAATGACCAACATGCTTTTGTTGTAGGTGGAAGGGGAAAAATGCCATATTAAATGATAAGCAACAGCAGACAAATGGTCAGATCTACTGTGAGGCTTAAATCCCAACTCTGTGTTTTTACTACAGCTACATTGTGTCAGTTTTTATGAGTAAGTTTGATTTTTGTATGGATACAGATATTTTTCTGCACCTTGTAAGAGAAATTCAGTAAACTAACCAGCAGAATCTCAGCAGTGGAAGGCTGTCATTGCGGACATCAATATTTTGGGAAGGGGGACACAGCAGCTGAAAGCCTGTAGCAGACAAGGCTGTATTTCCCTGAATGACATAGGCCAACATGGACAGGTTTAGTAGGATGAGTCAATGAATGTGATCTGTGAGATCATGTGGATCTAGTGGCCACAAGGAAAGGGTTTGTGGCCTCTTCACTTGGAAGTACCATCTATGGAAGTTGTATAGGATTGTCTTCACCGCTCAGGGGATGTGTGTGGATTTTACCCTTCCCCCCAGACCCTACATAGCTCTTATGTTAAGGGCCTGTTTCTGTGGACATTGCTCTAGCAGTAGTACATGTGTATGTGTGCATACAAATCCTTATGTGAGCATCTTGGGCCTTGTGTGGGTTGCAGAGGCCAAAATGGCTGACTTCCATATTGTGGGCTATGGCTGCAGAGATAAGTCTGTCCTCCATATTGAAAGACAGGGCCCTGGGCAGCAGGGATTGAGAGTGAGCTGCAGTCAAATTGAACCTCTGGTTTCAGTTGTGTGATCTTTAAAGAAAAATAATGTAGTTACTTAATTATGATTATTTTGTTTAATATGGTGGTATCTAGGGCCAGCAAAGATGTAGTCCTCATTGTACTAGATGCTGTACAGACACTGAGCATAGACTGTCTCCACCCAAAACGGCTCACAGTTCTTGTTGATTTAATGTGAAGAGCCATATATATGGCGGGGCCTTCCTCAATCCATTCCTTCCTCCTCCCCCCCATTTCATGAATAGGAAAAGAAATCTTTCTGCAGACTGTTTGTACTTGAAGACAACAGGAAAGGCAGCATTCGGTTTTTAATGGTTTGTTTTGGTCAGTGGTTCTCAGCCTGTGGTCTGGGGACCCCTGGGGGTCCGTGGAGTTATTGTAAGGGGTCCATGAACACATTGGGCCCCAGTCACTGCCAGCCGGTGGTAGGTGTCCTGGGCTCGATCTGGCCTCAGCCGCTGCCAGCCAAATCCATGTTGGCGAGTGCTCTAAATTAACTGTGTTTCCCTGCGTTGAGCAGCCACACCCCGGATGTGTCCCAGCCCCTTGGGAGAGTAGGTGGGGGCCATGAGCTCCACTGCCCTTCTGCTGCCTGCAGTCAGTCCCCAATAACTGCTATGATCATTTGGGGGTCCACAAAAATTTTTACGTTAAAAAGGGGCCCTCATGCTCGAAAAGGTTTTTGTCTTACATTTTGAAAGAGCTAGTCACTTCAGAATCCCTACATAATATTGTTACTTACCATTTGCTAGTTACAACTGTGCCAGGAAAATCATGGGCTACAAAGACCTATGTTTTTGTATTGTTTCTAGGATCCAAATGCATATGTGGTTGTACAGAAAGAAAGAAAAAGTGATCTTGGATTCGTGATGGATAGTTCTCTGAAATCATCTGCTCAATATGCAGGGGCAGTAAAAAATGGAAGCACAGTGTTAGACACTGCTAGGACCTGGATAGATAAAACAGGCAATATCAAAATGGCATCATGTAAATTCATGGCATGTTCACACCTTGTGTCGTGCATGCAGTTTGCCCCATTTCAAAAAAGATGTACTAAAACTGGAAGAAGTGTAGAGAAGGGCAACAAAAATGATCAGGGGTATGGAACAATTTTCATATGAGGAGAGATTAAACAGGCTGACACTGTTCAGTTTAGGAAGAGATGAATAAATGATGATCTGTTAGGGGAGTATAAAATCATGACTAGTATGGAGAAAGTGAATAAGGAAATGTTATTTACCCTTTCACAGGACACAAGGGATCACCTGGTGAAATTAATAGGTTGAAGGTTTAAAAGAGACACAAGGAAATACTGTTTTGCACACTACACAGTAAACCTGTGGAACTGATTGACAGGGGATGTTATGAAGGCCAAAAGTATAACTGGGTTAAAAAAAAAACCCACTAGATAATCTTCTGGAGTATAGGTCCATCAGTGGCTATTAGCCAGGATGGTCAAGGGCGCAGTTCCATGCTTTAGGTGCCCCTAAGCCTTTGACCACTAGAAGCCAGGATTGGGTAACGGAATATGGATCACCTGATAATTGCCCAGTTCTGTTAATTCCTTCTAAAGCACCTGGGACCAACCACTGTTGGAAGACAGGATATTGAGTTAGGTGGACCACTGGTCTGACTCAGTATGGCCATTCTTACATTCTTATTAAAATCACATAAATTCAGTTGTCACCTTCCTCTTCCCCTTTGTCTGTTGCTTGTTTTCTCAGACGGTAAGCTCTTCGGGGCAAGGAGCACATCTATCATTAGAGCCTGGTCTTGCAGTCTTTTATGCAAACACATTGCTCTGCTCACATGGAGCCCCAGTGATATCAAGTTAAGTGCAGGGACTGCAATTGATACACTTTTCTGTGGGGTGTGCAAAATGGGGTTAGGTCCCTTGCATGTATCATGCCACAGCACATTCACCTAATGGCATGTCCTAATGTAGCCCAGGCTGTTTTTCCAGCTCTGTCTGACAGCAATGCTTGTTTCTTAGCATTGAGAGAGGAGCAGGTGGGAGTTAAGGAGGGTGAATTGAACTGTGCTTTAGGTTTAGCTATGAAATCAGCTTTGTGTTTTGAACAAGGTGAGACAGCACTTCGCTTCAGCTAGTGGAGCCTGTGCACCTGTATAGGGTCCATAGCTGGATGGTCAACTACTCATAGATGCACATTGTAGATATGCTTTTTACTTCAGTAGTTGACACCGCATTTTCTTAAGATTTCCAGGAGAAAATAATTCTGTGTCCAGAGTACAGAATTATGATTGCACCATAAAGTCATATTGAATCTACAGGGGTTCTTTATATTCCCCCTTTAACCCACGTTTATGGTTTTCAGACCTCAGAGCTGCAGGTCATTTTTTACATTTACTATTGAGAGCAGATGTGCCCTATCCCTATCGTATTCTACTAAAAACGGCTGGGTCACAAGAGGTCAAATGCCGAATACCTTTCAATCTCCATTATTATTTCCTCCACTCAATTGCCACAGCAGGAAGACCATAGTCATTAATGTAGACCTTCAGAATACTTGGATATATTACTGCTCAAAACCATTCTTTATCCTTGCACTGCAGACTGCCTGTTCCCACATTTTGTAATCCTTTCCAGTGCACACCTTTGTACCCTCTGTAGTCTAGTTCAGGAACATCTTACTATTGCTGTTATCATAGCTTCTAAGAGATGTAGTCCTGGACCAGGACCACCTTGTGCTCGGCATTGCACAAACATAACAAAAAGATGGTTCAGGTCCCAAAAAGCTTATTTTCTAAAAAATAAGGTGAGAAATGAAAGATGAACAGAGGTAGATAGGGGAGCATAAAGAAACAATGAGGCAATATTGGCCAGTGTGATAGACTGTTGTCTTGAGTAGTCTGTTTGTTGAGAAATTGTTTGTAGGCTTCCTGGCAGATGCCATTCTGTTGCAGCTCCAGGGGAAATGTCATTGGAAAACTGAAGGAGTTTGATTTCAGAGCCAAAAAAAAAAAAAAGGTTCTCTGATTTCCTTGTGTCTTTTTGGAAATAGGAAGGTTAAGGAACATGTGATTAATGCACTCAGTCCTACCGGAAGAAAACACAGCTCACTAATGTGTTTACCTATCTATCATCTCTGTTGATGCAATAGCTCATGGGGGCAACTTTAATTTTTGCATGCAACATTTGCTGAAATAATTCATAGTTAACTTAAAAAAATCTGTTTTTGAAAAAACCGTTGTTCTCTAACTCCATATAATAGTTTAGAGGATTATTGATATTTTTTCATGCTTGACAGGTGGAAATTGGATACTTGTTTAGATCAACTATTCAACACACATTATTTCAGTGGTGGGGAGGAGGTTATTTTTTTGGGGCAGATGCCTAATGAGCAGTAAGGCACCACATTCTAAAGATAGGGGATGGGAAGTATAGCTGAGATAATTTAATTAATCAATTACATTCATCACCAAAATAAGTGAGTATTTTGCCATCTGTCTGTTATGCCTTTAGGAGTGTAGCAAACTGGAAAGGTTTCTTCTCTTTGTTTCAGTGTAGTTGTTCGAGTTTCTAAATGAATCAGAAATTGGGTACAGGAAGCAGCCTGAAAACTTTCCCAATCTGGAAAGACAATGTGGGTACCAGAAGTCTCCTGGACAGGAGAGTTCTAGTATGCAAGGACACTAATAGTCTTGCAAACAGGCTTCCTTAGGCACGAGGTCAGTCTTGTATACTTCACTCTCAAGCAATGGTTTTGGGGGGCTGTTGGAAACCATCTCTATGAAGAAATGGTACCAAGTCCAAAGCGGTCAAAATCAGCACTTGCCACTTCATCCCTTCCTCTAAATATCCAAGTCACCTAGTATACGAAACATACAATGCTATGAGTCCTTGTGGGGAAAATGGTCAGTTTAGTTGCTGTTGACAGGATGGTTATTACTATACTCAGAAAATACAATATCATACAAAGCACACTGCAGGTTTAAAGATATCTTCAGCCAACAACTCATGCTGATCCCTGTGCCAACCTGTTCTCCCTGACCTTCAGCTGTGCCAGCAGCCTCCTCAGCTTGAAAAAAAAAAAAGTGGCTGCCATCTTGAAATTCAGAGGTGGCCAGGCTGGGGGGGGGTGTCTTCAGGCATGCCACAGAAGGAAGCCACCTAGAAGGGGCTGCTGCTCAAAGGAGTCGCTCAGGGTAGCTTTTTTCCATGGCGTGCTTGGGGGCCCCCATCCCAGCTGCAGTGGAAAGGAGTCACTGCGGGTGACTTTTTTCCATGGCATGTCTGGGGACCCCCGTAACAGTCATTGCCAAAAGGAGCTGATTCCTGAGACCTCTTTCTACAAAATGCTTGGGAGTCCCTCCCCAGGCATACTGTGGAGAGGAGCCAAACTGGGTGGCTTCTTTCCATGGCATTCCTAGGGACCTCTGTCCCAGCCACTGCTGAAATGAGCTGCTCCAGAAGGCTCCTTTCCATCACATCCCTGGGCATGCTGTGGAGAGGAGCTGCTCCAGGTAGTTTCTTCAGTGGCAGGAGCAGCTCAGTGCTGCCCAAGAGGGGGCCGTGTGCAGCTCTGAACAGGCTCATTTGCCACTGTCGGGATGCGCACTGGGGTTTGCTGGCCCCTACTTTGATTAGTTGATTCTGATGGGAAGCGTAGTCTAGTGCAGTGGTTCCCAACCGGTGTGCTGTGGTAACCCCTTTGATGTGCTGCCAGTGGTGCCAGACATGGCCCCGACCATGGTTGGGGGGCTGCCAACAATGGCAGGATCCAGCTCTGTCTAGGGGGCTGCCCATAGCGGCAGGGTCCGGGAGCTGCGAGCAACCACGTGGAACGGTATGCTGCGGTAGAAAAAAAGGTTGGGAACCATTGGTCTAGTGGCTAGAGTAACATAAACAAGGAGTCTGGTGGCACATTTAAAGACTACTGGGTTTATTTATCTCATGAGTTCCCAATCTTTAAGCACCTGACTTTACTCCCACAAAAAACCCATGTGATAAATACATCTGTTAGTCTTTAAAAGTGCCACAAGACTCCTTGTTTGTTTTGCTGAGCTAGACTAACATGGCTACCCCTTTGGAAAGAGTAAATATAGTTTCAGAAATCCCTAGATTCCAAGGCCAGAAGGGATCGCTGTGACCATCTTGTCTGTGACCTGTGTTATACAGGCCAGAATGTGCCCAAAATCATTCCTAGAGCACACGTCTTTAAACATCCTGAATTTAAAAATAGTCAGACACAGAGAATCCATCATTACTTGCCTAGGAAGGAGTACTGTGGAAAGGGATCTGGTTGTTGTAGTGAAAAACAAGCAAAATATGAGTCAACAGTGTAACACATTCTGGGATGTATTAACAGGAGTATTGAAGTAAGACATGAGAAGTAATTCTTCTGCTCTACTATACCCTGATTAGGCCTCAGCTGGAGTTTTGTATCCAGTTCTGGGTGCCTCATTTCAGGAAAGATGTGGACAAATTAGAGTAAGTCCAGAGAAGAGCAACACAAGTGATGCAAGGTCTGAAACACTTCACTTATGAGGGAAGATTGAAAGAGCTGGGTTTGTTTAGCCTGGAAAAGAATAAAATGAGATGGGACATAACCTTTTCCAAGTACATAAGAGGTTGTCTCAAGGAGGGAGGGGAAAAAAATTGTTTTCCTTGTCTGCTGATGATAGGATGAGAAACAATGGGCTTAAATTACAGCAAGGGAGGTTTAGGTTGGACATTAGGAAAGAATTCCTAGCTGTCGGTATGTCTAACTAGAATAAGTTGCCTAGACAGGTTGTGGAATCTCCATCATTGGAAGTTTTTAAGAGGAGGTTAGAGAAGGTCCTGTCACAGATGGTTTAAGAGGGTATTTGGTCCTGCCAAGAGTGAAAGGTATTGGACACAATTACCTCTGAGTCCCTTCCAGTTTCTGTGGTTCTATGATTCTATGTATTCTAATCCTTAAATTAGTCTTGGGGCTCTTCTCTGATCCCCTTCTGACTTATCAATGTCTATCTGAAAGTGTGGGCATCAGAACTGAACACAATATTCCATGAGCGGTTGCATCATTGATACTCTCTTTCTGACCAATGGCAGGTCAGCAATAATGGACAGGCTGTGACTGATAACCCTGAAATTCCAGTTGGTATGGTGGTTACAAGAGTATCCTGATCCTGCTGTGTACATTCTGGTTCACTAAAAATATTGTGTGAGGTCTTAAATGAAACCTACAGTCATGCCGATCAACAGATCATTGTGAAATGTGTGTACTGATATTATATAAGGAGTTATATATGTATGCTGAAAATAAGTTATTAAAGTGTATATCAAAGTAGAGTTGACAAACAGATTTTCCATCAGATAAAAGCTGTTTCTTCTTCTGTCTCTTGGTCTTCACATAAATTAAACATTCTAAGCCAACACAGTGGAAATTCCATTTACATTGAAATGTGCTATGAAATAAACAGGGAAGAAGCAGGCCTCAGATAAAAGAAATATTTTATTGTTCACACTGTCTCTGAGTTTGAACAATAAATGCTGGGGAAATAGAGATGGTGAATTGACATCTCTTTATCCTTCACCCAGAAGTAATTGGGCAGTGATTACATTCATGGCTGAAATTCTGCAGAGGTCTTTTGGATAAGATAAACTTGTCTAGACAGAAACTTAGGCTCTTAGCTGAAGTTTAGTCTCTAGAAATCGTGTTATGATTTTGTTTTAAGTGTAACGAATTTTGAATCCATTATCTTTTCTCACTGTCTCTTGAACCTTTGATAACGAACTCACTCTTGTCTTCACTATTACTATTGATCAGAGCCGCGGTATTATACAAGGAGCTGAGCCTGATTTGAATTGTACCAACTGGCGTATACACTGTAACTTTGGGGACGGCAGGCTTGGTATTGTTTTTAGTGGATAAGAAGTTGGGTATTAAAGCAGAACGCTTCAAAGAGACTTAGGGAGTGGAATTCGGCTATTACCTTTAGGGCAAAGTTAAGGGCCTGGAAGAGAGTGCTTAAGTGGTGGACAGACTGGTGGTATCAAAGAGCTGACTTTTGTTAAGCACAAGCAAAGGAAAAGGGACAACCAGGGGGCTCACAGTCCTGGGTCCCCTGGAAACTATCACACAGGTCTCTAATTTACATGACCACAACTAAAATAAGAAAATAATTAGAAAGTTTATCAGCAGATAATAGATAGCTAGGTAGAGAAGAAAGATGGTCCCAATGGCTAGGGGGCTAGCCTGTGATTCCAGTTCCAATTTGCTTCAGAGTTCCTGTGTGACTGTATGCAGATCACTTTAGCTCTTGATATCTCAGTTACTCTGATTTAACAAAAGGGAAACTGGGAAGCCCAGTCTCTCAGGGTTACTGTGAGGAAAAATACATTTGAGTATGAGGTGCTCAGACACAGTAATGGGGGACCATGTAAGTACCTCATACAGAGAGTTGAACTGTGTATTCAGCAAATGTCTCCAAAACAAGGTTTTTATTAAATTAAGTGTAAAGTCCCTAGAATAGGGATCAGGGATTGGGGCCTCTGTGCATATTGTAATGCATAGGTAATAATTATAATGAATGAATTTTAAGTTTGCTCATCCATCTCCTCTATAGATTCAGCCATTTGTTGATTTCATTTACCTGATGCATCTTGTAATTAACCATGATTTTAAGTTCTTTGAGTCAAGCACTGTGTTTATTTTATGATATGTTGAGCAGTGGACATTACAGTGTGACAGCAATCTGGATTACAATTTCTGAGTGCAATGGTAAAACAAATATTAAAAATAATAATTGCATGTCACTGGGGGATACCAACTGAAGTCCAAGAGAGTTGAGGGATGGAATTTTCAAGAAGCCTAAGTGAATTAGATACCCAGATCATATTGAAATTGAATTGGATTTCCCCATTGGAATTGATTCTAATTATGTATGTTGTGAGTTTAGGGCAGGGGTCTCAAATATGCAGCCCGCAGGCTGCATGTGGCCCCTAAAGGTATTTCCCGTGGCCCACAATGACACCATTGTTACCAATATTTGCAATACCGTTGTATGAAAAGGTTTTAGTGGTGCGGCCCTCAGGCTAACGCACTAGTCCTCACGTGGCCCTCATGGTGATTAGAGTTTGAGATCCCTGGTTTAGGGTGTGTCAGCACTGGAGAGAACAGTTGTCACTTCCTGCTCAAACAAACCTATCTGAGTTAGCTCTTGCTGAGCTAACACACTCAAATTTAAAAGTGTAGTCATAGCGATGGAATGGCAGAATGGGCTACCTCACCCAAGTGGGTACTTGGGACAGCTAGGTCTCTCACTGCTGGCACGAGAATGACTCCATTTTTGTGTTTAGCATGCTAGCTCAGCTGATTAGATCTAGTTTGAGTATAAATACTTTAGTGGTAGTTTACACCTTCCAACTCCTGTGGAGACATACCTTCTGAGCTGTGGGACCAGGTCCTCAGCTGAAGTAAATTGCTAAAGCTCCATTGATTGCAATAGAGCTATGCCAATTTACACCAGCTGAAAATCTGGCATATATTCTTTATCCATATGCACAATTGAATTTGGTCCAATTTCTGTCTTCACATGCTCTGAACTTCCATTGCAGCCAATAATAGCTGTGCTTGTGCACTCTGGGGAAGGATTAACTGAATTTTTGATGTTGATGGAGTCATGTGAACAGATCTATGCCAAGATATGGCCCTTGTTCTGGCAGGGAATCCAAAAAGAGGGTATCCTGATGCTGCAATTAGAGTTCCAAACTCCATTCAGTGCCAGCATCTGCTCAGGCGTGTGTTCTTTTTAAAAAACTTACGTGACTTTCTGCAGTAAGTGAATGGGAAAACATTTCAACAGAACGTTTCTTTCTTTGATATGTAAAGGGCTATCTAGGGAGAAATCTGAGATATACATTATACACACACAAATCTGGGATGTCATTTCAGTTACAGCAACACAGAAGAATTTTAAACTATAGTTCAATGACAGGATTCTTGAATTACAATGACAAATGCTAGAATATGATTGGCTAAGATTTTGCAGCAAAGGACAAAGTCAAGCCTCTGAATATACCCATCATCAGAGGCACCTCAGGGAATGCTGACAGCTCCATTTGGATCATCAGGATATGAATCCCATGGCAGGGGTTCTCAACAATATTTGTGTCATGACATGGTTGGTGTTGTCCCCAAAATGCAGGACAGAGCACCCTCCCCGTTGAGGCTTCCCGCTGCTGCAGAGAGTTTCAGTGGTAGCACTAATCCCCCACCACAGCAACAGCAGGCTTCAGAGGCTCCATGGCTCAGGGGATTTCAGAGATTTCACTAAACCCCTGCTGTCACCATAGCTCCAGGAAGCAGAGCAAGCTCTCATGGCCAGAAGAAACCTGCCTCCAGGCAATGACCCCAAGCAGGAGTGTTTTTTGCAGTGGGGGCGATTCTTCTGTCTGTGGGTCACCTCTGGGCAACACACTCAACCATGTGCCATGACACACTGATATGTTGTGCCACAGCAGTTGAGAACTGCTGTCCTGTGGGATAGTCATAGAATAGTTGTTCCTTCCTTTGGCAAGTATGGTATATTGAAACACTTATTGATATATTTTGATGGTAATGTGGAGGTATTCAGTTTGCAGTTAAGTCTGTAAAATTGAAAAATAATTTCTTTTAGATTTTGAGTATTTTAAAGTTATTTTAAAAAATAGTCAGTTTGAATTAAACTGTCTCAAAATACCATTTTGAAAATATCCATATGAACCATTTCAAGTTTTTAGATTTTTTTCCCCCTAAATGAACAATGTAGTGAAAACACTCCAAAATCATGAATTTTTTTGGGGTCTCTTAATCTGCATTTTATGCCAAAAATAGTTTTGGTTGAAGTTTTTTGCCTATTTCTAGGTACAGGTTCTACGCTAGCCTTCAAGGGTCATGAAAAGTCCATAGCACTGGCACCTCTCAGAGCGCAAACTTCTGAAAAGAATGCAAGATTGTAGTTCCTCTCATTCATAGAATAATTAAGTGCAAAGGAGAGCAAATTGTCTTTCTTCATATCTTATACAGTGAATTGCACGCTGATTGTGCTTATTAATTAATAACACTACTGAGCAAACAGTAGACCAGGCTGAAATTATTTTTCTCTAGAAAATTTTGACGAAATCAACAAAGCATTGTTTTATTGAAATTTTCCATAACAACTTTGGCTTTTCAGTACAAAATCAAACACTAAAAATTATGTTTGCAAATGCAATCACAGTGTATCATGGGATAAACTGTCCATGGGTCTCGGGCTTGAATTCTCCTGGCTGGACTACATTGCTGTTGATGCACTCCAGTCCCCTCTGCTTGCAGAGTAACCACAGTGCATCATGGAACTCCATGTGATTCATGTGATTCATGGGAGCTGTAATCTGACTTGGGAGCCCAACCCATAAATGAAAATGGGGATATGAGGCATTCAAAAGACCCAAATCACATAATTACTGTTGCAGTATTTCTTGATTTAGAGTTTCTGTTTTGGCTCAAAGTTTGTTTTTGTCTGAAAAATGAAAAGTCTATTTTTGATAAGAAAAAAATTTTCTACCAAAAGACAGACATAACTTGCAAAATACTTAGTTTGATCAATTTTCTGTTGAAACAACAGTTTTGATGGAAAACTTTTGACTGCCCCTACTCAACGGTCTTCTATTGTCTGAGAGAAATAGAGAAATGACTTGCTAGAATCCCAGACCCATGCTGTGACCTGAAAATTGCCTAAGACTCTCTGGAGTTGTGGCTTATATTCCACATGTAACATCTTCACAGATTTGTTATAGATGATAATATGGCAAAAAAAAAAAAGTCTTCTCTACCACTGATACCATTGAGAGTTCTGCTTGAGGCAGAACAGTGGAATGATGCAAGTGAAGAAGACTAACTCTCGATTAAGTTATAGTACTGTACTCTTATCTATTTCATCTTTTGTGTCTTCATTAATCAGCCTCAGTTTCTTTTATACTTACTTTGTCATATGTGTGCACACTGATGTATAGATCCCATTTTCAACTCTCTAAAGAAAAGGGACTACTCACTCACAGAGGTTAGTGCTACTGCAGGCCTCAATAAGGTGAAAGGTCCTTGCTCCCCTGGAGGACTGACACATTATGACGGCTTCATTTGATTAAAAGAGGATGTTGATCATTAGTTATGACCCAAATTTCTTTTTTTCTGGCAATCATTCAAAGTGTTCCCAGATGCCCATGAAGCTGTTTGTTACCTGCAAATAAAACATATCTTTATCATAAGGACATTAATGTTAATGAGTAATATCGAAATGTACCATGCGCCTTTCCCAGGCCTTGTTGCAGTTGATGGATTGAATGATGGAGGGGAAACATATGCTTTCCAGATTGAACCCAAACAGCTCACTTATTTGGAGTCCCTGTGCCTTCAAGCTGCAGCCAAACAGAGAATAAATGGCATAGTATTTGTCATCCACTTGGGGTTAATTATTGAGGTTTAGAGGTAAGTAGCTACACCAGTGAAGGTTACCAGTTTTGTTCTTTAATGGATGGTTAAGAGTACTGAGAGAGCAAAAACAGGAGGGAGTAGGCCAAATACATATAACTTGGAGATTTCTGTCCAATGAAACCTGGGCAACAACACATGAGGTCAAATGTTCAGCTCAGAAAATAATATGCATACATGCTTTTTTTTGTTCATGTTTAATATAATTGTATTAGGAATGGGTACTCCCCTCAGGGTTAACATTAAAGAGCACTGACAGAGGAACAGGAAAGTCTTTGGGTTTTTTATAGTTAGCGCCATAGCTGACCTGTAGCTGGTACTGACTCGGAAAAAATGAGTATTGTTCCCTGAAGGACTCCTGTCAACCTTGAGCTCTAGATTTACAAGAAAGGAATCTTCCATCTGTCATACAGGACAGAGTTAGGATACTGGTCCCTGGAGCCCTTTGATTATGTGATGATGTTTTAAGGAAATTAGCTGATGGCTGCGATAGGGAAAGAACTTGCTTTGAGTTTGAAAATTAGACAGATTTTTGTTTCATGAAACATGTCTTTTAGCGGGAAACTGAAGAAAGATAAGGTCAAGAGGGGCGGGTTGCAGCAGGGTGACAGGAGTCTATGGCTTAAAATACAGTTGGATTTAGCTATATATTTCTGACTTGAAATTGGGCATTTGAAAAATCAGTAAACTTTTCATGTGATCTTAATAGACATGCCATTTTCACTTGTACAAAAAACAACAACAAAAAACCCTTTTCGTATTGGCTAGATCCAAAGGGGGCAGCCATGTAAGTCTAGGTCAGTAAAACAAACAAGGAGTCCTGTGGCACTTACAGACTAGCAAATACATTTATTGCATGAGCTTTCAAAGTATCTGAAGTAGGATTTTCTCCTACAAAAGCTCATGCAATAAATGTATTTGTTAGTCTTTAAGTGACACAGGACTCCTTGTTTCTTTTAATATTGGCTAGTATTATAAGTAACACCAGAAGAAAAGCTTTCAGTCTCTGACTGTTGAGTCACGTGGGTGAATTTTAAGACTCCTTGTGCTAGATAGTATCATCTGAAGTAGTGGATGTCTCCTTGGAGTTTAACACAGGGTTTTTAATCTGATTGGGCATCTCGGACCCAATTCTGCAACCCTTGCTCATGTTAATAGTACTTACACAGATAGTCCATAAAAGTTGTTTAGGATTCCAGGAGGGAGCCCCTCTGATACCTTGTGGGTCATATGGTCACATGATATGCATGGATATTAAAGAAGAGCAAAGATTTTTGTTCTGTTTAATGTGTAGGTTCACTTTTGGGTAGTGACATGATATGGTGTTTTATATCTTAATTTGGTGTGAGGCTGTTTTATACTGGTACATTGCACATTGAGTTCAAGTTACTTTTAGTTGACTCTTCAGTTAACCTTTCTGTGGTCCTGTTAATGCATTTGTCCTGTCTGGTTGGTTATATTTTTATACTGAAAATACTGCAAAATACAAATTCCACCTTTCCTGTCCCATCCTTGACTTAAAATCAATAGCATTGTGGAGCATTGTAGTCATTGTCTGATTCTATTTTTTTCAGATGTCAGATTTGATTGGTGCAGTTTCAGCCTTTTCTGCATCATTTAAAGTCAAACTTTTCCACAGAGATGATAACTTCAATTGAACTCCCTGAAGGCTTATTTTAGGGGTACAAATTCAACAGCATTAGCTCTGAGGGGCGTCTTCAGGAAATGTAAAATAAGCACACACTCGTGCTGCCCTGCAAAGTAAACTTCCCAGGCTGTAATCAGAACTTTAATTTCAACCATTACATTTTTTTTTTTGGTCAAATTGCAGGTGAACTGAGTTCGCTGTCTCCACAAAGGAGAGGCACATATAATAGATCTATTGAAGCCTGTTAACTCCATCTTTTCTGTACATTTAAATCTAAAAAAAAAGTCAGTGCTTAAAAAAGCAATGATTGTGAAGAAAATAGCTGACCAGACTGGCAATTGGCATCATTTTATTGTCTAGATCCTTAGCTGAACAGTTGAGCTATCCTAATTAACACCAGGTGGCTCAGCAATAACATACTCCTAGAAAATTCACTGTAAGAATAAAAAATAAAAAAATGGTTTTTAGTATTAAAATGGAATTTATTTTCAATTAATTTCTTCCTCACGAGTTGGGTTTTGGAAGGCATAAAACTTCTGGGTAATAATTTTTCTTAGCCCAGTATATTAGCACATGTGATCCTTATGTTTGTAGTTTCTGTATGCCATATCAGGGGTACTAGAGATGTGGTAAATAAACCACTGGAGATATGCTTAGACACTCCAGCTATGGAAGGCTCATGCCTGCTTGTCCAATATATACACATTTGCATCTCTTGTTACTTAGTGTATTTACCCACAAAATGATTTGAGTCACTACAGGTGCGGGCATGCTCAGCATTTGTAGCAGAGTAGGTGCACGAACAGTATGCAGCATAGACTGTGTCAACAGTCTTTAATGTTGGCCAATAAGTGGTTGTCTCAGTTGAAGAACTGGGCAGAAGTAGATGATCATAGATGAGGTTTGCTGCTACTTCTTTGAGAAGACCCAAATGCCAGCATTCAGTAATTTCCTTTCTACCCTAGGGATTCTTATGTTGTGCTATTCTGATTGAAACTGTAAATCATGGATTTTTTTTTTTCTAGTAATTGTGAATTTTTTTTTAAAGTACCATGTTGAAACAAAAATTTCACTGAAAGGTTAAAAAATAATGTTCGCTTAGGTGGAACAAAATTTTTTTTTTGTTTTGGCATTTTTCAGAGCAAAGCATTTCAACTTCAGCTGTTTAAAATGTTTTGAATTTTTTTTGAAGTGTAATTAAGAAAAATTCAAAATGAAAAGTCACTTTGAACGGAAACATTTCATTTGGAAAATATCAAAGTGAAATTTTATGATTCTTTTCAGAAAATTTTTAGGTTCCTTTTTTTAATCAAAACAATTTTGTAAAACCAACAGAAGTACATGGTGTTTCAGTGTTGATGAATTTGCATTTTTTGTTTAAAAAAAAGTTGCAGCTGAAAAATTTCACCCAGCTATAGTTAGGAACCAGAATAGGTACAGTATTTCACAGCAAAAGAGTTATAGTTTAAAGGGCCATTGCAAAGGAATCTGAAATGTTGCCATTATTGAAGAGGACTTCCATTCTTTTTCGTTATTGTCTATAATAAAATAATAATAGAGAACATATTTGGAAGAAAACATCTGACAATTTTTGGGAAGCAACTGGAGGGAAGCATGATAGGTTGGACTCACATTTACTCATTGAAGATAATGTCCTAAAATCAAAATCCATTGTGGTAAAAAGAAACTGTAATGCACCATTATCCAAGTGAAGGCTGCTGTCTATGCAGTTTCCAGTGGGGTAGTTCTACATTTCCACTACTTGCCCCCTGTGTTCGAGGATGCAAAGGCAGTTTTTTGTCTTGACTGTAAACAAATTCAGTGGCAGGCGTGGGGTGTCCCCAGCCAACAGATGTGTTCATCCACTCATTCCTAGAGAGAACATTTTTTCTTTTATGAGATGGAGTAAGCAAGCTACGGGCTATCCACAATGCCATAATTCTGTGAACAGATCTTCAACTCTGCTCAGGCATAGGTGATCACTATACCCTTTTTTGACCAATCCATGAAGGACGTAAATCCTAATCCTAATATTATAAGATAAGATTTTCTTATGTTTTAAATGTTAGTGACATTGGATACATGAATTATTCACGGTGAGTAATTTATTTAATGAATTTTGTCTCTTTCGCTATCCATCAACAGATTATGATTTCTGTGAATAATATGAATTGTGTTGGTTTGGATTGATTGAATGTATAAGTACCTCTCATGTTTCTATTCCCTGGATGGATGAATAATTTCATGAAAACTTTTTTTTTTTTTTTAATTTCTGTACAATCCTACTGGAGTTATGCTTGTTATAGTTTGCAGGATTCTTCCAGAACAGTAGAGTTTCCAATAAAATTTGATAACAGGTGCTGAAGGTGAGCTGAAATTACACTGCTGGGAAAGGGGCATGATTTCACAGCAGTTAATGGAGTTGCCTGAAGTTTACATCAGCATAAGTGAGATCAGAATATGACTCAGGATGTTGAGAGTCACTCACCCAGGGCTGGATTAAGAAGTCCCAGGTTGCATACTTCCTTCGCCATCAGCCCCCACCCCGGACTTGGGACTTCTGCACCACATTAGCTTGGGGATGGTGTGGTGAGGGGTCTGGGTCCTGGGGCCAGAGGCTCCACTTTGCAGTGCTCCTGCCCTGCCCCGCTCTGCTCCTTGACCAGCTGTTCTGGCCACAGGGATGGGACCAGCTGATGTGTGGGGCAGCCCTGCCCATGGAGCACAGCGGATACAGGCCAGCCTGCCCCTTTCTTGGAGGCAGACCAGCTGACCTGGGGGTGGGACAGGAGTGCCACAGAGAATGGTTTCTGGCAGCAGAGTCCCACTTCCATAGTGGCAGCAGGGTCCTACCGGTGTTCCCAAGGCCCAGCCAGCACTGTGCCAGACTGAACAGGGTAGCGGGCCAAGATCAGTGCAGGGGCATTAAGGGCTGCAGCCCAGGCCCCTCCCTCCCACCTTTAGCATGGGGTCTGGGGCTGCAGCCCCTAAATCCCTTGCATTGGTCTGGCCCTGCACTCATCACTGAAAAGAACAGTGAAGCAAAGAGGAGATTCTCAGTCTTATTATAAGGGAGAAATTCTTAATCAAATCTTGGGAGATAGTAAGTGTATTTTGTGAGGAACATTTAGCAAAATAGCTGCAATAGATCTGGCAGGAAAGGCCGGAGTATATATTTAACCTTGACTGTAATGTGCAGCAAAGTGTTGTTGCGGGGAGAAGAAAACTCACCTCCGATAATAGGCTTAAAATAGCTCTTAACTGCAAGCTCTTGGGACCTGCATTGTTCTAGAAGCTGAAAGCTGTCTGCTTTCTCTAGACTTTGTGTGTTGGCGGCTTATTTTTTTAAACAATATTTTAGTAATATTTTTGTACCTCATGTTTGTCAGAGTTGTTAAGATTGGAAGCTGTGTGTCTTTAGTTAATCTAAAGTGGTAGTTTTGACTACTTAAAGGGTATGGAAGATGTTTATCACCTGTTTATCCAAAGAAATAAAGACTTCTTTCCATCTTATATAGTGCAGTGAAGATCTGGGAAGTTGTGAGAGTGTCCATGCAAGAGTTCAGATCTGCTTCCATCTACTCACCTGCCCAATTGCTGTTAAAATTGGATGCTGTCTGGTTACTTCAGCTACACAGCAGCTATTGAAATATTGAGTCTCATATTGGATTCAACTCCGTACACAGTCTTTAGCTATACATACATGATTTTATTGTGGACTAATTTCCTAATAAGTGATATTTTTGCATTGTATTCATCTTGTTGTAATATTCTCTATACAAGGGCTAAACCATTCTTAAAAAAAAAAAAAAGAATTTGACTACATCTACACAAGAGGTTCTTAGCCAGCAAGGAATTGAAGAAGTGTCAGCTGATGTGTAGCTAGAGGTTGGCACAATGACAAAAAATAAACACCCATACACTTGAATGTCAAACTCTTTGGAGGAGGAGGGATTACTTTCAGTATACCTATATAATGCTCAGGTCAGGACAATTGGCACTGAATACTCACTACACAACAAATTAATAATAATAATAATAATAGATCCAAATATTTGCATTAGATTTTTTAAAAGTGTTTCTGGGAATGATAATTCCACTTGTCTCAACTCAGCCTGATTTTGACATAATCAGAATTGTGCCTGGGAGTGTTTACAGCATTTATTCATATGAACTGATTATGCAACAGCAGAGCTTTATACTGTGAACTGGAGAAGACGATGTTGCTCTGTCAAACTGTTTGCCCTTTTAAATTTACTGTATTGCTCTTTATTAAAAAACAATGTCCTAGACACAGTGCTTTACATCCAAAGGACTCAACGTAGATAAGTATTATCCACATTTTATTTCTTAAAGACATTGAAGCGCAAAGAAGGCATGTTTGTCTTGAGGTGACACAGCAAGTCATCGGCAAGGTTGACGAAGAGTCATTGGAACAAAGCCAATGTAAACCAGCTGAGGTTCTGGTCTAATTGTTTGTTTGTTTTCTGTCCTTTGTACTATTTAGTGGACTATGCTACTACCTGTTCAAGGTTGTGGGGGAGGAAAGGAGGTAAAGAATCTATCAAAGTAAGCTGCTTTTAAGTTAATGTGATCTTGTATTTTGTAGGCTTTAATTTGACATTGTATCAGCACTAATTTTTTTAAACACAGTGTTAGTATGTTAATTGTTTTGTGATGTGTGATGGCTTTATTTTTTATATATAATATGCCTAGCAGGATAGGCGCTTCACAGACACAGAGCAAAGACGTTCTCTGGGCCAAAAATTTTACCATCTAAGGCCTAATCTGCTCAGATAGCAGGGGCATTGCTGGTGGCTGGCACACAGGGCATGTGCCCCGAGTCCCAGCGCCAGTGCCCTGAATGTCTGCGGCAGCCTCTGCCTTTCCCGTCCTCATCACTGGCTGGAGATCTGGGGCCCACTTGCCAGTGGTGGTGCTTGCCTTTCCCAGTCGCGGTGGTGCCTGCTGCTCCCAGCCCGGTCCCTGGCTGGGAATTTTGGCTGGGCCACCTGCGGTGGCATCTGGCTCTTGTGTCCCCATCCCCAGCCGAGGATCCAGGGCCAGGCTCTCAGCGGCAGGAGCCTGAGGCCGCATTGGGCCTGGGCAGAGAGTCGGGGCCTTGGCGGGTGGGTCCTGTGACTAGGGAGTGGGGCCCATGCCTGTGCCCCGGGTCTTTCCCCAGGGCAGCAATGCTCCTGTCAGATAGTGGCATATTTGCTGCCATCAGTTCTGTCTTTCTGGTTTGAATGAATGGTCAGTGAAGACCCACTTGGAAATCAATGCAATAAGTTCATACCCTCCAGAAGAGTATCACTGAGTTGAGGGGAGGGCATTGCCACGGGACACAGTGCAGTGGAGACACCGCGGTAAGTAGGCATTAGGAAGTCGAAGGGAGATACACAACTTATTTTACATAGCTTGCATATCTCCCTTTGACTGCTGCTGAGTTCAGCGGCTAATGAAGACCTGGCCTAAGTCTAAAATTGGACACCAGATACATACAGAAAGACAGGGGAGTATAAATAAAAATGAGACAATATTGGTCAGCCTGACCCATCTTAGCACACTAGGACCTAGCCATTCTCAAGTTTTCTGGTGCAATGCAGATTAAGAAGTGAATCAGAAATGCCAGACTTCACTGATGTCAAATGAAAGTAGAAGTGAAAAGAAATGAGCCACGTAAGTATTGGAATATAGTTAATTTATTATAGCAGGGCTATGCTTTGGCTCTAATCCCTTGTCCAAAAATCAGAACCAGATTGCTGAAACCCACCTGACAGAATCAATCTGTTTCATAATTACCCATGGGTTGATATTTTTGTTTACTTTACCTTACAGTAAATACTGCTCTCCTCTTTGTTTATGACCTATTTAAATAATGCAAAAATCTTGAAGAAATTACGTTCTTAATAAAGTCCCAGTGTCTACCTGCTTTCACCTTCCACAGTAAAAGCCAGTGCATCAGCCCCCCAAGAGTAAATGTGTTGTGGAGGGGGGAGGAAGAAACTAATATGCTGATAAGATTGATGGTTGTAATGATGTTCAGTTTTAAGTTGCAGGAAGTGATTAGAAAACATTGGTGTTTTTTTTTCTTTTTCTTTTTTTTTTAAACACACAGGTCAAGTCTGTTGGAAAAGATCCTTCAGTCACATTGGTCATTGATAGAAGTTTGAGTCCCAATTATTATTCCCCGTTTATGGGTGCCCTGGAAGTGGACAGAACTCAAGGAGCTTTTTTCCATCCCTCAGACCATATGGGCAGCCATAATTTGTCTAGAAATGAAAGGTACGTGAATGGCTAGGGCTGCCTGGATTTCTTATGGACCAAAAGGAGGTGTGCCTTGGCAGGGTGAGGACAAAATTATGCACTTTGTGCACTGGCAGAAGATTACAGGGGTGAACAGAGATAAACATCTTTTCAGTATAGCAGATCCCCAACAAACACTGTGAACCCCACATGCATGACATTGCTTCTTGGACAGAGAAGTTCCTTCTGTTCCTCATTAGGTAGCAATAA
Source organism: Podocnemis expansa (assembly GCA_007922195.1). Lineage (NCBI taxonomy): Eukaryota > Metazoa > Chordata > Testudines > Podocnemididae > Podocnemis > Podocnemis expansa. The sequence continues at coordinate 12,169,017 of ML682040.1, read as the reverse complement.
GTATTGCAGGTTTTTCAGCATGTGCATATCTTTGGTTTGGAGAAAGGAATCTATAGGCAATGCTCATAATTCAAGTGTGGGGATGAAGGGCCATGATAACCCTTACCATGTATAATAAGAAAATCACCATTTATGAGACCTTACAGAACATGGAGGCAGTCAATATTCAATTTTTTTGTTTTGATTTTGGTTCCTTATGTGTCTTCACAGCCAATAAGAGAGTAATGATTTGACTATAGTAAACTTATTCAGAGCTAGCCTGTTGTAGCTCACTGCTGCCTTTCTGGTTGAGACTCTTCCTTTTAACTGAGAAAAATGGGGTACTGTGAAATATCAGGGGAAAACAAATACAGTAAAAGAGAGCAAAGAGTCCCTAAGCCAGTGACTATGTTTATAAGTGATTCAGAAAGCAGCCAGGTAACAAGAGCTTAAAAAAAAAAAAGTATTATTGTGCAAAGAACATTCAAAAACTTCTCATTTTAGCTGCTTCTGTATCTCTGAAGGAGGATGTAATCACAAAACCAGCCCAAGACACTTTGTACGTTAAAATAACACCTTTACTTTTGGAAGATATTGCTGAAATGCAACAAAATAGCCTAAATTGGAACTTTGAAAATTTGTCCCCTTGCATTCAGATCATGCCAGGTCGCATGATGAACAACTTTGTTTCACTATAATAAACAAGGAGTCCTGTGGCACTTAAAGACTAACAAATTTATTTATCGCATGAGCTTTCATGGGAGAAAATCCCACTTTGTCAGAGGCTTTGAAGTTAGGGGAACTTACAGAATGTGAGATTTTCTCCCACAAAAGCTCATGCAATAAATTTGTTAGTCATTAAGAGCCACAGGACTCCTTGTTTGTTTTGCTGAACTAGACTAACAGGGCTATCCCCTAGGAACTTTGTTTCACTATACGAGACATTGGTGTAGCCCAGCACTTTCCTTGGTAGTTTATTCTAAAATAAATAGGTAGGTGGGACAGAAGTTTGTGAAGCTACATTGATTTACACCAAATGAGGATGTGGCTTATGATCTTTAATATGATGGGGCTGACTTTTCAACTTTTACATGACCTGTAATTTCCCATGTGTGGCCATGATTGAATGACAAAGCTTGCCCATAAAAAGCCACAAAGCAAATGGTTCATGAAGAGCAGGCTGTGCACATATAAAGAGAGGCCACATCTTGAAGATTGGGGCCATTATATTTTAGAGTAGTAAATTCATTCTGCAAAGGAGAATAAAGTTCAAGAGCCTTAGAAACATTAGTAAATATTTCCCCACCCTTCCCATCATGCTCATTACTGAAAATCCATGAGAACTGTCGGACTGGAATGTTTTGGTTTGAAGCCTGATTGAATCTTGGAAAAGATGCTGTGCAAAAAGTATTTTATTCCAGCAATCTACCAATCATGCTAACAGTTGTTGATTTCACCACTCTTCAGAAGTGAAAATCTCTATTGTTATAGCCTCCAAGCCAGAGAAAATCTGCCAGAGGTAAAAGAAACAGTGAGCATAATTAGACTTGGAAGAATTTCATTTTATTTGTTATGGGTTTTGATGGATAATATTGATGTTTGTTTCCATGTAGTCCCTCCCACCGTCCCCATTTTAATGACCTAATTATTTTCACCAGTAAGATACTTAAACTTCTGATACTAATTGCTCTTTATTCCTAATGGAATGGCCATAGAAGTCAAGATTAATAACAGATTCATAAATAAAATCCTATTTCATGAGATTCAATTCTGATATATTGCCAAATAAAACTGCAAGGAAGCACACCAGTTGTCTACAAGTACAATATTTCATGTTTTCCACTATCCCCCTCTGTAAATTTCACTTACTAACGATGGAATTTTTTAAAATCTGGTTTTTGGCAGAAGGAACAAAGACACCGATTATTCACAAATGTAATCTTTCCAAGCCTATTTATAATTGAGAGGCTAATAAAACTGCTTACTGTCTTGCTGATTTTGTAAAACTGAATTAGAGAAATTTATCGGTAAACTTAAAAGCATGCATGATGGTCAGATTAGATAAAATGCTTATCAGTACAGCATACTTAGAATTCAGATTACCAAAGCACTCCATCATTTTTTCCCTTGAAGATTCTTTCTTCGGTTAAATTTGGTATTCAGAAATAGATAACAGTTTCTTACTATGATTTTGTTTGTTTCTTTGATAAGTACACATGCACTAGAAATTGAACTAAGAAACATTTCAAACAGACCATCAAAGAGTCAAGACATATTAAATGTTTTCAGACATGACTGAGAATAGTTCATTTCAAATAATGACCTAGATGTATAAGGCTCTGGGTAACATTTTCTAAAACAGGTGGCTAGAGGTAGACTTCCAAGTGTGTACTTTGTCACCCAAATAAGGGCCCTGTTGTTTAAAGGTGGTGTGCTCCTCATGTTTTAAATAGCTTCAGTTAACAATTTTTGTGAAAAAAGGTTAATGAAAAACTCATATTTAAACAGAAAAAATACTAAACAGTGAATAAAGAAGAAAGATTTTCAAATATTTTATTTTAAAGCCTTCTAATTCTGGCACTTATGTGAGGAAGAACCCCTGTGTTTTCACTCAGAAAAAGGAGGCATGCCAGAGACTCCATAAAGTCCTCTGGGAACTTTTCTGTTGCTCTTGGTTTTCATGGATGATGCGCAGATACTGTGGTTATAGCAGTATAAAATCCTAATCTGTATGCCTTTTATGAAAGATAAGCTTCAATCTAACACAGATATTGGGTTCAAGTATTGTCTCAGATTTTTCTTTGTACACCCCTGGTAATTTGTCTGTATCCAATTGCTGTTTCTAATACTTACATTGTGTTCTTTTTGGAGGAGGGGCTGTCTTTTCAAAGTCTGTATGGCCCCTAGGACAATGGGGTCCTGGTCCATGACTCAGCTTCTTGGTACACAGCTATGAATAATAATAATTCATGCAAGGATAAGGGGGTGAAATTCTGTGGCCTGTGTTATTCTGGCAGTCAGAGTGGTTCCCAACCAGTAGATCATGGTCTGCTTCTGAAGAGCAGTTGCCATTGAAACCTATGAATGTTGTGCCATCTGCTGGCAAAAGGTTGGAGGCCACTGGCAGATGATCAATAGTCTCTTCCAGCCTTAAACTATATGAATGGATGAATATCTGAGTTCCACCCTTGCAATACTGGCAGTGTGACACATTTTCCATTTGGTTTGCATATTCCTTTATATTTTGTCCCTATCTGAATTTTTCAATATACATTAAAATTATGCTATGAGCACATTCAGCCCCAATTCTGCCTCTAGCCTAAGTAGCAACTAAGGATCTGTGGGGGCAGGGTGGTAAGAAATCTTTCTGTACAAAAGCTCTGAGACAACAGAGCTGCTACTATAGATTAAAGGCTGGGATGGCTTTAGAAATTAGAGTCTTTCCTCTTTCACTGTGATGGTTGTGGGGAAAGAACCAAAAGATTTGTGTAGTCATGAATCCTCTGATTTTACCTCCTACTTATTGATTCTTCATCTAAGGGCTGATGTCTTTGTCTTGGGAGCCTGCATGGACTACTGTTCATGGTGCAGATCTCTTAAAGAGCCTGGCTATATACTATTCTCTTCCCCACTGAATGGAACTACAGCCTTGCTCTTTTAATGATGTCTTCCATCGTTTGAAAATGATAAGCTGGCATTTGACCCATAGTGCATTTATTTTGAAGTGTGATAATTCTCCTCTGGTTTTTTTATTCATTTTGTTTTGTTTCTAAGTAAAAGAAATTCAGTGCAGGGCTGATGTTAATGCAATGCAGTGTATTAGAGTGCAAACACACAGAAGTCAGGAAATCCGAAAGTAACCTTCTCCACACAATGGTAACTTGGACATGTGACATTTGCAGCCAAATTTTGCCCACAAATAACTCCAATGGTTGTAATTGACGTTCTGTGGATTTGGCTTTGCTTTAATGAAAGTAGAATAATGTTGGCATTTTATTGATTATATGGTAATATCAAATAAATGGTCTTGACTGTATGACTTTAAACCTAGAATAATGTCACTGAAGCCAATGGTTTTCCTATGGATTTACACAAACGCAACAGAAATCAGATTCTCACTTCGCACATGTGCAAGAGAATCAAATTAAGGGACTGTGACAGAATCATAACTGTTACATTTCTGACTCAAGCCTTTCTATGTATTTGAGTAGTGTTGTGGTAAACTAGTGTTTTAAAAATATCCATTTCAGGGTTTGTTTTGCACTGAAAGGAATGAAGCTTGAGCCTTCAAACCTAGCTTTGGCCTCTGGCTTATATATCATCCAATTTAAATAGGCAAAAAAAGCAAGGAGTCTTGTGACACTTAAAGACTAAAAGATCTTTAAGTGTCACAAGACTCCTTGCTTTTTTTACTTTACTAGACTAACATGGCTGCCCCTTTGGAACTTGGCTAAATTTAAAAAGGCAGATGCAGTTTCTGGTGTATGAATTTTAGACAGATGTCTTGGAAGAGAAAATAAAATGAACAGGATGGTTATTTTTCAGATGCCATTTTTATTGGTGTGATGATGGGGACAAAATAAGAATTAGGCCCCATGCTGCTCTGTCTCATATATTGAGCCAGTGATTCACAACCACCCATTTTGACCAGCTGATACCTGGTCAGATTACCATTTGCTACACATTCATGAAACTGGAGTTATGCAGTTGTGAATATGATTGGTAAAATATTGCAGCTTCCATTGAAGTGGAATTCATAGAAACTGGAAGGGACCCTGAAGGGGCATCAAGTCCAGCCCCCTGCACTCATGGCAGGACCAGGAACCCTCTTAGCTCTCCCTGACAGGCGCTTGTTTAACCTGCTCTTAAACATTTTCAATGATGGAGATTCCACAACCTGCCTAGACAATTTATTCTAGTTGTTAGTCACCTTGACAGTTTTTCCTAATGCCCAACCTAAACCTTCCTTGCTGTAATTTAAGTCCATTGCTTCTTGTCCTGTCATTGGCAGTTAAGAACAATTTTTTCCCCTCCTCCTTGTGACAGCTTTTTAGGTACTTGAAAGCTGTTATCATGTCTCCCTGAGTCTCTTTTTCTAGACTAAACAAACCCAGTTCTTTCAATCTTCCCTCATAAGTCAAGTGTTCCAGACCTGTAATCATTTGTGGTGGTCTTCTCTGGACTTTCTTCAATTTGTCCATATCTTTTTTTCATCCATCTTATAGTAGTGCCATCCAGGCTGTACTTCCCAAGTTTGTTAATGAGAAGGTGATGCGATACCATATCAAAAGCCTTACTAAAGTCTAGATTCACCTTATCTACTGCTTCCCCTCTATCCTCAAGGCTTGTTACCTTGTTATTCAGTAGATGTGCAAAACAAACAAGACTCTTGTGCCCAAGAATAAGAAAGACAAGTAATGGGAAAATATTATAAAAGAGGATTGAATATCCCACCATTTAAATTGGGTTTATATTCCACAATCATGTGGATTCACTATATGGCATATAGTCTTTCTGAATAATTCTTACTGACCCTCTGAATAACTCACCTACCCTTGGTCTGGAGTAAATATTATCACAAAATGCTCTGTGTCTGTGTACCAAGAATTCTGTTTTTAATAAGCTATTACTCATAAGATTTCTGTGCTGAAAACTTTCCCTTTAAGAATGGAAATGTGTGAAGTATATGTCTGTGCTGATGACAAGGGTTGGGATTATTCTTGTAATTTTTTTTTTGCTAATAATTAGAAGTTTAGTTTAAGCATGTAGAACTTAGCACTGAAACTACAGCTGCTTAAGAGCAGCTGTTACTAATGCTCCTGCCTTTTTGACATCTGTTGGATTGGAAATTATATATTTATACTGGAAACTGTCCTGCAATGAATATTGAAATGCATGAGGGCATATCCCCCAATGATGCAAATTAACATAATTCTATTGAATTCAATGGATGTACATTGATTTAGATCATCTGAGGATCTGGTCAATGACTTATTATGTTAAATTCAGCCCCAGTGGTATACAATTAAATAACTTCATTTAAGTCAGTGGAGTTGCTGTAGATTTACACTGAGATCAAAATCTTGTGCTTATTTGATGGTAACCTGTTGATGCTTTTAATTGCATCCTTTTTCCTCAGTCCCCATTTAAACAAGGTACTTAGATATATACTTACATTCAGACACAAGTGGTGCCCTTGACTTAACTGGGCCCCCTCCTGTGCATAAACTTAGGCATGTTCTGATATACCTTGCTCAACTGGGTCCTAATTTTTTTCTTTCTTCACACCCAGAACGGTTTATTACTGTAGAATTTTGAAGAATTGGTGAGCTATTGGCATTCTTTTTTTTTATAGGAAAAAATGCACTGAATTATTTGTAGGTGGGGAAGGAAGTCTGCCCAGAGAATTCAAACACAAGGACTGATTCTTCAAGGTTTTAAGTGCCTCATTTGAGATGCCATGCATCCTTAATGGCCAGGCATGTCAATTGGTGATGAGTGGGTCCAATATCCTTGTGGAGAATCTCAGCGCTGTGCAGTATCGCACTCATCTCTGAAACAAAAAGGTAGATTGAACTCTGAGATCAAACAGTACTGAGTCGGTGGGGTGGGGAATAAAGAGGAAAATGGAAAGCAGTTCTGCACTTCATGTGCAGAGAAACTGTAATTGCCCTGCACATGGAGAAGAAGCGTAGACACAAACTGCTATTCCCAGACTCTTCTGAAAGGGTGCTGTAAGCAAGGGACTCTGGCCTTCCTCAGAGCCTGGGCCTGAGGAAGGGCATGAATGCCTTCTTTGGTCAGACTCAGGCATTACAAGCCTGAAGCCCTGGAAGCAGCGAGGCATGGCTAGGACAGGAAGGGGAAGTATAAAGAGCCAGCCCAGCAGCTCAGTTGGGACTGAGCTGCCCTGGAGGAAGGATGCTTCCTCCGCCAGGCCGCTAGCCAGACGATACCATGGATCTCCAGCCAGAGGGACCGCTGCCTACCCGGCCAGGGAGCCAGAGGGTCTACCCAGTTTACCTGGACCTAAAGACTGGGAAGAAACACCCTGGACTGTGGACTGGGTTAACTATCCTAGCCAGCCCCATGGCCCTGCGGGACTGCCCCTTCCAGGGGGAACTGAGGACTATGAGGACCCACTTGGGCCCTGGGATATGGTGAGACCACAGGCCACTGAGGGACTTTGCAAGTTAGAGGAGCTACCCTCTGCTGAGGAACCCCCAGGTGCAGAGGGACCTTGCGACCTAGAGGAGCTGCCTTCAGCTGAGAAACCCGAGGATGGTGAGGGACTCGTGGGGATGCCCTGGGCGATGTACATGCCAGCCTCGGAGAAGCCCCTTGGAGACAGGTACCCAGGTTCGGGTGGGAGGAAGTGGCTGAGGGGGAGCTGAGCCAGGTTCAGCCGGAAGATTGGCTCCTGCAGGGGTCAGCGCATTGTGGCAGGAGTCCCGTTGACCCAGTGACTGGCCACAGTCACTGATAGGGCCCTGGGCTGGGACGCAGTGGTGTTGGATGGGTCTGTATCTCGCTCCATCCCCCTTTCCTTGTGAGCCACTTCTTCTTTTGCCAACCGCCCATAGTGTTAATACTGACTCTATTGTTTGTCTGCCTCGCCTGGAGGCTGGGGCTACTGACTCTGCTGTCCGCCCACCTCACCTGGAGGCCAGGGCTATGGACTTTGCAGGTCTACCCTCTTGTAATTCCAGCAAGGGGCGCCCTCCCAATGGGTTGGGAGATGTGAACTGGGACAGGCGCTATATGTCTTTTGTGTAGTAACTCAGTAGTCTGTGTTACCCAGTGTTTTCCAAAAGACAAAGCATATTCCTTTCTATAGCACTGAAAATGTTTTTGTTAAGGACAGATTGTGTTTTTAAGGGGTTGGATCCTCAGCTGCATATGGAAGTCAGTGGAGCTATGTTGATTTACACCAGCTGGTGGTCTGGCGCGGTGTAGTTTCTCTGAAGCTTTCAGGAGCTAACTGGGTGAGTAATTCAAAATCACAGTGTAGTGTCTGCTGTTTGTTCCTCACTCAGGGAATGTTCCAGTATACCATATTTGAAAGATTTCAAGATTTTTCTGGGTCGATGCAATTAATGTTCCCTTCATCGATTCTTCAAGATGATATTTCAACATTTGCCCTCATTTCACACACCTTGGCTGTTCTCTCTAGCTTTTTCAGTGCCACTGCTATTTCGACTCTATGAATGTTTTCTTCTATTTGAGATAGTAAATATCTTGACTTGCTTAGAGCACTCTAGAGTATGAACATCACACCCCGGTTAGTGCAGGTATAAATAGCAGTGTAGATGGTGAAACAGGCCCCTTCATGCCTGACACGGGCAGCCATGTTAGTCTAGTTTAGCAAAACAATTGGGGAGTTCAGTGGCACTTTTAAAGACTAAAAAATTTATCTATCACATGAGCTTTTGTGGGCAAGGTCCCACTTCATCAGATGCCAGAGTAGAGAGTTTTGGATCTAGTTTTGGATGAAGTGGGACTTGGCCTGTGAAAGCTCATGCAATAAATAAATTTGTTAGTCTTTAAAAGTGCTGAAGGACTCCTTGTCTGCTTGCACCCTACATGCCTGAATCTGCAGGTGCCTATCTACATGGCTTCTTACATGCTTGAGCAGTACCTGCCCATCTATACTGCAGTGCAGAGTCCAGCTTCCAGAGCCTTTCCCAGGTGCTGTAAAAGGCCCTGGCAGTTGGGCAAGGTTTTGGCCAAGGGGGAGTCAGTGGGGATAGTCTCGGCATCTTCCTGCTGCTGGGTGTCTTTCCCCTCTGCTTTCCCGTTGCTGGAATCTTTTAGAGCGGTGCATAGGTAGACATTGTGGTAAGTGTAGATATAGTGTCTTTCACAGCAGGATGAATAAAACAAAACAAAAAACATAGTCCTGTCCTTAGGCTGAACCTACTGAGCTACTAGCTGCAACGCCTTCCATTGTGTAACTGTGAGTGTCCCATTGAGCATTTATACAGTTCTTTCTCTAGCAGTTAAGTTCTTATTCTGGTTTAATTATTTTTAAAAGTAGAGTTGGTGTAAATTCTGTCCTGCTGAAAGGTGCCAGATTAACAGCCCTGGAGAACGATAACTTACCTCTGAGCCTAATCCTTTACTCCCTAATCAGACAAATGTGTGTATGTAAAACTCTTTAATCCAAACTAATTACAATCTATAGTACCTGTGTGTATGTAACATCTCCCTGATCTTGAGGGATTGCTTCTGGCAATGAGAAGGTACTTGCCCCCTGAAAGCTGCTTAGCTCCTTGGTGGAGCTTATTTGTGATGGATAGGCCAAAGTTGCTCCCTAACAGTTGGCAGCAACATCACAAACACTGGTTGCACAGGCTGCATATAAAATAATATTGAACATTGGAAGTTTTCAATGCTGTTTCATCATGTGAATTAGGAAATGTGGAGGACTTTTTCTTTTGTGAGGAAAGCCTACAGGAGGCCTCTTTTTAAATGTGTTTTCCTCAAGACATACATGACATAGACTGCAAATGTCTGTAGGCAGCTGTAATTCTTTGGGGACACTATGCAGTTCACTTTTACAATAACATAGGTCAGCCTGCTTTATACATTATGTTAAAGAATCTATGATTCTTTTTGTAATAGTAGGAATTTTCCCATCTACACTTACCCTAAATTTCCCACACCACTAGGGGTACCAGCTGCTGGTTACTACTCCCTACACTGGGCTACCTTGCATGTCAGTGTTAAGAGTATGCCTTCATTATGAATGAAAGAATTTATATGAATGTAGACTTTTAAGAGTGCTACGTAAAGGCAGGTCTATTTTATAATAAAACAAATGTTTATATTTTCCTTTCAGGTAGGGGTTCCCTTGCTGATTTCCTCTCCCTGGCTTCCATTCAAATCTCAAATTTCCATTGGTTTATTATTAAAAAAAAAATCAAACTTTCCAAGTTTTATGCAGTATGGGTTTTTTTTTCTTCTGAGCATTTCAGTAGAATGCTGTCCCCCTCCATGAATGATTTTTTCTGTTAAAGGCAGAGGATGCACAGAGCTGAATGCAGAGCAGTTGTAAAATAAGTTTGTTTTACATACACATTTTTGCAGAAATAAATCAGTCACCAGAGAGCGATTCTTGAGGAAACTGTACATTTCAGGACTGGGGAGCAGCAATAATCAGCCATGGCTACATCTGCACAGCATGGACCAGCAACAGTCTGTCCCAGGGCACTGCATTGTAGGGGGAAAAAAAAGCCTCCCACTTAACTTGGAATCTTTGTCAGAGTGAAATTCATGTTTAGTTCAACATTCCCAAACACACAAATGTCACTGCTTAAAAAAAAATAAGACAGACAGTGAGTGAGTTCAGGTTGAACACAGCTTTCAAGAGAGTCCAGCTAATTCCACCGCGAAATGACGTTTTCTTTACAAAAATTCTACACTTTTACAAACACAGCCGTATGTGGAAAAGAAATGTGGCACTTGGCCATGAAGGGATCCAGCCTGTTCCCATTGCCATATAATCTCTCATCACTCACCATCACCCCGCCCCACATGCATTGAAATACCAATTAAAAATCAGGAGTTTCAAAAGCCACTGCTTCAGTTTAAATACTCTTTCTCTCCTGTTGGCTAGTCCTATGAGTCATGGTCATGAACAAATAAATACCCATAAGGAAACTCTACCTGGATTTCTGATGTATATCTAATATCATCTTTGGCTTGACTGAAATTTGTATTTATAGATTATTGCTGATTTCTATATCTTCAGCTTGTTCCTGCATCCTTTTTTTTTTTCCCCAACTCCAATGGTAAAAAGGGGACAGAGCTCCCTAAAATAAAGCTGTGCATTCTTTTAAGATAGTCAATCCCTTTATTTAATAAAGCAACCATTATAGGATCTACCTGCTCCCAACACTCACACCTTCATACAGCATCTATATCATGCAGGGATTAGTTGGAGGCATGACTGGTCTTTCTTCCACTGCTGTGGTTCCCTGTTGGTAGACTATTCTTGGGGTGCTGCTGCTGGTAAATTCCTGTTGGCATAACTTAGAATAGCTCTTAGGCCCTGTTCTAAGCACATCTGAGCTGGACCCAGAGCATATACTTTTAACTGGGCATATACTTTTAACTGGATTTCCACACATTTGCAAGATGAGGCCATTTCTGCATGCTGCTGGACCTTTTTAAAGGTTTCACAGAGAGTTCAGGGTATCTAATATCTTTTGTAACCCAGGCCCTACTTGAGAAACATTTCAGAAAAAAATGAAAGCTGTAACTTTTCTTACAGGCATTATTTCTATCATAAAAGGGAAGGTGGTGCCCACTGGGATTTTCAGCACCTTAAAAAATGTTTGAACAAACAAAAAAGAAAAGGTTTTGTATGTGTGGAAGGTCGTAAACAGCAAGGGGCTGAAGTAAGTACAATCCAAATAATGGAAACAAAATTTTAGGCATTTTCCAAAGGGCTGGTCTGTTCTGGTGCTCCATAGTGCATTATTTTTCTTTAACATTAAGGTAGCTTTGAAGCTACTAGAAACCATATTGTCTAATTGAAAATGTTCCTTTAACCTGTCAGTTAGACCAGGGATGGTTGTAACATTAAAGAGTGATGCAGCATGGGGCACCACAATAGGGCAGAAAAAAGAGAGAAATATTAATTGAACATCACATTTTTTTGCTGACTCTCTCCAATGGCTATGGTATTACTGCATAAAGCAAAGCTTCCTTAATTTTTCTATTCAAAAGAACTTTGCAAGTCCTCTTGAAAATAATTGAAAGCAGACAAAAAGATTAAAATTGAAGCTATTTTACATTGGATCATTTAAAAACATGTTTTGTTTGATTGTTGCAAAATTTTACTTTCTTTTAACTGGAAACCCTACAATTTGAATATTCCAAAGAAGACCTAGAAGCTAGATATTTTTTTTGCCTTGTAAACATATTCTGTCCTTTCTTTGCAGCTGTTATATGTAATCTGGCAGACTTCATTACTTTATATAAATGTCCTGGCTGGCTATACAAGATTAAATATTAAATTCCAGTTCATAAAACAACAGAAATTCTATTGAATTGATTAGAACTAATTTGTTTAATCTATCTTCATAAATTCAAACTTTTGTCAGGGAACAATCAGAAATATGTTTTTCATGGAAGGTGCTGAGATGGTGGTAAAAGTTCTGGGGAAAAATATACCCTCTAAGTGTAATTCCCTCTAGAGAGTTCTGGCTTTAAAAGAAGACAAAACTATAATTTTGCTTTAGCTCACGGCTCCCCCTTAAGTAGGTTGGGAGTTAGGGAATTCTGTCAGAAAAGAAAACCTGGAGAAAATTCACTGTTCTGTTCCATTCTAAAATCCCTTTGGATTAAGCTCTGTGCCAATATCATAACAGATAAGACTGTGGAAAGAGAGAGCCAAGAGTGAATAAGCTTGTAGCTCAGGGATATCACACTAAAGAAGATACGTTTTGCAAAATGTATTTTTCTGCCCTTTTGCAACTATGCTACATTTACCAGTAAATGATCTATCTCTTAAAGATTATTTCCTTCTGGAAGTAGTTCTAGTGGCCCAATCCTGAAAGGTGTTAAATACCTTCAAACTTCCACTGACGTCAGTGTGAGTTGAGTGTGTATAGCAGCTCGGGGACCTGGATCTGGTGGTCACTGTACTAAGTGCTACGACTGCTCGAAAGTGATTGTTCCCTCTTATACAAGCCTGCAATCCTTTTATATCACAGACGTTGACTCATGAGCCAGATAACATTATGTATATGATGTGACATCCACAAAACCAGGACATTCTACAACCATATTTAATTGTAGGGGTTGCTATTCTTTTAGTTTAGCAACATGATGCTTTGGCCAATTTTAATGACATCTGGAGTAGCAAGGAAACAAATCCTGCTTTTTATGCTGCCTGCATTAGGTGCTGTAAAATCTGAAAATGGTGAATGCAGAACATCTCATATGCTTTCATTTTTAAAGCATCCTCCATTACAAACTGATCTTTTCCTCTTCAACACAACCATCTTCCTTCCTAAAGAGCATTGTTTCTGCTCTCTCAATAAGTCCAATGCTCACAACTTTCACTGCCTATTTTACTCCCTTCCAAACCTTCCTCCCCCTCCATGTAGCATTTGATCAGCTTCTTCAAGAAGATAGCATCAGTAGATAGCACCTTCTCCCTTTACTATTTCCTTGCACCCTCCCCTTTGAACATTCTCTTACCCCCTGTCTCTGACAGTTTTCAATTTACTGTCCTCTTCTAATCCTGCCTCCTGTCCTTTTAGTCTTGTCTTTTCCTGACTCCTAGCTTTCCTTGCCCTCCCTTTAATCCCTCCATATCTCTCTTCTAAATCTTTCAGTTTATTCTACCTGCGGCCACTCTGATTCCAAATCTTCATAGGCTCCTCTCCTATTCCCCACCCCAGTCCTGAAAACCCACTCTTGACATCTATAATATCATAGAATATGGAGGTTAGAAGGGACCTCATGGCGTCACCTAGTCCAACCTCCTGCTCAAAGTAGTACCAACCCCAACTAAATCATTCCAGTCAGGGCTTTGTCAGGCTGGGCCTTCAAACTGTAAGGATGGAGATTCCACCACCTCCCTAGGTAACCCATTCAGTGCTTCACCACCATCCTAGTGAAAAAGTTTTTTCTAATATACTCCTCCTTCTGAACTTACTGTATGGGTTTTCTAGAAATGCTCCATTATATTCCTTAGCTTAAATTCGTTCGTAGGTCCACTTCAGTCCACCTTCTGCCCTCCTGATTCCATGGAGACTTCATTCACCAAGATCTTGATTGATCTTTTCCTGGTGAAGTTTCAGTATCTATGCTCCATTCTTACATTCCTAGACCTTTCTGCTACCTTTCAAATGATCACTTCTTCCTTAATATCTTGTGATCCCTTCATTTCCATGATTAATCTTCTCTTTGTTCTCATCCTTCCTCACTGGATGTTCTGCTTTACTCCTCCTACTTAACTTCCCTGTTGGAGCCACTCAGAGTTTTAGCTACTTCTCATCTACCTGAAATTGATTTTCTTTCGCTTAATTAATAACATGTTGCTCTGAGATGCTATATAAATGCAAAAAAAAAAAAAAAGTATTAACCCACCTCTCCACTTATCTTTTTCTTTTGCCTCTGAACTTAATGAATTTCTCTTTTGTAAAGAGTCAGAAATGTGGTTTAATATGATTCTGGGAATGATGAAATGGGCAAACCATGGAAAATTTGGAGATCACATTGGATGCTTATCCACAGCATGTTCAAACTACTTGGAAATCTGGAGCCCTCCTCTCCCCTAGACCTAGCTCCAAAACTACTATACTTCTCTTCCATGTGCTAAGTCATCTTATCATTTTAGTAACAGACTGAGAGGCATCACCACCACATCTCTTGGAGTTGTCTTCTGTTGCCAATAGTGTCCTTCACTCCTGCATCTTAAGTGGTGAGAAGTGGAAGATCCCAAGCCTTTTAGAATGTCAAAAAGGCTTTGAAAGATTCTCAACAGGGAGCTCTTGTTTTATTTGAACCTTTTTCACGCAATCTTGGTACCATTAACAGTGTTTTTCGAAAAAAGCATTAACACGAAACTGATTCAGAAAAAGACTGTTTCTTTTAGCAGTATGTAGATAGTGAATCATTGGTGGTTTATCACAGTTTATTTTGGTGTATATTAGATCATAGAATCATAGAACTGGAAGGGACCTCAAGAGGTTTTCTATTCCAGTCCCCTACACTACAGCCAAGACTTAGTATTATCTAGACCAGGAGTCTCAAATTCAAATCACCTTGAGGGCCGCATGAGGACTAGTACCTTACCCAAGGGCTGTATCACCATAACCTTTTCATACCACAACATTGCAAATATTGGTAACAATAGTGTCATTGCAGGCCACAGGAAATAGCTTTAAGGGCCGCATGTGGCCTGCGGGCCACATGTTTGAGACTCCTGATCTAGACTATACAGGCATTTGTCTACTCTAACCTGATCTTAGAAATCTCCCGTGATGGGAATTCTACAGCCTCCCTAGGCAATTTATTGCAGTGCTTAACTACCCTGATAGTTAGGAAGTTTGTCCTAATGTCCAACCTAAATTGCCTTGCTGCAATTTAAGCCCTTAGCTTTTTGTCTTATCCTCAGAGTTTAATGAGAACAATTTTTCTCCTTCCTCCTTATAGCAATCTTTTATGTACTTGAAAACTGTTTTTATATCCTCCCTCAGTCTTTTCTTTTCCAGACTAAACAAACCCAATTGTTTCAGTCTTTCTTCATAAGTTATGTTTTCTAGACCTTTAATTGTTTTTGTTGTTATGTGTTATGCAGTTAAATGTGGTATGTGTTACTACTTCAGTGCCTGATTTGGAAATGCTTGCTTGTACTGTGGAGCATCTGGCTATGTAAATGGTCCCACTGAAGTCAATGGGTTTACTCACATGCACACAGTGGTTATTGTTCAGTGCGAGGGTTGCTGAGTTGGGCTCCCAAAAGCATAGAGTGCTGAAGAAGCATCTTGTGAGTAGCAGCACATTCTGACAGCTGGAGAGAAGGCACACACTCAAAATCAGAATGTATTTCAGAAACTAGAATAAACTGACACCACAGTGCTCCTCCCAAAGGGGGAAAAGACTGACAAAACAAATACACTGTAAAAATGTATCAGTTTCAGCACATAGTAATCCACTTATAATTAACTGGTCTCTGTGATGCTCTGTGGCTCAACTTTTGGCAAGTCTGCTGCAGGCGTTTACTCTTGGGGTCACATCTACTAACCACCTATTCCTTCTTCTGGGTCACACCTGCTGCTGTTGCTTTGGATGCAGCCTCATTTAAAAACAAGACTTCACAAAGGGCTAGATACAGTATTATACTGTAGGGAGCAAGCCTGCATTGGCAGAGAATGGACAAGATGATTTCATAGATTTCTTCCATCTCTAATTTCTGTGATTTCTCTTCCATTCCTTATATCTCTTTGGATGCTTTGACATTTGTTGTTTATGTCATCAGTGCTCAACTGCATGTTACAAATAGGAATAATTAATGAAATGCATAATATTGACCTTTATAGCCCCTATCATGAGGTCCCAAAGCACCTTCCTGATGCTAATGAAGGGAAAAACAAAAGGCAGATCTGTTTAGGCAAAGCATCTGTTAACTCTAGATAAACTGTCAGGCCTTTAAAGCTTCTGATAGACAATGATACTGGTGCTTGAATTCTGGGAATAATTCATATTCTAAGTAGAAAACTGGGAGAAGAAAGGAACAGTCAATTCCCTTATTTATTCCTTGAACTGAAACTATAGACCTTTGGAAAAACAGAGACCCAGGCCAGAACGAGGCCTTGTCTAACTTTTCTTTGTTGCATGATGTGTACTTCTTGGGTAACTAGTGGGGCCAGCAGCACTGTGGCACCAAGACAGACTGCTTTGATGTTACATCCACTGTTAATGGAAATGGGAAGCATAAGGAACTTCATGAGAGAACTTACTAGACCTAAAAGGTTCAGGTAAGAATCTATACTTTAGGGTATTGAATCCTATTGTCTGCCTTCTGAGGTCGCCCATCACTTCAGTAATTGCAGCGTCACAGTCTTTACAAAGTATAATTCAATCAGAATTTATTTGTTCAGGTAAAATTGATTTACCATAGAACAGTCAGACAGTGTCTAAAAAAATTCATGAACAGGCTGCGAACAACTGGTCAATATAACCTGAGTATCTTAAATATTGTCCCACATGCTAGGGAACCTAGACTATTTGTAGTTTTGCTGCTCAATGTTTTACCTGGATAAACTTGTTTAATGGTTTAAATTTTAAGATTTAGTACCCTACAAATCTTCACAGGAGCTGACAGTTTCCGTACTGTTTGAAGAGATGAGTTTGGAAGATGGAAAGCAAATGTCCCCCCAGAGAGAGCAGATGGAGTGAGAATGATGAGGAAAAGGAGACTTATCATGAGGTGATTTGAGCTAAGATTTAGTGTAAAAATTAACAAACAAGATAGGGACTTAAAGATGTCATTTCTGCAACTGAAGACAATCAATAAGGACTTAAGCCAGGCCTTAAACGCGAGATTCCAGCAAGGAAAAGTGAAGAATGATTAATTGACTACAGAAATGTTTCTGGAATTTAACTTTCTGTGATGCACTAATGTAACTAGTTTGGGAAGTGTAAAGGGAACTTTTAACACTCTGGAAATCTTTAACAACTACCCCCCTTCTCCTTTAAAAACATACTCTCAGAGGGTCTGATCCAAGGTAATTGGAATAATTTCTATTCACTTTTGTGGACTTTGTCTCAGGCTCAGGGAATTTTGTCAGACATTTCCTTGCTGTGTTTGCAAATGAGCAGGTAGTGCTGTTTACAGGTAACCTTTTCTCACCTTCCCTTTGTCTTCTCCCTCCCCACCTCTTGGGGCAATGAAGTCATAATGCTAAATCTCTGTCATCTCAATTATTTCCATGGCAACAGACTATGTTGTCCTCAATCTAGCATTATGAGTTCACTCTGAGATTGTGCAAAAGGTAAAAGCAAGCTGTGAGAAAGAGTCCTTATTTAGACAAATGTGATACCCCCTTGCCTCCTTTGCTTTACTGAGCAAAAAGCAAAGTGGCAGCAACAAAAGTATGGAAGTCCAAGGTTGCAGTGATAGATTCGCAATGTCCTCCTCCACTACTAGGGTAATTTTTGCCTTGTTTTCCTTTGGTATTCTGCCTACTTGGTTCTTTACTGTGTATCTTGGTTGTCAGAAAGATCCGTCACTAATATGACTCTGGCACTGACAAAAAGAGTGCGAGGTAAGGATGGCTGTAATGCTGCCTGTGGTTAAAGAACTTGGATCAAATTCAGCTGTGTTGTAAACTTAGATGCCTTTACAGTGTTTTAGCACCTCTTGCACACAGATTCCCTTTACATTGTTAGACTTCTTGAGACTAGGGTCGTCTTAACATGGAAAAGATTTGCCAGTTATACCAATATAACCACTACTTCTCTCTGCACCCCTTGTGTGAACACTCTTATTCTTCTAGAAGAGAACTTTGTTTTATTTAAACACTTACCCAAGCAATATAAGCTAACCAAAAGAAGCACTCTTATAGTGGAATTAATGTGTACATAGAGAGTTATATTTCCTGTGCACTGACTGAGGCCGGCGCCCTATAAAAATAGCATGTGATCATGTAAATAGAGAAACTATCATAATATATGTAAACAAGTGGACCAGATGAACAGCTAACCTTGATTCTGGCATTTTCTAGTTTTGGCGTCGTTGGCTCTGCATCCATAAGAATGTGCTTTTATTGTAGGTCCCCTTTGTGTGACATGTCCTAGGCTTCTAAGTTCACCCATCTTTAAAGCATCTGATGAGGTGGGATTTTCTCCCACCAAAGCTCATGTGAAAAATAAATCTGTTAGTCTTAAAGTGCCACTCGACTCCTTGTTTTTTTTCTAAAACCGGTAACAGGAAAAAGTCCCAATGTGTGGCATCATATTGACTCCCATGTGGACCTTCAGCAGTGTAGAAACCTTTATATACACTTGTAGCAGCCCAGGAGCTGCCTTCCTCTGTTTTCCTCTTCAGAGCTTGTCTGCTTATCTTAAAGAGACTCCCCATATTGTTCACAGTGCATTCCTCACACTCTTTTATTTATGGTGCAAATCCTCATGTCCCAGTTTCTCTCCCAATCACCATAGGGGCTTGGAGGCTTGGGATTCTGCTCTCTTCTTGTCAGCAGTCCAACTACTCTGCTCTGCTCTGTTTGGTCATGCCTCCTTTGACTTCCTGTACTGGCTGGGGCAAGTTCTCAGCTTCTTCATGTTTCCTGATTAGGTAAGGGCTCTGACCCATCCTAATCACTCTGCAACTATTGCCTGGGTAGCCTTAGTGCCCTTAGGCCTGGGCTAACGAAGGCAGGTGAGGGGTTTGTCACCCCTACTCTGTTACACCACTATATAGACCTCTGCCACCTGAGATAATGAATTATCTGATAGCAGCTGTAGGTTGTTGTTCTGTATGTGGACCAACAGTGGAGAAGGATGAGAGACCCACTGTGGGTTTTGACAGCAGAGGAAAGGTGAAATTCAGGTCTCATAATTCTCAGGCTGCGTGGATCCCTGATCCATCCTACGCCCCTTGAATGCACCCTCTCGCCCTGAGATCTCAGGCCTCACATAGTCACTTTTTACAGAATCACAAGATTCTCCATCAGCCTGGCCCTATAAATCAGCTGTGATCACCTCAGCAGGTCTGGCTCACATTCAATATCTGCAGTTTTTGCCCTGGGAGCAATGTCAGTGGTATCCAGTGAACAAACAGCCTCCCTTAAAACAAAACACTATTTATCCAGAAGAAAAGCATTAAAAAAAAAAATAAACAGCAAAAACTGAGCTTAAAACAAGCAGCAGTCTATATGCATGCCTGCCTTTCTTGAAGACCTTCACCCCAGTCCCTGGAGCTAGGGAGGGCACAAGCTTCTTTAGAGTTTCTCTACACAGCTCCTCCAGGTCAGAGCTCACTTTCAGCTTCCTGGACAACCCCTGACAAATGACAGCTAACCCTTCACTTTTCAGAGACCTTTTACCTATTTAGTATCCTTTTGCTTTCCATGTACCCAGCTTGACAAAAATGAAAAGCTCACCTCTTCCTTGGAAACAGGATAAAGGAACCTAGGAATCAATAGCTTCCTCCACAGTCATTCATGTGTGTGCTGTGAATCTCTTATCTGGAGAAATGTTCTGTTACCTGCCTGCACAGTCCCCACTGAGTTCAAGCATCTTTGGCATATAGCAAGCGTTCTTCTATGGAGTCATGGAAACTGGAAAGGACCATGGGAGGTCATTGAGTTCAGGCCCCTGCACTCTTGGAAGGACCAAATACCCTCTTAAACCATCCCTGACAGGTGCTTGTCTAACCTGCTCTTAAAAACCTAGGCAATTTATTCCACTGGTTAATCACCCTGACGGCTAGGAATTTTTTCCTAATGTCCAACCTAAACCTCCCCTACAGTAATTTTAAGCCCATTGCTTCTTGTTCTATCATAGGCAGTTATGGAGAACAACCTCTTAGGTACTTAAAAACTGTTATAATGTCCATTCTATCCACAACGTAAGCTACATAGGCTAACTCAGTAAGTAGGATACGCAACTGTGCTCTTAGATTCACGGCACCTCCATCTGTGGAATGATTCCAGCTCTTCAGTGGGCACAGATTCTTGTGCTTTTTCCTCCTCAGTTTGAGCACTTCTGCCCTGTCCCCTCTAAACTGTCCTGGTCACATATCTGTTTCCTTTTCACCTCCTGGATCAATGTTCTAGTTCTGTTTTTTTTTCTTTCCTACTCAGTCTCAATTTCCATTCTTCAGGCTTCTCATCCCAGTCTTTATATCTAACCAGTTTCCAGTTCCCACTTCCAGCTGCCCAATTGATCTTTCTGTCCCCTTCTCACCACACTGTCTCCCAGTCCTACTCTCACTCCCCATCCAGTCTCAGTCTCACCCTTGCTTCCTCTTCAGCTCCTTGCACAAGTCTCCTCTCTTTGCCCAGTCAGTCAGTCTTTCCCTCCCGCAGCCCACACCAGACTGCAGGTCTTCATCAGACAACTTCTCTCCTTCTGTGTCCACACTGGTTTATGACACACTGGTTCCTGGTCCTAGTCTCCTTGTTGTCCTGGTTCCTTGTCTGATCTCAGTGTTTTTCTTCTGGTCAAGTGGATCCCAGTTCCTCCATTTTTTTGTTGGCTTCAAGTCCCCAGACTCCTGGTGTCAGTCTCTCTGTTGCATCTGTTCTAGACTCGCTCTCCATGCTCCTCATCTGAGTTCAAATCTTGTCCCTCTCCCCACAATTAGCTCCAGTCTCCTTCCCCAGACAGCCCCGTTTTGGCTCCCACTTCTCCCTTTAGCAACCTGCATGGAACTTTGAGGGAGGAGCAGAGGCTGCAGAAGAGATCACTGGGGAGGTGGCACCAGGAAGCTAGTCTGTGTACACATGGCTGAAATAAAAAAGCAAAGAGTCTTGGGGCACTTAAAGATTTAACAGATTTATTTATCGCATGAGCTTTCGTGGGAGAAAATCCCACTTCGTCAGATGCTTTGAAGTGGGGGATCTTACAGAATTGGATGAAAATAAATGCAGGGGAGTGTAAGACATGGGATCAGATCATACTGCAACAGGAATCAGAGCATTTGTAAGGATTTAAACTCCAGGAAACTGCACACAGAGGGAGGGTGAAGTCAAATTACCTATTATAATGTGAAAAGAATCCATAGTCACGATTCAGCCCTGCTTTCAGACAATCTAATCTGCATACTATTTGAATTTTGGCTGTTTCTCTTTGAAGACTTGATGTCCCATTGATTTTCTTGAGGACTTCAACCTCCCTCTGTGTGCTGTTTCCTAGAGTTTGAATCCTTACAAATGCTCTGATTTGCTGTTGCAGTATGACCTGATCCCATGTCTTACACTCCCCTGCATTTATTTTCATCCAATTCTGTAAGTTTCCCCTCTTCAAAGCTTCTGATGAAGTGGAATTTTCTCCCACGAAAGCTCATGCGATAAATAAATCTGTCAGTCTCTAAGTGCCACAAGACTCCTTGTTTTTTTTTGCTTCGCTAGACTAACATGTCTGCCCCTTTGGAACTTGGCTGGAATAGGAGCTCTAAGTGCAATTCCTCTGTGAATAGTTCTCTGAATAAAGATCCAGTTTTGTATAATAAACATGGAAGCTTTTCATGTTATTACGCAGGACATGATACCTGAAACACCTTCCACTGGCTCCCAGTCGTACTCTCTGGATTTCTCCTCTGTTCTCCGTCTCTCTTTCCTATTCCTACCTGCCTTCTTGCCCAGTCTCTTTGCCCAAGCTGTCCCAGATTTCCTGCCTCTCCTTTGCTACTCATTTGATCTGAGTGTTTCCCCCCTCCTGTAGCTAATTGGATTGCAGTCCCCTCCAACTCCATTTTCCTCATGGGCTTCCAGTTTCCTTTCAACCCTGGCTTCAAATCCCAGTCATCTTGCCCAGCCAGGTCCAGCTTCCCCATCTAGCTCCCAATTTCTCTGCCCATGTAATGCCTCAATCCCCTTGCCTCCAGCCCTAACTTTTTCTTTTCCCCACAGCCCATGTTTTGCTTCCTCTGCTTTTGAATCAGACCATCAGTTTCCTCTTCCACCCTGTGTGGGAACCAGCAGAGGTGTCACTGACAGCACAGAAATGGCAGGCTCCCTCACTCAGTTCCACTGCCTGGATTCACCATGGTCCAGGGCAGCCTTTTCAGGGATAGTGGCTTTCCGTTGGAGTGGAGTGTGCCCTGTCAGTCTGTGGAGATGGTGCACACACAGTCCAGTTAATGCTAGAAGCTGTGAGAGACTTGAGCGTACTTAGTGAGTTACAGAATCTTTAGAGAGTTTAGTGGCTCAAACTGAAGAGGTCTCTATGGAGCATGCTCAAAAAGATATTTTCAAAGGCTTATACTCTGGCCAATTTTGGGTGCATTTTCACAGGGATGACAAAGTACATCTCTGACAAAAAAGGTCAGCCTGCTGCCAAATTTCAAGTCTCTTCTTTGCACTAGAGCTGTTCAGAAAAAGGTCTCAAGAATGTTTTAACATGTGCAAAACAATATATTTTTCCATTAGCTTCGTTCTTGGAAATGGCTGAACTGTTTTGGCTGAAAATTTCCAAGAATTTTCCACTACCTTCATAGGATAAACCTATTCCCTATGCTGCACAGTAATGAGGCTGGTTTGTAGGGCCAAACATTGCTGAGCTATAGGAAGATACAGGGTTTTTTCTCCCCTTTTCTCTGTATCTCTAAGATGACTGGCCTCTGTTCAGCTTTTGTTAAGCTCATCTCCTACTTATAATTTGGAAACCTTCTGAAGAACAATGCCTTTGCATTTCTGGCGACCCTTAGGAGCCCACTTTCTGAGTTCAGTGCTTCCTGTAAATTGAAATTTTTCAGATGTTTATATACTAGCCAGATTGGAAGGATTTCAACAGACGATGCAAGAGGCACATCACTGACACAAAGGCTACCCACCCTGCTAAATTTCAAGTCCTTGCTCCAATGCATCACCCTGCAATTTAGCAGACAATCTTAACTCCCTTTGAGTTGCTGGAGGTAAGGAACTAAGCACCTCACTGGAGTCAGCCTTATTGAGTTTGGGCCTCAGTGATTTTTAGCCATCAGAAATTTGGTGCCCAGAATCTATAAGATGCTTTCAACTACATAATTTACAGAAGCAGTAACATTAGAAGAATGATTGGTTGAGCCTTTAATGCTTATCAGCTGCATACTATCCACAGTTCTTTGTTGTAATGGTTGTAGTTGCGGTGTTTTCCTTTTGTGTATGCGCGATTACTTGTAAATTTCAGCTTTCAGGCCTTGACTGTAGTGTAAAGAGGTTTGGTTCCACTGTTGTCTGTGTAGAGTAAGGATGTGCTGCAAAATTATTAAGATGTCTCCTGCAGCAGCAATGTGAAACACAGTTGTGAATATTCCATGAGTCCAAATGTTTTGTGTAAACTGACTTTTCTGAAGCTAAACTGCTACTTAACTGAGTAGTAAATATGAGTTCTAGCTAACTGCAGAAAATAAAAGATTTTGACTGATTTTTTTTTAAAGATTGCCACAGTATTTTAAATGGGTCCCTCTGTTGTCTGGAAAGGGAAAAAAGATATCAAACTAGCATATGCCTATCCTGAAGCACTAAAAAGTTATAAGCAATGATAAATAAAAGAGAAGCTGTTCACTATGTGTATGTACATATAATGCAATTCTGATGGGACATAAAACCAAGATTCTTCTGACCAATTTTAATCATTAAAGGTCCCAGGGCACTTTAACAACAGAGTAGAAGTGTTAGGCCTGGTTGGCCAAGCAGAAATCCAAAGGTTAATTTCTTCATTGGTATAAACAGGCACACCTCTCTTGATTTCATTTAGGCCCCAGTTTAGCAAAGTACTTTCTCATGTGCCTAACTTTAAGCATTCAAGTGGTCCTATTGAAACTGGCTTGAAGTATGAGTGAAATAAAAGACAACGGGCCAAATGTGATTTTGGTTATAGCTTTACAACCTCAGCGAAGTTACTGGCATTTCTGAGATATGACTGAGGGCAAATTCTGACCCCAATTCCAGCTTTTCATAATTTACAGTCCTATCTAAATATTAAGGATTTTGCACAAGGAGCAACATTCAGTGCTTGGATGATTAATAGGATCTGCATGGAGAAATTCCTGTGGGCTGCGACTGAAAATTCATACCACTATCCTGACAGCTATTCAGATTATTACAGGACTTTGATACTGGATTGTGCCGACAGCTTGGAATAGTCTGACTTCTTAATATTTTTCTCTTTGAACTTCTGGAGTGTTGGGAAACCATCGGTGTAGTTAGATATTGTGTGATAAAGCCACATGAGATTCCAAAGAGCCCAGCAGCTTAGAAGAGCTGTTTATTCCTTCTCTTGAACTTTGATGAGTCCTGAGAGATCTTGTTTCAGCTTCTGCAGAGAGCATTTGAAAGGAAGGTAAACAATTATTCTACTTGAATATTATCAGTATAATAATGGCAGAGACTCAGTAAAATTCTCCTTTGGTAACTAACAGAAAAACATAATCCAGATTTATTGTGCAGGGCAAGGTAAAGCCTAACTAGTTCTCAGTTTACAGTATTGGATGTAGTACTAAAGAAAGCATGGCATTATTTCAATGGGACAGTTGAATCTAGTCCAGATATTATGAGCTGCTAATTTGCTGTTAGAACAACCCCAAAGGCTTTCCGTAAGACTAGGTTGGCAGCAACTGAGAAGCACATTGGAAATCTTAATGAGCTAGAGGCCATTTTCTGTTTACTTTTTAGCCTTTTACCTGAGGAAGCATTCTTTTTAAACTTCAGAGACATGAACCCCTGTAACTGCAAAAGCTTATACACTGTTGCCCAGTGTAGGGTTTCACTTTGCAACAAAATGTGTCTTGTTTTTTTAAACCCGTTTTCAAGGATTTTGGAGAAAACACTTCCCATGGTTTGAAGTTCACAGCCAACTATGGGATGCCAGCTTTGCTTAAAAAAAAAAAGTTTTACTTTTTTTAATAGGCAAATATGACCATTAAAGGTAGCCTGCAAAGGGCATACATTTGGGTTAGTATTTTTCTTCTGCTTCCTTAAGGAAGTCCTGAAATTTTATTTTTGTTACTGTGCTGTGACAACCAACATGAGCGCCCAGCAGTTGTCACTCTGGTGTGGCTTTTGTGATGAATGGACACTTGCTTTCTGGGAACAGGGGTAACAGTTCTTTTCACACTAGCAACTGAAGAATTGTAAAATGCTAATGGCTTTGAGACCTTGTCTGCATTGGGAAAATGAATTGACTAGATCAATGCTTAAAATGATTTTGCCCTTAATGAATACAAGGGAATAATTTGTTAGCTCTTTAGTTGACCCATCCAACCTCTCTCTTGGGTGAGCATTAATCAGAATCAGCTAACGTCCTTCTCTTCTCTGAGGGTAAAATCAGGTGAGTTAGCATGTTAACATGTTTTCTAATATGCTGCATTTTTTTCAGTATAAACAAGATCTGAGTTTTTGCTACAGTATCTATTTGTGATGGGTACCCTAGAACAGAAAGTGTTGCAGTATCCAAAAAGCAGCTCCTTGAGCCATATATTCTTTACTTCTAGTCAGAAAGGGCTGCAGGGTTGGAGAGATGCTGCTCGACATCCTCTTGTGGATGTGAAGGAGCATTCACAGACTGAATTGCTGTTGAGTGCTTCATGGTGGTTGGTCATCTAGATGTATTATGTTTTGGAGAAAATTGTCAGGAGTTTCGGATCCAGGCATTGTCTTCTGAGGATTTGCTTTATTTTTGACTGTCCTCACACAGCCAGTTGTGTGGTTTACCCCCGCCACGGGACCCCCTGAGCTTTTGGGTTGGTCGGTCAGTCCCGAATCGATTGGATTCACAGGGGTGACCTGCCCTGCCTGGACCCAAGAAAGAGAACCAGATTTAATACAATTCAATTTTATTAGTACCACTCAGAGGTCTTTAATCTTTTAAGGAGTCTCCAAGTACAAATAAGCAAGCACACAATCAGTACATACAGCAATACTACACCAATAATTCCTACCCCAATTCCTACTTCTGCTCCTGCTGCAAACTCTGCCCCAGCCTGAGCGAGTACAATTAGTTATACTTACAATGTGTATAAATACATGATTAGCTCAGAGACGCTGTGCTTGAGGTCACTTTTGTTTTTGATTTATTCAGAGACACTGTGCTCGAAGCTACTTTTAATTTTGATTTTATGCAGCGCTTGTCTCTTTCTTCCCTCGGCTGGCCCAGCTTGAGGTGTTTCTGCCCTTGTTCGGTTGCCTGGTATGGCAGGGGATTCGTTGGGGTGGTCAGTCCCTCGGCCTGGTAGATGCTGTGCTGTTGGCTCCAATCTGCTGTACCCTGGCCCATAACTTTTATCGGCCTTGTAGTTTTGCTGACGTGTTAGCTTATTGGGCCTTGCTTGCGCTTATTCCAGCTCTGAACCGGTTTGAGCGACCCAGTCATTGGCTGCCTGAGGGTCAAATTGCAAGGACCCTGCCTGTCTGCGCCCAGTTAAAATGTAATTTTTACCTTGTGCACAGTGTGTTTGAGTCAGTCCCTGGCCTTCCTTTGCCTCATGCCCAGTACGGTGCATTCCCAAATCAGGGGGGTGACTCGGGCTTTGACCTGTGTTAGCCTTGGACCTCAGCCTTCCAATATGTGGCTGTTTTGTTGCGCAATCTCCTAGTGCCGACAGACAAAATTGCAGCAAACTACAATTTGTAGTGATGCATCTGAGCCTATTTTCGAGCAAGGATAAGCAGTTCTGATACATTTTGTGGCTCAGAGTGATTTTTGCCTGCCTGCACTGTGGGTTGGAACTGGTGCAGCTATACACTCTGGCAGCTAGTTACAGCTGGCTGAAATACTCATGTATCCCTGTACGGCTGCTGCTGAAAGGAAGTATCATTGGAGCTCAAAATGGGAAACTGTGTAAACCTCTGTCACACACCCACCTTAGATGAATTGCATCTAGACCACATTTCCCAAGTTTGTCGATGAGACTGTCATGTGAGACTAGGTCAAACCTCACTAAAATCAAGAGGTCTCACATCTGTAGCTTTTCCCTCATCCAATGACCAGTAATCCTGTCAAAGAAGAATATTGTTTTGGTGTGGCATGATTTATTCCTGACAAATCCATGTTGGCCACTATGTCTTACCCTGTTATCCTCTAGGGCTCCCAAGCTATATGTTTAATTATCTGTTCCACTATCTTTCCAGGTACTGAAGTTTAAACTGACTGGTTTATAATTCCTTAAGGTATACTGCAATCTGTGTCTCCACTGCAAAAAAAAAAAAAAAAAAATGTGTGGCTAGCCTGTGTCAGCTGACTCAGGCTTGCAAGCTTAGGCTATAGGGCCAAAAATGTGCAAATTAGCTGTTGGGGTAGGGCTGCAGAACTGGCTCTGGGATTGCATGGAGAGGGTTACAGAGCCTAGGCTCCCAATCCAAGCCCAAATCTCTACATTGCAGTTTTGTAACCCCATAACACAAGCCACAGGAGCTTGAGTCAGCTGACATGGGCCAGCTGCATGTTTATTGTGGTATAAGTATGTACCCTTTCTTCCCCCTTTAAAAGATGTTTGCTCTTCTCCTGTCTTCTGGGACCTCACCCATCTTCCATGAGTTCTCAGAGATAATCACTAAGAGTTCTGAGACTGCTTCAGCTAGTTCCTTAATTACCCTAGGATGAATTTCATCATGCCCTGCTGACTAGACCGTATCTAGTTTATCTAAATATTCTTTAACATCTTCATTTCCTATTCTGGTTTGTCTTCCTTTCCCTTGTTGGTAATATTCATTGTTAAGCATCCAGTAACAATGAATCCTTTAAGTGAAGACTGTAGCAAAATAGGCTTTGAATATCTCAGCCTCCTTGAGGTCATCCGTTATGAGCTCTCCTGTGCTAAGTAGTGGGCCTACACTTTCCTCTATCTTTCTCTTGCTTCCAGTGTGTATTTACAGATCCTCCTCTTATTGCCTTTTATGTTCTTTGCGAAGTGTAACTCATTTTATGCCTTAATTTTTAAAATTTTTTTGCTTGTGGTATGTCAAGATTAGGCTGGTATAAGACTTTTAAATAAGCATATAACTATGTAAGGATTGTAGGTACTACTGCATGGCTAATTTCAGATCCAAGTCTGCATTTTCTTCACATTTTGGAGTGTTCATTTCCAAGGATTTGATACAAGCCTATCTCTAGTACAGCTGTTCCCAACCTTTGCTTTTATATGAACCACTACATCGTCATTGAACACTTTTGTGGACCACCACGTAAGCAAACTGTTTTAAACATTTTTAATATAGCCTATAACTGACGGGAGCCAAACTTGTATATCAAGGAGTATTAAAAACACAGCTATTTCTAGTAATTTATTATGTTCACATGCAAACATATTGCACTCATAACAGTATATTTACCTACCTACATAAGAGGAAACAGAATTAATATATTATTACATTATCCTTCCCCCCCAGACTACATCTATGGACCACAGGTTGGGAACCACTGCTCTAGTATATTTATGTATGTCACTGCCCTTCTTCCCATACTGTAACTATGGACACAGTCCCTTCCAAGTTGTATAAGCTGATCCAAAGACTACTGAAGTCAGTAGGAATCATGCCCTTGACTTCAATGGACTTTGGATCAGACTGAGAGAGCAATGTATTGTTACCTCTTTTCTCTTGCAAGGTCTTTCCTTCCAGACCTAGAAGTTGAATGGCAGAAGTGTGAAATTATAGTCCATGTGACCATGTTCCTTTTCAACATAAATGAAATGCCTGAGCACACTTTTAGATGCTCTAAAATAACAACCATCAAGACAAACTTTTTCTGCAAAAGCTTGTACTGTAAGGCAGAGATTGTAATAGAAAATATAATTTTACCTGACAGTTCAGACCATATCCTTCAAATGTAAAGAAAAGGATAAAAGCTTGCCACTGTGAGTCAGTCAATAGGATATTATGTCAATATGTTCCCAGCAATTACTTGTAAATTTAATATGAATGAGACACGTGGATGTTTGCCTGAGACTAAATATGGCCACTTCTACTTTTCTGTTCTGTTCATTCCCTTTGAATTATCTGGCATTGACCACTGTCGGAAGACGGGATACTGCGTGCTAGATGGACCATTTGTCTGATTCAGTATGGGTGCACTTATGTTCTTAAGGTACTAGAGACACACAACATGACACAGTGAAAAATGTACTTCAGTAGGGCTAGCTTGCCTCAGCCCTTACTCAGCTGCACAGAAGAGTAAAGGAAAGTATTTCCCTCTGAGACTGGTTGCGGTTGTGCTAGGGAGAGTAAGGATTGCTTGCCTAATATTCTCTGTGATGCAGGTAAATGAACAGAGAGGAGCAGAGAGTGGGAAGAACCCTTGATTCTTCCCTCCTTGCAAGAGAAAAGAGGCAACAATACATTGCATTCTTCCCTCCTCCCTACAATCATCACTTGAAGTAATGGACTGGGCACCCATGGATTAGAGAGTCAATTTCTAAAAAGGCCTGAAGTAACTTTGACTTCTCTCCTCTAGCAAGTGGGAAGTAGGGGATAAGCTGTAAATCTCAGGTTTTCATTAGATCTACTTCTGGGGCAATGCAGCCACCTTTAGTCAAAACACATCATCAAGTTACAAGAGGATGAGCTGTAAATCTCAGGTTTTTATTAGGTCTACTTCTGGGGCAGTGCAGCCACCTTTACTCAGAGTATATCATCAAGTTACAATCTCGCCCAGCGTGTTTTCTCTGTGTATGTGTGTGACATTTTGGGGGTTGTTTGGAATGTAAAAGACTATGAGTGAGGTGTCTAATGCACCTCCTGGATCACGCATGCTAAAGGTCTAGTCAGAATTTATTTCTAAGCTACCTTTGAAAGGTGGGAGCCGTCTGTAGCTTTCTGTATCTCTGATTCTACAGCTGCTGTTGGTAGTTTGTCGAATGGCATGCCAGCACATGTGGTTATAAAGATTTTCATAATAACTAGTTAACCTTTCTCCAAACTCTATGTTGGCTCTTAAGTTTGCATCTGTCTAGGTTGATATTCCTTTCAAAGA
Source organism: Podocnemis expansa (assembly GCA_007922195.1). Classification (NCBI taxonomy): domain Eukaryota; kingdom Metazoa; phylum Chordata; order Testudines; family Podocnemididae; genus Podocnemis; species Podocnemis expansa. The sequence continues at coordinate 12,138,900 of ML682040.1, read as the reverse complement.
AGTGGTGGTACTTGTAATGATGAACTGACATACAAGGAGTCACCTTCCACACTTCCACCCTCCTGAGTGGTTGTTGTGTGGAGATTTTGAATGGGTTGCAGACCTTTGCATGGGTTGCCTCCCTGCAGTGTTTCTAATAAAATCATTGTTAATACGCTGGGTAGCCTTTTTCCCATCTATCATTCACAGGCTGGGTTCTAAGATCTCTTCGGACTTTCTGCTATCTGATATCAGTGTTGTATAGCTTGGTCTGTAATTCATGAAATCAGACCAAGCTGTGCGCTCATGCCAGGCAGCATGGCTAATCATTCTCAAATGCTATCATCAGTTATCTTGTAGGAGGAAAAAAAATCCTAGCAGCCTGTGGTAGATGTAATCTTTAAAATCAGGAAAGACTTTGCTGTGATTAAAGAGCCATTTCCTGACTACATATTGATATGAGCTGCTTCCAAGTCAAATATAAGAGATCCTGACAAGCATTCAGTCCTTCTGTGACTGGCAGGTCCCAGGACACAGAATGGTAATCTCTCTCCAGCTTTTATTTAAAGAAATTCTGGGGTAGTCTGTATTTAATATGTAACTATCTCATGTAATTGACCTAGAACTTGTTAATTGTAATCAACAAGATTTAATCTGTAGGATTCATTAAAGCAGTTAGAAAGTTGTACCCTGAAACCAAGGGGTTTATACTGTTTTCCAGCAGTTTCCAGAAACTGGTTGCTTTGGAGGCAATTCTGTGGTCTAAGAAATGCCAGATAAGAATGTGTGTTGAGTATTTCTACATTACTGGAGTTTCTTTTGGCATCTATAAGGATGGCAGAGCTTTCTAAGCTAGAGCAGTAGTGATGATGCTGTGATTTAGTACTGCATATGTTGCCAGTTGACACACTGAAAGACCACCCCCACTCTGCCCAGTCACCTGGGTATGAGATTACTATATTTAATCATGAATAAAATGGCTTCCATCTTTAGGTCTACATCCTGCAAGCTGGTCCTCAGGGATGCATCATCTGTAGCTGTGTGCACCCCACAGCTTCAGTGAGACCAAGTGCAGGGTTAGAGGCTGGTAACTGACTGCACAGAAGAGTTTGCAAGATGAGGGTCTAGAACAGTAAGGTCCCAATCCACAGCAGGGGCTGCTAGGTGCCATCACAATATAAATAAATAGTAATAATACAATAATAAATAATGTCTGTCATCTTTGAATTATTTGGCTGCTTCTGTGCTCACACTGGGCCTTGCCATCTTCCTTGAGATCAGTTTGAGGCAGAAGATTCCAAGCTCTGTCTTTGACATTGGATACCAGAACTGTTCTCCTGGTTTATTTTTTTCTATCCAGGGTGCCCCAACAGGGATTATTACTGTAATGTTTCCATAAACATGCATGGCGAGTCGCAACCAAATAAAGAGGTCTCTGGGGGGAAAAGCCCACAATCTAGAATCAGGGGTGTCAAACTTATTCAGTGTGTGGGGGCCACATTGGAAGGCTGAACACCTGTTGCAGGCCATGTGTCTGCATGAGTTCCCCAACCCTTTCCCCTGCCACATTCAGAGCACCATGGGCTCCCCTTTCCCATCCGCTACCCTGCAGGCTCTTGGACATCTTCCCTTTTCCCTGCCCTGTAGGATCTCCTTTGTCACGCTGGTTCCCAGGCCCTCTCCTGCTAGGCATCTCCAGGACCTCCCTTCCCCTTCCCTTTCCACTTCCCCTACAGCATGTTGGTAGGCAGTCAGTCTCAGTCACAACCACAGACAGGCTGGGCTCCTGCCTCTTCCTCTCTTCTCCTCTCCTCCTCCTACACCAACTCACTGTCAGTCATTCAGCATGCTGGCCTTTGATTGGTTCGTTCCCATGTGGGCCCCAGCCACTTTTTCCTTTCTTATTTGTGATTTGTGGAGTGGCCCTCTAGGAGCCCAGCCCAGCTGCTGTGACTGAGACTCTGGTTGGTTGACAGACCACAGCTGAGCTGGGTTTGGCTGGAGCGCTTAATTTGTTCCCCTGTGACTCTGATCATGTGCCTGAGTCAGAAGCATGCCTCGCCTTGCTGTGCCATCAACCTGTCTTCGCTGTTTGCTGTACCATAGAGCATCCAGGCACAGCCCAGGCAGCAGCTCTGCAGGATGAATCTGTAACCTTGGTGGGCCAGATTTGGCTTGTGGACCTTGAGTCTGACACCCCTCGTCTAGATAATACCATGGGGCTGGAGTTTTAGGTCCAGATTTAACAAAGCATGAGTTTAAATCCATCCTTATTCAGCCAAGCACTTAATCACACTTGCTTGTATCTCTTTGACTTCATTGGAATTTAACCATGTGTTTAAGTGCTTGGCTGAATAGGAATGGCTTTAAACACATACTCAAAATCAAACAGTGTTTTGCTCAATCAAGGTCCATATGAGGCCTTCAGTTTAAGTTCTGATGGAGTTCTGTTCTTTTAGAAAACATTTTCCCCTTACTTTTTTCTCAGTATCCAATATCTTTTCCACATAGATCTCTAGCTAATGTAAGCAAGTCATGAAAGATGAAAAAGGTCTCCAGCCCTGGTCAAGGGCAATAATTACTGATTTTTCTGATGTTGTTCTGTCTTCTACGGACCTAAAACTGAGACTGGATAGAATCAGGTTCTCTGGACCTTTCTATTGTGACTTATTTAGATCTTCTTTTATTGATAACAACTTATTAAATTGAATAAAAAATGCTTCTCCATTCTCAAACATAAATTGCTATTTAAACAAAAAAAGTTGACAGTTATACTCCTAAAAACCAAAAGTTTGCCACTTAAAAATATAAACATACAAAAAAATGAAAAGAAAAAAAAAGTTTAGGGACTTAAAAAAAGAAAAGCGCTGTGAGGATTTATTCTTTGCTAAGTGAAATTCCACTTTGTGTAAATGGTTATTTAATTGTTGATATTCATTTAGCTAGATGATTTTTTTCCTGGCTCTAACAGACATTCCTTACTGGAAAGAAAGAAATCTGGTGATTTTGAATTGTGTTTGTGTCACAGATTCACTCTTAATTGAATAACTGTTGCATATCAATACACTTGTTGTTATAACTCTGTGAACAGAAATTTAGTTTGAGAGGTTTTTAAGGATGATTAACTGTGACATCCTACACTGCACACTCTAAAAGGCAAGGATATTCCAAGTTATGGGACACTTCTTAACAGTACAATACCATGGAGCACATTTCCACTGAGAACAACAGACTTGCCCTCACCTCAGAGAACTTTCTTCTGCCTCTAACGGATAAGGAAATATACAACACACTAATCTCCATAATAGCCTATCATATAAACCTTAGTCTCAACTTTAGCAGCATAAGCAAATAATCAGGGTTGAAGTATGAATACAAGTTAGGTATGAGCTGTGTTATGTATTATGTGCTTTTATGGAAGTCTGAGGCTGTAAGAAAGGTTAGCATTGGGCCAAATCCTGAAGTCTGTATACAGGCTAAACTTCTACCAAATCCATTAGGAATCTTGGGACCACAAGATTGAGGCCCACAGGGTTAGGACCAGTAGCATTTGTACTTATATGTTGGTTGTGTGAAGAGATGGTTTCCTTCAAATCCTAGTGAAGTAAATTGAAATTATTTGTACTTAATATCTGTCATGACTGAGCCCACAAATCCTTCCATCAGAATAAATCCAGGCATTTTACTCAACGTTTCTCTGAGATAAGAAATATTATCCATTTTCATGTGGGGAAACTGAGCCATGGGAAAGCTAGACTACTTGCCGAACTCACAATATCACTGGCAAAACTTAGTAAAGCTCGGGAGTGAAACATTAGCCTGCTTAAAATCAACAGCAAAGCTCCTATGGACTTCACCAGGCCCCAGAGTTCATCACAGACCTACCAGTCTCTTGTCCTAGCCACTGTAGTACATTTCTTCTCATTTGGTACAGGGAACGTTGCTTTCTGTTGCATGAAGAGGCTGTGTTAGAGCTTTTTCAGAGGAAAGTTCAGTTTTGTGGCCTGTTAATTCCATTATTTATTTTGAATAAAGTCCAGTTTTATACAGCACATGAACAGTGAGGCTGTGGATAAAATGTTTAGTACGGTGCTGACTCAGACCTGTTAGTCTGGCAAAACCTATGCAGTTTATATGCCAGAAAGTGAACTCCCTTGGAGTAATGCTTCTTATCAAATGAGTTTTTAATTCTGCATGAGGTGATATTAATGCAGATCAAGATATGGCCTCTTTAATCTGGGATTTCTGTTTTCAGCATGTTTCGTGTATAGGAATGTGAGAACTGCATTCACAGTATTACAGAGAATTCTTACATGACTAGCACCGCTTATTGGTGGAGGGATGAATTGAAAATATGTCATTATTTGTATTTATCATAATTATGGGAGGTTGGGGGAAAATAACTGTTACTGCTGGTCTGAATTGTTTTAAATTACATTGTGTAAAGATATATAGTAGTACATTTGGAATTCTTCCTTTAATGGATTAAAATGAATTTTTAGGCATAATCCTATGACTTTCAATTCAATTGATTCTCTTGTTGGTTTAAACTGAAATTTCTTGCAAGACATATAGGGGTGATCTGAAAATGTTTAAATATGTAGCAGCATAAACTAGCACACTAGTATGTGCATGTGTCTTAATGTGGTAAAGGATAATTATTCATTTAGGGCCGGGATCTCAAACTCAGATCACCACGAGGGCCACATGAGGACTAGTATGTTAGCCTGAGGGCTGCACCACTGAAACCTTTTCATACAACCATATTGCAAATATTGGTAATGATAGGATCATTGTGGGCCACAGGAAATAGCTTTAGGGGCCACATGCAGCCCATGGGCCATGTGTTTGAGACCACTGATTTAGGGCTTCAGTTCTAATTAATTGGAAGTTGGATGCAGTTTCTAATCCCCAAAAGTGTATACTAGAACCAGGGATCATCCAATGAAATTAATAGGCAGCAGGTTTAAAATGAACACATGGAAGTATTTCTTCACATAACATCCTATCAACCTGTGGAACTTACTACTTGATGTTGTGAAGGCCAAAGCTATTATGGGAGTCAAACAATTAGATCCATTGATGATTTACTAACTGCTGTGCGCAGACAGATGAATACCAGCTCAAGCCTTCAAAGAGAAGCTGCAGAGCTCAAATTTGCAAATGTGACTGTATTGCTTCAGGGCTTAATAGGGACTTCAGATTTTTTTGCTCATTACAACAGGAGATTTCACCTCATTTTCTCCTATATGCTGTTCCACAGTGTTTGAATCTTAACAACTGCTTTGATTTACTGTTGCAGTGTGACCTGATCTTATAACTTACACCTTCCTGCATTTATTTCCTCCCATTCTGTAAGTTTCCCAGTCTTCAAAGCATCTGATGAAGTGGGATTTGCTTCCATGAAAGCTCATGCAATAAATCACTTTGTTAGTCTTTAAGTGCCACAGGACTCCTTGTTTATCAGTTTATGGAGGACAGATATGGCAATGGCTATTAGCCAAGGTGATCAGGGATGCAATCCTATGTTCTGAGTATCTCTAGCCTCTACCTACCACGACCTGGGAGTGGATGGATCACCTGTTCTGTTCATTTGTTCTGAAGTACCTGACATTAGCCGCTAGGATACTGTGTTAGAGGGACCATTAGTGTGACTCGGTATAGCTATTCCTATGTGCAAGGAGTATCAGGGGGTAATATCAGACCTAGTGGAAAAATAATCAACTTAAATATACAAATTTCAGTGAACACTGGGTGGTGTTGGTAGTGCTTAAAAACAACAACAAAAAACTTTAAACATTTCCTTTCACTGTTGGAAAGAAAAAGGAACAGCATCATTCTAGGTTCCAAGGCCAGAAGGGACAACTGTAATCATCAAGTCCTAGTCTACACCATGGCAAAATTTCAGGGGCAATTGAAGGGAGATTCACAAAGTATTCAAAATACCTTGCGTATCTCCTTCTGATTGTCTACTGCCTACTTACTATGCATCCTAATCCACATCTACAACCTGGAGAGGGCACTCCAGCTTCGCCTGTGGCGTTGGCACAACACGGGGAGTAACTGTTACCGGTTATAAGTCATTGCTCGAGTGGCGTAGAGTGTGACGCCAGGGGTTGCTCCTGATGATGGGAGGGATCTTCGGATCTCATTGGACAGCTACCACCTGCCTTAAGCTGGGCAGCCCCCAGCCAGCAAGGTACTGTCCCGCCATGGTCTGCTATCCTCATTGGGTGCATGGGGATTAGGAACAGTAGACTGAAACCACTGCACCAGGCAACAAAAGAACGCAACAAAAAAAAAATTAGTTTTAAAGCTGGGATGTTGGAACATCCGGACTATGATGACTGGCCTGTCTGAAAACATTCAGGACATCAGTGATTTCAGAAAGACAGCTGTTATAAACGAGGAGCTCAAGAGACTGCATGTAGACATCGCCGCCCTCCAGGAAGCACAGCTGGCAGACTCAGGCACACTCAAGGAGAAAGACTATACGTTCTACTGGCAAGGAAGGGGCTCTTATGAGCCCAGAGAACATGGAGTAGGCTTTGCAGTGAGGAATAGCCTGCTGAGCTTGGTAGAACTAGGCAGCAATAGCTTGGAGCACCTCCAGACTCTCCGACTCAACACGACTGAAGGTCCCATTACCCTCATCAGCATCTACACCCCAACACTGCGGGCCTGTCAGACGCAAAAGATGAGTTCTACGCGAACATCGTATTCATCATCAATAGCACACCAAACAAAGAACAACTTATTTTCTTGGGCGATTTTAATGCCAGAGTGGGCGCTGACCATGACTAGTGGCCATCCTACCTCGGGCGGTTTGGTGTGGGAAAAATGAATGAGAATGGAGAATGATTGCTTGAGTTATGTTCATACCATGGCCTCTGTATCACCAATTCCTTTTTTAAGACCAAACCCCAACACAAGGTTTCCTGGAGACATCCACGCTCAAAGCACTGGCACCAATTGGACCTCATCTTAGTGAGGTGCGCCGCCATCAAGAATGTTCTTCTTATGCGCTCTTACCATAGCGCCGACTGCGATACAGACCATTCTCTGGTGTACTGTAAAAGAAGTGCACCCAAAGAAGTTTTATCACACTAAGAATCAAGGGAACCCCCGTATCGACATCAGCAAAATGTCCCAACCAGACCTTGTGGAACAGTTCGCAGTGACTTTTGAGAGAGAGCTGGGTAACTTACAACCCAGGGACTCCGCCACGGAAGAATGAAGGACTCTGCAGGATACCATCTACCTCACAGCAATGACTGTCTTTGGGAAGAAGACATCAAAGTCACAAGACTGGTTTGAGGCCAAGTCGACCGAGATGACACCTGTCATTGAAGTCAAGCGCGCTGCCCTTGCTGAGTACAAAAGGTCACCCACAGCTAGGAACCTGCAGATGCTCAGGGCTGCCAGGGGCAAGGCTCAGCAAATAGCCAGGCATTGCGCCAATGAGTACTGGATTCAGCTCAGTTAAGGCATTCAGTTGGCTGCCGATACAGGTAATATTAGGGGGATGTACGATGGCATTAAGAGTGCGTGTGGAGCAGTCTAGAACAAGACAGCTCCCCTTAAATCTATCACTGGGGAAGTTATCACAGACAAAGGTCAGCAGATGGAGAGATGGGTGAAATATTACTCCAACTTCTACTCCAGAAAGAACACTGTGTCCCCCTCAGCCCTTACGGCTGTCGAGTGCCTGCTGACTATGGAAGAACTTGATGGAGAGCAGACGATTGAGGAGCTCAATAAGGCCATTAACAACTTGGCCCTAAGAAAAGCCCCAGGCAGTGATGGGATTCCACCCGATTTGATCAAACATTGCAGGAATACCCTACTGCTTCCACTATATGAAGTTCTCCACCAATGTTGGCAAGAAGGAGCTGTACCACAGGACATGAGGGACGCCAAGATTGTCACCCTCTATAAGAAGAACAAGGGTGAGAGATGCGGCTGTAACAACTATAGAGGCATCTCCCTTCTCAGCATTGTCAGCAGTCTTTGCTCGGGTCCTGTTGACCCGCCTACAGAAGCTGGCAGAACGCGTTTACCCAGAGTCACAGTGCGGCTTCCGAGCCAAAAGATCTACCAGAGATATGATCTTCTCCCTTCGTCAACTTCAGGAGAAGTGCAGAGAACAGCAGATGCCTCCGTATATTGCTTTCATTGACCTCACTAAGGCATTCGACCTGGTTAGCAGAGAAGGCCTCTTTCAGATTCTTTCAAAGATTGGCTGCCCCCCAAAACTGCAGAGCATGATCAAATCTTTTCACACTGACATGAGGGGTATTGTACCGTTTAACAGCAGCCTCTCCGAGCCCTTTAGCATCTATAGCGGTGTTAAACAAGGCTGTGTTCTTGCTCCAACACTCTTTGGGATTTTTTTCTCTCTGCTCCTAAAGCATGCCTTTGGCACTGTGACAGAGGGGATCTACCTGCGTACTAGAATAGACAGCAGGCTCTTCAACCTTGCCCGTCTTAGAGCTAAGACAGGGACACGTGAGGCTCTTATCAGAGACATGCTGTTTGCAGATGATGCAGCAATTATGATGCACACCCAGCATGAACTTCAGATACTAATGGACCACTTCTCCAAGGCCTGCAAGGATTTTGGGCTGACTCTCAGCCTGAAAAAGACCAATGTTCTGGGTCAGAATACTGATGCACTGCCAGTCATTCATATTGACGATTATGAACTCGTGGTCGTCCATCAGTTCACTTACCTGGGATCTACCATCACTGACAACCTCTCCCTGGATATAGAAATTGATAAGAGGATCGGGAAGGCAGTTACAACATTCGCCCACCTCACCACTCATGTTTGGAATAACTCCAAGCTGACAGTAAAGAACAAGATGGCAGTGTATAGAGCCTGCATCATCAGCACATTGTTGTACGGAAGTGAGTCATGGACCACGCACTCCAGACAGGAGAGAAGACTCAACACTTCACCTGCGAAACATCTGTCGCATCCTAGGCATATCCTGGCAAGACAGTGTGTCTAATGCTGAGGTCTTGTCTTGTGCTGGCCTTCCCAGCATGTTCACTTTCCTCAGGCAGCACAGGCTCAGATGGCTGGGACATGTCCATCGCATGGAGGATGGCTGCATCCCAGAAGACATTCTGTATGGAGAGCTGGCATCCAGGAGGAGAAATACAGGCTGCCTCCAATTGCGTTACAAGGACATCTGCAAGAGAGACATGAAAGCACTTGCCATTGATACTGAGTCCTGGGAGAACCTTGCAGATGATCGCTCAAGGTGGAGAAGTATTCTGGCCCAACACCTCAAGACAGGGGAAGAAAAACTGATGAACATCACAACAGACAGGCAGGCACGTAGAAAGGAGCGCAACACATCCAATAGACCAGAGACCGCACCTAGATGCGACCTTTGCAATAGAGACTGCCATTCTCATATTGGTCTTTTCAGTCATAAACGATGCTGTTCCAACTGAGCAGATGATTAGTACATCTAGGATGCATCAATTTTGACTGATGGAGGCCATAGAGGACTTACTATGGTGTCTTAAGTAGACTGAGTTGGAGGGAAATTTGCCACTGTCAGTGAAGACAAATACCTAGTCTGTATAACACAGACTGTAGAACTTCCCCAAAATGATTCTTAGAGCATATCTTTTAGAAAAAACTGAAATTTGATTTAAAAATGGCCAGTGAGAAAGAACCATCGTATCAGTGCTTAGCTTGTGCTGGGATTTGCCATTACTGAGGTCTCTGGCACTTGTTGTCTTGGCCATTCATACACATGGCACTTCTGGGCTTAGCTGAGTTGTGAAAGTTTAAAAAAAAAATTGGAGCCCCAGCACCTCTTTCATTACAAATTAAACACTGAACACGGCTATTGGTAAGTTGTTCCAATTATTAATTGTCCCCCACAGTTGAAAAGTTTTCTGTCAGGAGCAGTGTCATATTAGGAACTCATGTTCAATGGATCATCTACCATAACCCCCAAAAGTTTTTTAGACTCACTGTTTTCCAGGATAGAGTCCTCATCATGTACATGTCCTACATTCTTTGTTCCTAGATGTATGTCTTTACATTAAGCCGTATTAATATGCATAGAGTTTATTTGCACTCAGTTTGTCAAGTGATTTGGATTATGTATAAGCAGAAGAAGAATGGCTATAAATCGGGTGATACTGATCTAGCTAGTCTCACTGTCCAAACTAAAAGGGTAGCTGTGATGAAGCAGAGAAGCCACGTGACAGCACAGCTGTGGTTAAAAAGAAACTTTGGGCCCAGTTAGTCCTGTTACATCTGCAGAAAATGCCAGGCCTGGAGAAGGGAACAAAGGAGAGAATCTGACTTCGTTGACGGCTGACTGGCAAAGGGACAGGAGCTAGCTGTCACCCTACCTGAGATGAAGGTCACTAGCCTGCCAGCTGATTCAGCCATCAAGGAATAAGTGCTGTCTCCCCAGCCAAGAGGGGCCACAGAAGAGACCTAGGAACATTTGGCAATTGAGGTTACTGGGTGACTGAAGCGTAAGGACGTTGTGGGTTATGTTTTCACCAAACTGTTGGAGGAGAGGGTTTGCTAAGGGATGCAAACCACCCCAGTGAATTGGATGATCTGGGCCATGATACATACCAAAAGGACAGTGGTAGGAAGTGGTTCAGGGCAGTGTGTTTAGATTGCTTGCTGCAAGAGCTCCGCCTTTGCAGAAGATCATGTACACAAGGCCTTGGGCTGTGGCCAGGTGGGGAGGGGGTGTTCAGATCCTTCTACCCTACTGCCTAAAAGACTGAGATACCTCAGTGAGGGAAACAAGGGGCTGAAGGCAAGGTGCATCAATTACTAGATCACCTGGCCTTCCTCCATGCACTGTGTATCAGGAGCAAAATATGACCAAAGTGCATACAATACATATGTTTCCACATCCAATGTCACTGGAACAATTGTTGTTACCATAGAATCATAGAAGATTAGGGTTGGAAGGGACTCAAAGCCGTCTAGTGCAACCTTCTGCTTAAAGCAGGACCAACCCCAAGTCCTGCAAAACTTATGCAGAGGTAGGATTCTACATTACATAAATCTACATAGGGTGGCATCTCCGGTCTACCCAGAAGTTGAATGATTTGGTTATTGGACTACTCCCCTTCCGCCTAGGATACCTGGGAGTTATTTCAGCTAGCTACATCAAGATGACAATGCCTTGTCTCTGCTATTATTTTATATTGTTACCTACCTTGATTTAAAAATACATGGTTTTTGCATTGAAGATGTAGCCTTTGAGACAAATAAATTGAACAGAAATCAGTGTTACTCCCCTTTAAGATATCAGAGTATTCAGTTTTCTCTAGTGTGGATCAATACTTTTCACACTTTTTTTTTGGTCCAAGAAAAGGTGTTTAAAGATAATAAAGTTGCCCAAACTTATTGACATTTTAGAATCGGTCTGTTTTTTATTAAATTATCCATGACATTTTTGTCCATATTTTAACAGATATTCTTCCATAAACATTTTTTTAAAATCATTATTTAAATTTTAAATTTTTCACAAAAATGTTTGGCAATATTTTTTGGCTAAAGGGCTCGTCCTGAATATAAATTAAAAAAAAAAAAAAAAAAAAAAAAAGGAAAAATCAATGACTTTGATTCTACAAAAAATCAATGCCTTTTTTTATTAGTCAGTGTGCAAAACATAAAGGAAGATATGGTCCTCCCTGTTCATGAAAGAGTTCATGTATTGTTCACCAAAATGCGGGGCTAAGCAAGTGCCATTATAATCTGTCCCTTTGTCTTGAGGATGGCACAGCTCAAGAACAGGTACACATTCAGGGAAGATTCTGAAGCCAAGTGAATGTAAAACTCAAGGACTGTTTTGCAGTAGAAACAAAGCACTTCCATTGAGGTTACGTACTTTCTCATTCCTTGGTAGAAAAGTTAATATATAATATTGAATGATCATTCTGGGGATCCCTTAACAAATCACACTGAACCATAAAAAAAAAGTGAATTTTGCGGTTCTGCTAGATTGACAGGCCTAGAACCTATTGTCCACCCTTTACATACAGCGGTATTTCACCTCATCTGAGCTAACAATAGCCTCATGTATAATAAGCCTTTCATGTACTCACACAAATAGTGAATGCAAGGAGCTTTGTGCTATAAAGCCTGACTGAAATGAAAAAAAAGTAGAGCTTATCAAAAAAACAAACCTTAAGAGGTTCAGTAAGAGGGGCTAAAACATTTTAGGGCCCTTTACAGCAGTGGTTTTCAAGTTTAGGGTTGGGGCCCAGTACTGGGTCGCAGCACACCCTGCTGTTCCCACTGAAAGACTAGAATGCATTGTTCAAAGATGTAATTGTTGGGTGGTGGGCATAAATTATTTTATTTATTTATTTATTTATTTATTTTCAACTGGGTCCCAAGGAAAAAAGTTTGAAAACCACTGTTTTGCAGTGAACTTACGGATCGGATGAGCACAGGGGAGAAGTAACTTTTTGCCCTTGGAAGATGTCCCTTTATGATTGCCCATGCTTTTATCTATTCTATACATCAGTTGTTCTCTGCCTTTATTATTCTGAATACCAGTTGGCAAGAGAGGTAATGTAGAAACCACCCCCAAGCTTCTCAAATCTACTCTTTTTTAGAGAACCAAGTTTTGTTCAACATCTTTATTAATGATCAGGATGATGGGATGGATTGTACCCTGAGAAAGTTTGCAGTATCCTGAGAAAGTTTGCAGATGGTGCTAATTTGAGAAGTGGTAAATTCGCTGAAGGATAGGGAGAAGATACAGAGTGACCTAGACAAATTGGAGGATTGAGCCAGAAGAAATATTATAAGGTTCAACAAGGACAAGTGCTGAGGATAGAAGATTCCCATGTACCCCTACAGACTAGGAACTGGCTGGCTAAGCAGCAGTTGTGCAGAAACAGACCTGGGTGTTACAGTGGACAAGAAGCTGGATATTAGTCAGCAGTGTACCCTTGTTGCCAAGAAAGTTAATGGTGTATTGGACTGCACTAGTAGGAGCGTTGCCAGCAGATTTAGGGAAGTGATTATTCCCTTCTATTTGGCGCTGGTGAGACTACATCTGGAGCATTGTGTTCAGTTTTGGGCCTCCCACTACAGAAAGCATGTGGACAAATTGGAGAGAACCCAGCAAAGGGCAAGAAAAATGATTAGGGGCTGGAGCACATGACTTATGAGGAGAGGCTAACGAAACTAGACTTGTTTAGTCTGCAGAAGAGAAAAGTAGGAGGGATTTGATAATGATCTCCAGCTACTTGAAGGAGGAGTCCAAAGAGGATAGCACTAGGTTGTTCTCACTGGTGGCAGATAAAACAACAAAGAATGTTTCAGTAGAGGAGCTCTATGTTGGACAGTAGGAAAAACTTTTGCAATAGGAAGGTGGTGAAGCACTGGACTGGGTTAGCTAGGAATGTGGTGGAATCTCCATTCTTAGAGGTTTTCAAGGCTTAGCTTGGCGAAGCTGTGAGTGGAATGATTTAGTTGGAGTTGGTCCTGCTTTGAGCAGCAGGGTTGGTTAGATGATCTCCTGAGGTCACTTCCAACCCTAGCCTTCTATGATTCAAAGGTATACTTACACAGCAGCAGGGGAGTGTAATTTCAGTTTGAGTAAATGTACACAGGCTAGTTCTTCTTGACCTAGCACCTAAAAATGGCAGTGTGGCCATTGTGGCATGGGTGGTGGCTCACTGTAGCTACCCAAGTAAAATCTCACTTGACTCACTGGGTACCTACTTGGGCAGCTAGCCCAAGCTACTACCAATGTCGTCATTTCTGCACTGCTATTTTTAAAATGGTGGGTCAAGCAAAACTGGTTCATGTACCTCTGTTTAAACTGGGAATTATACCTCCCAGCTGTTGTGTGTAGACATTCCCTGTGAAACACTACTGTATGTAAAGGGTGGATGGTAGGTTCGAGGCCTGTCAGTCTAGCATAATAGCAAAATTCAATTTAAAAAGATGCCAAGTTCCAAAGGGGCAGCCCTGTTAGTCTAATTCAGTAAAACAAACAGGGAGTCCTGTGGCACTTAAAGACTAGTTAATTTGTTAGTCTTTAAGTGCCACAGGACTCCTTTTTTATTTTAAAAAGATGGATTACATAGTCATTCAGACCGCCAAAGAAGTCTTATGTGGAGGTGATTCCGCCCCACTATGCTCATTGGTATGAACAAGCAATTTCCATTTGTCTGCTTAGCTGAAAGCCTCCCTGCAACTCTTGGTATTCCCCCCCCCCTTTGTTTTTTCTTTCTCTGTGGAAGTGACAGATGATGGTTTAAAACATGAAATCTGTCTCATTGTAGGCTCTTCACAATGCAAATTTATTTCTGATTGACTTGATTTTACTTGGACTGTATTGAACCTACAGTAAGAATGCTTTAGTGGAACATTTATCTCTTTGCTGCCACTGTAGGAACAATCAACCTAATGAGAGCCTTTGAATGAAGATTGATTCTAGGTATGGGATTTCTTCCAGAATCAATTTATCTTTGAGAACTCCAAGAAATTCAATAAAAATAAGAGCAAATTACATTTGTTCAATTTTTAAAGAAATATTTAATATACCATTAATTTTGTTCTTGAGTTTCTTTTTTTCTCCCCCCCCCCCCCCCGACAGGTTTCTCTCATCTGGGTACTCTCCTCCCTTTCTTAACTCTATTTAATGTGCCTTAAGAGAAAACATCAGTAACAATGCAATGGGAAAGATTAAATATAGTCTGTAAGCAATAGGAGTTATATTTAGCACTGGTGAAAGGTGCTGCATTCACAACCCTGCCAGGTGAAATCATCTATTCAACCATGCAATCAGTACTGGACAAGCTTCTTTGCACTGAATCATGCAGTATGTCCAAACTGAAGCTGTAGGAAACACCCCTGAGGACTGAGATGGAAGTTTAGTCTTTTCTATTCGTACTTAGCTTCTCTGCTGAGACAGTTAATTAATGCCAAATGTGGTGGTAGGTTGTGTTGTGGAATTAGTCCATTAGGATCGTGATGAACACTGTCAAATTGTGTCATGGAAGCTACTGCACAGCCAGATAACAGCATCTGGTAATAACTTTTTGGGTGAAATCCGGATCACATTGCAGTTAATAGGATTGTTGCCATTGACTTCAATGGAGCTGAATTTCACCCGTGGTCTCTGCTGAGCAGGGTTGAGAATTTAGCTAGTAGGTAATGGACATATGCCACCAAGTCACTCCAAATTTATCTTTGGCTTTAACAGACGCTATTTGTCTATAAAAGGCTCTAAGTTCTTTCCTCTCTTTTTTACCCACAGTGAAAGATATTCCTTGCTCAAGCTGTTGGTGTTTTGGCCTAAGTTGTACAGCGCACAGGGACAGGGTCATAGAGTGGGATGGCTCAGAGTCTAACTGAGACTATGTTACAGAGGTTAAGAAAACAGCTTCCACAGAGTACCCAGCCTCCTCCTTCCCTTAATTTTGTGTGCACATGTATTTGAAAGATCATGTTTTTTCAGACTTTTCAGCTGAGGGTTTGCACATGCCCCCAGGCAGGCATGCAACAGTACTTGGAAGTGTTTTTAAATGAAGTTCTTTCACATATAAATTAACAATACATGAAATAGGAGGCTCTGTGATGTTTGAATGACTCTATCACTCATGAGGAACAACAATGCTAGTGTTACTCTTCTCAATTTCTATGAAAAAAGTGAGGAAAACACAATTCAAATGTCTGCCGACCCAGCCTAATAAAAATGATAGATGAGATGTCAAGCTTTCCCCCTCCCCTTTCTTCTGTCCTCCCTGTACCTTCACACTTCTGTTGTTTAACAAGAAGTCATGCAATAGCTTGCTTGCTGTTGTCAGTTTTTGGAAAATGCCAGCTGATATTGGTAGCTGAGGGATTAGAATTTTTTTATTTTTTTGCACTCAGTGGGTGATACAGTTTAAAAAACTGCACTTGCCTTAATAATTTAGCTCTTTACACTTCAGTGTTTTTCTGCCAATCTTGTTCTGCAGAAGTTTATGTTCTGATTTTATCTTTGTGTTTTTCCACCAGCCGGAACAACACAATGACTGAGAAATGAAGAACTTGCAGTATGTTATTGTCATTAAGTGAAGGCAGTTTTAGAATGAGATTGGAGCTTATAAGGGGGATTCAAAATGGAGACCTAGCACCATAGTCTTTACAACAGGAGTTCAAACTAAATTACAGGTTAGGCACCCATAATCAGTTCATTGCTAAGTATTCTATGGTAGAACCTCTAAGATACGAACACCTCAGGAGTGGAGGTTGTTCCTAACTCAGAACAAAACATTTTGCTGCAGTGACACCCTGCAATCAGTGTCTTCCAGCTCAGGCTGGGAGAGATTTCAGCAAAGGTGGCACCTGGCAGTACTGCCTGATTTGCTGGTTGCTCCCTTCCCTTTTTTTGTTTTTTCTGTTTGGGCTGATGCGGGGGGTGGGGTGGGGGGGTTGCTGCCCCACACCATTGACAGTACAATCCCTGTTCTTCAGTTGCGTTTTCTCAGGTCGTCCTGCGTAGTGCACTCCTTACCATGCTGCAGAGGCAGCACATTCCAACTGGCTGCCGGTATTCTTCCCTCCTTATAGGTTTAAAGATGAATTTATACTGTAGTGTTGCTTCCAACAAGAATTTCTAACTGGAGTGATGCCTGTTATTCATTGATAAAAACACTGTGCTCATTCATTCATTTATTCTTCAACATCATAACCAAAGTCTGATGTAAAACAAACAAGGAGTCTGGTGGCATTTTTAAAGACTAACTTACTTTCCTGTCCATTTATTTTGCTCCCATTCTGGAAGTTCCCCATCTTCAAGCATCTGATAAAGTGGGATTCTCTCCCACAAAAGCTCATGTGGTAAATAAATTTGTTGGTCTTTAAGAGTGCCACCAGACTCCTTGTTTATTTTGCTAGAAGAGACTAACACGGCTACCACATTGGAACTTAAAGTCTGATGTGACTCTATATTGTAATTAAAATGCCATTTTTGAATTGGTTACTCCATTTTGTATTGCCCAGCCCAAGTTTTGCTGAAACTTCATGTAGATGTGTGAACTTAGTTTGAATGTGTAAATGAATGAAGGTGTGTGTGATGGGATCAGTCTCCAACCCCACCTTGTCCTGATGATAAACTGCCAGAACCACCTTAATGGCTGAAGAACAACTCAGACGAACACTGCAAAAGCAAGAAGAATCTACCCTAGAAAGAAAGGGGCAAAAAGCCTCATCAGGGACAAAATCAAAGTCACATCTGCAATTAACTGATGACTCATAGTCATATAGTACCTAACACGGTAGGACTCAGCAAAGTCCATGGAAAAGATATAAAAAGATGAGTGAGACTGCATAGCTTTGGGTAATGTTCTGATTAACATCCAAGAGCATCAGTGTGCAGCTGTATACCTGACAGAGACCCCCTGTCTGTCTTGTACCCAGCTTCTCTGACAAGGTAGCTGCCATGAGTGGCAAACACCAGCTACAAATTCAAGCTATGATCACAAGCAATGATCAGGATTGGTAATTACGTATAACCAACAGCAAAACTTTTGGGGGGTGTGTGTGTTGGTACTAAATATTAAGTGTTAACATAATTCTGTTTTCCTCATAATAAACATAGTATACTGCCTTATCTCCTGAATAATACGTCCCCTGCCTTTTGCAGTGCCTGAGTTGCTGGCAGGAGCAAAGGCCTGGCCAAAGGTTGGGCCACATCAGTGCACAGGCTGTGGCTCTTTAAAACTCCAGCTTCAGAGCAGTCTTTGGCTGCAACCTTGATTTCCTTTCATAAGCAGGGTGCTTTCTTTTTCGGAGTGGAAGGGATGTGGTGAAAACAGTTGATCCCTCCCAGTGGAATGGGATAGTGTCCTTGGCTTGCAGGAGCAGTGCAGACCACAGCTTGTTTCTGCTCTGCATACTGTTCTTGACATACAGGCACAGTATTTGCTTGGTTTCTTCCCCCACGGCTGCCTGACTTCTTACTTCAAATTTTTATAGGGTGTTTGATGGACTGGTCAGTTCATAACTCTGGTGTTCATATCTTTGAGGTTCTATGTCACATGACTTCTCAAAAATATACCAACACTGAAAGATATAGTAAGTGAAAGGGAAAATATCATGGAGGGAGCAAGCAGAGTTACACATAGATGAGCCAAAACCTGTTCCCAAGAGGGCCAATGGAAGTTTTGCCATTAAAATCAGTGGAACCAGGATTCGATCAGTAGATCCCAAAGCACTTTACCAGAATAAATATTATCCACAGTTTTCACTAAGGGGAAACCAAGGCTCAGAGATGCAGAATGGCTTCATTAGGTCTCTCAATATGTCAATGGCAGAGCTGGTAAAAGAATTCGAGTCACGTTCATTTCAGGCATCCTTATCAGATCACGCTTTATTGATTCACATTTTTCATCTTGGTTTAAAATGTATAGAACCTTGGTTGAGCTGTAGCTCACCTAGGTAAATCATGTTCTTTTAACACATGTGAATGGCCATGATTCAGAATGTGTTGTGTGCCTCATATTTTTAGCATGTTGGCCTTAAAGGCCACATTTTTCTATATAATTTGCCATGTCGTACCAGAAGTTTGTCTCTCATGATGTGTGCATCTGCTTTATAAACGAGCTTCAGTCCCCTTGAGAACTCACTGATACTGTTATTAAATAACACATCAAATAAAGTAAGATCAAACGGGGTTAGGGTTACCACCCAGTCAGTTTTTTCAAGCCGCCAAGTCATTTCTGTGCCACTTGTCCCATTATTTTTATTTTATATGTAAATTAGACCTCAGCTGTTCAGCCTTCCTGACTTTTGTCTGTTTGCTAGCCAAATGGCACTGTATGTGCTGACTCCTGATAGATGTCCCATTCCAGAAGCCATGCTGGACTGAAAGTGTCAGAAGTCCTCTGTGTTAGCAGTACAGGAACAAACTAACAAAAAGAAAAGCATGCACTTGGCTGACATATCTTCTACCTCTGTTCCCAAAAAGGCAGCATAATGAAGAGATGATAGAAGAAGGTTTAGGAAGGTAGAAGAAGAAGGTATATAGATGATAAAGAATAGAAAAAGGAAGAATATGCAAAAGAGGCACATGGGTGAGTAAGAATACAGAAAAGTGGCAGTCCTTCCTTTCAACTCTTGCCAGCCTCCCTCTGGTTTCATATTTAGCAAACCATAACAACCATAAATGGAAAGCTACCAACTTATATTTTCTTTAATACATGTGTGAAAAATCTTGCTTTCAGTGTTCATTTTTTATAACAGATGCTGTGCTTTAGATGTAGGTGCTTCCCAAGTCTAACATATTTTGGCCAGTAATTGTAGGGGCTTATGTATGCTCCTCTTGTATGTGCTGTGTGTCCAAAGCTTTCCCATTGCTAATGGCCAATACTATCTGTTAATTTTAAAAGGATGGCTTCCTGTGTCCATTGCTCATGCTAAGTAATAACTTGCTTACTTTGAGTATTTTCATTTGCTATGAATGGACTATTCAAGAAGTAACCCTTTAGTAACTACTCAATGGGGCAATTCTCTGCTGATATAAATTACTATAGCTCAGCTGAAGTCAATAGAGCTATTTATACCAGTCTACTCCAGCAGAAGATCTGGCTCAGTATGGGGAATTTTGATGGACTCTGACCAGAAGTAGAGGAAAATGTGGGAGCCAGGCTTATACCCCCAGATTTCATAGACATGATGAGACACTGAGAGAACAGGTGCCAATTTATGCTAAGGTCCTCTGGTCTCAGTGAACACTAAAATGCATAGCTGGAAACTGGTCTGACTCACTTGTGTGTTAGCATTGTTAAAACAGATTTCAAGTTTATAAAACTGTGTTTGGACTTTATGAAATGTTTGTAAATTGCTACATGGGTTGATCTCACTTATAATACCTGTATCTCATGCAATAAGGTGATATGTGTTTGCTATGAAACTGGAAGGCCCCATGTGTCAGGAGAGAAGCGTTATTCATGAGTGTGAAATATTAAGTTCCGAAGAGGTAGCCATCTTAGTTTTTACATGAGCTTTCATGGGTGAAGTCTCACTTTGTCAGATGCTAGAAAATGAATGTTGTAGTGATTTTTGGTGTTTGGGATCATTTATCACAAAGGCACATTTGCCTGGATGGCAAGATAGCCTAGCATACCCAAGGGGTTGTCTGCAACTCCACCTAAAGGCAGTTAGAGTATTTGAGGAGTTTATGCTTGATACTTTGTGGAATCTATATACAGAACACAACCAGTTTGGGATTTATGTCCTTGTTTGTAATAGTTTACCTGAGGTTGGTATTCACACTCATTAGCTGTTCCAGACAGCTAGACACATGATATAAACGCTTAGGACAAAATCTTGGTGCCACTAAAGTCAATGGGAGTTTTCCTATCAAGCCAGGATTTCCAGCCAGATGGGCGTCTGGGACTGTGGTCCCAAATTCCTGAGATAAAGTACTGCACAAATAGTAAAAATCTCCTTCTGTATTTTGCTTTAAGAAAGTTTTCATCCTTTATATCCTCAGGTCTGAGGTGGTGCTTTTCAATTCTGCCTGCTCTTTCAGACTGTGCTATGGGCTGGACTGAAGTTGGATGAAGTAAGAGAAATTGATTTCTGTTGTCCTGTGGCCTTCATGAAATGAGCACATGAGGTCCAACCAGGAAGATAAATTTTAAATAAATATAGACATAATGGAATAGCTATTCATAAAAGCAAGTCACAAGGAAAAAGAGGTAGTATTTGCTTCTCAGTATTCATTCCCAGCACAAAATAACCAGGTCTTCCATAAAATACTTTGGATGATACCGCCACAGCACAGAAACAATTTTACACTCTGCTATTCCCCTTCA
This sequence comes from Podocnemis expansa, assembly GCA_007922195.1. Lineage (NCBI taxonomy): Eukaryota > Metazoa > Chordata > Testudines > Podocnemididae > Podocnemis > Podocnemis expansa. The sequence continues at coordinate 12,118,089 of ML682040.1, read as the reverse complement.
GATCCTTCCTAAAAGGAAATTTCAGTTGGTTAACCTTCTAGGACTGATCACTGTTCCACTTCTCTGGTTTCTAAGATTTTCCTCCATCATACTCTGATTATAACAATCAGTTATAAAATACATATTCTTCTCAAGGCTCTGTTCCTCAAACTCCCACATACACACGCACAGTCTTGCATAGTGGGCAATCTAGAATCTCGGTACACCAAGAAGAGTACCTGTGAGGCACAATGTTTGGAAAATGTACAATTTTTTCCATACCTTTGGGTGGAACAGGCTGCTTCATCTCAGGGGTTAAAGTAAGCTGGAACATGGGGAATGCCATTCTGGGGCCCACTATTTTTAGAGGCTCAGTGTTCTGGGGCCCCTAAAAATGAAAATGGAGCTGAAATGCTGTGTTCTAGGGCCCACCATTTAAAAATAGTAGGCCCTGGAACACAGCGTTCCAGCTCCATTTTCTATTTTTAGGGGCCAGAACACTGAGTGCCTAAAACTAGCAGGCCCCAGAATGGCGTTGGGCAGAGCAGGGAGTTCTAAAAACTCCCACCCCCCAGCCTGGTCTCACTGAGCATGCTCAGAGCGCGGGCTGGGGTCACTCCCCATGGTGGCCAGGAAAGGGGGAGTATGTGTGCGGGGACAGGAGCAGGGGTTGGGGTAGGTGTGGGGGGCAGGCGTGTGAGATGCAGGTGTTTGGGGCTCAGGAGCTGGAGTGTGTGAGGGAAGCCCAGACTGGCACAAGCCGGGCCTGCACCGGCACAAGGGGGACCCGCAAATTTAGGAGGGTTCTGGGGCCTGCCAAATTATACTTTAACCTTTGCTTCATCTGGTGTTTTGAATTGACTTTGCAGGGATGAGGGGGCAGGACTGGGCTATTTTTCTGCCTTCATTCTGTTTCCTTTTCGGAGGAAGCAATCTTCAATGAGTGCATGATTCCTACCGTGTACAGCCCTCGCGCAGCTATGCGAGAGATGAGGGTTCTGTTTTGCTTGTTCTTCTATCCCTGAATGTCCATGCAGCATCTAGCCTTTAGATTGCAGTTTTTACAAGGCAGGCATTTTTCTTCTTTATTTATCTGTTCAATTTCTGGTGCACCCATTATGCTTTGGAAATAGTAACAAAGAATAACAATAAAGACTGGTTAAGAAGGGTTTTCCAGTGTAATGAGGGGGTGTGGCCTTCCTCAGAGGCAAAGAGGAAGGGATGGCCTACCCCCAGATGGATGAAGTCGAAGCCCTCCTGTCCCAGAGCTCAGTCTGGACTGAGCTGCTGGTGGGGAGGAATGTCTCTCCTGTTTCTTTGGAGCCTCAGTTGGACCACTACCCTGCAGATGTGTTGCTGGTAGCCTGGGACCAGGAGGACCAGCCAGACCCACCCACCACTATGGACCTAGAGGAGCTGCCTGCAGCCTGCGGTCCCAGGGAATAGCCGAAGATGCCAGCCACTAGGGACCCAGAGGTACCACCTGCTGCTGGTGATCTGGAGGAACTGCCAGCTGCCAACAACTGGGAGGAGACCCATCCACTGACAGCCCCAAGGAGTTACCAGATCTGCAACCAGCAGACAAGGCTGAGGGTCTATGCAATCTGCCCCTGGTGGAGAGCCCTGAGAAAGCTGAGTGGGGACTAATAGGTGAGGTACCATTGGGATGGGGGGCAGAAGAAGCGCAGTGGAGCTTGGCAACAGTTCAGCAGTTGTGCAGCTGGCGGGGGGGGAATCAAGGTAGCACGTTGCAGCTGGAGTCCCGCTGATCCTGTGGCACACACCCCCCTGTCATGGATAAGGATCTGGGCAGTGATAGAGTGGAGTCAGGTGGGCCTCATCTTCCTCCCCTTTTTCCACACCGCCCCTGGTATAGTTACATGATCCCAGCATGTAAAGCCTACCTGAGGTTATAGGCTGTTTGTTTACCCTACCTGGGACAAGACACTGTTTGCCTGGACTCAACTGTTGAGGGCTAGAGACAACTTGGTAATCTGCTCTACCTGGGGTTGTGCTACCAATCACTGATAATGCAGAAGGGACCAGGATTACTGCAACCCTACTAATCCCCCCCTTAGTTGACTTCTATCTGCAAAAGGGTTGTAGCAACAGAGGGAGGTCTCCATCAGACAGACAGGGAGGGGCAAGCCAATGGCCTAAACTACTTCAGGAGTAAAATACAAAAAGAACTGCTAAAATTGTGTATTTGCTTTGTGTTTCATTTACTGTCATGAATTGTCTCTAATATGCAAGAAGCTGCCTTCTGCAAGACAAGAGGAAAGAAAAGTTGGCAGGGATAGGATTTTTTGAGGGGTAGAGAGCTTGGGCAGGTGTCAAAATGATGAAAGCACCTCTAGCCATCCAACAAAGAACAATTTAGAAACGTGCTGGAAATAACATGTCACTGTCAGATGTTGGCGGTGTTCTGGTGAGATGTAAGTTCAATTAACAAAATGCTTTCAGATCTATAGAATAATACACAGTTTAAGAAAAAGCTTTTATTCTTTCTTCAATACTATTTATTCTTATCTTATATCTTAGCTAATTCTGGAGGAAAGGATTAGATGTAAGGCAGGTCCATAAAAAACTTAACATACGTTTGTTAGTGGGAGTCTGCTTTTTTTTGCTTCTGTGTTTTCTTCAATAACAATTTCTTTCTAGTGTGTCTTGCAAGCAATAATTAATTAATCTAGCCAGTCCTCCTGTGACTATTATTATCATGTCTGTCCGTCATATCAGGTGATGACGTCACAGCATCTCATGCGTTCTTTTGTAGCTGTGTAGTCCGCTCTGCAAGGAGCCAGGCTGTAAACAGATGTCATGTAGGAATGTGAAGGGTCCCACTGAAGATTTGGTACGATGCTGTGTGTCCTTTTTTCAGTTTGTGTACTGGGCCATCTTTCTCAAAACATTTACAGCCTTTATTAATGGTAGTTCTCCATTTAGGTATGGTCTTATCTGTGTCTTCAAAGTTATCATTATCATAGCATGAATTGAGATTCGGCTTATAAGTGTCATTTAATTGTTTATGTTGACCACTCTTCCAGTACTTTCCAAGTTTCAGCTTGCCCTAAAGGACTTTTCCTGGGAGTCTATCATCACCCACTCTGATAACATGATCCATCTAGTAATTTACTCTAAGATGAGCTTTGATAAGTATTGCTTCAATGCTGGTTGGTTTTGCTTTTTTGAGGATGCTAATGTTTAACATTTTGTCTTGCCAGGGGATCTTCACAACAGCACAAAGACAGCACATGTGACATTTTCTAAATTGCTTGATGTGTCTGTGATAAAAGGTCCATGTTTCACACATGTATAAACAGGACATAATCACTACTGTTTTACATATCCTCATGTTTGTGGGCAGTTTGATAGTGTTCTGGTTTAATAGCTTCTGACAAAGTATTCTGTTTGATATTTTTTGATCCAGAGAACTGTCAGTTGGGATGGTACTGCCAAGGTATGTAAAGTGATTGACATTCCTTAGTGTGATGTTTGGCTCAGTGGTGATTGATGGAGCTGGTTGGAAAAGGATTTCAGTTTTCCCGAGACTAATGGTGAGTCAAAAGATTTTAGCTCTCTCTGCGAACCTGTCAAGGTTAAACCTAAGGTCACTTTCACTATAACTAAGTAGAGCACGCTCATCTACAAAAAGTGCTTTCTATGTGAGCTCCTCAAGGCCTTTTGTCTTTGTAATAGCCTTCAGAGATGGAATATTTTCCCATCAGTCCTTGTACCTTACACACATACTGTTTTGAAGGATGTTGGTTGAATATTATTATTTGTCTGATGGCCACCCTCATGGTCAACATGTTAGGGACAGAGCTGGAGACTATTAGAGCTAAAAGCTAGATCTAAGGGTCCAAGGTTTTGGAGCTAGGAGGTATATTCTGCGATTTGGCACGGAGGGGAACTTGTAACACAGATTAACAATTTGCATTCTACAGATGGGAAATTGATTACATGTACTCAAGAATTATCCCTGATGCCCTTCTGCAGTGACAGGCTTTCATAAATTTTCTTACAGAGGCATTTGAGTACAGTCAGCCTTAGATCCTCAGGAAAGAATTACAATCTCTCCTTTTGCAAGTACTGTACTGGCATAATACATCCAAATCAGGGCATCTACTGGACACACTAGTTATTTAAATATACTGTTTTCCCAGTATCGTGTCTGTGGTTGAAGTATAGTTTGAGGGACCATTGACTCTTCCTAATCTCTGGGCCCCCTTCCGGTATTGGTTGGGCCCCCTTCATGCATATATGTGGGCCTGATTTTTCTAGATTCTGGAATCCGGACCACAGAACTCTGGCCCATCAGATCTATGGGTTCTAGAACCACATTCTGGGGCATTCCAGCTTACTTTATCATAGAATCATAGAATCCTAGGGTTGGAAGGGACCTCATAGGTCATCTAGTCCAACCCCCTGCCAGAGGCAGGACCACTCCCACTAAACCATCCAGCCAGGCCTTAAACACCTCCAGAGATGGAGACTCCACCACCTCCCTTGGCAGCTCATTCCAATGTTTCACCACTCGCCTAGTAAAAAAGTTTTCTCTAATATCCAGCCTCGACCTCCCTAACCGCAACTTGAGACCATTGCTCCTCGTCCTATCCTCCTTTACTACTGAGAATAGTCGAGCTCCATCTTCCTTGGAGCACCCCTTCAAGTAGTTGAAGGTTGCTATCAAATCCCCCCTCAATCTTCTCTTCTGCAGACTAAATAAGCCTAATGCTTTCAGTCTTTCCTCATAGGGCTTGTGCTCCAGCCCTTTAATCATTTTGGTTGCCCTCCTCTGAACTCTCTCTAGCATGTCCCTGTCCTTTTTGTAGTGGGGAGCCCAAAACTGAACACAGTATTCCAGATGTGGCCTCACCAGTGCAGAATAGAGGGGAATGATCACATCCCTTGACCTGCTGGTAATACTTCTTTTGATGCAGCCCAGTATGCCATTGGCCTTTTTGGCAGCAAGAGCACACTGCTGACTCATATCTAGCTTCCCATCCACCATGACCCCCAGGTCCTTTTCTACACTGCTGCTACTCAGCTGAATGTTTCCCAGCCTGTAGCAGTGCATGGGGTTTTTCCGTCCCACATGCAGGATTTTACACTTGTCCTTATTGAACTTCATAAGACTTTTATTGGCCCACTGTTCCAATTTATCTAGGTCTCCCTGAATCCTGTCCTTGCCCTCCAACGTGTCTACTGTTCCCCCTAGCTTGGTGTCATTCGCAAACTTACTGAGAGTACAGTCTATTCCATCATCCAGATCATTGATGAAAATGTTGAACAGAACTGGCCCCAGGACCGACCCCTGGGGCACACCACTCGTGACCGGTTGCCAGCTAGACATGGAACCATTGATTCCTACACGCTGAAACCGTTGATCTAGCCAGTTTTCTATCCACCTTATAGTCCACCTATCCAACCCATACTTCCTTAATTTGCCAATGAGAATGCTGTGGGAAACTGTATCAAAAGCCTTGCTAAAATCAAGGTATATCACATCAACGGTTCTTCCTGCATCCAGAAAACCAGTCACCTGATCATAGAAGGAAATGAGATTGGTCAGGCATGATTTACCCTTGGTAAATCCATGCTGACTGTTCTTGATCACTTCATTTTCCTCTAAGTGTTTGAGGATGGATTCTTTGAGAATCTGCTCCATAATTTTTCCAGGGATTGAGGTGAGGCTGACTGGTCTATAATTCTCTGGATCCTCCTTTTTCCCTTTCTTGAAAATAGGCACTACATTTGCTTTTTTCCAATCCTCCAGCACCTCCCCCGTTCTCCATGAGTTTTGAAAGATAACAGCCAGCGGTGCTGCTATCTCATCGGCCAATTCTCTTAGCACTCTTGGATGCAGTTCGTCCAGCCCTGTGGACTTGTGCACATCCAGCTTCTTTAAGCAGTCCCTAACCTGACCTTCTGTCACCAAGGGCCTGTCGTCTTCTCTCCCATCTGCCATACCCATGGTAGTGGGCTGGGAGCTGACCCTACCTGTGAAAACTGAAGCAAAAAAAGCATTGAGCACTTCAGCTTTTTCTTCATCCTCTGTCACGAGGATGCCTGCCCCATTCAGCAAGGGACCTACACCATCCCTGATCCTCTTCTTGTTATTAACATACTTGTAGAACCCCTTTAACCCCTGCTCTGTGTCTTGTGCCTCTAATTCTACTTTTAGAGGCTCACTCACAAACAAGAAAATACAGATTTTTTTTTATTTGAAATCATTCTTACTAGAATAGACTATATATCTTGAGGTTAAAACCTTTTTGTGGGTACATATGTGTGAGAGATGGTCTTTGTTACCTTATAAGCTGCATTCATTCTCAGACTTAATGTAGGAGGTGCTCACTAGCTATTTTCATTCACTTAGCTAGCTATTTGCTAGTTATAGCTGGCCCATAATGTGCTCAGTGATATGGAACTTCATCATATCCTCATTTATTTTAACTGCTTAGGTGGTGGAACTGTGGAAGGGGTCTCTGTGGGGTCTCTGTGTAATATCCCTGCCACAGAACTTCTATCATGGTCCCCACTCATTCAGTTCTGACATATGGGGTATAGCAAGGGAGTGTACAGTGGTGTGTCCATACCACTGCATTTGGGACTCTCTGGACTGACAGAATACAACTGGCCTATGTTGACCATTGCAGCCAGAAGATAAATTAGATAAGATCCAAAGGGGTAGCCGTGTTAGTCTAGTTCAGCAAAATGAACAAGGAATCCTATGGCACTTCTGGGTATTTTAATTTATTCTGAGGACCAAATAGCTTGAAAATATGGGGAGTTCAAGGGTGGCTTAAAATCACTGTTCCTGCTCTGTTTCTGAGCCCAGTGTGGAATGCAGCCATGGGAAATTGAACCCCTTCACAACAGAAGCTTAAAATCTAGATATATGATGTTAGTAAAATCTGCACATCACTGAGTTTCATGTGTCCATTGGGTTTGCAGGTTTGGGTCCTTCATCCAAGTTGTACCTGTACCAGTGTTTAATATTGGGGGGGTGTATAAGTAGTATCACATTTGATTCACTATAGGACAAAGGCTTTACCTTGATGTTGCTCAATATTCCTGTCCTATAACAAATGTGATCTACTAAATCCTAGAGAGGCTTCTAAATCTTTTGCCCCTCATCTTTGCTGATGATCTTTGCTCTGGTCTCCAATCTGTCATTGTTGCACTCCAATGCCCATCTCTAGTTTATGTGAGCTGGCTAGTCATTAATTTTGTTTTTCTTTATTTCCTGTTTGTGAGGGATAGCTACTACTTACCCCACTTCCACTCCATGACCATTACAGAACCCAGCACCAGAGAGGACCCCTCCTCAGAGTTAAAGGTTAATTCACTCTCTGCGCCCATTCACTTTTTGACCTCAGGAATTCTAAATTTTGAAGATTTGAGTTGACAACTCAGATTATGATCTAAACCAGTGGTTTTCAAACTTTTTTCTTCAGGATCCAGTTGAAAAAGAAAGCATTTATGTCCATGCAATTACATATTTCAGCAACGTGTTCCAGTCTTTTGGCAGCAGCAGAAGGGGTGCTACAACAGTACTGGGTCCCGACCTATAGTTTGAAAACCACTGTTTTTTTTAACCAGTTGATAAATCAAGTGCAAAGTGTTACTGAGGGAGGAGACTTCTTAGCCTTCAGTTTACTAAAGCCATACTGCCATAGAAGAGCAATATGAACTTTGCTGGCTAGCTAAACTTTCTAATGAACAGATTAGTCTGTTAGGAAGCCAAGATTTGCAACTTCTTTTGCCTTCCACACCACTGATAAAGGTGGCACATAGTAAGTGCTAACCAAACTAATGATGATTGCCTCTACACTAGTGAATATTTTTATCAGTGACCTGGAGGAAAAGATAAAATTATTAACGATCATGTTTGAAGATGGCACACAAATTATAGGAATGGTAAACAATGACAAGAAGAAGTTAGTGAAACAATGAACTGGATTGCTTGATAAGCTTGGAACAAGAAAAAGTTATGCATTTTCAAAGAAGAAAGAATGTATGTCATATTTAGGCCATGGGGGATTCTATCTTGGAATATGGCATCTGTTCTTCATGGTTAGAGCAATTAACCATTCGAACAATTTACCAAACACTATAAGCAAAATTCTGTGGGATTCTGATCTAGGGATTTTATTCTGATCCATTTCTAGATATTTTTATTTCATGAAGTTTCTAATAAAGTCAGGGGGACATGTCATCTCTTCCATTTATAGCATGAAATTCATGATGAGTGCCAAAATGACAGCCAAAAGAAGATGTATGCTTGTGAAAAGGGGTAAAGTGTCCTAAGTGTCATTATCTTCTACTGAAGACGTGAAAACCCCTCTTTCTGATAACTGTAAAAGCATTGTGGGATATAGAGAGTATGAGCAAAACTTTCCCTGATAAACTTGTGAAAAAATTTCAGCTGAGGATAATTCTGACAATTACAGTGTTACAGCAGAGGTGTGTGGGACGTTGGATCACAAAGGGTCCGTGGAATCTCAGCTGCCTCAGAATTTTTGGCGCAGAGAGCAATGAAAGACCTAAGAAGTAGGTGTAGCACTCAAGGACTGTGTCTATGCTACAGGGCTCACTTAAGTTGATTTTAAGTAGATCTTATTAAGTCAACTTAGTGAGGCCACATTGCACTAAGTCGACTTTATAAAGTCAACTTAAATGACCCTGCTGCACTAAGTCAACTTTATTAAGTTGACTTTAATGGCCACATTGTGTTAAGTCAACTTAAGGAACTCAACTTAATCCTTAAAGTCACTTTAAGGGCAGGAGTTATTAAATTAACTTAAGGAAGCCCTTAAGTCAACTTAATGAACTCCAAATGTGGCCAGGGCTTTGCTTAAGTCGACTTAAGCCTCCTTAAGTTGACTTAAGCCCGTAGTGTAGACATACCCAAAGAATGCTCTGAATTGTGTGGAACTTCCCCATGGACCATGGGATATCTGCGCACTTGGAGTGATATGCCCCCTGCCCTGGTGATAGGAAATGTCAGTAGCTGTGTAAATGTTGTTATGGTATTTTCCAGCTAATATTGCTCTTTCTGTAGGCTCTTCTGTATCATGCCTTCTCCACAGCTCAAGGAGAAAAGCTTCTGTACTGGTTTGGTTCTTCTGCCCGATAGCATAAAGTGATGAGACAAATTAATAGTAGTGTATCCAGATTCTTTCAATCCTTCAAAAAGATTTGGTTCAGGTTTCAGGTAAAGGTGTAAACTGGTTCTTATTTTATCCAAACTGATACACAAATTCCTAAGCAGACTTGCATGGCATGATGATAAAAATGGATCAGTATGTCCACACTTAGGGGCTTAAGTCGACTTAAGCAACTCCCTGGCCACATTTGGAATTCATTAAGTTGACCTAAGCATTTGCTTAAATTAGCTAAATAACTCCTACCCTTAAAGTCAGCTTTAAGGATTAAGTTGTCTTTATTAGGTTGATTTAATGCAATATGCCCATTAAAGTTGACTATATAAAGTTGACTCAGTAAAGCAGAGCCTTTTAAGCCCACTTTATAAAGTCAGCTTAAGTAACGGGACCCATTTAAAGTTGACTTTATTAAGTTGACTTTAGATGTGTCCCCTTGCTTAAGTAAACTTTATAAAGTTGACTTAAATAAGTGGAGCCTCACTAAGTTGACTTAATAAGGTTAACTTTAAGTCAACTTTATTAAGTAGACTTACCCGAGGCCTGTAGTGTAGACATAGCCCCATCTGTGATTGATGCATATTTCCTTCAGATGGCAGCAGGAGAGCTGGATGAAAATGAAAACTTCAAGTTTCATTGAATATACCTGAAGTGTTAATTTCATCAAAAGTGTTAGCTTAGTGTCAGAACAAACTCCCTCCATACACCTTACTCAGATCTAGGTCCAATATTTGAATCTCAGTGCTTACTTTTTTTTTTTTTTTTTTAAATAAAGAAGTGATTATATTATTGGACAACCCTTTTATAACACTGTGCTAATGACTAGATACTGTAGTGATGAGCACTTGAAAAATAGATATGAGGACAGTTTGATGACTTTTAGCAATCTAATCTACATACTTATCTCTGACTACTACCAATGTTTAGATACCGGGATGATGGCCACTACAGAAAACCCTAAAATAGATACAAAGAGTCAAAATACTTGTGCTTCCTGAGAGTTTACTGGGAGAGAGTTGCAAACTCATTCCCTTTGTAATTGGTTTGTTCTGACATTATTTGTGTTTGCCATTGCATGCCTTGTCAGAGATGCCATCTAAAAAACTAGAGAGTCTGAAGAGACAAAGCCAAATGTTATAAGTTAATTAGTACCAAAATGTGAATGAAAGGGAGTCCATTCAGTCACATTAGGCTGGGTTACTGAAGAAAAGAGATTTATCATTTTGAAACTTGCTAATACTGCCTGTTGCTCTGTTTGGAGAAGGGAGTCTGTAGGTCTGGGCCAGTTGCCCTTGGGGACCTATCTGTTAACTGACTGTCACCTTCTCCTGAGATACCATCATCTTGTAACACTGAGCAATAAAATTTGTAATTGTAGGCCTTTTGAAGCCTACAGCTAAAGGACATTAACACAGTTTGTTTACACTGAAGGAGTTCACAAGAAAACCAATGTAATTAGACCAGTACAATGGATCAATACTACAAATACTCTCAGCCAAATACATAGTATTTCATCCCTGTTCAGTTCTCTTGTTAGTCTTTTTGTGTAGTAAAAATATACTATTAACGTTTTTGAAAAAAACTCACCAGAATTAAGATATTTTCTCTCCATGAGTGTTATAACTCTCACCACATCCTAGGTTAAATTATAAACTTAACTGCAATCACATTTCTTTCTATGAGATTTTTATTTTCATGGGCTATTTACTTTTCACAATAGTGGCAGCATGTGAAAATGTATAATGGTGATGACCATGGAACTCAGTTAACACCTTTGATTCTGTATATTTTATGGCTTTGGTTATACTTTAAATTTTCAAAGTGTGCATGCGGTGTCTGATTCAGGAAAGTATTGACTGTATTTAAGGCCATGACTTCAATGGAAATCACAAGTTAATGTGTAAAAATTATGTAAAATTAATTGCTGGAAAGTTTCAAACATTTAATGAGGTTTAATGATGTTGCATATAGTGTCTGAGTAATTGTCAAACATCACTGTCTCAGATCTATAGTATATAAAATAATTAACTGGTTCAGTTCAGTATCATGAGTTGCATTTTGCCATATCATGGAGTCGGGGTGGCATACTGCCAGAATCATATTGATTGGAGGCATCAGGACAGACTCTCATCTGATGTTAAATGCCCAGATTATCTACACTAGCTTGGGATCTGGTCCATTATGCCTCTATCAGGCATGAGGGCTCCAAAACAAAGGCAGAGTGTAGAGGAAACATAATGAGAGGTAGCTCTTGCTACATCTTTGCCAAGATGTAGTTTGTGTTCATGGCAGGAGATTCATCCTGGTATGCAGAAAGGTAAAGCAATAAGAATTCTACTACCTTGCCTAGATGGCAGCATTAGTCTTTTTCTCTGTTATATTGAACACTGGCAGCTAAAGCATGGTCATCTACTGTGTGACTGCACTATAGAAATGCATGGGGTTGAAACCAATAGATTTCTGTAGACATTTAATAACATTTCTTAGAAATGCCTCTAAAAATGTTTATAATTTGATATAGAATTAGATGTTTTCAATGCGTTTTTCTGAAACAGCTTGGAGAATTCTAGCATTGCACGTATATAATTCTCTGTTATGGCCTAGTTTAAAGACAAAACCTTGCTTCCAAAAAGCCTGCAGAGATAGGCATAGTTTACCTCTAAGCTTTTGACATGAACTTGGAGTTATTTAACATAACATAGCTAATGTGTAATTCACAGTATTCTTTTTTCTAAAAAAAACAAACCCCGTTGTTGTTTATATTAATTCATTAGATCCTTGACCCTGATGTCCTTCCTTAAAGAATTTGCTTTTGCCATGCATGAACACACATGGCTTCCAATGACTGCTAGTGAGGGCAAGGCTACTGATATTTAATTGTTTATTATTTTAGGGAAGAAACATCCCTGAAATATGTGTTTAAGTTCAATGGCTTGTTCATGCATGGTATCATAATTAATTTGTTCAGTGGAATTTGTCCTGAAGGCAGAATTGTCCAGCAGAATTGATTGTCACACTTCAGTCCTACCATCCTTGGAAGTGTGCCTCTAACATATAATTGTCTCACTAAGCTAAATTTAGATCTTTTTTTACCCTTGTGTCATCTGGAACAGAATGAAATCCAAATGATGGCCCATTGAGTCCAAATGACATATGTGTTTGGACCCCACCATCTCTTTCTTATAATGGCTTTATGCGCACTCACATTTTTGCCAGGTATTTATAAAGTATGAGTTGTGTTGTGCTGAAATAATATTACTGAGGTGATGCTTTGTTTTAGATACACAGCTGATGCATCCCACATCTTTGGCCCGCAGTGTGATACAAGGTAGATATAAACACCCTCCTCTATTCAGTTAGTAAGGTTCCACAGTGTGAATTTGTGGTTTCTGGAGATTTGCAGATGAACAAATGTCACCCTTCTAAATACACAGGAATTTATGTATATTCCTGTTGCTGAAATTTTAGTTTTTACCAGGATAAATGAATGCAATTTCAATTGCTCTTACAAATGGGTTTGCAAAGAAGAAACAATTTGGTTGGTTGTACTTCTTTTTTACGTTGGTGTGTTTGATGTTCCTTTTATTTCCATTTGGAGAAAGAAAGGTGCTTTCATTCTGCATCAGTTGATTGTTTCCATCAGTGTCACTTCCCCCTCCCCATTTTTCACACCTCCTACTGTGTATGATGGCCTGCTGCACCATTTATTTTTTCAGTGTGTAAACTGTTACTTCCTCCAACAAATCGGATCTGTTAAGGGTGAAATTAGAGGTCTGAAGGGGTGACTGTCCTGCTGCTTTTGACATTTTAAGATTTTAGACTCAGGCGAGAAACAGCTGCCCTTTTCTACATATAGATATTTATTAACTGTCCAAGGGGTTTGTGGAATCAGAAATGCTTTACCTTGGCATCACAATTAAACAGAAGTATATTCTGGGAAATATACATTACATTACTTTTAGGATTTGGGAGCTAGCAGGATAAGAAACAATTAGCCTAATTAAATGAATGGACAGGGGTGCCTGGAACTGACCTGTTAGTGCCAAGGTTAAAAAATCAGGATACACGCTGGTTTAAAATTGACAGCTATGTGTGTAAAGCAAATACCTGAGTGTGCCTCTGTATCAGGGTCTCAAACTCAAATCACCACAAAGGCCGCATGAAGACTAGTGCAGGGCCACATGAGGACTAGTACATTAGCCTGAGGGCTGTACCACTGAAACCTTTTCATATAGCAATATTGCAAATATCTGTAACGATAGTGTTGTTGTGGGCCACAGGAAATAGCTTTAGGGGCCGCAAGAGGCTCATGGGCCACATGTTTGAGACTCCTACTCTATATGTATGTGGGGACCAGTCCTACAAACCTTACTCAAATGACTTGTTCTTACTCATTGGAGCAGTCCCACTGACATTAATGGGAAGGACATATGTGCATACCTGTGGGTTTATAGGATAGGGTTTGTGGATTCTGGAGTACAGATAAAAGTTGATGCTACAATGCAGTCTTATATATCAGAAAATGAGTAGTGACTTACAATGGAATGAGGGCTGGCACAACAACAGCAGAAGGGATTCTTGATCCCTATCCATTATACTTTTCTTTCTCTGATTTTGTTTTGTTGCTATTCTTTTTCGTCCTCCTCCTCCTTTTTTACTAATTTAGCACTGACACTTGTGTGTCTTCACAGACTTGAGTAGACCCATTGAACTTGATAAACATAGCACAATAAAGTTATTCAGGCATTCTAGAATGCTTCTAGAATTGACATCATAAATGACAATAATTTTCCTAGGCTTGTTAAGAAAGAAACTCACAAAAACAATGACGAGAGATAGATGAAGCACTAAATTAAGAAATTGTCTGAGAGGAAGACTCTATCTTCTGAAGTTATGTGCTGGATTTGCCTTTTCCAAGATAATGTTCTGTGGAAAGCCTGGTACACTGCTTCTAAGCAGTAGTTGTTTTGGAAGGTGGTTTGTTTGCTGAAACATCTAGGTAAGTATGTTTTCCTGCAAAGGGGACAATTAAGTTCTCTCAAACACACAGAAGCATCAGAATTCACAGCATGTATTTTACAAGGGTAATAAAGTTTTATATGCATTTACTCGAGAAACAGTGTGCAGTGAAATACCTAATATGTCCAATTATCCACCAGAATAAATGGATGGGGAAGAAACTGGTTAAATTTGGCTAAGGCTTAATTATTTTGCATTTTACCTTCTCAGCTCTTAGCAATAAATGCTCATTCTGCCAGCCATTTCATGGCTTGATGACTTGGTCTGGATTCATGTAATTGAGCTCTTTGAGTTCAGGAGACTGCCCAATGTCAGTGTGAAGAGTACGGGAAAGGCTTGACATCAATTACAACATTACACACAACATAAAATTTAACAACTTGAATGAGCCTTTCATTGCTATTTAAAGCAACTGTGTTTGACTTCTTAAGATCTTAAAAGTTTATCAGCTTCTCAAAGGCATAGATTTTTCATGATGACAAAATCTTATCTTAGCCTGAAGTTTTTAAATATTTTATCAGTTCTCTTATGTAATCAGGAGGCTTTTTGACATTCAAAAGTAAATTGACCCCCTGGATAAATTAAAACGCAGCGAGGCAAATTAAAAAATGAAACCAAATAAGGTAGATCATCAGATTCTGCATTGACTTAAACTGCATAAAAAAACAACAAGGAGTTGTGTGGCCCTTTAAGGGAGTGGAATCTTCTTCCACGAAAGCTCATGTGAAAAATAAATCTGTTAGTCTTAAAGTGCCACATAACTCCTTGTTGTTTTTTTGCTGGACTAGACTAACATGGCTATCCCTTTTGAAATTAAACTGCATATACACTGAGAAGATGTGGGCTACAGCAGCAATGTGCTCTGGGGGCGCAAATGTAGACTGAATTTGGCCCATGAATTTTTAAGTATGTTCTTAAATAAATGGGAATCAGACACAGGACTTGGGTGGCTTAATGATAAAATGCTGGCTCCCCCCGCCCCTGACTTGAAATTTACTTGAAGGCCTCAACTCTGTCCTTCACTGACATGTGATCATCTCATAAAACAACAGAGTTTCTGCTTAGAGGAGGGCCAGACTAAGCAAGAGTGGAGCCTGAGTTACCTTTCACCTCTAATAAGGGTGGTCTCTGCAGGTCAGAGCTGAGGTCGTAGGAAGGGCAGCATCGGGAAGCCTGCTTGTCTTGCAGCTTCAAGTTCTCTGTCCTGGATAAATAAAAGGTTTAGTTTCTAATCTTTTAACCAAATAATCAAATAAAAATGTTAAAAAATCAACTGACTTACACTGAAACTATTCTTTAAAAAGACTTTTAGACCTGTCTTTCTGAATGCACTGGAATGTAGCTAAAAAGCTCCTTTGATTCCAGGTGGAATCAAATGTTTAATGAACACCGAGCCTTGAGATCTGCTTATCAAGAGTTATGTGGTTAAAAATATGTGAGTATGTCTGCGCAAATATGAGTGTTTCATTGATTTTTGTTTACTGTATGTAAAATTTTACACATCTGAGATATATCTGCATGCCGTAGCTAGCTTTATTTTGGGCTGGGTTTGCAAGGACCTTGGTTAACATTCTTTTAACAAGTGTATGCCAGTGTTGTTTTGTGTTTCTTGTTGTTTTTTTTCTCTTTTCTATAAACATTTTTTCTGGTGGAGGAGAGTCACAACCACATGCTGATTAACAAATGACTACAGGAGTGGTGTCCTGAAATTTCAAACAGAGCCTGAACTTTCTATATTTTTTTAAATTGCTTTTGGTTGTGAAAATAACATTTAACTTTTCAACATCAAGAACCACAGTTTTTAAGTTTACTGCATATATAGGGCATGTTGGTGACTGGAATTTAATACCAAGGGCTCCAGGCACCTTAGCAAAGCTTACAGAGCACAGGCGAATGCCAGTCACAACTACAGTCTCTGAGTTTGTGAGGAGCTCAGGGACCACTGCATTCCCTCATGTGTTCCCTGGAATGCATATAGCCCTACAAAATTGAATCTACAGGGAGGCTATTGCTCCATCCCACCTGTGCATTGAGGGAGCAGGCTAAAGAATTGTGAGCCAGCATCCACTTCCTTGCACATCAAGAAACTTGGGGTGGGTATTGTGCTTCCTTCAGACCCTGGGGAAGGATTGCCTTGTGCTACCCCTTACTGAGGACTGTGCATTAAAGGGTCAATTTGGTGAAGAGCTCTGAAGAATACATGGTTTTTGAACTCTTCCTCTTGTTCATAGATGTCAAGTGGGATTTTTTAAAAATACTCAGTACTAGGTAAAATTGGTGGTAGACTCCAGTTGACTTAACTGGGAGGACCAGTTAAGATACAGCTCAGAATTTTGAAAATCCCATCTGCAGCTTTTCACTGTTCTCTTAAAATGTGAAATTATAAAACCTGTGTGTACTGAAAGGACTTGACAAATGAACACATTATTATGGGTCTCTGAATGATATAGTGCAAAGGATTCGGGGGATGTAGAGTAATGGAAGAAAATAGGGGGTGCTTTGAAGAGAGTTAAAGAAAAATGTGTGAGTTTGAATTTGTGTGCAGGCAAAGGCAGAGGACGCAGCAATAGACATTTCTTTCACAGGGTAGATGTGTTAGTTTGTGTATAGCAAAAACAATAAAAGTCCTATGGCACATTAAAGACTAACACATTTTTTCAGGCATAAGCTTTTGTGGGCAGCAACCCACTTTGTCAGATGCAGGCATTTCTTTGCATCTTTAGATAAAAAAATCCAAACTCCTAATTTGAGAAGTGCTAATAATTTCCACTGGCTGAGGTTTGGAGTTCAGGCTCATCTCTAGAATATGTGTAGCTTTGTAGTCTCTAACATATATAAATTCATGCTATGAAAAATAAACATCAGAAAAGAGAAACTGAGTGTGAACTTGGAGAGAAAATCACCCCAAGCATTGGCCATAAAGTAGCTTGGTAAATGCACTTTCTGATACGTATTCAACAAATAATAAAAATGTATGCACAACTAATCATTTCAATATAAATAATCTGCTAAGAGTATATGCTTAGAAATCAAAATCCTTGTTATTACCGTGATTGGAACAAACCCCCAAATTTCCATTTATTGGAATAAATTATAAGGAATGGTCTATTCTGATGGAGACACAGTTTTCAAACCACAATACATGCTCTGTTAACTGTCCCTGACAATTTAGTCCCACTAGACATATATCCCTCTAATCAATGCCATTTTTACATAAAAAGCAAAAGATTGTTTCCCATTATAAAATGTTATAATGTTTACACAAAGCTGCAGCTAATGTCATAAAACTCTATTGATTTCTCGGTGGGGTCATAAGAGAAAACTTTACTGGGTTACATGGCACACTGGTTTTTAGCTTCAAAATAAAACTGACTTATTTTGGAATGTGGATCCAAAATATTGCTCTTATCAATCAGCTTTTTCAAAGAGTGTCTGCTAAAAAAGCCATGCTAGAAGGGAGAGCTGCCTCCAGAGAACTTCATCTCTGGGGCATGATATTTTTATGAAGACAACCAATTTCTGAAACATAATGTCATAAAAATGGAAAATTTGGAAATTTCCATCCTGGTATCATATTTTTGGGGTAGGTTTATTTCTTCAATATGAATGTTTATGGTGAAACACCAACGTATTTTACAACTGCAGTACGGGATCTGATCTAAAGTCCTATGAAATGAATACAAAAAACTTGCATTGACTTACATGAACTTTTGATAAGATTATACTGAAGATTACTGCCACTTGCTAAAAATTTGCTAAAAATGTTTTGAAAAATTAGGCAGTTCACTACAAACATCTCCAAAGGCACCTGTTTTACCTTTCCGAAGAGGTGGCCATGTTAGTCTAGTTCAGTAAAACAAACAAGGAATCTGGTGGCACTTAAAAAATTGACAAATTTATCTATCTCATGAGTTTTTGTGGGAGAAAATGCCACTTCATCTGAACTTGTCTGACAAAGTGGGATTTTCTTTCACAAAAGCTCATGTGATAGATAAATTTGTTAGTCTTTTGAGTGCCACCAGGCTCCTTGTTCTGGCTTACCAAGTTTTCTAAGAGGAACTAGTGAATCTTAAAACAATAGTTAAAATTCATAAGGTATTTTTCTGTAAGACAGGGTTATATTCAATAATAATTTTAAAAGGTCACAATATTCCACTGTAGATTAAAATTGCTGTTGAGGATTTAAAATTTCTACAATGTGAAGTCTGCGGATGAAAACTAACCAATAGGGGGGTGGGGTAGGGAGAAGCACTAATGTTCCTGGACATTTTCTTGAAATTCTACACTTCCATGAATTAAATGAACTAAAGGAAATAAAAAAACTTTTCCGACAGGCTGTCATGCCAGCTCTAGTCATTTTTATAGTTTTTGTTGCCAGGAAGCATTTGCTACACTTAATTAAATACTTCAAAATATTGAATATGTTGTCTAAATTACCATTTACCAGCCATATGCTGCTCCCTTCTAGTTAATAGGAGTTTTGCAATTGACTTTAAAAGGAATAGGTTCTGTCTCAGTAAGATGAAGTTCATTGCTACACTGAATACTTAGATGAATAGTGTCATGCCAGATGCTACAGTTCCTAGTTTTAAAGAACCTCACTATAGAAAGATTGGAGAAATTAGTTTTCAATTACAAAGAAAACTTTGGATGAAAAATGAATGGGTAAACTATGTTCGTTGGAAAATACTCATCTTTAACTTATAAAGGCTTTTAATATATACTTTCTTTCCCTCTCTTGCTCAATTAAAAATATGTTAATGCAATGTTAAGTTTGAGATATAAACCCACAAGAGTCAGGAAATTCAGAATTAAGACTCCCACATTAACCTTAATTCTGCCCCCATTGTGCATATTACATTTTATGATAGGATCTTTCATTACATGATCACATAACACTAGAGCAATGTGACATGCTATAAGTGATATTGAATAAGTGTATGGGTTGTTATAGAGGTTAAAGAAATGTCAGTGTTACTGAGTATTTCTCATTTTGTCTTCTAAAATGTAACATTGTGTTATTGTTTCAGAATTTTTATTATTGAAAGAAATGTTACAAACACACATGAATCTATAAAGGGTTTTCTATTAATTATTATTCATGAAATCAAATAAATATGGAGCTTCTACTCAGCCTTTACCCAGGCATTAAAGGGAGTTTTATCTGAGTAAAGACTTCCAGGTTTAGCTTTGGGGGTATATTCTGTAGTTTTACATTCTTTGTTTTTCTCTATAGAGATGATATAAATTGTATCAAATGGTGAAAGATCTATATTTTTTTCCTTTATGGAATATAACTTAATTTCTTTTGGAAATAAATTACATTTGCAAAACATTAGATTTCTTTTGCAAATTAAATTAAATTTGCAAAAGATTACATTTACAAAACATTAAATTTGCAAAACAACAAAATGACATTTAAAAATTTCAGCCAGATCTACTTAATATTGTTCATTGCTTAAAGGGATAAATGTTACCAAAGGCTGAGTTTAAAAGTATGTTTTCAGAAAGACATACTCCTTTGCCTAGATGCAATTTTTGTATCTACTTTTTACATCCACAAGTCAAGTGGGGACGCAGGTATGAGAACATCAAACTACCTGATAGCAAAGATGCAAATACTCATATCTGCATCTGCACTGTGTATTTTGGGTTCAAAAATACAAACACAAATTCCATGTGTTCAAATTATGTCCAAGACATTGGTGTGCAGACCCTTTAAAACCTGCAGAGTCTGGCCAGAGATGTGCAGACAGACCTCCACAGCCAGAGAGTATCCTGGAGATTCTGAGGTGGGAAATGCTTCTATCTGAGTCATATTTATCTTTTAAGTTCTAAGTCACATGCAGAGATATTAATGGGCTATAAATATTTGTATTTTCTTTTTTATGTTAAGGACTTTTTAACTGAGGAATAAGATCCTTCCCTTTTGTGTGTTTCAGAGAAAAGGAACAAGCTGGTTCTCCCTGAAGTATGTGTAGCATGGCGTGATTGCTATCTAAGCACTCAAAGTGATAGGAGAGAAGGCCAGTGAGTATATCCAAAGTAATGTGATTTGTGGGCTGGAGGATAGGCATATATGGCTGATTGGCATATATGCAGCAATAAACAGCAGAAATAATTGAAATGTTCTGAAATGTGGTATTTCAATAACATTTTTCATCATAAAGAAAGAGCTTTTGTCAGACTTTTGTTCTAGACTTTAGCATTTGCATTTTGGATTTGGATTTTGGGCCACTGTTACATATATAACCCCTGATCCTACAAAGACTTATGCACATGTTTGACTGTCAACAGAGGAGTAAACAGTTGAAATTTAATGGCCTATGGAGGAGGAGCAGACTAGATGATTTAATGGTCTCTTCTGGCCTTAAACTCTGTGAATCTATGAATTATTAACTTCACACACAGCAAGTAGTTCCATTGGCTTCAGTGGGGTTATTCACAATACATACAGTGACTAAGATACCCTCGTGTTCATAGAATCAGGACCATGTGGCCATGCTGCATACTTCCGATCTGGATGAGATCTAGCCTTCGGCAAAAGTGGGTGTTTAGTTCTGCAGTTTTGATTGCAGCCTGTCTCTAATTGTCATTGAATGACTTTTGTTTTGTTTATGTAGAAAAAGAAAAAAACAGAAGGAAATGGGCAATAAACATAATAGAAAAGGGGCATGAGTCTGAAAAAAAAATTGTCTGGCTATTACCCAATAGAGCTGCCAGTTCTTTAGTGCTCAGTATCCGGGAAAACGGATCATCCTTAGCTGTTCTTCTTCTTGCTTTTGCATCAGTTCATAAATGTGCAAATCAACTATTTTCCTTCAAAAAAAAAAAAAAAAACAAACACAAAACCCACAACCCCTACATAGCAGATACATTCTGTTAGGTTACATTGGATGAACTGGAATGGCAGGAATTGTTCTTGTGCAGAATGGGAGAAGCAGTGAAGTGTATAAAGATCAAATGAAAAAATGTCTTCATTTTGATGTTTCTTCACTTGGTTGCATTATGATTATTTGTCACTAGAATCCTTCAAGTCTCAACAGGTGCTAAAGAAGATTCTTAGGTAGTTGGCAGTAATAAAACCCATCAGCTCTGGCCTCTCCTTTCTAACATCCAGCCACTGGAGAGGTGAGGCTATGACAAATTTTTAGTGACAAAAGGAGGGAAAACCATGACTGACAACTCCACTCTGTTAGCGCAAGGGGCCGTTTTACCTAAACGGTAATGTTCATCTCTACTCAATTCAGAGCTTTTTCAGGGGGGTAGCCCATGATCGTGGAAGGGACTCTCATGAGAATTCAGGGCCATCATGTCACCTCCTTCTTCAAGTGCAAGGCACATTTCTTCATCCTTACTGTCTCTAACATAAAGATACAACATTTAGTGCATATACTATATTTAAAATATTCCAAAACAAGACATTTCTCTACACACTCCTCTCCTAGTGGGGAGAGGATGAGAAAATAAAAATGAGAGAATGTTAGTTGCATTGCTTATGTACTATGTGGAAGGTGCTCAGATAATAACCCAGATAGAACAGAAAACTCTCAAGAATTGGAACTAGGGTGGAATCTGAATTTTGTTATCATGTAATCTTAGGCATGTCATATAGGCCAATATACTGAGATCCTGGAGCTTGCATTCAAATCAACAATTCTGAAAATTGGGCCACTTTTGGGCTCAATTCTGAAAATTGGACCACTATGTTGCCTCAGTTTTCTTCTTATAAAATTGGAATAATAGTACCTATTGAGCAAAAGGTGCTACAGAAATGCCAGATTGATAATTGTTATTTAATAAAACAAGCAGGGAGTCCTGTGGCACTTTTAAAGACTAAGAAATTTATTGCATGAGCTTTCGTGGGAGAAGATCCCACTTTGTCACTTGTTCTACTATTTCAATTTCATACAAACTCCCTTCCAGCTCTGTTTTTGATTGGATTTTATACTTTTTAAAAGGCCAGAAATTCCCCGAACAAACCCTGACTTGTTGGTAGGCAAGAGTGCAAAGTGCTCACAAGTAAAGCTGCAAACAATTGGTGCCACTGACTGTCTTGGCAAAGAGGTCAAAAGAATGACTAGACACTGAGGATGATCAGTTCTCCAACCTAAAGACCTAAGAGCCTTCAGGAAAAAAAGGTTGAGGGTGTTGATAGGATGCTTCAGGACACTCCCTCTGTGGAGGAAGCATGTTCTTACATTTATGGCAGTGGACTGGAGCATCTGAAGATGTGGCATCTATTCTCAGCTTTAACAAGGATTTTTGGCATGACTCTGGGTAAGTCCATTTAAACCTTCTGTTCCTCAATTCCCATTTGTAAATGAAGATTCTACTGCCTTTCTCCACCAAGGCTTGAGAGAGTGAGGGATCATCTTGTAGAATAGACTGTAGATCCCTGAGGATGTGTTGTAGAGGTCTGTCTTGGGGGTTGTATGTGATGACTAAAGGAGTTCTGTTTTCTTTTTTGGACTTCTCCTGTAGTAGATGACTTTGGGGTACCCACCTGGCTCTGTCAATCTATTTCTTCACTTCTGCAGCAGGGTACTGTAGTTTTAAGAATGCTTGATAGAAATCCTGAAAGTGTCTGTCTCTGTCTGAGGAATCAGAGCAAATGTGGTTGTATCTTAGGGCTTGGCTGTAGATAATGGATTGTATGGTATGTTGTGGATGAAAGCTTGACGGATGTATGTAACTGTACGGATCAGTAGGTTTTTCGTATAGGGTGGTGGTTATGTGTCCATCCCTAATTTGTATTGTAGTGTCCAGAAAGTGGATCTCCTATGTGGAGTGTTCCAGGCTAAGTTTAATAGTGGAATGGTAATTGTTGAAATCTCTGTGGAAATCTTAATGGGCATCCCTGCCATGGGTCCAGATGATGAAGATGTCATCAGTGTAGCATAAGTAGAGGAGAGGTGCTGTGGGATGAGACTTGAGGAGATGGTGTTCTGTGTCAGCCATAAAAATGTTGGAATATTGTGGGGCCATGCAGCTACCCATTACAGTGCCACTGACTTGAAGGTATACATTTTCCTCAAATCTGAAATGGTTGTGGGTGAGTACAAAGTCACAAAGTTCAGCCATGAGGTGTGCTCTGGCATCATCTGGGATGGTGGTTCTTATAGCTTGTAATCCATCCTTATGTGGGATGTTGGTGTAAAGAGCTTCTATGTCTTGCCAGGATACTCAATGTATGGTCATGAATTCACATTGCTCATGTTCTTTGAGCTCTTTCTTTATGCAAGGAGTTAGATTCTAACTTGTCATCAGTTTGAGAAGAGCATATATGAAAGCATTTGTTTAGGTGCCAATAGCAAGGAATGGGATTTGATTACTGACTTCATGTGGGATCTAAGGCAACTCATTTAATCTCATTTTGTCTTTAACCTGCCATGCCTATTTAGACTGTAGGATTGGGGCAGGGATTGTCCCTTACTATGTATATATTAAGTGCTCAACACAATGCAGCCTATAGGTGCTACTTTAATAGAAGTAGTTAGTATAATATGGGAGACCTAATCTCTATTTCCAGCACTGTTACAGCTCACTTTGGGTGTGTCTACACTATGAGCTTAAGTTGATTTAAGCAAAGCCCTGTCCACATTTGGACTTCATTAAGTCGACTTAAGAGCTTCCTTAAGTTGACTTAATAACACCTGCCCTTAAAGTTGACTTTAAGGGTTAAGTCCACTTTATAAAGTCAACAGAGCAGTGGGACCGTTTAAGATGACTTTATAAAGTCAACTTAAGCCAGGGGACCCATTTAAAGTCTCCTTTATTATGTCAACTTAATGCAATGTGGACTCACTAAATTGACTTAATAAGGTCTACTTAAAGTAGACTTTATTAAGTCAACTTAAAGGGCAAAGTCAACTTAGCTTTTGTAGTGTAGACATAGCCTTTGTGACTTGGGCAAGTTGCTGAACCTCTCCCATTAATTTTCACTGTCTGTAAAATGGACATAAGGAATGATGGTTCCATACTATGAGATCTTTGAATGCAGAGGGAGGTATAAATGCATCATATGATGAATGCAAATTGACTTCAAATGCTATGGGACAAGGATCATTCTGAGACAAAGGGTAGAAGAAGAGGTTGGATTTAATATTTGTTGCTGCTACATTCATATTTACTTTTTAATATGCCACCTGCAGTGGGTAGGAATTGCTTATTTTTTCAGATGTTCCATTTGGACATTGTATGGGGGTCAGATTAATTTCCTCAAACATCTTGCCAGGTCGGGGATTTTTACTTTGTAATGTTATGTTTAAAAAATCTCTGTCAATTTAAGATGAGACAGTGGGCTATACGCTATTAGTTATACATAAACTGATACTGTGGATTGAGTGAGTCACAAGCTGACATCTTTGTTATCTGAGAAGTCAGGCAAAGAGGAGATGAGGGGGTCCAGACTTATTACAGGAGTTTGGACAGTTTGGGCAACATTTGTCGTCTGATTATGATGGGTGTTAAAAGTGAGTTCTGGTTTCAGACAAAATATTTATGGTGAGACTTCTCTGAAATAAAAGCCATGCAGATTTTAATATCAGGGCATGACAGCTTTATATCTTTCTCGCTGTCACTAGACCGCTCTCTGTTTGATTTTCCAGACTCTGGAACTTTTCATCTAAGGTACAGGAAATATTTACAACTGTGTGCTGGATTTTGCTTTTGATTTTCTTGGGTGTGTGTCCCTTCAATAATGTATTGAGTGGAATCTGCTTACAGGGCCAATTTTTCTGCATAGTGACTTGCCTGAGTGACCAGGTCAAGTGCAGGTTGGATACATGGACACATGAAGTATTCTCTTCTGCCCTGGAAGCTGTGAAATTGTGCCACAGAGTCTATTTTAGCCCAATGTCTTACATAGCTTCTGCAGTCCCTTATGTGGTGCATGCAAGGAAATGAGTTTTCTATCCCTGCCTTCATGCTTGCCCTGGCACATTCAAATAGTTTCCATGTCCTTTTCCCACACGTTGCCACTTGGACTGTTACTCAGGACTTGCAGACCTCTGCACCCTGGCGTTGATTTAGCTGGGGTTGATCCTGCTTTGAGCAAGATATAGGACTAGATGGTCTCTGACCTGATGTTTCTTCATCCCTATGATTCTATGAACATTAGAGAGTTTTAAATACATTTTACAGTTGGTATTCAGTGACCTCAGGCTGTGCAGTACTATAGCAAATGTTCTTAAAAAGCCTTTTCACATTTTATTAAAGATACAGAAAAAGGGGGAACAGTTAAAACATGACAAGCGTAAAGTGCTGAAAAAGATTTTAAGTTTACCATCACCTTTTGTTTCCTTTGTTTTAGCAGCAAAGAAAGAAAATGACATCCTTGTTTGACAGCCTCAAAAATGGTAATAAATTGTCCTTTTGGGAAAGGAGAAGCTAGCTGAGATAGGCTGATGCTCTATTATTGCTGTAGTTGTTAAAGAAGAAAATCACAGACAAAAGGGGAGAGAAAAGAACAGCAAAGTGAAAAATGCAGCTTGTGTTTCTAAGTTTTATTGCAGCCACACTGTTGAAAAACACAGACATATCACATGGCTTTATTAGCCACTCTGAGACCTGGCAAACTCATACCTGCATTGGGCTGCCTAGGGCATTATTTTTAGCTGCCTTTTTCTACTTACTGGATTACAGCAATGTTGCAAAATATACAGTCTTGGCCAACTAAGCCAGACTCGTATTAGACAAAAGGAAAAAGTAGAGAGACAGGAAAGAGAAGAAATAAGGCCGAGGAAGGAAAAGGTCACAATTGGGGGTGGGAGTGGAAAGAGAACAAAATCTCATCTCTCAGGCGGTGGCTGGGATTCCGCTGGAGTCAGTAGAAGTTGAAATGTCATCTGAGTCTTACCCTGGACTGATCAGGGCAGCTCTCAGAATCAGGAATAAAACAAAGTCCTGGGATCTCAGTGACGACTCTGCCAATTATTCTCCTTTAAATTATCTTTCTTTAATGACCCCAAATGGAGCAGTGGATGGAATAGCTTTTCCTCTCACTATTTTGTCCTCATTAGGCCTAATTTCTGACACACCCATTTTGGTTAATTGATTTTTCAGTGTCAGACTTCTTTGTTTGTCATGCATGATTTAGCATAGTCCTAGAATGGTATCAGTAGGCCTTTTGGTTCCCATCTGTATGTTGTTACTTATTGTGACACTTTAAGAACGCTTCCTCACTTTTAACCATTGGGATCACAGCTATGTTTACTTTCTAGGTCCAGTAAAAAAAAAAAAAGAGTAGTCCTGTGGCGCTTAAAGACTAACAAATTTATTTATTGCATAATTTGTTAGTCTTTAAGTGCCACAGAACTCTGTTTTACTGAACTAGCCTAACACGGCTGCCTCTCTGGAACGTTGTGGTCCAGTTATCACAACGGTGTTTGCTGCATTTGGCATCCACTGCCATAGTCCCAGTGCTGGCCTGGGCTTCCTGGTTGGGTTTCTCCTGCTCCCTGGATCTGGTCTCCAAAGCAGCCTCTCAGCTCTGCGTTCTGCTACAGAAGTGTCTCCGTAGTAGCCAGAGCACCTCACAGATCTGTACCACTCAAGTGAGAGGGGACATAAAAGGTGCTCTGGATCCATCCCACCCGGCTCAATCCCTCAGTCACTGGTCAGAGTCTTGTTTGCTTTGGGCTCTGGTTGGGTCTCACATGCAGCATAGTGCAGATTCAGCTTGCTCTCTGGCCCTGTTCCCCCAGCCCAGGACCAGCTCTCAGGTTGTACCTACATTGCTTCTGCCTCAGTTGTTTCTTCTCTTTTCCAAGAGGGATGCCATTGGAAAACTGGGTGGGATTTCTTGCCATCTCTTTGCCCAACTCCTGTTTGCTCATTGCCTTGCCAGTCATGGCTTGGGGGTAGTAGGTCCCCCTTCCACTGCTGTAGGTTTGTGGAGTGAAAATTCACAGCTCCACTCTTGGGCTTCCCAGCTCCACACTGAGCGCTGTGAGGAAGTACAGGAATAATGCAAAGACAGTGATAATGTTAGTTGAGGGAAATGTTTCTAAGGTTAAGTCTATGCTGACAGCAGCAATTGCACAGTCTTCCAGGTTCAGTTGGTCTGTGTAGATATGCTCAATTGATCTGGAAATCACCATAGCAACTCCAGCCCCAGAACTGGAGTTGAGGTAAGCCAATTGAAGGTATTTCTAGCAAAGTGTGTAGGAAGCTGTTAGTAACCTGTCGGGAGATACACAAGGTGTTTTACATACCTAGTGTGTCTCCCATTGACTGCCACCAAAAAGTGTGGCAAGTATAGACTATGACTTGGTATGGCTACTGTCACGGCAGAATATCTATATAGAAAAACCCTTTTGTTATATGGTCCTGTTCTCTCCTCCTGTCTGGCAGCAGACCTTACAGACAACATTATGGCTTTACCATTTAGGAAGTAGGAGTCAAAAGATTTGTCAGTCATAGGTAGCATATAAACCCCATTTGCCCACTTCCTTTCAGGTCTTTGGGTTTTCTCTATGCAAGCTGACCATCTAGTCATCAATGCCTTTGACAGCTGGTTCTGTCTTTTGCCACATACTGAGTTTGGCAGGGTGGTGCATTAAGCTCCAGTCCAGGTTAGCCCATCTTTGGCATAAAGCTGTTTGTTACATCCAGTCTTCACAGACCATTGCTGCGTAGGATGGGTGAAGAAAGATGTACAGCAAAAAAGATTATGGACCGGTAATCCTGTTTGTCATAGTCGTCTCTTCTCCCATCCTGCATCCCTCCCACGGTCCCTTTGGGAGTGTCACTTGGAGTATTAAATTCTATGTTTCTGCTTTGAAGTTTTCTCCCTGAGAGGAAGTGACTGAACTGAGGTTCATATGCTACCTTTGACTGAAAGATATTAACCTCTTGTCTTCCAGAGTGGTGGAGTCGTAACACTGCACTTTTGCCAGAGGTTTTTGTCAGATCGCAAGGGGAACTAGAGGACTTCCTCAAGTTGCATTCCAGGTGAGAAATCATATTACCGTATGTAAGAGTGAGAAGCACTGATATGGAAGAAGCTCTAAGGGCCCTGTGCCTCTTTGAAGCTCCTTTTTTATTTTGTACTCCAACCCAGAAGTTGAAATCTTCTGGGATATTTGAACTAGATTTATTCATCTGGAGTTGGGATAAGGGTGTTTTCAGGAGAGGATCTGGAATACCCTTCCTCCTTCGTTCTGAAAGATCCCACGTTTATTGCTCTTCAGGGCACTCTGCAAGTCCTGTTCATTTTCCCAGGCTTTTCTTAAAGGCCATTTTCTTTTAATGCTTTCTCTCTCTCTCTGAGGATTGTGGGAGTTTTTAGGAGGGTTGCTGAGAGTGGGTGTGCTCTTCTCTCTGTGTTTCTTTCCATGAAGAAATGGGGGTGGTTTTGTAGGTGTATTTTTTCAATTTTGTGGTGGCTGTGGGATTAATTTCAGGATTTCTTTTGTTTAGCAAGCTTTTGTCTGCCTTCTGGGGTTGCATGGCCAATCCAAGGTCAGTTTGTTGTGGATTCTGAGGGTTTAACCTACAGCCATGGGTTGTAGATTTTGTCTCTAGAGTCTGCCTCTGTGGAAAAACATATATGGGTTTAAAAAATGTGAGGTATGCCTCCCACATGAGTAAGGCTACTATTCTGTTTGTTACCATACTACTTAACCTTGTTGAGCAAGTGGTTGTGAAGGGGATTGTGAGCAGGTGTCCTTTTCCCCATAGTGGTCCCCTCAGCTCTTGCTATTAAAGTCACTGTGTCTAATGTTCCTAGGAAATGAGCAACTGTGTGAGACCTGGATAGTGATGGTAAGATTATTAAGCTATTAGGATGAATCCTTTGATCTATAAAACCCCAGAGGTTCAACATGTGTTGTCTTTTGATAGGCAGGTTTATCTAATATGAAACAATGCTTCCAAAGTTTTAAAGGTTCTACTGAAGTATAGGTTTGGGGAATGGGACTATGTAGTGTCTTTTGCCGTTGAGGACATGGCCTGTGGGAATCTGACACCTTTGGTCAATCAGTGCCCTAAGAAGAAACAGGCTACCCCTGGGAATGGTGACCCTGTGCCTGGGAATGGGGGCGTTTCTGAGAATAACCACAGAATGGGGTGGCTCTGATAGAGACTGGGTCCCAACAGGGTCCAGATGCCTCTGGGGAGCTTGGCTCTGGGCAGTTAGTGCCCCCTTTACAATGTGGGGGGAGATGATATTGCTCATGCTATGGGTCCTCACTCAGTGACCTCTTGCCCAGAGCCTGACTACGAAACGGAGGCAGAGCTTTTTGCTATGGAATTTGCAACCTGGGCTGAATATTCTGTCTTGCAAAAAACCCCAAACCAAACCACAAATGGCCACTGAAAATGGAGGAGTCTCTGGTTTCTGAAGGTGCTGCAAAGTGCTCAGTCCAGTTAGAAATCACATGGTTGAGGGAAGCTTTTGGTTGGGGACCTGGAGGATTGTCAGGTATTTGGTTCAGACTATTGAGTCTGAGAGTGTGAAGAATAATGAGCTCATAGTTTTTCTGGATCCTGAACTACCTGAGGGGGGATGTACCCTGGACACTAGTGGTAGGTTTCTGGCTAAGACTGAGGGGGGAAATATGGAGTAGAGATGGAACATTGACACTGATCTGTTTTATGTTGTCTGCTCAGTCTACTATCAGGTGTGTCTCTGTGTCCAAGTTTGACAAACAGAAGAGGCACAGAGCTAAAAAGAAAAGGAAGACCAAAGTGATCGTGGGGATAAAAAAATTTTTGCTGTAATTTTTTTTCTCAGACCTGCATGTTACAGAGCCTAAGTGATCTCCTACTCCCTGGCTTTGCCAGAGTGGCTATTGTGTGGCCAAAGAGACTTTAAGGCTGAGAACTGTGGTGAAAGAAAATGGTGTTTTAAGTCATAATTGGGAGGGAATTGTGGGAAAATTGGAGGGGAAGTTGAAAAAGCAGAAGTGGAGTTTGCCATAATGATCTTCACAAGAGCAGGTGTTTAGTAATGAATGATTCAATTGCCTCTATCTTGCAGCATAATGTCTTATTTGGGATTCCTTTCCACTTTCTCTAGAAAAAGTTCAGAAGGTTTTTTGGACATTTTCTGGGATGGCTATCATTGGCTGAGGCAGAGTATTTTGTATCTGCTGGTTGTGGAAGGGAGTCAGGGTCTCATTGATCTTATGAGCAGAGTTGCTACTTTTTGTTTACGATCTCTGTTGCAATTTGCGGGTGAGCCTGTTCCTTAGAGGCAACTGGCCACTGCTTTCCCTCAGTGCGTAAGGGGTTTGAGTTTGGATCCTTTTATGAACCCTGACTACCTGTTGTTTGGAATGTTACCTGTTTTGATTAAAAACATTTCCGTGCTTGGAGACTTTATTAGATTGTAGGATGGAGTTCCCCATGCTGCTTCCTGAGCTTCTTGTTTATAACCTTGCCATAAGAACTGATAGTTTCATTTCTAGGAGACTTGTCTCTGTCCTTGTTGCAGCAGGTGTAATGAAACTGGTTCATTTAATTGATTTTACTAATTTTGCATAGGTCTCAATAGATATCTTGGGTTTCAAGTCTGGGTTTCTTTCATATTTCTGGGTTTCCCAGTTTTTGTCAGAGGTGGAATCAGTCCTTCCTAGGGACAGTATTACCATTCTGGACCAGTTACCTTCTTGAATGAGCCATTCCTTGTATAATATAGTACGAATGCTTCTATTTTCTTGCCTGTTGCTCCTGCTATGGATTTGGATGTTAAGAAGCCTGGCAGCTTGCTTGCCTTGAATCAGAGAAGTGGAATCTTGAGGGATCATCTATTCCATTCCATGCACTCAAGGGTCTTCTGAATTTATTTTTAATAACTTAGGCCATAAGTCATTGTATGTGGTTGTGATAAAGATTCACCATTTTTGAATGTTTGTTGGTTATCCCTGTAAGGTATGGAGAAGATAGTTTTAGGTGGCAGACTCCAACCAGCCATCCTTGTGAACTGTATACAAGTCTTTGATTCTGAAGAGGTTGGGTGATCTCTAGTGAAGAATTATTCACAGGGCTATTGCCACAAACCATGTGTTTGCATATCTATGATGATGGGGTGCACTCACCCCATCACACTGGTATTGACCTGCACTCTCTTTGCTTCTGGTACCCCTGGAGACTCTAAGTCCTGCCCTTCATTTGGGACTCCTTACCAGCCTTATCTCCTTATCAGGGCTTTGGCCACACCTCCAGTGGGAGGCTAAGTCCACCCACTATCCTGCTCCCGACCCAGGATTCTCTACTGTTCCATATTTGAGCAGGGCCTCTCTCAGGCCTCTTAACCTGGAAGGTTTCTCAGTCTCTGTCTTGATTTCTCAGGATCTTCTCTCATGCCTCGTTGCATGAAGAGCTTGTAACAGTCCTGTACCCTCTTAAGCAGGGCTTCTCTCCAGTTTTCTTATCTGTGAAGTTTCAAAGCCCCTTCTTTTTCCTTCTGGTCCCAGCCAACAAGTGAATCACTCAGGCACTTACCATCAGTGCTTCTTTACTGGGGTGGGGTGTGGTAGGACTACAAGGCACCCAGTAGCAAGCCTCAAAGGGCCTCATACTCCCTGTCAGAGCATCATTTGATTCTGGAGGGACTAATAGTGTGTCTTTTTTGTGGCACGGAGGAGGCTGCTTTTCATACGTTTGTCACTTGTTCCATACTTCTTTTTCTTCAGGATATTTTTTGGTTATTGTCTCTTGATTTTTGTAGTACCCTGTTTATTTTTACAGTTAAGTATATGGTCACAAATAGATCTGTGGGATGCCTTGCCTACGTTTGTTTTTGGGTCAAGCAAAACTAGCCATTTAAAAAAAAAATTAGACCAATGTAAATTATTTGGTAGGATTCCCAGAAGTTGCAAACAGTGGTGCTGTGATTATGTTGTGGCACCAGGCAATATTTCCAGTGCTGTTGTGACATCCCTTGAAGTGCTCAATTTGGAAGGAGCAGATAGAAAAATGGGTTTATGCCTACAGAATACAGCTTTGATGTTTGAAATATCTGATGGGTAACAAAGCACCTAGGTCTGGTCTTCCAGATCTCCTGATTTTATAGGGACAGTCCTGATATTCAGGGCTGTGTTTTATATAGACACCTGGTACCCACCCCATGCCATCCCGATTTTTATATTTGCCGTCTGGGCACCCTAAATGGTACTTGGTTTTGTGATCTTCTATACTCTTTATACTCTGTTGTATTCTTGCTTTTTATTATTGAGGTGGAACATTTTGTTTGTTTTCAGAGCGATAAAAACTTTGAATAGGATGCCAGGCTGCAAGAGTGAAAACTTCTAGTAAAGGAAATAATATATGACAGTTTTTCTCATTGTAGAATTCATCATATTTTTTTCTACTTTTAGCATTAAATAATTACACATTTTCATTTTCGTAATGATCATAATGAACATGGTGAAAATGAAGAATAAGCATTTGAGTATCAAGCATGCCAATTTCCTTCCATTCCCCTCTCACTCATTATTTGTTCCTTTATGCTGGTTCCAACAGGCACTCTCTCTGGTAGCAGAAATAGTGTAACACTGATATCTGTCGACTATTTTTTTTTCTCCCCTCTCCTTCAAGGATATAGCTTACTCCTCTTCTCAAAATGGCAAACTCTCTGAGGAGCAGTTCCCTGCTTAACATGTCAAAATGCAAGTTCTGGCTGTCAGTTGCTTGGGTTTTTGTCTCTTGGGGTGTGAAGGTGCCAAAAATCAAAGCACAGTTTTGCAGATGTTGAGATCCGCTTAGCCCCTGGGAAGCAATGCTAAGCCACCAAGCCAGTTGGAATTATGGATTTGTGCTAAAAATGTAAAAGTATACATTTTTTGTTCTCAACCATCAATGAATGAGCACTGGTAACTTCAACAAAATCAGGCATTGCTCTCTTTATTTTTGGAGAGTAAATGACTCTGTAGATTCTTCTGAGCTATTCTTCTGCTCCTGGACTTCTGTTTTAAAGATGCTTTACAGAGCTATAGAAGTTGCTTTGGTGCTTTGCCAGCATATCTGCTGCTCTTTGAAGGAATACAGTACTTTGACAGCTGCTTTGGTTCATGGTAGTAAATGTAGAAATTATTTCAGTGAACCACAACGATGTTGGTTTCGAAATATTTTTTACCTTTCTTCCAAGGGAAGGAAGGGAGGAATCCAGCTCAATTAAAACAATATTATGTTGAAACAGTAAGTAGGATCTACGCCATTAACCCTCATCTGCAAATAGACACTAGATAGGCTCTGAGAAACTCTTTGTATGTCAGAGTGAGTGTGTGTATGAGACAAAGTGATCTTAGATAGAGATATCAAGAGATTCTATACTGTACCCCTGCCAGAGAGACTTTAAAAAAAATCTGTAAAAGGATCAGTAAGCAAACAGTAGCAGCTATTTCTTTTATTTATTTATCTTGGTTCTTTGGTTCAGTGCAAGATGTCTTTCTTGAATTATGGCAGCATGGATAGTAGTTAACATGGGTGGGACATATTCTGAACTGTCAAGGGGTGGCAACCCCATTAAATTCACTGAGCTTGCACATCTGCTTATGAGAGCAGAACTGGACTCATGGTGCAGAACTGTACTTGCTAATATGCAAAACACAATGCCCATGATGTCCATATTATAAATAACTGGAAATTCCAATTTTTGAGTAGTCCTTTGAAAACACTAAAAAGGGTAATGCTAAGAACTGAGGTGGTAATGACATAAATTTAGCTGCAACTTTGTTCTTTGCATTGCAGAATATTTTACTATTAGTCTGTGTTTTAGTTAGGCTATAGCAGCAGTTCTCAACCACTGTGTCACCATACAACGATGAGTGTGTCACAGAGAACTGGGGAGTGGCTGGATTTGGCTTGGGGGATGGGGTGGGAATGGGCTGGTGTGTACTGTAGGGTCGCAATATGCCACCAAGTGTGTCATGAGCTACAGAAGCTTGAGAACCAGTGGTCTGTAGGATATTACCTAAGTGCCACTTTTGGTGAACTCTTCATATGTTTCTTTGTTGAGTGGCTGGCACACACTGTGTATTGCAAACTGAAAAAAAAATATCTACAGCCTTAAATATTTAGCATTAATCCCATATTACTGAAATGGTATGTTGTAAGGACTCTCTCATAATACATGCATGAAAGGGACATAGTAAAGATTATATATATCTTAACTCTTGCAGGTCATTTTAAAATTTAAAAAAATTATAAAAATTCAGAAATATTGAAATGCTTAGTTTCAATTTGATTTAACATTAAACAGGGTCATCCTGAACTCCCATGGTGTCCAATGCGAATTGTTGTTGGAGTGATTTGTGCTCCAGTTGTTGCATGCTAGATGGCATCTCCCATGAAGCACCGTATGAGTCAGTTGGGGAAAATGCTGTGCATACCAGGAGATACAGTTCAGCTGAGGAAACTGTCCAGTAAAGTTTCAGCAGGGTAGCCGTTTTAGTCTGTTTCAGAAAAATAAATGAAGAATCCTTTGGTGCCTTAAAAACTAACAAATTTATTTGGGTGCAAACTTTTGTGGGGTAGAACTCTGATGAAGTTTATTCTAGCCCACAAAAACTTATGCCCAAATAAATTTGTTTAGTCTTTATGGTGCCACAGGACTCCTTGGTTGTTTTGACCTATAAAGGAACATGAGGGGCATAACACACTCAGACTGCACCAACCATGATGGACTGTGGCAAGGACATTTAATATTGAATGGATCTGAAATAAAATGTTTCAGTTTGACAGACTGAAATATTTTTATTCTTGACCTGCTCCCAAGCTACATATTTTGTTTAAATTTTCCTGATGGATAATTCCCAATGAAAATCTTTGATATTTATTGTAACAAACAAACAAGCCCTGACAGAACATCCACAATTATTTCTAATTATAGTGCATAAATGAAAAAGGGCCAAATAAGGGTTGCAAGAGCAAACTTAAATTTTGCTCCTCATAAATTCACTGTGCTTGACTTTGCAACTTAAGTACCATTTTTGATTAGTTTCTTTGTTATTTAATTCACAGGCTGTATTACATTACAGCCTAAACCCATGAGAAGGGCAATCACCCCTTGGACAGAGACCGTCAAACTTATATTCATATAACGGGTCTGTTACTGCATTTGAATCAAGTCCCTCAAAGTTTCAATTTTATATCACTTGAAAGTCAAGATTAAATGCCAATGATAATTTCTTAAGTGAGACAAAGTATTTGGCTGTTTTAAGATGAGCCTCAATTTTGTATTTTTGAAAAGGGAAATAGGACATTTTTCTCACTATAAGTAACTAGCTTATTGTATTTTACATCCAGGTGCTTGCCATAGGATCTGACATATAATCATACCCTGGTAAACTATAAAACAATATAATTTATAGAAATAAACTGAGTGAGAATCATTATTTTTTATTGGTACCACTTAATGTCCAGAAAAAGCATGCTTTCCAAAAATATGGAATAAACATTCTGTTAGCCTTATTGGGTCCAAATGTTAGGGTTTAAATTATTTTACTATGCAAACTTTCTTTCATATCTTGGCAGCAGTGATTTCCATTTTTATTCCTTTGGTATTCATAATCCTATTAGAATCAAAAACATATGCTTTGAGATCATTGGACAGGTCTCCCCTGCCACCCTCATGTTTTAAAAATATACCAAAAAGGTTGACACTCTAGTAGCGAAAATAACAGGAATGGTGTAGGAGAGAATTATTTGGACCATCTAGGCTGAACAGGAAAGCAGTTCAAAAGGTACAGTTTGGTTTTCATGCTTTTGATTTGCAAGTCATTAAAAACTGCAAAAATCTCAGTCTCCTGCTGGCTGCTATTCGGAATCCAGCTTTCTTTCCCATAACAGGAGATACATGTACAAGAATCATAGATTGACAATACAGAAAGAGGACAGAGGGATTTCAGCTTGATAATACTTTTGGGGATGTAACATTTACTGCTATCCATACCTCTACAGGGCTGAAATGCTAAAGTATTGCTTCAGCTTTATTAATGTATTTTTAATTGGTTGTGCAGTGACAAATCTCTTAGCAAATGACTTCAGCAGTCTTGTGAAATGTGCTGTATATTCCACATAGTTGTTCTTTAACTATGAGGGGTTCAGAAGCTGATCAGGGCTTGTTAGATTTAGCTTGAGTATCTCCTTCTCCGATTCCAAGAAGTTAATGGGGCGAATATACCAAAGAATGAAGTAAAATACTCTTGTCACACCTATTTGATCACTAATATTGAATTTTATTTTTTTTTTTAAACTTAGCACAGATTTTTCCATGGCTGCATGGTCACCTGACCTTTGCCATTAACTCTTGCCTCTCATTTTCTGTGTGATCCCTCTCCTCTTGGCAATCTCACTGTTACCAGCAGGAATTCAGGTCACTCCCAGGGTCCTTTTTGAGTTCAATGACCTATAGTCCATGGTGGAGCTGCCAAAATCATGCAACATGCTATTATTTAGGAGCAGCCCTTCAGGGCTTTCAATGTCCATCTGTCCCCAAACAAGGGAGAAAGAAAAGGGAAGGCTGGCCACTACCTCTTGTTAGGCTTCCTTTGCTAGTGGCAATCCCTAAAAGCTTTTCCTTTTGGGCAAACATCTCCCCTTTCCCATGGAAAGCTTCCTCTTTTTAAGATCTCCTTCTCCAGGCCAACCATGTTCTGTAGATAAACCTAACATGTGTTTCCTGCATGCATGAATGCTAGTTAGCCTTTCTGTTAGTGAGACGGGGGCATGTTTCAACACATACCTTTCCCTTCCCAAGACCAGAAAGGTTTTATGGCCTAATATCTCGCCAGTCCCAACTTCTCTGGAAAAAAAAATAATCTGTATTTGCATGCTCTCTCCCTGCTTGGTATTGCACCTGTAATCTATAGGATTGGAAAACTATATACAGAGCGTAATTTGGGGCATATGAGTCCTTCATTGACTGTAGCCATTGTCAATTTCAAAAGGGATAGCTGTGTTAGTCTAGTCCAGTAAAAAAACAACAAGGAGTTGTGTGACACCTTAAGACTAACAAATTTATTTTTTGCATGAGCTTTCGTGGGAGAAGATCCCACTTCCCCCATCTTCGAAGCATCTGAGGAAGTGTAGCCATTGCGAGGGTGTGGTATGCTACACCCCTCCACATCCTTGTAATGGGATCTATATACTCTCTCTTGTCTACCTTATAATATAATGGCATGATTTAATGCCAAATATGGCATGCATAGTATTTTTTGAATGCTCATGACATGCTCTGCATTATTGTTATGGAAGCATGTTTCCTGCAGAATCATACATGTGTAGGGATATGAAACATGCCCACGAGTGTGTTTCACATGGCTTAATAGGGAAGAGGGGGACAGACAAGCAAAGCTGTGTTTCTACACCTACCCAGAGAAATGGTGCATGACAAATCAAGCTCTCTGGCTCAGGGGAGAAAGATCAACAAAAGAATCACCTCCACCCAGGAAGGGTGGGACTGAGTGGGTGTTTGCAGAGAGAAAAAGAGACACTTTAAACTTGTGATGAGTTCCAAAGGGGCAGCTGTGTTAGTCAAGTTCAACAAAACGAACAGGGAGTGCTATAACACTTTTAAAGATTAACACAGTTTTTTATTGCATGAGATTTTGTGGGAGAAATCCCACTTTGTCAGGCACTAGGAAATGGAAAATTTATAATAAGGGGAAGAAAAATAAATCCAGTGAAATGTAATTTACAGGATCAGGTCTGACTATTTCAGCAAATCAAATAAGTTGTTTTGGTTTAGACAGTATGCAGCAACATATAGAAGGTTGGGAGGTTGAGAGAGATGAAAATCACTGTTTGTAATGAAAAAGCCAGCCTATATCTTATAACTTACAACTGGTATCTTAAACTTGGGTTTGAACAGAGTTTGGAAACCCACCTCTCATGAACTCAGGAGTGATTGCTGTCCTTGCCAAATGCAAGGAAACAGTTTCAGGCTAGTTTGCAATTTAAACCAACATTATGAGTATGAGTATGTATTGTTTCCCCAAGGAGCTCTTTTCTAAAGGCCCCATTATGTCAATCTCTTGTCTCTTAAACTGGGTTTCCACTAATAGCTCTGGGATCAATGGGAATTTTGGGGCATTTTTATTGGCCAAAATACGGACACTCAGGACAGGAAGAGCAATACTTCCTGATCTTGTGATACAGTTCAGTCAGAAAAGTGGCTCACTAGCTGCTCTAAAGGCGTCTTTCTCCCTACATGCCCTGCTCGAAGAATATCAAGAGCTAGCTGCATTACTGATTGGTCAGTGGAATACTCTGTATCTCTCGGTGAGCTGCGGGTGTGTGTCCCATCACAGTCTGTCATGAAGTTTTTTTTTAACTTCTCTTTAAACATTAAGTTAAAAATTAAATTGAATTTAAATGGGTTTTTTTTCCTTCTGTCCAATCTTCAGAAGCATTTATCCAGAATCTTTTGTCCATCTAAGGTCTGGTTCTGCAGTTGCTTCATTTATAGAACTAGTCTTTTATTTATTCTGAGGGAAAACAAAACACATTAAATTTATTTTACATATAAAAACCTTATAGGTACTTTCGATTATAAGTTCATTTTAATGGATTTTGTAATGATTCCTAAACCAAGCAACAGAAATGCAAGCAATTTAGTATTAAGGCTATACCTAAAATAAATCCAAACATATTAAAGTATGGAGATGCATAATGGAGGCATCCAAACAACCTCAACTTCATCTTGTAGTGACCTCATGCTTTAACCACATGTGTATGATTAAGAAATGTTTAGTGTTAAATGTAACTTACCTTAGAATTTTCTTAATGGACCCGTTAGTTAATTAAATGTGTTATTTAGTGTCTGAGTCAAAATTACTTATAAATTCATAGAAAATTTCTTCTGTATTCTAGAATTATTACTGTACTTTTGGGGAGGACACAGTTTTTTAATCAAAACTTTAAATGAAAAAGAAAATGTTTTAACTATAACGTTGCAACTGGTGTCTCCATAACGGATGTTGGTTAGTACAGGTATAACATGAGTGATGACAGGACCACCTTCTCCCATACCATACAGCTCAGCCCTGATCTCTGATGGGGTTCCCATCTGCTTCAAGCTGCACCGAGTGCCCAGATCATTTCACAAAAATCACTGAACAACTATTGGATGACAGTGGCTTTCAGTCACTGTTCACTTGACGCTAATTAGAATTGGTAATCCAGAGTTGAAAAACTGGCAATTCTTTTAGCATTTAATCCACTGTACCATTCAGATACTCTTCTATACACAACTGAAGTGATTTTTGTGTTTTGAAAACTAGCTGAGATGCTAATCTCTTCCTTCACTGAAGGCATTTGTCTCATTTTGCCAAAATAGTGCAAGGTTGCAGAGAGGTAGTTGTGCTAGTCTGTTCCAGAAAAACCAACACAAAGGAGGAGTTCTGTGGCACTTTCAAAGACTAACAAATTTATTTATCACATAAGCTTTTCATGAGTAAAATTCAGCTTCATCAGAAGCACGAAAAGGAAAACTACAGTGTGGAAGAAAATATGTAAATACAGGGAAAGGTAAGTCACAAGGTAAGGTCAGTTCAGCAAACCAAGCAACTTGTTTTGATTCAAGAAGTGTGGAGCAATAACAGTGTGTAAGATGGAAAGCCAAAGCTGTAACTGAGAGTTGAGAAGACAGTGCAGCACATGTTCTGATATCAGCATTTGTCAGAAATTCAATTATCTATGAACTTGCTAAGGACTTGTCTACCCATAATGGAAGTTATTTTGAAATAACGTAGAGTGTGAATATAAAAATTAATAGCTATTCTAGAATAGTTATTGTCAGTTTCTTGTGTACACATGCTCCAAAATCCAGGACTGGCTCAAGGGGTTGTGGTGCCCCAAGCCAACTTTTGCTTTTGCGACCCCATCTCATGTGCTTGTGGGGGCAGGATTGGCGGGGCGGGGCTGGGCTGGTGGTCACATGGTGGCATTTCCGAGTACCCCTAAGCTTTGACATCTGACATGTATAGCTTGTATCTGATTAAGGAACAAACAGTTAAGTGTGTTTATAATTTAATTAATGTGAGTAATTCTATTCATTTCATTGGACTAATCATAAGATTAAACTTATACACATGCCATAAATATTTTGTGGGTTTGGAACCTGATATTGCAAATTCCTTATGTAAGAGTCATGTCTTCCTCTGTTGGTACAGCACCAAGCACACT
The DNA here is from genome assembly GCA_007922195.1 of Podocnemis expansa. Classification (NCBI taxonomy): domain Eukaryota; kingdom Metazoa; phylum Chordata; order Testudines; family Podocnemididae; genus Podocnemis; species Podocnemis expansa. Next base: position 12,077,785 of record ML682040.1, on the reverse strand, counting down.
CATACTCTGTAAATGAATACGGGCTGGCTCCACATCCTGTAAATGTTGCCTGTTGTTTGTCGATTTTATTATTTATTTGTTGATTAAACCAACAGACTACAATTGTGGTTGTCTGAACTTGTTGTGAACTGAGGTAGTTTGTCAAAAAGACAGTTTTGTTTTACTGTAAGGAGAAGCTAGCATTTTGAAAAACGTGTGCCAGGAACTTAGACATCTAGAGCTGTATTTAGGCACTTAACTAAAGCTGACATAATTTTAAGAAATGCTAAACAATTCTGTTGCATTTTTTTATATCTTTGAATACCCAAGTTTGAAAATATGCATTGTTTTCTGAAATTTTTGTTAAACCATGAGTTGAAGGTTAGCTAATTGAAGATGCTTTCTGCAGTGTGGAGAATAACACTTGCAAATAAATAGCTCTGAATACAAATCGGGTGAAGAGAAGATAAATAACAATGTTTTTTTTTTCCTTCAGAAAACATCTGTAGAAACAACGAAATTAAAACAAAAACATTTTGCTGCAAAAGAACAACTTCTTTTCCTGGAGGACACAAGGAATGTTTTTCATTAACGTGAACCATGGGAAATATCGCAGCTTCATCTATTCAGGCCTGACATACGATTTCTATCAAAGGCACATTTCATTTACCCTCGGCTTGCTCAGCACTGCTCTTATACAGCATTCCCTGCCAGCTGTTTTTGCTGCTGTTTTCTAGTAATTGATTGCTTTGTTCCTGGTCTGTGAAATAATGTCACTTAGTACTTAAGCTTCAAATGGGCTACCGGTTTCTTTCTTACCAGCTATTAATTGTGCCAAAAAACTGAAGAGGTCTAAAACAAAACACTAGATGTGAACTCCCCTGTCTTTGTCAAAGTTCAGATCTCAACTCAGAACTTTACAGCTTGGTCTCAACTCTGTGTAAAGCACAGTATCAAGTATTCCATATCCTTTAACAGAACATTAACTTGCTAAAATATCTGCTTCTCGTGTATCAGCCACATGTTCTATTTTTATCTGACCAGTGAATACAAGAAGTTAAATTACCCACAGAAACAGGTCTCCTATTATTAATGATCATGTGGCTGCAGTAGCTGAGAGATCAAAAAGGGCAGAGTAAATGTCTGAAAATATCCCTGGGAACACTTAATAAGGGGACAGAGGTGTGTATTTCACATCAAACAACTTGAGGAAGAAATAAGTGGTAGACTCACTGGCGATTAGAAACTTTTTTTATATTAAAAACACTGACTCTAGGATGAGGAAACATTTGCTTTGTGAATTTCCAGCATCTCTCATTTCAACCTGTGCTTTGTGTCTCCAATGGCCAATTAAGGCTATCAGACTTCAACAGGACTGTTGTGTGAGTAAACACTCACAAACACAAGGAAGGGTTGCACAATCTAGTTCACAGTAAAGGACAAATACCAATATCCTGGAATTTTTTCCATTGAAATGGGACCAGAATTTGGCCTTCAGGAAGAATTCAAGTGAAGAGGTGAGTCTAATCGATCTATATAAAGTTGGCTTCTTTTTGTACCCTTTTTCTTAGCTACATTCTATAGCAGGAAAGTGCACATGTGTGTTTGTTTATATTTAATAGCTGCTCATAAATGTATAATGTAGGTGGTTGGTTTGCAGTTATAGAATGATCCAGTGGCACTATCAGTAGTCACATTTTTCATGATTTCCTCACCATTAACATCTGGTTAATCTCTAGATAAATTCCATGAAATAAACCAACAGCGAGGGCTCAGGAATTTATATTTTGCTCAACTAAGGCCAGGTTGACCAAGTTACATCATGCTAGCTGTGTGAAAAATCTACAACACAGAGCAACAAAGTTAAGCTGAGCTAAACAGAAATAGGTAGATGGAAGAATTCTTATGTTGACCTAGCTACTCTGCCTCTCATGGCTGTAGATTAACTACAATGATGGGAGAACCCCTCCTGACCCTGTAATGAACATCAACGCAGAAGTGCATGTGTGGAATTAGAAGATTAGGGTTGGAGGGGAATTCAGGAGGTCATCTAGTCTAATCCCCTGCTCAAAGCAGGACCAATTCCAACTAAATCATCCCAGCCAGGGCTTTGTTAAGCTGCACCTTAAAAACCTCTGAGGATGGAGATCCCACCACCTCTTTAGGTAACCCATTCCAGTGCTTCATCACTCTAGTGAAAAAGATTTTTCTAATATCCAAGCTAAATCTTCACGACTGCAACTTGAGACCATTGCTTTTAGTTGTGTCATCTGCTACCACTGAGACCAGCCTAGCTCCATCTTTCCTGAAACCCTCTATCACAGGGGTGGGCAACATTTTTGGCCAGAGGGCTACATGGTAAGTATGGCCACTCATAAGGGGCTGTGGAGGGGGGAGTTGGAGTGGGGAGTGGTCATCCCCCCACAGAATAAGGGGTATATCTGAGCTCCACTCCCCCTCCCTCCCAGCTTCAGTGACAGCTTGCACTGCATTGAAAGCACCAATGCTACGCTCCTTCCCAGGTCCAGCAGTGGTTTGCGCTGGGGTTGGAGCTGGAAGAGAGGTGGAATGGCAGCAGTGCTCTGGCCCCAATGAGAACTGCTGCCACCTCTCCCGCTAAGCCCAGGTGGAGCTGCGAGGACAGGGGAGAGGCAGGAGCACACTAGCCACAGCGAGGGCTACTGCTGGAGTTGGATGGGGGGTAGGAGAGATTCTGAGCTGGCAGCAGAGGCGTTGTTGGCGTTGGGCAACCAGGGCTCATGCCCTGAATGTTTTGACCTGAGCCCCGAGCTGTAACAGCCTCCCTGCCAGTATTAGCCAAACTAAACACAGGGAGACATGGTGCTTTCTCTCTTCAGTTAAGTTCTCACACAAGCTGGGAGCTGAGGGCAGCATGTGTCTGAATCCCTTGCTTGGGTGGGCACTTAAAAATGACTTTCAAAAAAGGTAAAGTGTTAAGTGTTACCTATTTTGCAAGTCATTGCTATCTGCAAGTTAGTATACTGAGTAAACTTTAACCCTTTCCTACCTAACCTAGCTGAATTTCCATGGGGGGTTGACAGAGGGAGGCTTTTACCATTTTCAGGAGGGAGAAGTAAGCACTGGCAGAGGCAATGTTCAGTGGGTCCCTCTGTGGTTCCTGGGGTGCAACCAAAGTGCTGCTGTATCTGGAGTCCCTGGACCCCAATTCTGCCTGCGGCGGGGTTCCTGCCACTCCCCAGTCTTCCCCATCTATCCCCACTGTGCATCCCAAAGAGTGACATTAAGATATAATGATGTTATTGTGTTGTTTATGTTGTTTTTAATGATGTCAGTAAAAAGTTTACCATGTAAGCTAAAACCAAAAAAAATCAACATCATCTTTTCATGTCAGTAAAAACTAAAATGCAAGGTTGGCATCCCTGAGTCACTGTTTACAAATGTGAAAATGTTGGACTGACCCAAGGACTGGAGATACCTTGGGGGAGGGATGGACAGATGGGAGGTGGCAATGTGTAGGGGTGGCCTTCCCAGAGGGTGAGGTAGGTGAAGGAAGGGAGCAGGGTAAACAAACAAATGGGGGAGGAATGGAAGGGTTTAATTTGTGGTCTCTGGGGAAGATGGGGAGAGGGCATTCACAGAGGAACCTGATGGGACGGAAATGTTGGTTATTAGTAAATAGAGCTGTGAGAGCAAACTTGGGGGTTGGGGTATATGAAGGACTAAAATATATGCCTCCCTATGTCGTACATAGGGGTCAGTGGTGGAGGGAGTAAATGAGGAGTGAGGGACTGTGGGAACTGGGAGCGAGGGGTTTCATCTAGGGTGAGAAGGAAGTAGAAGTAGCTTGGAGGAACTAGGGGACTGGGGGTGGAGGCTGGACCTGATTCAACTGGGCTTTTGTTATGGGGAGATGTTTCTAGGGAATCCATGGGGCTGATGAGGTGGTCCATGTCAGCAGGAGTGTATGTAGAAAGTCTGGATGACTGGGATTTATCAGGGGGTAAAAGGAAAAGATGTATGGGGTATGGTTTGGGGTGTATAACACAGGGTCTCTGCTGTGTATCTAGGTAACTTGGAAGTGAAATGGGGGCAGGAGTGTTTGGGAGTTGCTGTGGCATCCATTCCTGGGGGGATTTAGTGAGGCATACTGGATGCCCAGTCTAGGGGGGTGTTAGAGGGTGCACTGGAATCAGGAGCCTGGCATGGGCTTTGGGTGGCACGTGGCAGCCCTCTCTGCCTTTCCTTCATGTGGTGGAGAAGCTGGGAGGCAGCAGCCTTGGGCTTGCACAAAAGCTGGGGGGAAGGTCCTGAAGCCTGGCAAGATGGAAGAAATAGTGGTGGGGAGGGGATTCGAAAGCTGAGTAAGGCTAGGGATGGAGGCAGGTTGGGGCCCATGCCCCAAATCTTAATCCTATGCAGCAATGCTTCTGGCTGGTGGACTGGAGGATAGGTGTTTGTGGGACAGATCTGGCCCTTAGACCATAGTTGCCCACCTCTGCCCTACCAGGTATTTAAAGATTGCTATCAAATCCTCCCTCATTCTTCTTTTCTGGAAACAAAACAAATCTAGTTCCCTCAGCCTCTCCTCAAACGCCTTGTGCTCCAAACCTCTAATCATTTTTGTTACTTTCTACTGGACTACTTCCAGACTGTTCACATTCTTTCTGAAGTGGTAGGGAGAGAGGGCAAAACTGGACACAATACCCTAAACAAGGCACAGCTACAGCTGTGCTGCCACAGTGCTTCTAGTGAAGAAAAAGTCTTTGTGAGTTCTTTTGGTTAAAGAATAAACTGTATCAGAAAATAAATTCATAGAATTTTAGACTTTAAGGTTAGAAAGGACCATTATCATCATCTAGTCAGACTTTCTACACATTGCCAGCTAGACATCCTTACCCACACACTCCTGTTATAGCTCCCTAACCTCTGGTTGAGTTACTGAAGTCCTCAAATCATGGATTAAAGACTTCAAGTTGAATCCATCATTTACACTAGTGTAAACCTGCAAGAGACCCAGATCACATGCTCAAGGGGTTAAAGTATAATTTGGCAGGCCCCAGAACCCTCCTAAGTGGTGGGTCCCCTTCCCATATCATCTGGGCCCCCTTCATGCATGGGCTGGCCTCCTTTTTGCATCATCTGGGCCCCATTTATGCATGTGTGGCCCCAGTCCAGGTAGGCATTTACAACCGCTTCTCAGTACCATATGTGTCCATTATTGCTCCATAAAAATATTTGTAATTTTATATGGCATTTATGTCTATATCAATTATTGCCACAAACTAGCAAATACTGCATAACACAGCAAGCATTGCGATTAACAAGGGTGGGGCACAGGACCTGCCAATAGCCAAGGCAAGACGCAACACACATTCTGCTGGATTTTTCTATTTTTAAGGGCCCTGGAATTCTGGCCTCTCAAATTTGTGGGCCCCGGAAGTGCATTCAAGAGTGTTCCCCCTTTAACCCCAATAGTTCTCCAGCCCCTAATACTCACCCCCAAAATCCACACCTTGCCCCCATACCCAACCCCAGCCCCCAATAGCCACTCCCTGTTCCCAATATTCCCCAGCCCCCAATAACCACCGCCAAAATCCACACCCTGCCCACAATGCCCACTCCACACCTTACTCCCTTCTGACCTTGTGGGGCCCAGCAGGTGCAAGGCTCCATCAACATCAGGGTTGCAGAATTGGGGCCACCCCCAGCGCAGTGGAGGGAGGGAAGACAGGCTGGTGGGAGGCCCTGGGCAGCAGCAGAACCTGGGGCCCGAAGGCCGACTGGGACAAGCCTGTGGCTGGAGCCTGCTGCCCCATGAAAGGCAGGGGTGGGGGCAGTGTTCCCGCTAAGCTGTGCGCGTATGCACGCGCACACAGGTCATGAAACCTGCGCACACAACAAAATAAAGTGCACACAAAAAAATTCAATAGTGCTAATATTGGTGCTCACAAAGAAATTGTTTCTGCACAGTCTGCAAGTAGTTAGAGGGAACATTGGGTGGGGGGGGGGAATGGGTGAGGCCAGAGCCCTGGCCACCAAGCAGGAGGACCCCTGCTGGGCTGAGAACAGGGCTTGGGCGCCATGCAATTGGGACAGGGCTGTATGCTGGGATGGGGGAGAATGATTGCTAACTCCCCCCTCCCCTGCTCCAGGCTTTGCTTAGAGGCTTCTACCTCTAGTATTCCCTGACCATGCTCTGGGGAGCTGGACCAGCTGACAAGTCTCCCTGCTCTTCCTGCCCTGCAGGAACACAGCGCTCCGGCTCAGCTTTCTATTTTTAGGGGCCCTGGAATGCTGGGCCCCTAACAATAGTGGGCCCTGGAACACAGTGTTCCAGCTTCATTTTCCATTTTTAGGGGGGTCTGGAATGCTGAGCACCTTAAAATAGTGGGCTGAGGAATGCCGTTCCAGTGCATTCGGGGGTACGTTAACCCCTGCATGTGCTGCAGAGGAAGATGAAAAATCCCCAGGAAAAGAGAAGGATGCAGCTAATCACCTCACCTCTGACCTGAAAATCATGCACAAGTCCATGCTGCTTCTTACACTCTAAAACCTCCATTTACCTCTTCACTTACCCCTTTCTGTCCTGATTTTCTGACAGTAGTGAAAAGTCACACAAGGGTTTCTGATTTTCATTCCTCACAGTAATCAACTTATGGATGCCTTCATTTGTGTTCAAGCACTACCTTTTCACTCTTTGCTATCACTGCTGTTTCTCTAAAAGTTGCTGTACATGTAAATGAAGAAAAAATGCTCTTTATAGATTACAATGCCAAAAGGGATCTTTGTGATAATTTGATAGTTTGAAGTTCTTGGATAACACAGGCCATAGAACTTGCCCCAAATAATATCTAGACTATATCTTTTAGGAAAAACATCTAATCTTGATTTTAGATTTGTCAGTTATGGAGTCTTCAGCATGACCCTTGGTAAATTAAGCCAGTGGTTAATTTACTCTAACAGTCAAAAATGAACCTTATTTCCAGTTTGAATTGTCAAGCTTCAACTCCCCGCCATTAAATTATATTATACCTTTCATTGCTACATTGGAGAAACTATTATTAAATATTTGGTCCGCATGTTGGTATTTAGAGATTATCATCAAGCCACTCCTTTAACTTCTCATTTGTTAAACTAGATAGATTCAAGGAGCCCAGTCACTGTAAGGTATGTATTCTACTCCTTTAATCATTCTCAAGGCTCTTCACACTTTATTCCTCGTTAATATATATAATATTCACATTTTCAGTTAGTTATCTCATGGAGCTCTCCTCCTGAGCATTTGCTCAGTTTTTGTGACCTCTGCAAACTTTATATGATGATTTTGTTTTCTTCCAGATAATTAATAAAAATGTTAAATAGTATGGGGACAAGAACCATGTGGGACCCCACTAGAAACACACTGATTTGATGATGGTTCTACATTTACAATCACATTCTGAGATCTATAAGTTAGCCAGCTTTTAATCAATTTAATGTGTACCATGTAAGTTTTTTTTAATCTTTGGTTTTTTTGGTTTTTTTTAATCAAAATGTCATGCAGTATCAAGCCAAATGCTTTAAAGGAGTCTAAATATATTACACCCACACTACTACTTTTATCAGCCAAACTTGCAATTTCATAAAAATAAAATAGCAAGGCAGTTTGACAGAATCTGTTTTCCATAAACCTGTGTAGTCTGTCATTAATTATATAGCCCTTATTTAATCCTTCATCAATAGAGGCCCATAACAGATGTTCCATTATCTCGGCTGATGTCGGTGTCACACTGACCTATAATTACTCTGGACATTGTATTTACCTTTTTAAACATTAGCACAATATTTTCTTTCTTCTAGTCTTTGGAAATTTCACTGTTGTTCCAGAACTTTCTGAAAAAAAAAATCAACATTATTGGTCAAGCAAGCTCCCCATCTAGCTTGTAGTGTGGTGAAGTAGCCTCCCACTGACTCAAAGGGGAAGGGACAACTCCCTGAACCTGAGTGGGTGAAGTCAGCCTGTGCTCTTCCCCTGCAACTGGAAGTCAAGGGGTGGGACAGGAAGTATAAAGCATGGACCTGTAGCTCAGTTTAGGGAGAACCACTGGAGGAGACAGATACCTCCTGCTTGCTCCTGAGACTTCAGCCAGGTGAGGATCCCTGCTGTGCCAAAGCTTGGCCCAACCTGCTGTAGCTAACAGCCAAGTGAGGCACTGAGGAGCTTCCTGGACTACCAGTGCCTGTTTACCTTGGGGATATGGAGGATAGCCATGGACTCACTCAGGTACCCCGAAGGATGGGTAAGAAGGAACTCAGGGACAGGTGACTCTAGTCTGCTTGCATCATGGCCTCATAGTAGGTCAGCGTGTTTCAGTTGGGAATCCCATTGATTGAGTGGTGGAAAGGGCCATGGCCTGGGACCTGGTGCAGGTGATTCACAAAGTGTGTACCCTGATTGGCATTAACAAGTTGTAGACTTGTATCACTCCTAGACAGACAGACTAGTAGAACACTACAGTAGGATCTTGAAGGACATGCTTAAGAAGTTTCCTCCACAAGAGTTATATCAATGGGATCAACAAATCCCACTGCTGCTGTTAACTATCAGGAAGATACCCCAGTTCTCCACCTTTGAGTTCTGCACACCTGTCAACTTTGTGGGCTGCTGGATTTAATGAGGGGCCTGGGAACATACTACATTCACTTCCCAGGGTTCTTATAATATGTCCTGCTGTTGTAGGGGTGCCTAGCTTGGGTTGGGTGCCTTTAAAGAGAATTTGCAGGTGATCCAAGGTCTCCAGCAGAGAAACAACAACCAAGAAGCCTGAGTCTACACTTTTGAACCTGTTGACTGAGTATTCCTGCTTCTTCACTCAGAGGAGTTGAAACTCCTTGCTCATTGGCAAGGTCCTTATGAAGTGATTCATTGGGTAGGGCTGGAAGTGTTTGAAATTCAACTGGTCAATTGGAAAAAGAAGAAGCAAGTTTATCGTGTGAACCTCCTGAAGCCCTTGTGTGCCCACAAAGAGTTGCTGATTGCCATTAATCATCTGAGCTGCCCTCTGTGCTCAGATTCCTCATACAGCTGAATCCTGGAGCCACAACTGGGTGGCACCTTTTTGGCAGAACAAAAGAGACAAGCCCAGGAGCTGCTGAAAACCTTGTGCATAATTTTCATCTCACTCCTGGGTCAAAGCACTGTCATGCAGTAAATAATTCAAATGAACCCCAGGGAGGTGATCTGTGAGACCACATATCTGCTCCCATGATGAATGCAGAAAATTAGGGAGAAAGAAGTCTGGATGATGGTAATAGCTAGGGATTGTAGACCAGTTATAGAGCAAATGGTGCATTACTATCATACTGCTTCCAAAGCCCAGTAGGACTGTCCAGTTTTGTATTGACTTCTGAAGAATTAACATGATCTCATCATATACCAGATGCTCCAGATCAATGAACTCCTCAACTGTCTAGAGACATCCAGATACATCATGAGGCCTGACCTTACTAAGGGTTATATTCTGATCCTGCCGGACCTGGGCTTCAGAGAGAAGATGGTGTTTGTCACTCCTGCCAAGTTGTATCATTTTACCTTGATGCCCTTCAGCCTTCATAAGGCCTTGGTGACCTGTCAGTCCTTGATACTGGCTCCTGTATCTCCATGTGGAGTACACTGTGGACTAACTGGATGACATAGTGATCTACAGATGACATTGGGAGGATCATCTAAATCAGTGGTTTTTCAAAAGTTTTTTCCTTGGGACCCAGTTGAAAAAAATCATTTATGTCCATGACCCAACAATTACATCTCTGACCTATGCATTCCAGTCTTGCGGCAGTGGCAGCAGGGAGTGCCACGACCCAGTGCCTGAGGGTCTGTGACCCCGTATTGGGTTCTGACCTATGGTTTGAAAATCACTGATCTAAATGAAGTGACTGCTGTCCTCCAAGCCCTGAGGGTCACTGAGTTAACTGCCAACTCCTCCAAAATGTCAGATTAGGTTGCAAGAAACTACCTTCCAGGGATATATCCTGGGGCAAGGCTTTGTACACCCCCTTATAGGAAAGGTTAAGGTGCTTCAAGTCAGCCTGACACATATTACAAAGTGACAAGTGTGGCAGTTTCCAGGCCTCACAGGATATCAGTCAGGGCTGGATCAAGGTTAAGGGGGCTTGGGGATGCCCACCCTTGTGGGCCCCCGTTACTGCCCCCCCATGCCAATGTGTGGGGTCAGGGACCCCAGTCAGCGCTGCAAAGGAGGTTTGGGGGGTTGCAGCTGGCACTACCGTGGGCCAGAGCTGATGCACTATGGCCACAGGGTGGAGGTGTGGGCCATGCTACTGCAGAGGGGGCTGGAGAGGGGATGGCTAGAAGCTGCAGTATTCCTGCCCCGCACACAGTTGACTGGTGAGCAGACAAGCTAGCCTTGGCAGGTTGAAGGTGAGCAGCAGCGGCTCAACAGTCAGACTGGTTAGGCAGGGTTAGATCGAGGCAGGCCAGGGGCCAGGGACTGCAGCCCCCAAAGCCCCTGCCTTAATCTGACCCTAGTATCAACTGATGGTTTGTGCCCCACTTTGTGTCAATTGCAGCATCATTCATGGCCACGTGTATTTGTCAGCAGAGTGTAAAGATACTGGCTTTCTTTGAGGATTGGAAAGTATCAGGAACCTGTGTATTTCAGCCCCAATTTCAGTTGTGAATTCCTACTCCAAACAGATGCTTTGGATGTGGGGCACAGAGCTGTCAATTCCCAAGAGATAGATCGCAACGGACATATATCCCCTATATTAGTGAGAAGCTCTTCCCACAACAATGGCACTCTTCAGGTATAGAGAAGGAAGTCCTTTGCTCTTAAGTGGGCTATGTATGCCTGCAGATACTTTTTGGGGCCCACTTTGTGCTAATCACTGACCATGTATCCTTATAATGACTGAATGCAATGAAAGGTAATGTTGCCAGGTTGATGAGATGATACTTTACCTTTCCAGTCCTTCTCCTTTACCATCTGGCAGTAGACAGATAAGCAGAATGTTAATGAAGATTTTCACTTTCTCCTGGGAGCAGGGGAGTCAAGATGCCAGCCATGCCATGAAGACTTGGAGCTGAACCTGAAGGTATGTCTGTGTGGTGAGGACGAATGGCCTTATACTGGTCCAGAGATGGAGGGACTGCCCCCTGGAACCAAGCTGAGTTTGTCTTTGTCACCAGAAGTCAGGGGGCAGGACAAGAAATATTCAGGCAGGCCCCTGTGGCTTAGTTCAGCAGGAGCTGTTGTGTTTGCTCCTGAGACTGGTAAAGTGATTTGGATAGTAAATGTTTTCAGCTTTAAAAATGGCTCTTTTAAAGCTCTGAGTGTGAGTGTGAGTGTGAGTGTGAGTGTGAGTGTGAGTGTGAGTGTGAGTGTGAGTG
>ML682040.1:12033988-12066425 GCA_007922195.1 Podocnemis expansa | reverse complement strand
GAGTGTGAGTGTGAGTGTGAGTGTGAGTGTGAGTGTGAGTGTGAGTGGGGGGACTGGACTGGACTGGATTTTATTCTGTTTGCACATTATAATTGTAATCAAGTCATGATCAATTGTGTCTATGCTACCATTGAGTTTTAGGTCTCTGGTCAGTTCCTCTTTGTCTGTCAAAATGAGATATAAAATAGATCTCCTGCATATTGGATGTAACGTTTTGAATTATATTTGTCTATTAATTATTTACTTTTCATCTATAATGTTTGGAAATTCCAAGGGTATTTCAGTACTGGCAGCATGAGATCTCTCGCGTATGTCACTCAGCTTGAAGTCCCCATGACTACACAACCGTGTTTTGTTTTTGTTTTTTTTTTTTTTTTTTTTTTGCACATTACAGATAAGTACTTAAAGAGTCCATCATCCTTTTCTCTAACATGATTTGGTGGTCTGAGAAGACACCAGCTAATACCAGATTGTATGTATTATCTGTTTCGATATTGAGCCATAAGCACTCTATATCATTTTCTTGTGAATTAGCGGTGACTCAGAAACAGGTAACGCTATTTTTACACAGAATGCTACTCCCCTTCCCTTTTAGTCTTTTTGATCCTTCCTAAATAGGTTCTAACCTTTGTCTCTAGCATTCCAGTCACAGCAATCATCCCACCTGGTTTCAGTATTTATCTATTAGGTAAAATTTATATGCTCGTAAATATGCAATTCCAGTTTCGATTTGTTACCCAGCCTCCTACCATTGGTCTAGAGGTAATTAAATAATTTTTATTCTTTTTCTGTTCTTTGATCCCTTGATTAATTTTCTGATCAACACCTCAATCTTGTGGTGAGTGCTCAGAGCTTCCTTTATTTACCCTTCTCTTTTGTAACTAATTTAACACCCTCCTGACGTATGGGTAGCCCGCCTGTCCCTGAGAAGATTGGTCCCCCTTCTACCGGTGAAGACCTTTCAAACTGTATGGCACCATTTGCCCTTAGACAGTGGATCAGTGGTCCATGAAACCCTCCACCCTCTTTAAGTTGTATGCATTAAAAAATGTTTCCAGGAAACTGAAAAGACTGTGCAATAGAGAAGAAACCCTAGGACTGATCTGAGGAAACTTGTACTGTGACTATATTTGATATAATAGGCTTTGGAAAGCATCATTATTCCTGCTAGTGATGGATAAAAAGGAAACATTGAGCTACCTGCATATAAAACATTTTAGAGAGACAAGGAGAGTGAGGTAATATCTTTTATTGGACTAACTTCTGTTAGTGAGAGAGAGAGAGAGAGACAAGGTTTTCTGAGTTTATACAGAGCTCTGACCAATAAAAGTTGGTCCAATAAAATATATTACCTCACTCACCTTGTCTCTCTAATATCCTGGGACCAATACAGCTACAACAACACTGTATAAAACATTCTGACAGAAGTGATTTTTTTTAAAAAAAATTCTAAACAGTATAAATTATATTATTAGTTAGGAGAAAAAGATAGTATAATTGAAAAATAGAAGTTGTTACTTCCAATAAGCCTAGGTATTAAATAATAAATCATTACAGCACATAATGCTTAGGGTAGTTGTGGTAATGAGTACTAACTCTTGAACAGTTAAAACCACTAAATGAATTTAATAGAGATCATTTGCTTTTCTTTCTGTCCAGAAAGAAACAGCTTAATAGTATCTGTAAGTTGTGGTGAGAAGAGTCTGTAAAGGGTGATGTCAATTTCTGCCATGTTAATTGTGAAAATTTAAATCTTTCTACAAAGAAAATGATCACGTCATCAGCTCTACTGAGGGTAGTAGCTTCAGTGAGAGTTTTGTCTGAGTAATAGCTAAAGGATCAGACTGAAAGTCTTTTTCAAAAGATAGTTGATCACAGCGGGCCATGCTTTCCCCAAGCTCCAAAGTATGTGCTGCCACTCCCAGTCTTTTGTACAGAGGTCTATTTCTTTTAACAGAGGTTAGCAGACAAACAGAAGGTCTTTTAATGCAATCCTTGGCCTCAGGACCATCCCTCTCTGGGGTCTCCGGCACTCTAGCTCTTGGCAGCTTCCTAGTTTCAGACAGCTCTGTTCTCTTCTTGGAGCAACAGCCCCAGAGCTGCTTTCCTGGATCCCTTATTGAAAGACATAATAAAGGAGCTAGCTCTCACTCCAGGGAACAGCAATCTTCAGGCCTTCCTTCAACTGCCCATAAGTAGCTCTTTATAAGTCCAGATGTAGTCTTGTGCTCTTTAACTGATTTAGTTGTGTTCACCTTCTTTGGTCCAGGGGAGTTGGACTTTGTTTATCCAAAGGGTCTGGCTACTCTATGACAGATGTTCTTAGACTCATGGAATTGTGGGTCTGCAAAAGTCTTTGAGAAGTCACCTAGTTCATCTCCCTGCACAGAGGCAAGAGCAAGACTATATAGACTGTCCCTAACAGATGGTTTGTCTAACCTGTTCTTAAAAATCTCCAGTGATGGAAATTTCAGTCTGACTTGGTAACTTATTCCAGTGCTTAACTATCCTTAAAATTAGAAAGTTTCTCTTATATCTAAATTCAGTCTCACTTGCTCCTAAATAAGCTAATTACTTTGTGTCTTGCCTTTAGTGGACGTGTAGAACAACTGATTTCTGCTTTCTTTAGAACAGTTATTAACATCCTTGACTATTATCAAGTCCCTTCTCAGTCTTCTTTTTTTCAAGACTAAACATAGCCCCCCTCCTTTTTTTTTTTTTAACCTTTCCTCATAGGTCAGGCTTGCTAAATCTATAATCATTTTGGTAGCAATCTCTGGACTCTCTGTCTTTCCTAAAATGTGACACCCAAAACTGTACCCAGTGTTCTAAGATTTAGCAAGAGGCAGCTATGAAGTCTGCCAGAGTTTATATAGATACCTCTATTGGGACCACACTAGTGATGAATAGAGTCAGACAGTTACCTCCCATGTCTTACATTCTTAGTGCTCCAGAATAATGTTACCCTTTTTTGCAGCTTCATCACACTGTTGGCTTATATTCTATTTGTGAGCCAATGTAAACCCACTGCCTCTCTCCCTTGGGATCCTGTTCCGTAATACTACCTCCTGGCCAGTTATTTCCCATCTTGTATTTGTGCATTTGATTTTTCTTTCTACAAGTCGTAGTTCTTTCTCCTCTTCATTGAGTTTCATCTTGTTGATTTTAGACTCATTCTCCAACTGATCAAAGTCACTTTGAATTCTAATCTGTCCTTCAAAGTGCTTGCAACCCCCTTTCCCAGTTTGGTGTCATTCATGAATTCTATAAGCATATGCTCCATTCTACTGTCCAAGTCCCTAATGAAAATATTGTATAGTGCCAGGATAGATCCTTATGGCACACCACTAGATATAGCCTCCCAGCTGATGATACAATTTGGCCATTATCTATTTTCTGGTGTGTTCAATAGGCAATGCAACATTGCACTGTCCTTGTTCAAGACTCATTGGAAAAAGATGGCTGGGTCCTTTGTAAAAATGTGAAATATAAATTTAAATACTTTATAGCCAAGGTGGTTGTACTGTCCAGGATTGAATATACCCATGTTACTCAATTCCAGGTCCTGAAATGTTCCTTAAAGGTATAATTTAGGGTGTGTCACATAGTGAGTGCACACATGTCCATGTGTACCTTGTGCCATAAACCCCTTATTGTTCACATTTAAGTCACAGAAGCACGTGTCCGAAGATGAGTAGAGGGTGACTATGCTAGCAGCAGGACTGAGGGGTCTGTGTAGGTACATGCGTTGGGCTGGGCACAACTATATACCTATGCCACTTTGCAGTGGGAATAGGAGTAAGGGGCACATACTAGGTCCTGAGTTTCATTAATTCTTCACGCCCCATTAGCACAATGCACTGTACCCTTTTCTTCTTGATCTTTATGTAGTACAAGTCCCTGCACTCTATGCAACAGTAGCAGCTGGATGCACTGACTGATCACACACAGAACAGCTTTTTGCTGCACTCTTTAGAGGGGTGAAGGAGATCCAGCTCTGGCTGCTCTTGGAGCTGGATCCCTTTGCACCTGCAAAGATGACTGCAGCAAATTGTCCTTTGTTTAGTTAGTCAGTCTAGTATGCTGCTGCTGGTGCATAGGGGGCACGCTGTGCATACTAGCATGCTGATCAATGTGTGGGTCAAATGCCCTGTCCGTCATGAATTAGGACGGATCAGCAGGAACATGCACATGTGAAGGGAGTTTTCATGGAGGCTGGAGCAAGCGGTTATTCAGTGAACAATACCCAGGGGAAATGAATGAAGCACTTGAGACTCCTATATAGGAAAGCCAAAGATTACAACAGCTGGTCCATGACAGCTTGTTGCACATGCCTTTCTATGAAGAGCTTGACTGGGTGGTGGCAAAGGCCCTTAGAACTGAGCCTGAAGTAGGTAGTAGCTTATTCAGCCCCACCAGCTTTATTGGCCACTGATGAGGGCCAGGAAAAGGACAAAACAGAAGAACCAGAGGATGAGTGGCATGTGATTCTGCCTTTTTACCCAGAGAAACCCCCTTGACAAACTTGAGGAGGACCCTAAGCCATGGCAAGAACTAAAATTCAATGCATGTAAATTACAATGGCCCTACTCTCCTTGCCAATATCTTCTCTTGTTCTTGTGCTAAACTCCCAATTTTTAAGAATAGGGGTATATGAAGCACTGTAAACAGATTTTCCTTCCCTGGATCATACGCCATCCATTGCTATCTTTTTCTGTCTGAACTGCGGTGCTGATGCAATGACATGGTCATGCCCCATTCTTTTACCAAACTCCTCTATCTAGCTCCTTTCTGCTGCACTCTGAACTGGTCCTCAAGGGAGATCAAGAACTAAATCAATTATTTGGTTGATTTCTGACAAACCACAACTATGTAAGTGCTTTCTTTCTAAAGTGATTTTTAAACACGTAGGAAGGAAAAATCCATGTGCTGTCTGTGTTTGTGTTTTTCAGCCATCAGTCACACAGTGGTAGTCCTAGGACCGTGCAGATGAGGCAGGGATGGTCTTAGAAAGGTTTTGTTTTAAGAAAGGAATAGAACATAGTTATAGAAAACTTTACAGTTGCTTGTCTAAAGAAAAGAAGGCTACAGCAGTTTTTTCTCCCTTGGAAAATTACAGAATACTTCCTTTCTCTGTCCTGCTATTGTCCTCTTCCCACATGGAGCCATGTCACATGAGTGAGAGGAGATGGGGATGAAAGCAGGATATGGTCCAGCAGTCAGATTAAAAATAGTGCTGTGTTGCTTTCCAGTTGTCTGAAGCAAGTTGTTTGCAAGGTTGAGCTAAATCTTCAGAAAACCTGATCAACTGGTGATACCTATTACTTTCCCAGTCCACTGCACTGTAGTTAGGCAAGCACAGGGCCAGGATTTTCAGGTAACGTTTAATGGTTATGTCTACATTAGGCAAAGTTAGTCTGAACTTGTTAGTTCAAACTAATAAGTTTGAGGTTAGTTTGAATTAACCTCAGACTTATTAGTTTGAATTAACAGCGTGGACTAGTCTGAATGAACGTTGGTTCAAATTAGTCCAATTTATTTGTTTGAACTAACTTCCCTTACTTTGAACCTAAGTTCAACTAAGTACTTAGTCTGAACTAAATGGTGGTAGTTACTAGTTCAAACTAGGCATTCATTAGTTTGAAATAATGAAAGCCTGATGTAGACAGGCAAAAAGTTAGTTTGAATTAAGTCTCTATAATTCAAACTAACTTGTCAGCATAGACATAGCCAGTGTGAGTGAGCAGGGGTCCTTCTTGGTTCAGATATCCTTTTGCATGAAATCTCCATATATAAGCTGAAAACACTGTTAGTTTTCAGTCAAATGCCTCCCCATTTTGTAAACATATTTCATGAAATTTCTCTTGCAACAAAAACTCCAGCTGGTTCTTCAGACTCATTGGCAATGCAAATCTGCTTGACCCATTTTTTTTTTACAGGTGACCAAACCCCTCCGTTCAGCAATATATAAAAAGATGACCCTTAGCAGAAACTTCCCTCTAGCATAGATCACTTCATCCCCTTAATAAGACTGTAAAGACACTTCACTTTTCCATTCTGGTATTTTGAAGACCTCTATGTTCTCTACTTGGCGTTAACTAAAGAAACTGGTAACATAGCCTGGGAAGAAATTATCCCACCTTCTAGTGAGACAGTAATTTTAAGTTGTTAAAGTAGTGTGTCCTTCTACAGCAAAGTTATGTAATGTGGGGATATTTCATAGCTTGTCCCAGGGGCGAGAAATATTATACTTTCCTTCCCTTTGAATTAGCAGGATCTGCAGCTCCTGAGCATAAATCTATGCTGCCAAGAGGGCAGGAACAGCATCCCAGAGACAGCCAAAGCAGATAGAGAAGGACCCTGGAAAAACTGCTTATAGCGATGGACAGGAACAATTTGAATAGCATAGGACAAGGGGAGGAGCAGACTCTTCTGGAGGAGATGCTGCTTATCAACTTGTTCACAGACATGGAGATATGCCATAGGAAATGCTCCTTAATGGAGAGGCCTGTTGAACTGGTAGCTGAAAGAGTGTATCATCCCCCTGCTACTAAGGTCCCAAAGTCAGCCCACCAGCCACTGCCACCACGTCTTTTAAATGGCACCAGGGTGCTGCTGACTTGGAGGATCCTGTTGTGGTGGCCCACCATTAACTGATCAGGAGGAGAATGCTGAGCCTGCAAGTTGCCCAGGATACCACCACAGATCATGCCCCAATATCCATGGCTGGAGAGATGCTTGATCCTTGCCAAGAGTCAATATCTCCTGTCAAATAAACAAGGGGTGTGTTCACACAGCATTCTTATTTCGAAACAAGAGGTTGTTTCGAAATATGAAATGCCATGTTCACACGACGTATGGCTGTTTTGAAACAAGGAAACCCCCTGTTTCAAAATGGGAGCCGTGCTTTCGAAAGGGCTTAAACCTACTTCCCTTTCAAAACAAGATTGTTTCGAAACCAGTGGTTTCAAAACAACCCTGTGTGAACATGTTGTTTCGGAACAAAGCAACGGGGTTTGGGGGTGGCTCCAGCCGGGCACCCCTGACCCCACCACAGGGTTTGGGAGCAGCAAGGGCTTTAAGCCAGCGGGGTGAAGCGCCGGGCTGCGCTTCACCCCCCGGGTTCCTGCAGCCCTGTGCAGGTACCCGCAGGGTGGAGCGCCTGGCTGCGTTGCACCCCACGGGTGCCTGCAGTCCCCTCCCCAAGCGAAATAGCATGTTCACACTGTGGACATGCTATTTCGCTCCCTTATTTCAAAAACACTTTTTTTGTGTTTCAAAATAAGGTGTTTCAAAATAACCCTTTATTTCGAAACAGCTTGTTTCGAAATGTCTTGTTTCGAAACAAGCCCTCTGTGTGTGAACATAGCCAAGGAGTCCTGTGGCACTTAAAGACCAACAAATTTATTTACTGCATGAGCTTTTGTGGGAGAAAATCTCACTTTATCAGATGTTTTGAAGATGGGAGAACTTACAGAATGGGAGGACATACATGCAAGGAAGTGTAAGTCATGGGATCAGGTCACACTGTAACAGCAAATCAAAACAGTTGTAAAGATTCAAACACTGGGGAACAGCATACAGAGGTAAATGAGGTCAAATCACCTGTTATAATGAGAGAAAAGTCCAGTGTCCCTATTAAGTTGCATTGCTTCAGAACTTAATATATATCATTAGAGAGAAATCATGTCTAGCTCTATGTTTTTGCTGTTCATTACAGATTCTCAGGAGGTTCACATTTCATTTGAACTTTAAGTGCATTTTCCCACTAGGTGAAGACTGATCAGTTCAGTGCCAGCATTAATGCCTGTGCAGACTCTGACTTTGTAGCTCCCTCCTACCCCATCCGAAACAGCCTTTGACTAAAAGCTGTATCTGAATCTCTTTTATTATCAGTCTTACTAATATTCAAAGAGTAAAAGAAGAATTTCTGGAAGTTGGTGAACTGTTGACTTCACACTTTTTGGAGGTCAGGTGCATCATTTTGTGAAGTCAGAGAATTAGGAATTCATGGCCTAAATGTAATACCGTTAGAGCACATGTATTGCAACTAGAGATGTAGAAACTGAGGGCTTTCTTCAAAAATACAGGTTCCTAACAACAGAGCTGATGAGAAAATCCAACCCAGAAGTTGGACAGGAAGAAGAGCAATTAAGTTAACCACGGCTGGGTTTAGCGACAAGCAAGCTAGGGACTTGCCTCAGGTGTCAGCTTGTGGGTGGGGTGGGGGATATAGGGGGAGACAGGCTTAGGGTGCTGTTTTTGTTTTTAGCAAAAGGCAAATAGAAGGTCTGAAGTAAAATGTTTCAGCTATTCCATCTGAGGATTCACTTTTCACTAATCTGCTAGAATGTTCTGGACCTCTGTAGAATCTTATAAAATTTTCCAGACTTTGAGACTTACGTTTTCCTTGAACCTCTGAGAATGTTGTCAGCCATTCCCTTCCAAATATATAAGAAATGGCTGTCAGTTAGTGAGATATAAGAACAAATTGAAATGAGAGCCCAGTTGTGATATTGTGAACCTTGTTTTATTGTGTAATCGTGAAAGTGTACATGTGTTTTAAGACTTAAAAGGGTGTAAGTAGTGAGTAATAATGGGCATATTTAATGAGACAGCAGAGGGATCTGTAAAATCCCTGTCTACACAACAGTATAAAAGAAATACTGTTACTTCTTTTGCCATGATTAATGTGATATTTGATGACTTTATAAGATCATAGAACATTGACTTTTTCTCACCTTAATACTGTTTATTTTCCCTTATACAAAATAAGAAGACATTGGAAAAGAAGAAGAGCAATTAAGTTAACCAGGACTGGATATAGGGACAAGCAACTGAGTCAGTCTCCTTGCTGAACTCCTTCCATCTGGCTGCATTGGGGGGTGGGGGGGGGATGGCGAAGACTGATGGAACTTGAGGGTTGTAAAAATGGTATCTGTGACCCTCAAGCCAAAAATATTGGGAACCTTTGCTTTAGACATTGGTGATCATCCCAGTGCAGAAGAAATTGAAGGATGGTGTGTAAATGTTGAAGTCCTATAAGGAATTAGTGGACTTATCTGAAGATAAGGAATGGAAATGTGAAGACAGTGATAAATCATGCATGCAAACCATGCATGAGTCAAGAAAGGGCTGCAAATGCAATAAAAAAAAAAGTTATTCAAAAGTTTAACAAATAGAGGTGAGGGGGAGGGCCACCAAACTTGCTCTTTGTCTTAGGTGCCATTTGGTCTGGGGCCAGCTATGAAGCCAACCAATATATTCTACAGGAAACATAAGATTGTTCTCACCAGTATATGATAATGCATGATTATATTAACCATATGTTCTAGGTTTTATTATATAAGCCCTCTTTCATTTGGCCATAGCTTGATTTCTGTCTATTGAGGCTCGTATACAGTGCTCACAATCCTTGTTGCTCTTAGCAGATTCATTCTTTTTAGTCTGAAAATGTCCATGTCTGCTCTTTTTCAGAAGGCAAATATTTTTGGAAAGTTTGATTGAAAAATATATTTTTTGAGTTATGCAAGTGTGAAACAATGCACTCTTTACAGCTGTTACAGTCATACAATTTATACTTAAAACCTGGCTTATGTACATCCCGCTGAGGACTAGGATTCGAGCCAAATTTTAGATAAACTGATTCAATCATTTTAATGTTCTGAATGCTTAAAATCAGTAAATAGTTTCTTAAATTAGGATAATGTATACACATACCATTTACAAAGTAGCAGAGGATTCCAGATTTTGACGTGGTACTGCAGTTATGTGTCACTTCTTTCAAAGGGCCGCTAACCTGGTCCCAAACCTACCTGTCCCTATAATAGAGTAATAGCACCTCAAAACTGGTTGGAAAACATGGAACAATGGGATGGTGATCTGGTTCTGCTCCTCATTATGACATAAATGGTTATTCAGTGGAATTGGCCGTTGCCAAGATGCTGAACCCAATTTATTACTTTCTCGTTTGTATCACAGTAATGCCTAAAAGTCTCAATTAGAGATCTGAGTCTCATTGTCCTGAGCACTGCGTACATGGAAAACAGAAAAAAATGTTACTGCCCCAGAGAGCTAACAATTTAAGTCAGTGTCTGCAAAATAGCAGTAAATATGTGACACTACATATATTTATTATTATTGTAATAATAGGGGTGCCCTCAATCTTAAAGGTGGCAAGATCAGTCTTTTGATCAAGTAATCTGTTTTGCCTCTACAAAATAAATAACTCAGAGTTGATCAATGTATTATTTCCTATTTTAGTCCTTAACAACGCTGCTATTTTTTATTTTTTTAAATCAAAACAAGGAAATTCCATAAAATAGCTTCAAGAACTCATTCAAAAGTCAGGAAGTTCCCAAAGTTACATTTGAACACTGAAGCTTAACTGTGTCCCCCACAATCATAAACCTTTAAAATATATTTTTTTCCATTATACTACATGTTTGACAAATAATAAAGTGCAGCTTAGAATTTCTGGACAGGTGGAGCCTATCTAAATTTGGGAATTTTCTGGGTATTTAGTGCTTATGGCTGAGTATTAATGTTGCAATAATAAGTTTGTTTACATGGAATTTCATAATGAGTTGTGCTGTGTAGCTTTAAATTAGAGTCATATAGAAGCCATGCAATAATGTATGCCTGGGGCTGAGGGGGCTAGGAAGCAGCAGAAACTAGGAGACACTTTTATGTCTACATTAGGACAAGTTAGTTCGAACTTGTTAGTTTGAACTAAGAAGTTTGAGGTTAATTTGAACTAACCTTGAACTTATTAGTTCAAATTAACACCATGGTCTAGTTTGACCTAACATTAGTTGGAACTAGTCCACTTTGTTAGGTCGAACTAACTGCCCTTAGTTATTCCTGGTCTCCACTGTACTTAGTTTGAACTCACACTCAAACTAAGTGCTTAGTTCAAACTAACTGGTGGTAGTTACTAGTTCAAACTAAGGAATTCCTTAGTTCAAACTAATGAAAGCCTAATGTAGACAAGCAAAAACTTTGAATTAAGCCTCCTTTATTTAAACTAACTTTCCATTGTAGACATAGCCTTTGTGTCTAGATTTATGAAGATCTTGAAACACCCTTGGATGGGGAATCCATGGGACTGAGCTGAACACTTTATCTAATCCATACTGTGAAAGATTGAAATGAATAAAACTCAATATATATAGTGGAACAGTTCAGAGGATTCTTGTGTATTCTCCAATCCTCTATTTCGATTTTATCCATGTCTTTCCTCCTCCAAGTCTCTGATTAGAAGTCACTTCTTCCAAAGTCCTGTTAACTCTGGTCTCATCTATCACATCCTATACTCATGGAGTCAATAGTCCCAACCCACATCTCTTAGAGACTTGCCTCTACTCGCTTTCTTATTCAGGGAGGAGCAGAAGGATTCCTCCATGGCATCAGGATATACGTGTTTCTTCCCTCTAGACTGCTCTGTCTATGCTCATTCATCTGATGCCCCGTGTCAAGCTTAGGCATTGCAAAAAGGATGTGTTATTTCTCACTCCATCATCCTGACTCCTGGTATGTTACTTGGCAAGCAACTATATTTCCTAGTGAACAAAGATGGTCAGTTTTTCCTGATCAGGATAATTTAGGAAATTCTCTCCAGTTTTGGCATCCAACAGAGGGAGTACCATGGCCTTTTGTGAGAAGAGAATAAGTATGAGACATCATACATAAGAGCAGAATCCTTTTCAGTTCAGTTTTGGCTTATCATAACAGATGCAGCTTTCATTATTTCATTTATTATTATTGCAAATTTTTCAGTGAAACTGAATTCTAGCTCCTTGGTAGGCCTGAAGACTGTCTTCTACAGCTGTAGTGTCAAAAATAAACAAATAAGTTAAAATGCTGTGTGGTAAGGATAGTTTGGGTAAGTGGGTTCCCCCAAATTTTTAGCATTGTCCAACTACAGTGATCATCCTTTCTTTGTAACCCTCTTCTGCCTCATCCATGTGACATGGAAACAATTACATTAAAATGCAGATGGAGATTCCAGTAATCTCTTTGGACTAGACAAATAGACTTTGAAATAATTTATAAGTGATGCACAAAATGTGCATGCCATCTGCTCTCTGATGGAGGAAAAACACGTTTCTCCCAACAAGCTTTTTATGTACAATATTCATATTTTCACATAGAAAAGGAAACAAAAAAATAGCTAGCCAGCAATCTAGAGTTGAACTCACTCAGATTTGCTCAGAGGGCTGCGTTGTGATGAACCCTTGTGTGGGTCCCTAGGGAAAGGACAGAGAATATGTAGGAACCCCTTCCCTGCTTGTGCTGCCTGTGCAAGGACCACTCACAATAATAATTTCTGTACACAAGGACTGAATGCACCTTTTTCTCCCCAGTAAACAAGTGGCCTGAAGTGAGTGGAGCATGAAGGCAGTGCAGGGTTATAGCATCAGGCTACCAGGAGGAGCAACCTGCATCATTCTTTAGGTATTGTAAAACATTCACTGAGTATTGTTCCAAGCAACACTAAGGTAGACTATATCTCTTCAAGCATAATTTCTTCCATTGCTTGTCTAGGAGCAGTGTGGCTCTATAAAGCCCCCTACCAAGGGCTATGTGAATTTGTACCATCTCTCCTCTAGAGTGTCCCAAGTGTGGCATGTGTTACTATGAGAATCTACTGTAAGTTGAGAGTAAAAAAGAGCTCTTATTGTTCTTGTGCTACCTGATGGACTGTTAAAAAACTGGAAGTATTGGAAAATATGAAGTACATTTAAAAGATTAATTTTACACTTTTAGCATAGTATTCTGTGACAATGTGACCCTTTAATTAAGAAATCTCAGATAGGGCTTGAGTTTGTTAGGTGCAGAGCGCCCTCCACTTTTGTTGGCTTGAAAAGGAGTTGCTGACTCAATAGCTTGTAAAATTGCACTCAGAAGAACCCTTTAGACCTTGAAACATTTAGAACAGCCATCACCTTATAGGGAGCCTGACTCTGCTCCAATTAAAGGCAACGGCTTAATTCCCTTTAAATTTAATAACAGGAGGCTCACACTCTATGGCTATGTCTACACTACAAAATTTAATCCAAATTAACAAAGTTGAACTAATAAGTTTGACCTCATTTTGAACTAAACTTAACTTTAGTAAGTCAAATTAACAAAGTGCACTAATTTGACTTAAATGTTAAGTTGAATTAATACACTTTGTTAATTTGAACTAACTGCCCTAAGTCAAATTTATTTAGTTCGAATTAAGGCTTAATCCTGGTCTACACTG
Organism: Podocnemis expansa; assembly: GCA_007922195.1. Lineage (NCBI taxonomy): Eukaryota > Metazoa > Chordata > Testudines > Podocnemididae > Podocnemis > Podocnemis expansa. The sequence goes on along the minus strand of ML682040.1, from coordinate 12,053,176 downwards.
CGCTTAGTTTGAACTCAGAATCGAACTAAGGTCTTAGTTCGAAGTAAATGCAGGTGTTAACTAATTCAAACTAAACTTTCATTAGTTTGAATTAAGGAATTCCTTAATCTGAACTAGTGAAAATTTGTGGTGGACAGTGACTGTTAGTTCAAATTCAGGCTTCTTAATTTGAACTAACTTGCCAGTGTAGATGCACCCTACATGTAATAGGGTAGCAGTCATCTGTATGGCTATGTCTACATTTGGAACAGCTAGTTTGAATTTGTTAGCTTGAACTAATAAGTTCGAGCTTAGTTTGAACTAACCTCAAACTTATTAGTTCAAATTATCAATGTAGACTAGTTCAAACTAATGTTAATTTGAATTAGTCCACTTCATTAATTTGAACTAACTGCCCTTAGTTCAAACTAACAATCAAACTAAGCGCTTGGTTAGAACTAACCAGCGGTAGATACTAGTTCGATCGACCTGTTCATTAGTTCAAGCTAAGGAATTCCTGAGTTCAAACTAATGAAAAGCTAGTGTAGACAGGGGCTAAGTTAAGCCTCCTTAATTTGAACTACCTTGCCAGTGTAGACATAGCCTATGGGTTTTAATCATGTAGATCCTTATGTGAATAATTTCATTGAAATTAATGGGAGTATTGACATGGATAAATACTCCCCAGTGTGCACAAATGAGCCTTTGCTACACTTTCATGTTTGCTGGTGGCACAGAGAGGGGCAGATTCTGCTTGGCTGACTGCCACTGAGTTGTGCCACACTACTCTGTGAATAGTTAAACTGAAATTGATGGGATTGGATGTGCAATAAGGTACTATCAAAATCAGCAAGGATAATGGAATTGGCATGCTATGATTTCAGTGTCCCAGGATGAGGAACTGTTTGACCCATTAGCAACTTCAGTAGAGCAGTCTGTAGTGCAGTAATGTTGCTACACAGGATTCACACAAGTTTTATGTTACCATTGTCTGTTCAGCGGGCAGGACACTGGCTGTGTGACTGCTATAAAACTTTCTTCTGTAATTTATTTATCTAGCAAACCACAGTTTACATGCAATGTGTGGTTTCAAGTGACGTCTTGCTTTTGTTTCCAGCTGGGCTGATGGAGGAGGTCAATGACTTGCAGAAGGTCATCCAGTGATGTTAACCAGTGTCTCAGTTTACAACCCGGTTCCTTCCTGGCTGCTTGGTTTTTGTTTTTGTTTTGTTTTTGTTTTTGTTTTTGTTTGTTTTTGTGCCCTCTAACCACAAATTTATACTAGTTTTTCAATTGCTTTTAAGGAGTTCAGTCCTTTGTATTGACTTGGAACTAGATCTTATAGAGTGGTAATGCTACATGACTATGCTCAGGTGAAATCTAACAGGGACAATATTTTATCTTATTTTGCTGGAGATTATAACTAAGGACATCAGGGTTTGATGGCAACTTCAGTTATGGAGACAAGCATCTTTGGCTGTATCTACACCTAAAACCTTAGTTCAGACTTACTTAGTCCAACCTAATCAGTTGCAAGTTAGTTTGAACTAACCACTTTTTTTTTTTTTAGTTTGATCTAACTTTTTAGTTCAAACTAACCACACATTTTTTAGTTCAAACTAACAGAGTGGCTAGTTTGAACTGAAAAAAAACCATGTTCAATTCGACCTAACTGCTGGTTTGAACTAGAATGACTACATCATGCTAGTTTGAACAAAAGTTCTAAATAAGTTCAGACTAAGCAGTTGGTTGGACTAACCAGCTGAACTAACTAGTTTGAACTAAGCAAAGCCTACTATAGAGAGAAAGCAAATTAGTTTGAATTAAGACTCCTTAATTTGAACTAATTTGTTAGTGTAGACATAGCCTTTGTGCCCTCCACTTAATTTACATCCTGTTAAATTTTAATACTTGTGGAGATTTGATTCATTCTGGCTTTTGGCCTATCCCACAATCATGCAGTGTTAAATCCTCTCTGAAATAGACATTTCTTCCTCTCAGATTGTCATGAGAGCATAAAGGTTTTTTAGGGAGGCAGAACAGTGGGATTAAAAGTGGAAGAGTTCAGTTCAGGATGGGTCAGTAAGAAAGGAAGGGAATACTAAGTCTACCTCTGGAAATGCAGCACAACTAATTTAAGGGAAGTAAGTGTTTATATGCTGTTTTACTATGAAGCCATCTAAAATTGGGCAGGAATTTTTCAATGAAATGATTTTATTTGGAATAAGCCAGTTCATCACACCTGAAGTTTTTCCTAGAAAAGTATCTGCTTCAGCACCTATTTTGTTGAGAGGTTTCTCTTGCCCAGGATGGAATCCTTGGTTAGGGCACTATAACCCTTTAGCTATCAAGTCAGTCTCTGGACCAGTGAATATTTTATTATACAAAGTGGAACAGCTCAAATGAGAGCAACTGCAAATGAGGTCAAGACCAGGCAGCCAAAAATGCCTCTCCCACATCTCAGGCGATTGGCTATTGTGACCTATCATTTGACTTCTCACCTTTCCACTAAGGTGTGGCTTCACAGATTTTCTGCCTTTATCTTGAGCAACTCTTGCATTTCATCAGTGGAGCAACTACACCCAGCCCGCTAACTGTGCGGAGCAAGGAATCATTGCTTAATGCTCTGCAACAACAGAACAAACTCTAACAGAAGTATGGAGACTGTACTGTTGCATGGGAAGAAGGAGCAATGTAGCTCTGACCTCATCTCAAATGCCTGCAGTTAGGACCATGGGCCCACCCCACAAGAAGAAGGAATTGAAGAAGTGAAAGTAGAATGTAGCAAACCAGGTCTTTTTTATTCTACTGACTAGACTCACACGCAATACATAATAGCAAATCTCTTGGTTTCAGTTGCCAAATCTAATGTTTTATTTTCCCCCCATGGTAGTGTACTTTTCTTCCAAGTAATTATTTAAAAAAAATAATGAATGTTATTGATCTAGGTGGGGGGAGGCCCATTTTATTTGCATTGTAAATGTTCCATGACATGTGAACACTCATCCATGCCATAGAGATGTATCACATTGGTGGGCGCTACAGTATATACTGCATAGAGCAGCAGTTCTCAAGGATTTTTGTGCTGTGCCATAGTTGATGGAATGTGCAACATAGTGCCCCCTGCCACCACTGCTGCCAGGCCCTGGTACCAGGAAGCTGTGGCCATGAGGAACTGCTGGCATGCTCCAGCTTCTCACAAGAGCTGGCTTTTGGCGACACTGAGCTGTGTGTTGTGACACACCAGTGTGTCGCAACACAGCAGTTGAGAACGGCTGAGTATAGGCAACTCTAAAGGTTTAAGAATTGTGAGTCAGAACCCCAACTGGCTCAAAAAATCATGAGATTTTTTTCCTAAAAAAAATTAGAGTATTATTTTTGGTTCACCTTTTGGTTTGTTCATGCCCCCTCACTCACTCTCCTGTATGTGCATGTATGTGTGTGAGAGAGAGAGTATTATCAGTTCTCCCAAATATATAGAGTAAGGTGCATTTTGTCAGGACCTCCACATCTGCTCACCTTTTCAAATCCCCAATCAACACTGTCCCACAATCCCCTACCCATCACTTCTCTGCCCTCCTCCCCAGCTTTGTTTCAGTTCCTCTTGTAGGTCCTGGGATTCCTCACTTCTCTCTCTCAAGATGAGGGCAGCTTAAAGAGTTCTTCACCTCCTTTGCCCTGCTCAGTGGTGCAGGGAGGGAGAAAGAAGGGGTAAGTGGAGGAACCACAGGAGGGGAAAGAGGGAGCTGGGCTGCCCTGAGCTGCAATGATCCGTTTCCTCCCTTACCTTCATCCCTCTTGTGAGGGATATCAGATCCTGAGGGAAAGGGAGGGGAGACCTGTGTGACCTATTGGTTGCACTTTCAAAGGAAGTGGAGAAGGAATCCAATCACAGGAGGGCTTTTTCTAGGCAGGGCTTTCATTTTCAAGAGCTTGGAGCTTTTCAGGTCTCCTTTTGACAGGTTCCAACCTTGGCTGAAGTCCCATGATATTCAAAAAAGTCTTGAGTGCTGGCAACATTGCACAGCAAATAACGAGAACAAATTCCACTACTTGGCAAAGTGTCATTGCTACATGATACTTCTAAATGGACATCTCCATGGCAAGGATCTGACACACAAGTGCCCAGGCAAGAAATTGGTTTTTCTTTTTCTCCTCTACTCACATGATCTATGCCAAGGTGACAAAGCTAAATATGTCTGTCGTATGATAGGGAGCAGTATTCACTGGTTGCCATGACTCCTGTTTTTAAGCAGAATTAGTCGCATAATAACCTGAAATTGCAGAACACATTGGAATGTCTGTGACCAGTCAGGGGCCTGTCTAATAAAATGTCCTACCTTTGAGTCACCAATACCATCTTTTTTTGTGCAGTAGAGGTAATCACCATTAATCATGACTGCATGTTTCTAGCTGAGGTGGAGAGGGTCCAGATGGAAGCAGGCTGAATAAGAGGAAGAACATTTCATTCTAGTGGCAACAAATTTCAAGACAACTGGCAATAATTACAAAATTAGAACTCATACTGCTTGCAGGTTTAAAATAAAATGTCGCTGCTTCTTTCACGCTGCATTCCAGTTGTTCATTGACTGTATTTCTTTCATCCACATGTCTGGAATTATTTGTTCATGTATTCCTGATCCAGTGAGCTAACTCGTGATTTCTATCACTCTATTTAATTAAGGCCCAAAAAAAAAAAGGTTTGATAACTTTTCAGTAAAACATTTAGAATAGAGTTGGTTGAAAATTCTTGAAATTCAAGTTTCTAGTGGGGAAAGAATTGCCCAAAATTAGATTTTTGATTGAAATAGTGGGAGGGAGTGGAACCTGGAAGATTTGTCATTAATTGTTTTATAGTTCTCAAACAGTTATAGAGCAGGATGAAATTTCTGGATAACTGAAAGATTATGATTTTCAAAATATTTTAAAAAGTAGTTCTGTCCTATAGGAAATGTCCACTTGCCTGTATAACCAAAATAATTATTTAAATTTAAAACTGAACTCAAAGCCAACCAGGCTATCTTTGACAAATACTTTATCATTGGCAAGGCAATAAATATATTTCCTTTTATATGGGTGATCTAGTTTCTTCATGAACTGAGAGTGTGATATTGCCTTGAGGTTCAGTTTCAATCTTGCTCAATCCTTGAACAGGCTAGTTGATTTCAGTGTAAAAAGAGCAAAGTAGGACCTAATTAATGAAGGCTTGCAGCATACCTGTAAATAGGGAAATATCATCATACATTTGCAAGGGAGAAAATAATGCATAAAAGACAGAAATGATTTGTCAGAGATCATGTAGCTCTTGGTTTATGTCTATACTACAGTTAAAAACACATAGTTGGTCTGTGCCAGCTGATTTGGGATTACAGAGCTTGGTTTTAGGGCTGCTTAATTGTTCTGCAAACATTTTAGACTTAGCTCTGACATTGTCCCCCCTCAGAGGATCCAAGAGGCTGGGTTCCAGCCTGAGCTCTGCAAGCTCGAGTCAGCAGTATAGAATATAAACACTTTAGACAGAGATTGTCTTCATATAATTTTGTACACTGCCTATCTCAATGAGACCCCAGTGTGCGATAAGATTAATATTTAATATAATAATAAATACATAGATCACTAAGGCTGTGTCTACTCTGGGAATTTAGCTCAAATTAAGGAGGATTAATTCAAACTAAATTAGTTCCAGTCCACAGTGGCTTTCATCAGTTCGAACTAAGGAAGTCCTTAGTTCGAAGTAAGGAAAAGTTACTTCAGAATAGTAAAATCTGCCTTTAAATTGAACTAACGTCTATTATTAGTTCGAACTAACCCAATGTAGACTCATTAGTTTGAACTAACCATTAGGTTGAATTAAATGCTGTTTGACCTTCTTCCTTCCAGGGTGCATGGCACCAGGAGGGAAGTGCCTTCCCCTTTTTATGGGATTGGGTGGGGGCATGGCCCTTCTCGGGTGCCATGTTGCCACGTTTCCCATGGTGCCCCCCTTCCTAAGCCGATCTAGCAAGTCCTGTGGATGGAGATGCTAGTTCGATTTAGGTTTCTAGTGTGGACGTGCTAGTTTGAACTAAGTTAGTTCAAATTAATCAAAATTAGTTCACGCTAATTAATTTGAACTAACTTAGTTCGAGCTAGCATTCTTAAGTGTAGCAATAGCCAAGAAATAGACTTTGACTCCAGCCCCCTACTCCATTTTCTGGGTTTGTTGTGAAATATTTACATGTGTGAGGTTTTACTAATCTGAGTGGTCCCAACCCAGCCAATGGAGCTACTCATCTAGGTAACTGCTGACCGTCATGACTCAGGGTTCTACAATCTGGCCTGCTATATATGGTACCCTTTACTGCTAAATTTGCTGAACTGTTCTCCAGGGATTAGGAATTATGATCTAATTATGCTGTTATTTTAAGCACCGTTATGATAACTGGGACTATTCAGGAAGTCCAGTCAAAATCAACAGGAATGAGTCCATTTTAGGCATCCTATGAGAACACACACAAAGGAAGAAAATGTTTTTTTCATTAAAAAATGTCCCTGTTTTTAATATCCAAGGGAAGGAAGGTCATGTGGTTAAACACAGAGCTGGGAATTAAAAGACCTGGGTTCAATTCCCAGTTCTGCAACAGACTTCCTGTGTCACCTTGAACAAGTCATTTAGCCTCTCACTGTGCTTCAGTTTCGTCATTTTTAGAAACAGGAATAACACTTACCTATGTCACTTTATATGTGAGGCTAAAGTAAACAGAAGATGAGAGCTAACTGGGAGGGTATTCTTTGTTAGAGCTCCAGGCCTTTGAAAGATATTCTTAATAGCCCAAGTTTGTAATTCCTTAGAACTCACTGGGAGGTCTCCTTTGCACTCAAGGAGTTGAGCTGGATAGTGGTGGTTGTGGGACATAGTAGACTACATGCTGGAAGGCTGATTAATTTCTGTTATATTTAATTGTTGCCAGTTGATTTGATCTGGGGTAATTCATGGGTCTGTTTATTTATTAGTATAATTTTAGAAGATTGTTAAGTGTACCCAGAGCACTGGTAGCAAAATAAAAATTTAAATAAATACAATAATTAATTCATATGTGCACAGAGAGTGGAAAGCCATGGAGTGGAATATACAATATAAATATCAAGAGGCTATTGTTGGTTGTTGTTAAAAGATCCCAGTATAAATGGGTTGAAAGAACTGGTTTTTGGGGGGAAGGCATTAGGGTTTTCTTTGTTTGAGAGAGAAAGAAAGAGGTCCTATTTTTCTTCTTTAACATAGACAGTTGTCGTCATATTTTGCACAAATCCAATAAAAGTTTGTGTGTGTACATATATGTGTATTCAGAATGTTGCCTCCAAGTGTATGAACTTGTATATGAAAGTGGGAACAATTATTTTTGTAATGCAGCTGTGGCTGTTTTCAACATCAAAGCAAAATGAAAACAGTAAAAGTAAAAGAAAGAAAGAGGGGGGGAGGACATAAACCAAAACTATTATTAGAGAAGAACAAAGGAACTGATCCCACAGACAGTTTTCAACAGCTGGCAAAGTTCATCAACTATTTTTATTGGGCTAGTGCCGGCCCTATGAAATTATTTGTCATTTTTTTTTTTTTTTTGCCTTTTTTTTTTTTTTTTTTGTGCTTGATATGGTTGGATTGTTTTCAGTTATGCAGGTGTATATGTTAAGATTTCAGTGTAGTAAAATCCCGTGGAAGACTAATAAGTGCAAAAACCAACACACTCCAACACACTGAGTAATACTTTCGGGCCTCATTGCCTTGATCAGCTAGGAAGGTAACCCTTAGGTGACATCCGTTCAACAAGCCTATGTTGTTGAATGGTCTACTTTGCATTTTGACCTACTATAACATAAAGCAAGATTGTAATCTGCCTATTAAACCTATCATTCTGCATCCCTAGCAACTGCTGTCTTTTAACTTACCTGAATGAACCAATGTAGTGTCACCCACAAAAATTCAAACATTGTATCAGAACTCAAAAAAAAAAAAAATCACAAAATTGACTTAAAAACAATGTACTTAAAGAAACCCACAACAATAATTTGGGTTTATTACTTGTCTTTTGGTTTTTGAGTCCTTAGAATCTGCCTTTTCAGGGTTTTCTTCACAGAGCCAAAAACGTTTAGCTGATTCTCGCCACAGGCTAGCTCATTTCCCTTCAGCCAGACTCTTCCTTTTGGTCAGCACTTCAGTTCCTTGGTGATGTTTGTAGATGTAAATGGAAGAGAGAACATAGGAAATGGCTCCCTTTTTTATGATGTTCCTTCTCCCCACTAAGACTTTTATACGCCTCAAGGTCAGGTGACAATGTCCTTACAAACAAGGAGTCTGGTGGCACTTTTAAAGACTAGCATGAGTTTTTTGTGGGAGAAAACCCCACTTCACCAGATGCTTGAAGATGGGGAACTCACAGACTTTGTTTGTTTTGCTGAACCAGACTAACACTGCTACTCCTTTGAAAAATGTCCTTACGTGAACTCATCCATGTCCTAAGTCAGTGACTGCTATGTTCCTGTGATTCCAAACTGCCCAGGAGGAGGGAGGTGACTCACTTGAGACAATGCCTCAGTGATGTCCAGACCAGTCTTTTGTGCCTGAAATGCTGAATTGGGTTTGTTTTATACACACTTTAATGAGGTGTGAATTGCCCTTCTGCTCCTGCATCTTTTTGCCTGGATATGTTTGTTTGTGAGGACATATCTTTGGAACTATTACATTGTGCAGCCTTATAACTATACACATGACATTACAGCAAATGCTATTATAGCAATAAAGATCAGTACCTCATGAGCTTTCCTAAGACAATACATTATTACACTTTAAAGATGATCATGGAGGTGCCAGGGGCATGACAGCTTCTAGTCACCTATACCTTTAGAATACCTTTAATTTTTATGAACTGAGCACTTTCAGAAAGGTTCTGTTACATTTTGATTATAACTATTGTTAGGGTGAAGATGTTTACTTTTAGAATAACTTGATAACATGTAAAATAATATTTACATTGGTCTGCCAGGAGAGGAAAACATGACTACTTCAAACAATGTTCCTCTTTGTTTACTTTGAAAACCCTCCTAAGCTAGCTAATTTTTATACGGAGGCTATACATTCATTACCTGACATCTCAGGCTCAAAGAAAATGAATATGGAAATGACTTAATAGGTCATCACACCAATTACTCTGCTCATCTAAAATCATTCCCTACAACAGTGGTCTCCAACCTTTTGCCAGCAGACGGTGCAGTGCTCATAGGTTTCAATGGCAAGTGCCCTTCAGAAGTAGATCATGATCTACAGGTTGGGGGCCACTGCCCTACAGTGTATTGATTCTTCTACACTTCTTGTCTTGATGTAAGTAGCTTCGTCAGTGGAGGTTCCACCTCTTTCCTTGGAAAGCTATTCCACTGCCTAATAGATCTCACCATTAGGAATTTCCACCCTGTGATAGACTAATTTTTCTGTTCTCAATTTTGTCCAATTGATGTTACTTACTTCAGTTTGCTATTTGTTTGATCATACAAATGAAAACCATGTAGGTTAAAGAGCCTATATGTCTCAGAAAGCTGTGCTAAGATTTGCATAATATAGGAGTAGAGTTTATCTGTTCAAATGGGCAAAAGATGATCTCCTGTGGGTAACTCCTGAATACTGAGCCTCTAAATACAAAAAAAGACATCCTTATTCCTAAATGAATTGAGTAAATCAACTGCTAACTCAGGAAAGGAATTAAGCAACCATCGAATTTTAAGTATGTGAACATTTGGGACTCGTTGAGTAGTTTAATTCCCTTCCTGACTGCAAGGTTGATTTACACAGTTGGTTTATGAATGAGGATGGATCTATCTGTCTAGGTTTTAGAAGGAAAAGCTTGTTCACTTTCTAAATATATTAGCAACCTTTAAGTATGACATTGTGTCCATCATTGCTGCCTAGTTTTGCACACTTTAATTATGATACTGAAATTAGACTCTACACCTCATTATCAGCTGCAGATAATTGCATATTAAAGGCACAAATGTAAAGACCTTGATGAGGTCCCTTTGAAATTATGGCCCTTGACATTTTATATATCTGTTCAAGGGAATAGTAGACAATACTTCAAATGAAATATGTGTTATGCTTTCTATCTAGATCTTCAAAAAAATCCTTAGTATCTCCAAAACCAACCCTTTAACAATTATGAAGTAGCCTTCCCAAATAAGGAAATTTTAATAATAATAAATCTCAGGTTCTTCTGATTTTTTTTGACCTTTTGGCTCATTTTCAGGCTTTTACCTGCATTACGAGAGCAACAAATACATGGTTTATTTAAAACAAAATGGAATCTGAGATTTTCACAATAATCACCTTATTCCAGGAATAACAACTTTAGAAAAATCCACCCAATATCATTAAGCTTTTGAGAAAATTGTGAGAGTCAGCAGCACAGCTTTCAGTTGGGCTCTTCCCTATGCTATGTTCATTCTAAGAATAGTGTTTTATTTCTACTTACCTATTAGGTTTGCTGACTAAATAACAGCAATCAACAAATAAACACGTACATGCAACAGATATCAGCATTCCAATTTAAAACTAGTTCATTTGGGGGATTTCTAGTTTCCATGGTTGTTCATATGCTTGGTGTTACTTAGTGTATTCTCATTAAAGTAAACTCACCAAAATGACTTTATGATGATGAACCAACAAAATGATATGTTGGTGGACCCAGCAGCCGGTTGACTCAGCAGCAGCACAGGGTTCTCTAGCTCTATCCTCCTCCCATGATGCAACTTTAGTAGCTAGCCTTGTTTAGCTCATTGGAGGCACCTGAGATAACTATTGTTGGACACTCCTGGCAGCTATGCACTTGTCCTGGCACAAAGGTAGTTATCCATGCTGAACAAAGTTATGACCACCCCTGCATTGCTAAGACTCCATGCGTACACACAATGACTTTGTGGAAATGTCATCAGCAAAAATAATGTAATATGTAAACTGTGCATTTGTGTGGGATACAAGAGGTGTGTATTTGTTGCCACAAAAACAGGCACAACTTTTGGCATGGGGTGTGCTAGTTGCCTGAGTAAGCAACAGCCATCTCAGACCCAGTTTTGTGGGGGGATGAAAAATGTTGAGCAGAGGCAGCCTTGTAGGTCCTGCAATGAAAAGAATTCCTATTCCTAACTCTGTTTATCTAAATTAAATTTATTCCAATCCACATCGTCACTCCACTATGTGTAGAGCCTCCCTGAGAACTTTCGAAAGGGCGAGGAAGCTGAAATTTGAGGTGTAGTTCATATTTAATGGGCATTGTGTATCTTTAGGAGTTTCCCTATCCCTCCTCTTTCAATGCAGAAGCGAAAACCAGTGGCTTGTTCTCTTCAGCTCAAGGAATCACACTGGATTGTTTTCAAAGCTAACTCACCAAAAGACAGGGTAAAAATAATCTGTCTTTTAAGAAAAATACAAGATTCTCTTTTTAAATGTTACCAAGGACTTCATGCTAGTCCTTGTTAGTTTCCTAAGGATCATCAACTCTCTATTTCTAAAAAGAGATTTAGGGTTAGGGTTAGAGTCTGAGATTTATTTGTCCAGAACTTGTTAGCATAGTGCTCAGCATCATATTGCTTGGCATCATTTGTTTACCTCAAATATTTATATGTGTATAATTTAAAAATAAAAGTTGGCAAAGAAGAACAGATTTGTTAGTAGAGACCTCTGTGATATTCTGTATGCCAGCTCATCCTGTGATGAGATGCTCATAGCTCTTGCTGAATACAACAGTATGCATATATTTAAGGCTGCTAATTACTGGGGATGTTACCCATACAGGTGGGTTTTTTTTTTTTTTGTACACATTTCTCTGGGATATATGAACTGGTGGATTTTTTCCCCATAAACATCTGTCTTTTTTTGGTCTGCCTTCTGTATGGTTTGGAGAATTAGAGATGTGCACAGCTTATTGTATAAGAAGGAGCTAAAGTTTACCTTTCCTTTTTACTGAAACCTGCAGATAGTCTTCATAAATGGGGGCAGGTTAGCAGATTCATTAAGTTGATAGAGCTTATAAAAGATCTGATCCTGCTCCTTCAGAAACCAATGAGCACAAGAGCAGGTCTATTGCTTAGAAATCTTGTATAAAACTTTCAGTTCCTAGAGCAGCGGTCTCAAACACGTGGCCCACAGACCACATGTGGCCCCTACAGCTATTTCCTGCAGCCCGCAATGACACTATTGTTACCAATATTTGCAATACTGTTGTATGAAAAGGCTTCAGTGCTGCAGCCCTTGGGCTAAGGTACAAGTCCTCATGTGGCCCTGCACTAGTCCTCATGCGGCCCTGATGGTGATTTGAGTTTGAGACCCCTGTCCTAAAGGGTATGGAAAGAATAAAGTTTCTCCTTAAAATGATTTATTTAAATTGGGAGAATAGAATTATACATAAAACCAAGTGTCTAAATGCACCTGTTTAAGTCAGCTTCTTGTTCTCTCAGGTATTTAGGCATTGAATTTTCCCCATTAGCTGAGTGATTGACACCGTGGTCCTTACAATAACACATGATTATAACTCTAAAAATAGCAATTACATAAAATGGAAACCAGATGTTGTTTGGAATTTGACTCTCTTGGTTTCTCAGTGAAGTAGATGAATTTGTAAAGCAGAAAACCACAATCATTATTCAGATGGACTGTACATGAATTAATGACATATCTAAATCATATATGGTTGAAAATAATGATTAACTTCAGCTATCAAGATAAGCTAATGGAAAACAGATTTTAAAAAAAAATCAAGTGCATGTTCTTTTCAGTGTATTTTGTATTTCAAGTAATAAGAAAACCAGACCTGTTTTAATATTTCTTCATCTTCAAATATAAATTTGTGTAAATGTAAAGATAAATGTAAAGAAGCAAATTCTTCCCAACATTTAATGCGGGGTGGGGGGGGCGGGGGGAGGGCTGAACAACTCAGTGTCTTTTCTTGTTGGATGTAAATGCTTTTTCCTTCATAAGGTACAGCTTTGTCTAAATTGCACCTTTTCCCTAAAGGAATGGAGTATGCATTGAAATAGATGTAGCAGTGTTTTGTGTTTGTGCAATTTTACAAAACAGGAGGTGTAAGGTTTGTGTGGATGTGTGCATAAAAACTTGCAACATTTGAGGGAGGGCAACAGCATTTAGAAATACACTGTCACACAAAAATCTAAGCCCTCAGTTAGCAGCATGCGCAACAGTTAAAACCTTGGCACATCATTTCCACCATCATGTATTCTCAATGACATCATCATTGTAAAATTAGGAACTTTCATTCTCTCTTTCCTGCAGATGTGGAAGTTTGCAATTGCATTCCAGGGTCCTGTGCCACATTTCATCAGCGTTTTTCCTTTGCTTTCTCCAAAGACTGGCCACATGTGGTGTGTGGATTGCTGGTGCTGTTTGGGATCTCATATCAAATGCTGCTACCTAATCCCAGACGGGCCTTGGCGGGCCCACACCTGCAGCTGATTGAATCCTCCCGGAGTACAAAGACCTGATTTACAGCATCAAGGATACAGGGCCTGGTTGCAGCTGGTCTCCAGCAGGAAAAGGAAGTTGTTCATCATCTTGTGTGCATTTCATTAACAATAGTGTACCCGATATGTAGCTTATCCAATAATTTCAAATCACTGACAGAGAGCATTATGGCATTTGGCATTACTAGGAAAAATACTTCAGGATGGGCAAATTAAATGTGAGCGTGAGGTTTTCGTGTGACCTGGAGAAGTTACACAAGCTGATTTACACAATGTGGGCTAGTCTTGCCTTTATCTTTGCCGCATTTCTTCCCCTTTGTCTGTCGAACAGATTGACATAGCACAGGGAGCGTTAATGTATAGGACTGAGGGTAGGAACCCAGCCAACCCCTTTATTTGGCTTAAATTTTACAGTGCAGATAAAATGATTGCTGTGCTTAACACACAGAATTTATAGCAGAAAAAATTAACATGGAATTAGATATGGGATTCCATTTGCCTTTTCTCTTTGAGACACTGATTTAAGTTCCCCGTCTTCAAAAAGTCTGAGGAAGTCGGATTTTCTCCCTTGAAAGCTCATATGATAAATAAATTCCTTAGTTTTTTTCGTGCCACCAGACACTTTGTTTCGCTGAACTAGACTAATGCGCCTACCCCTTTGGAAATTAAATTCCCATGAATTCCATAGGAGGTGTGACTGCCCAGAATCTTGAAGGAGACATCTGGCACATCCTAGCATTGGACAGCCTTTCACTACAGTCATTTTTGAAGCACCTGTGAGCGACCACTCATTAACTTAGATCAACTCAGGTGAGCAATTTTTATTTTTAATGTTGTTTCTCTTTATGTATTTAATTGCAATTCCCTTTACTTAGCTGTCAATGGAAAATTAGACATGTTGTCAAAAATCCTTTGGACAACATGGGTCCTCACTCCCAATGGATTATGATAAAACTTCACTATGTGGCTTCAGGAAATCACTCTTTCAGTCTTTTCGTATGAAAAGGCACAAAGTTTTCATGTTTCACTAAACATCTTCTAGAACTTCACTCACAGTTTTTCTGGAAAAAAGAACTTTGATGGCTAAATAGTATTATTTGCATAAAAATGGTGGCACTTCTAAAATTACAGACACATAAATCTTTTAATTTTTAAGGCTGAGTTGAAGCCAAATGAAAAAAAAAAGCATCACATTTTTTATTTGCTAAGGTTCTAGCAAATTAATTAATCATAAATTGGATGCTACTAGACAAAACAAGCAAAAGTGAAAGAAAAACACATGACTCTATTGTTGACTTTATGGTCAGGAAATTTGATTTTGTATAAGTTTCTTAAAAGCAACAGGAGAAAATAATTAAAACAATATGTTTTTATTACCTGTGTAATTGTAAATGCCTCTGCATGAGTAGGGTCTACAATCAAGATCATTTCTAAATTCTGCTGTGTCAAAAGTTCTGTTGCTTTATAAAAGATCTATTTTAACAGTGCACTTACTATAGGAAAACAGAACATTTTTTACATAGAAAGAAATGTTTACATTTTCTTTAATGCTTCTTTATTTCATGCTTTCATATTATAATTTGGGTAACTGAATGTATTGTCCAGTGGAACAGTTCTTTCTGTTTGATTCTTCCATTATGGCATGGCCAAAGGCGTCATTTACCCAACTGACAAAAGAAGCAACAGACCCTGCTTTGTGCTGGTAGAGTCCATAAACACTTGCCAAGCTGCTCTTTTTTCAGGGGATGCAGTTTTGTAGTGATGGTGTCAGTTCATGTTCCCTTCCTTCCTCATCCTGAAGAACTAATCTTCAAAGCTATGAACACTACCCTCAGGTAATATACTGCCTCTGCAACATTAGTAAGCTACATTATCTTGCCTTGGTCCGTTTAGAGGGATGTGTGTATAATTCATAGTGTCCATTTAATTTTGTGCTGGGCCAACCTATCTTCAGGGAAGCTAAAGTTTTCTGTATCCTTATGGATCATATTTTATAAAATCCCCTAGACGCACACAAGTGAAAGATCAGCTCATGTAAGTTCTGTCTCTTGTGAGACGACCCACTGGCAAGGGTGTTCCATGCAGTGGTACCCTGACTTGTATGGATAGGGCATCGTTCTTCTGGACTGGCCTCTGTAAATCCCCTCTCATCTTACAACCAGTTTATAACTGCTAGATAGGTTCTTGGCTGAACTGGCACTTTGTCCTGTGCCTCATGAGAAGATAAACTAAGATATGCATATCATGTAAAGGAAGTGAAAAGACCTCCTTTTCTGTGCTTCAGTTTCCTTTTACATTTGCCTCCTCCTTGCCTGACTAGTTTCATGATCTACAGATGCAACATAGTCAAGTGCACAACTTCAAATTCCCACTGGTATTCTGCCCTGTTCCAGAGACCCCGTTTCAGCCCTTTCCACCTTCTCTCATTTGCTCTCCCAGTTTCTATCTTAGCTCTTCTCCTTCACTGTACTAATTCGATAAAATCCCTGCCCCCCTCCCCTGCCGTGCGGGACAGAGAAGTTTCTTTATGTACTGTCCGTTGTCAGGATTTGTAGACAGTGGAGCAACCAACAGGGGAGTGATGCTTGATTGCCATGCGTTCTGACTAAGTCAGGAGGCACAGCTCTGATTTATCTAGCTTTTGAACACTTTGAAGCCTCCTGGTGCTTTTGAAACTGCTTTTTAGGTGCCTATTCACTGGACTGTTTCCCGCTTAGGTCTCTGGAAGTGCTTAAGCCACTGGGCTCTCAGAACACTTGTATAGAACATCAGCTTTGGAAATCTCCTGAGGGCTCGGCTTCTGCTTGCTGCCCCAGATGGCCATCTAAATGGCTGCTGCCCAAGCTTTTGAAAATTTGGACCTAATACTGTAAGAAATAGGAAGAATGAACAGAGGCTTCCCCCCAGGCAGGGTTTCCTGATTTCCACGAAGGGGATAAACATAGGAGAAATCATTCTACATTTCTGGATTCTTGAAATATGAATCTAATTGAGGGCTGGAACAAATCCATTGAAATTGTCTGTAAAAATAATTTCCCCTGAATAGTCATCCATATAGTATCATTGCTTATACAGTTGTAAAAAACATTTAGCATTTTATAATCCAATCTTTGCTCCTATGAGGGCCTGGGAACATATTCTACTTACAAAATTTTGAAATGCCTAGAAAAGTAACAACTTTTACAAAGTGTTCCTTCTGGAAATCACCTGGAATCTCTCCAAGATGGCATTCCAGATGTTATGGCTTTAGCAGTTATAGAC
Organism: Podocnemis expansa; assembly: GCA_007922195.1. Taxonomy (NCBI): domain Eukaryota; kingdom Metazoa; phylum Chordata; order Testudines; family Podocnemididae; genus Podocnemis; species Podocnemis expansa. The sequence continues at coordinate 12,036,439 of ML682040.1, read as the reverse complement.
GTGTACCATATTTCCAGATCCTATGCATAGTATATTGCTTCTATATTATAGCACCTTCACTTTGACCCAGGGATGAAGTTATTGAATTATTGTTCAGCTCTTGGTATGGAAGATGAGATTTTTGAAAGAACTGAGTAGTGGCCTGTTTCCTTTAAAGTCAATGGAAGACTTGTGTTAAAATTAGTGGGAGAAGAATTAGGCCAATACTGTATGCCTTTGAAAATCCTACCCGTAGTGTCTGTTCAGTTATGTATAACGTGATTCCCTGTAACAGGTTGATCATGACCTTTTTTTGTACTGTCATTATTTAGTGCAGGTTATTAACTTACAAGTTGCTTTAGGCATGACCATTGTCTTTTGTATGCCTGTTATGCCAGGAATTCTGTGGTGCTACATTCACCGTATATTAATTTTAAATAATACAAAAACACCTCATCAGAACATAATTCTGACAGTAAAGAAGACATGCCTTAGAATGAACCAAGTTCTGCTCTCCTTACTCTTCTCAGAAGTCTATAGTTATTAGGACTACTTCCATGAGTCAAGTTATCAGGGTTTGACCCCTTATATTAAACCAAATGGCACCCTGGTCCATGATTAAGTGCTCCTGAAATACAAGTAAGAAATGCATCATTTCTACAGTCTGGATGCAGAGTGATATTCATCTCTGTGCAGTAGACCAATACAAAACCAATGCAACATTATGTTGTTCAGTATTTGTATTATCACAGTGCCCAGGAGCACCGATCACAGATGAAGTCTCCACTGTGGTAGCTGCTGTGCAAACGGAACAAAAGATAGTCTGCGGCCCAAAAAGCTTACAACCTAAGTATAAGACAAGAGACAACAGCCAGGAAGATACCTACAAATGGGGAACATAAATACGCCTGTTGAAATTCTGAGGCTTTAAGAGGGACCCTGCTAGTGTATAGGTCTTATACTGGCTCTCTGCAGGGGTATAAATATGATCTAATTTGGGCCTTGAGTCTGTGTGGGCCCTTTGAACTATGTGGGCCCTTCTCACAAACTGTACATAATTAAATAGGACCAAACCCACAGAACTGCAGATATTTCCCTAATAATTCTATCAAGAATAATTATTTCTTTAAAGAATCTGCATCTTGATTGGTTGGGGTGGGAAGGAGAAGAACAGCAAGAGCTTTTTTCGGTGCTAAGTTACTGGTTTTTCAATACTTAGGATAAAATATAAAGAGAGGACCACAGATGGCCTCATGCAAAACTGACACTGCATTTTGCCTTCTGTTTTTATTTCTATAATTTTCTGTTAAGTTTCTAAAGACTTGAGAACACTACTTCCAATCAGATATCTTCTGCAGAATTTCTTGACTTTCATTTTCTAGGACCAGGGCACCATTAAGAAATACTGAAGAGAGTGTCCTGTAAATCTCCTAGGTGTGAAGGTTTTATTTAAATTGTATTGTTGGTGCTAAAATACCACCATCTTTCATCTCTAGTAAGGTAATTCCTCTGTGAGAACTTGTCATTATGGCAGGATTTTCATGAGGAACCTTTTTTTCTATAGTTCTTCTGTTCAGTTGGACATTTCTCCAAAATATCCTCTTGTCTCCTTTCCTTTCAATCTGCAAATCATTCTTTTTCCAGACAAAAGTACATCTACTTGGTACATAACAGTGCAGAATTTTAGATATACATCATCACAACCAGCTTTCACAATAGCCTGTGCAAGAGGGCCAGCAAATTTTAACTAAAATGTGTGTAGCACTGAAAGCAATATCTGACTTCTTGAGTTACTAGTGCTGAGTGTGCCAATGCATGCTTTCAGAGCACTGCGCTCTTCCACCACCTTCACAAGCATAAACACCATTGTGTTCCAAAGTATCAAAGCTTGCCAGTTTTGAGCAGTTTTTCTGCTGTTCCAACCCCTCCTAAATTGTGTGAGGGATTTTCTAGCTGTTAAGGAACAGAAAATTGTTTGAAGATTATATTTTTCTCCCTGTATCTTATTGTAATTATCATCAAAGAAGTTATTGATAACTTAAGAAAGTTTAAACAAAATGCACAGCAAGGAGCCTGAACTGAATAGTTTTCATATTGACTTAATTGTCAGATTCAATGAATCGGTGGTTTAGTCTTGGGAACTCACAACGCAAGTGGTGGAGTAATTTCTACACCTGCTTGGCCAAAGTGTTCCTTTGAACAATGTTTAAATAATGGATAAAGTTGCATAATGGAACTTAGCTAGCAGGGTCTGGAGAGGACATTAGATTTTAACCCCACTTGATGTGCCTGAGATTCATTACTGTGGCTGACTGCAATTTGCGGTTTAATCATTGACTTCCACATATCACTGAGGATGTGTACATACACAAAGGCACCACCTGTGCACTATTATGTGTTAGGCTTAGTAAAACAAGGTAGGCGCCTTTCTTTCTTTCTTTCTTTCTTTCTTTCTTTCTTTCTTTCTTTCTT
>ML682040.1:12005718-12033978 GCA_007922195.1 Podocnemis expansa | reverse complement strand
CTTTCTTTCTTTCTTTCTTTCTTTCTTTCTTTCTTTCTTTCTTTCTTTCTTTCTTTCTTTCTTTCTTTCAACACTCTCCAAATAGCAATGGTGCAGTCAGCTGTAAATAGAATTGTTCTCCTGTAAAATAAAAGATAGATGAGAGCTAGTTGGAAGATAATCCCTGATGTTCCCGTATTCTAGTGTTGTTTGGAGTCTACCTGGTTTTCAGAGCCAATATTTTGTGCAGTTTTGCTAGTCTTTGACAATCAATGCCATCTTATGGAGTGATTAGGGTGACCAGATGCCCTGATTTTATAGGGACAATCTTGATATTTGAGGCTTTTTCTTAGATAAACCTATTACTCCACAATCCCATTCTGTCTTTAATAGTCCTGATGAGATCTCAGCTTAAGCATGGCACTGGTTAAACTAGCTGCTCCACAATGCTAACTTCAGTTTCCTTGATACTTGGTTTCTTGTTTAATGGTTATTTAGAGAATTTTTGTGGCTTGAATTATGAAGCTCTGGACTAGAACATGACTGCTCCATATGTAAACATCTGAAAGCTCTTAATTTCATCTGGTGCTCAGAATAAGTGCCAATCTTTTCCTAGATGGCTACCCTGCTGTTGCTCTGGTTACATCTAGGCTTGTCACCAAGCTTTTTTGTCAGCAGGTGCTTTTGTTTTCTCTTTCTCAAAGACTTTCCTTCTGATCATGGATCAAGCCAATATGGGAGAAGCTAGGGGTAACATTCCTCCTTAATTTTGGTTTGGCTGATAAGTACGCAAGTCTGAGACAGGGAAATTTTGTAAAAATTCTTGCCTGGTGCGGGGAGCAAAGTAGCTTCATCTTCTCTCCTTCTGCCTCCCCATTGAGGCTGCTGCTACTCATGAGGGTTTAGAGGGATGATCGCCTCCTGGAGCAGGGCAGGAAGGTGGTGTGCTAGTCATTATCCTTCAGAATGAGGGGGGCCAAGTAGACCGAGGAGTTTGTGTCTCACCAGTGACCAGCCTGGGGCAGGGATTGGGGCCTGTTCTGCTCTGTGCTCAGCTCTGGCCCAGGCCTTCCCTGCTGCTTCCTCTCTAGCCAGTGGAAACAGGGGGTCAACTCTGGCAACACGGTGCCTAAGAACCTCATCTTTGCCTGCCCAAAGCTGCCGCCACAGGCCTCTGGAAGACACTTCGGTGCCATCTAATGGGCAGCTATGGAATATTGGGTGAAGGCAAACCAAGGCCTGAAGGAGAGGGACAGCAGTCCACTTTGCACTATAGTAAATGACATACCTGGCCTGGAGATGAGTAATACTATATCTTTTGTGATGGTGCATTTTAGACAGTGTTTTTGAGACTGAACTTGGTTAATGACTAGCTCTGAAAGGCAGTGGGTTGAGGCTGGAAACAGACTTTCTGGAGATGTGCCATAGAACACAAAGTTATGGCCAAGGCAAGGAACCAGAATGAGATTAGATGGAAGCTTAGAGGTAGCTAGTACTCTATTGTGTTGTGATTCAGTGAAATGAAACGCAAGTAGTGCTCTGAATATAGAGGTGGTCAAAAATACATATTTTCCATGGAAAACTTGGATGAAAACAATTATTTTGGTCAACATTTTCTGGAGTGTAGGCTCCTAAGACACTTAGATGCTTTTGAATATTTCATTTCACAGAGGTTCAAGTTAATCTTTCTTTTGGTATCTGATAACATTCTCAGAATTTCATTTGCATTTCAAGTCCAGATGAATCAAATAAAACTATGAGTAAAACTCAATTGAAAGAACCAAGTTCTGCCTTTGTTTAACTCAAAATAAGTGAGCTTTGCAATTTTTCCATTCAGAACTACCATTCTGCCAGGCTTCCCTCAAATCACAGCCAAGTGTGCCAAATTTTGAGGAACTAGATTTAACATTTTGGCAAGCTAGGCCAAAGTTTTAGGCTTTTACTGAAATCAGGTGACATTCTTCTTGGTTTCAAGTTTAATTATGAAGTTTCACATAACCCTAATTCTCATTCAGTTAAATTACTTTGTCTTACCTATACTCAATGTTAAAAATCAAATGGAGCTCCACTGGGGCAACAATGATAGAAGCTACATTGTAGAAAGGGACTAAGGGGTAAGGTTAAATAAGGACTTTTTGGGTTCTTGTTGCTATTGTAAAATTCTGAGTTTAATTTTTTTTATAAATGCTTACAACTTTAGTCTCCTTATATGCTCAGTTTTGGTAGCTGCAGCCCAAAGCTGCTTACTGTATAGCTAGAGGACTACATCTTTTAACTCTGGGTCTGATATCAGTTGGTCGGAAACCAGTATAATGATTACTAGTGACTTCATCAGGCTTTGTAATAAGCTCTTAGTCTCCTACACTTATAACTATGTGCCTTTTAGTACTAAAATTTTCCAAACCAGTGTGTTTGGTGCATTTTTATTTCTGTACCTTACATTCTTTTGCAGGGAGGAAGTGGATGTGATGCTAGATGGATTACGTGCATACTATGTGGTACTTGTGATGTGCGCCACCAGCTGGATGCTGCTGCTGGAATACAGGAAAAAGAGTTTATAGAGAGCTTTATGGCTGTAAGAATAATGCAAATCCAAAAAAACAAAAATGCCAATCAATGCAAGAATAATCACAGGGACTTTTTAAAAGTGACTATGAAATCCAACTTTTAAACCATGTTGATCCCTGTAACAAAGAGTTTTCAGTCTTTTCTTGTAATTTCCCTGTAATAAATACTTTTATTTGAAGGACCCCTTTGCAGCTTCAAATAAAAATAAATGACTAACAATAATATGACGACTGGTAGAAACCGAGACATCAAAGTGCCATGTAGTTGCATGGAATTCATGGTACACAAAATGTTAAACAGAGTCTGTAATCCACTTCCCCATTCAAAAATAATGGAACCAGATCTAGACCATTGTGGGGAGAATGCATGCAGGTGATGGCTGGTGGTGTTCCAATGAACCAGTAACCAGTACATTTTTGCAAGTTGCCATGTTGTTCTCTTTTATTTAAGGGTGGTGTGTGGGTGGGGGGGGGGGGAGCTCTTGGTTTCCTGATGATAACACACTTATTGCATGTATTACAACAAGTCTTGAATCTTTGCATCATAGAATCCTTCATTCTTTGGTATCTTCAGTGAAACAGGAAGACCCAGGAAGATTTCACAGAAAGAAAAAATTGGTCCTTAGAAATATTAACTACAACTTGTTTCTGTGATGAATTCTCTCTAACAACCTGATTAGTGGGGCCATTCAGTACATATTTCTGGGATTAACTCAATTTTCATTTTAGCTGTGCAGTTCACCTTTAAATATTTAGGTTGGTTCCTGTGGACAAATGTTGATATTGGCTCTCTTGTCAGGCTGATGAAAATGTTACACAGATGTCCTTTGGAGATCCAGTATTACCAGAAGGCTTGTAAATTACTATATTATAAACTCTTTTCCATAGTTTTTCTGCTTGGTAGATTTCACTTAAGATCTTTTACTCTTCATTCTGTTTTCTTTTCTAATTTCCCTAATCTTCCTAACTAACTCAGTAATTTTTGCCTTAAAATTTTGGTTGCTGGCCAGCACTGTCTGTATTACATTGCTTCTAGAGGGTTACCTTTTACAAGATTTTAATCAGGATACCTCATATGCACAGTCTTAGGTTAAATTCAAAGATATATTGTTTCAGATGTTAAAGGAAAAATGTTAGTAATTTTCCAGGAGTTCATAAAAAGCCTGTCCCTTAACATAATAGGGAACCCCCAGTCCCCTGCTTCCAGGACCCACATCAAACCTACAGTCCTCCTCTCATGCCACTACAGGTCTCATTGAAAAACATCATTTCACTATGATCTCTTTCTCCCGTGAAAGAACTCCTTTAAAAAAATATATGGAACCATCTCTACCTTGCTCCTAATTGTATCCAGGTGCCATTGCTGCCTTTTTAATGGGGGATACTGTCCCATAGCCCATTTTTTCTGGATGATCAAACTGATGATGCTTCTGACATTCCCACTTCTATTAGCAGTTCTATCATATTTGAAGATCCATGAGTCCCAAATGACATATCAGTTACCTTTAGTACAGGCTTTGAAGATAGCTGACAATTCCCATTGCATGGAAAAGTTCTTTTCCACCAGTCCCTTCATGAAGAGCTGCCTCTCCTGGCTCACTTGCACAGCAGATCACTTTGCATTGATGGGAGGTTGGCACTGATATCATAATGGCATTCAAACACCCATAAATCACCTAATTTGTGCCCCCTCCCCACCGTCTGCTGCAAAATACCTGGGAGGGCAGCAGGGACCTCTTCTTTAGGTTCTACTGTACAACTGCCAAGCCTGCTTCCTCAAAATGGCCAAAATATAAGTTTTCACTGGGTGAATGTTTCCAGCTTATGCTCTTAAAAACTGACTGCCATCCTTCTCTTTCTTGGGAGCAATTAAGATGTAGCTGGGGAAGAATGAAGGGACCCACCTGCCCAACTTCTCCCTGCAATCTAAAGGCCAGATGTTCTTTTGACCACTCCTTCAAAACCAAACTTGTATTGGCAGTTTGCCCCTTTGTTTTCCCTGAAACTAAATTTTCTTTATCCTCTAAATTCCCTTTAGGTTCCGATTGTTCTTTGTGCACACTTGATGGATTGAACTGGCTCTCCCTGGATTTGATGTACTTGAGCTGAACTCCTAGGTGCTCCTGACTGAATGAAATATAAAACCAAGATCTTGACCACTTTGTGACCATTAAAGATCTCAAGATACTTTTCAGAACAGAGGATATTAACTATGGCTTTTGATTTCTCTAATTAATTTGAGTTAAAGCTCAGTTCTCATCTATAGGGAGCAGAAACAACTTTCTTAAGTTGGTGGCTTCTTTACACCATAACCATGCAATGCATGTGGGAGAGCCCTTGACTAGGACCATTTATGTTCTTTTTATCAGGAAATACCAGTGTATTAAACCACTTTTAAAATACCATTAGGCATGTAAATGTTATACAGAGCAAAGTCTCCTTTATCTTGAACTTAGGATTTAGTCACAGAAGTAAGGAAACCACAGCTCTTTGCAGAGTCTTCTATTAATGGAGATAACAGGCAAATGACAAAGGGAAATGTCTGGTAAACTAGTGGTAATTTCTCTTCAGTATCTACTGGTATCTTCAGAGGCCAGGTTTGGTTTGTATGCTGTTATATTCTCCTTTGTGCAACCTCTGAGGCCTAGGCCACCACTTGCACTCTCGTGGAAACTGGCTCTTAAAATTTGCAAGAAAAGTTCCAGTCATATGTTACCTCTGACAAGTCATCTGGCCTTTCATGGTGATGTAAGGGAACTTACCCATGTTTTCCATTTAACTCTGTGTTGATTTTTTACATGCCTACAGAAAGTTAAACTTAGGTTGAATAATTGACAAAAAACAAACTGCAATTAGCATGGCTGCACAGGCCAAATTTCATGGCTGGCATAGCTGCGTGTTACTTCATTCAGTTCAGCTCAGTTGTGCCTGCTTATGTCAGCCCTAAATTTGGCCTCAGAAAATGAAAACAATACAGTCATAAAGAACACTTTTTTTCTATCAGTGTATTAAACAAAGGATAATATTAAGTTTGGATAATGGATAAAGTTAAGCTATGCTAATACTTATAATCAACTACCACTCTGTTGAAATTAGAAATTGCACATTCCTGAGGTTTCTAGCTATTTTTCCTGCCAAGAACATGTAGTGCTTCTACTGGCTGTGTAATACAAATGAAAGACAGGCTGTGTTGCACTACTCCAGTTAGTAGTTACTGAACATTCACCTTTAAATTATGAACAACTGAGTAACTCATCATAAAACAAAACAAAGAAGATCTCTGAAATGCCACTTGATTTAAAAAAAAAATGATGATGAAAGTAGTGCTGTTTACAGATGTGAAGCACCTGTCAACAGAGAACAGTAGTGAGGAGTTAAATCTCTCTCTCTTTCTGGTTAGATGGAAGAATGTGGGGAATTAATTAATTTTTCCCCTAACTCAATAAGGTGTTCTGAGTTGAGAGATGATCATTGGTACAGGAAAAATCTCTAGGGGCTTGTCTAGATTTGGAGAATTCTCACCGGGCAAATCCTTACTGTAGACACAGTAGTAGTGGCCTTACCAGGGTAAGGATTCCATTATGGGGTCTAGGGATGAGTAATTTCTCTGTAAATAGCTGAGCTACTGTGGTTTCACAACAATGGTAATGTAGAGCAGAAATGGGTCTGACTGTGGTGATGGATGGATCTGAACTGAGACTGCTTGAGGTTACAGACAGAGGAGTAGCCTAGTTAAGGAACTCTGGTGCAGGCCACCCTTCCCAAATATTACATCTGAAATCCTTTCAGCTGTGTGAGGTGGTGGAGCCCCCAGCGCAGTCCAGGTAGCACCCATCTATTGGAAGCTTTAGAGTTCAGTGACCCAAAACAGTGAATGGTGAGTAGGGGAGCTGGGAAGTGGATAGAGTGCATTGGCCACTGACATCTGTAAGAGGAGGATGAGACAGCTGTTAAAACAACCTATAGAGGTAGCGTTCTTACCTCTTGGAAACTGTCAATTGCCTCCTTTCCAGTGTTCATATTGTGCCCCCTCATTCTCTCCCCTAATAAGGTTCCTTTTGTTTTAAAACTCCTGGACTCAGTGTTTATGTGTGGGAAGTATTGCCAATCAAGGACACTCATGGTGGAAGCTATAGTTTCCCAGGGGTCTGGGGGGTGGGATTCAAACTTATGTGTTTCTTTAGATGAAACCTTAGAAAGTTGAATCTAGTCTTTTTGCAGCTGCCAATGCCTGACAGAAAGGTTCCCTTCCACCAGGGCAGCCAGTCTACACTGGGGGGGGGGGGTAGACAGGTGGAGCTACTTTGCTTTAGCTACATTACTTCAAAACCTCCCAGGAGACCCAGAGCCTAGGAGTAAGGCTGTTGCTGAGAACTTAAGAGAGGGATAGAATAAGGAAAAGATTCCTGTCCTACCTTTCCCCCTGTGTCGTCGTCTTTTCAGACTGGCCCTTGCTCTATATTTGGCTGCTATATTTTTTTATTATACAAAAGGACAGGGTATTGTTTCACAATACAGTTATGCTATGGAGATATTTTAAACTTGTTTGGGATTATAGAATTTTCCCCCTGCTTCAACTTTGTCTTTTGAAGAAATGATTGGTCACAAAATATACTGTTTATTTGTCTCTCCTGGGCAATGTAGAACAAAGCTTCTGCTTGGCCAACACTCTGAACTGTCTTTTGTCCTAGGAGTGATGTTAGGAAATAGTTGAATGCTAAGAAGGAGTTTATTTTCCCCTCCCATTACAGATAACACATGAATAATCGAAAATAAGAGCATTTGTGTTAGTGTAATTAAAAAACTGTCCGGTTTAACATTAGAGCATTGATATGATGTTAATGGGAGGCATGCACTTCTTTGTTAAGCTAATTAATGTTTCTGCACTCAACCACTGTTATACTGTGTGCATGTGTTTGTGTGTGACTATTTCTTTCTAGCAGAGTTAGTATTAAACACTTACATTTAGGCAAGGATTGTTTTGTCCTGAAAGATGATGATTGTTTTACAGACTGATTATTAAGAAGTAATAGTCTCAACACTATTATGGTTGATGCAGCTTTCATCATAAGGTTTTATTTGTGTCACCCTGTAACTGTCTTGAAAAAATAGTTTGTCCTGAAACCTGTCACATTTGTTCTGATCACAAAGGAGACCATTTCTGTAAATTCGGAAGTCTCTACTAAGGCTCCACAAGAGTAGGTTAAAAAAGTAGGGTGAGCTGAGTATCTTAAAAATGATCCAAATTTGAAAGTTTTAAAATTTGGCTATGCTTTTTGGTTTGCCTTCTTTACTGTTATGTGGCCTTTAATGATGATGAGAGGTCAAATTCCACAGCTGGGGGTGGATCTCTGATTTGAAAAGCAATGTTTAATTTTGCACAGTATACTGATTTACCCTGTATTTTTGTACCCTGATTTAGAGATATTGTAGTGCCCTTGACCTGTGTATACAACTCCGTCCGCATCAACGTGAGTTTAAGCAGACTGTCACTAATCTGTGGCAGTGGTGCAATGAACTACAAAGCAAAATTGTTTTTCTACCATAGATATTTTCATTCTATCACAAGATAAATACTTGATGTATCTATGATTTATCAAATTCACCTGCATGGTATCCCTATTTGCTCATGCTCTCCCTGTCTGACCAGTTGTAAATTGTCTTATATTAGCATTTAGTAAAGATTTCTGTGAAGGGAAGGACTCTTTATTTTGTTTGTGTAGGTCCTACCACAATTAGTCTTGAGCCTGTGGCAATGTGCAATGTCAAAAAAAATATGAATGAGTCTTGTTCATTTATGGGTTTTTTTTTTTCTTGGAAGCTTAAGTCGTATATGCCTAATTATCTGAAGAACTCTTTAATAAGGCACTAAACTAAATGGTTAAAATGGATAAGCCTAATGTATGGGAGAGGGTGAATAGAAGTTTCTAGGGCCAAATAAACCTCTCAGTCTTGCTAAAGCATTTTTAAGAGAGCAAAGGGGCTCATTCTAGTAGCAATATAGTTCTTCCCAACCAGCACACCTACTGTTTAGCATGACATTGAAAAGAACTCCAGCACCTTCGACCTGCACTGTGGAAGCTGCAGAACAGATGGAAACTGGTGTTTCTTGACTTCTCCTCCTCACCCTCTTCCTCTGCTAATTAACCTGTACAAAGGAAAATGCAATCATAAGATCTTAAGTGAAAAAGTCCCAGTCTCTACTAATGCCGCCTCTCTGCAAGAGTGGTGAAAAGCAAGCAGAGTTCTATGTCTTAGGAGGTACAGCTCTGGCTTTTCAGCACAGAGACCACACTTCAAATCTAAAGAAGTTGGTTACACTAATTCAATGGATCTCACCTCTAAAGTACCCTGGCCTCAATAAATGAATGATTTAATTCATGACGTTTTTGGCAGTTAACAGTTTCATAATCTGGAGAGACTTAAATCAGTGTAATAAAGTCTGACTTGTGTCAGAGCACAACAGCTATTTGTATATGAGGCCAAATTCTGCACTGAGGTGCAGTGGAGTTATGCTAGTTATGCATTAGCACAGAATTGGGCCTGGAATCTTTTGTCCAAATTCATATGTGATGTGGAAAAAATAAAAAAAAAAATAATAAAAATCCCAGTTATTATTTGGGATTTGATGTGGAAAATCAATGGCCATTTTGGTGACTATAAAAAAGTTTTTAATATTTCTGCGTAATATGTAGACTAATTACTCAGTTTACAAATATGAAGACTGATAGCCATTTGAACTGCAGTAATTTCTACTACCAATGAACGGAGGTGGAGCCCAGTTGTGCTAGGTACTGTGTAGCACATGCAGTGATAGCATCTCTGCCCTGAAGAGTTCATAATCCACATAGTCAAGATAGAAACCAGAACTATAATGTGATGTGATGTTTACTTAAATCAAATTTTTTAAAAACGTGTTTTTAAAATAAATGTAGAAGTTAAAAAAAAAAAAAGACATCCGGAGTAATAGTTAGAGATGGTGTTAGATGAAGCAAAAAGTTTAGCAGGTGTTGACCGAGGTAATATTCCTACATATTGTATTTTATTGTCCAATATAATGCCTTTAGACAACTACATCACCATACCACTTCAGAGATGTATATATCCATGGAAGGGTCATTAAATACTGAAATGTCTGTGTCACACAATTGCAGAAACAGTTGTGCTAAGGGTCTGTGCTGATCCTCTGAGAAAAGTGTCAAGAAAATGGCCTGTTCTTTAGATACAAAAAGGTTGCAATTCGGACTGCAGTGCATAATATTAGGACAGCTGGTTGAAGAGGCATAAAGTTGTTTTTTATAAAAAAAAAAAAAATTGTCAGAGCCACTCGAGCTTCTTTACTAACTAACGTTTCTTTGTTTAGCATGTTGGAAGCAGTTGCATGATATTATCCATTATGTAATTAATTCCATTCTTGATTATTGCCGGTTCCTTCTGAGTTCTGGCCTCTTCCTTCATGCATCCAAAACACTCACTCCCTTCCCTGTGACTCTGACCATCTCTCCCCATGCTCAAATCTCAGACCCGACTACCCTCTGCTTTTGCATTAAGTTTAAACTCTTCACCTGGTTTCAAAGTACGGCAAAACTCTGCTTCTGCCTTGATCTTGCTATAGACCTTCTCTCCTATTTCCTGCACTCCACTCAAACTTTTCTCATGGCCACTTTCTAGAATCTCCTTTTAGCTCTGATTCATCAGATTATTTAAAGCACATGCCAAGTTTTAAACATGTGAATATTCTTTTCCACATGCTCACAGCTAAATATGTACTTTAGTGCCTCGCTGGTAATTTTTTTTTTATCACACTCCCATATGGTTTGAACCCTCTCCTAATTAAATTATTTGCATTACTATGGCAACTGGAAGCCCCACTCATGGCCTAGGATCTGTATTGTTTCAGGTGCCATACAGAGAATGGAGTTATATATTATTGCTTTTTCTTAAGCAAAACTTCCAGTCTCTTCAATGGGATTGAAGGACATTCTGAACCTTCTGAGAGAGATTCGGCATCAGTAGCTCACAAGGTGGGACATGAACAGAATTTCTGTAAGTTTGTACATTACAGAAGCTGTTACTTAGAAAATGAAGAATACTTGCACCTTGCAGCTGTACTTGGATTTCCTTGCATTTGCTTATACAAGAAAACTGGTCTATGCCATAGTGATGGAATAGAGTAACTATGAAGAAGGAAACTTAATGCTATAGTATGCTAGACAAAGGCTCTGCTTTTGGGCCTATTGAAGTCAATGAGAGAGGGGTATGTTCAACATACTTGTGAGAAATAAACTCTTCCATCTCATTTAAGAAGTGCAGAATTATTTTTGAATCCCACTTTCCCAAATTCTGCAGCTCTGACTCTTACTGGTTAATGCAAACAACCCCATGGACTTCAGTGGGACATCTCTTATAAGTAAAGTTGTCCCATGTATTTTTAAATTCCACCTTGCTTTTTAAAGAGGGTTCTTTGTAAAATCTCCTGCGTTTTAAACATGATTTTTACATAGTCATGTCAGCTATCCTTCTTAACTTCTTATTAAATACAGTTCCCAGGGTGAGTTGTCAGCATAAATACAAGAGGTGCTTTTATGAAATTTATTTTGAGTTTTTAGCAAAGCTATGCAAAACTTCTGTAATGAAACACAAAACTTGCCCAGGTTTGGGTTTCTTTACAAAGTTGAAACTCGCATCAAGATTGCTGAAACAATCCTCTTAGTTCACAAGCTGGGCTGGGCTGAATTGCATGTGAGAATTCATAGAGGGATTCTTTCAAGTGCAAGCCACGTACCATACTGTGGTTTGCACAAAACCCAGAGAAAACTTGGCATTTTGGGCAAAGAGGGTGTAAAGCCTCATAAATAAAAAGTAGAGGGCAGATTGCTCAAGTCCTTGGGAACTGAGGAAGTTCTTCATGTCTCTCCTGTTTAACTTCCACCCTTTGGAGTTATAAGCATCATCTGTAGTTATTTCTTCTTAAGTGTGTGCTCTCCAGGTAATTGTATCTATTTCGCATTTGCCATGTTGAAAACAAACAAATTCTTAAAATGCTTAATCTGTAAAAAGAGATGTCAGTGCAAATGTAAAAGGAAGAATTTGGCAGTCTAATGAACAGGGTAGTAGACTGAGAGCTGAGAGACTATGGTTCTGTTCTGAGCTCCACCATTGACTAAGTGCCTAACCTTGATCAATAACTTAACTTTTTTGTGCCTCCCTGTTCCACATCTGTGCAAAACTTTTGCCATTGCTTTGTAGAATGCTTTGAGATCTTTGAGACACATGCACTGTAAATGCATTACTGTGTGATGCTCTACAACTGGAATAATAGAGGGAAGAAAGGTACTATTTTGTATTACTTGTCTAGTCTTGTTTCATACCTTTTAACCCTTCAGATTCCATCAATGCAGTAGATTGCTGTAGCGGTTATTCTTGGGAGGTAAATTGTTTTAATACCATATCCATATAACTCATAAGAGAGAACATCTTGTACATTGTTCAACAGTGAGAATATGGCCAATCATGGCAGAAGCACGATATTAATGAATCAGGAGTGACAACAAGGAAATAAAAGGTAAAATATGCATACTACCTAATATCTCTATCTAAACTGACCTCATAGTCCAAGTCTATGCTCATAGTGTTTGGCTGTCAGATGTTTGTCACTTGTACACTGTGATTGTATGATTTGTTGCCAATTACATCACACAGGGTTGCTTTATGGCTGTTCATAGCCTATTCTACATGATTACCATGATGATAGGCTATGAGCATACATAAAGAAACACTGCATGGTGTAACTGGCAACAAATCATACAATCACAGTGTACAGGTGAACAGGAAAATCATCTAGATCATAACTCAGGGTGCACAGATGTGCATCCCATGGCAGTCTCTAAATATCCTTGAAAGTCAATGGGGGCCTAAATCAGTTAGGCATTTTAAAAAAGTTTGCTCCAAGTTGACTATTTGGTCTGAATCTGAAGTTATAAAGGTTAGAAGTATTGAGATGATGAGTTTTGGTTCCCTAATTTTAATAAACTTCCTGTTGTGTCTTTGCTTGTGACTAGAGCACCCATACACAAATTCTTGTCTTCCTAGTAAGCATTTTAAGCGGGGGGGGAGGGAAATAAGACCCCAAAAACTATTTCATTTCCTTCTGCAAAGCTTATTTAGGAGATGGAGAAAGACAACATCCAAATACTCATAAGTCTGTCAGCATTCTGTATTTTGGATGAACACAAATCTACAATATTATCTGTGTCTCCAAAATGCTGTGCTTTTGGGGATTGTCCTTTTCAGCTTTAAACAATTTAGAAGACAAATTCCATGGTCAAGTTTCACTCTGAGTATCCTGAAAAATGGGAAACATGATTTCAAAATGTAATACTAGTGGTTTGAGAGGAGACTAGAGAGGTAAAGATATCTGAGACTGCTCTGCCCCAGGGTAATAGATATCTGGTGCATCGCAAAGTTGCATTTATGGCTGGGGAAAGAAGAATGTATTAGGGATGCAGCACAGATCTGAAAGCCTCTGGAGTTCTACTTGTGATTCTGCCCCTGACTTTAACTAGGACAACAGTCAAGTCACGGAGGCCCTGATGTTCAAAAGCATTTAGCTACCTAATTCCTATTGAAATTAGTAGGAGTTAGGCACATAAATACCTTTGAGGATCAGGGCCAGACAGTTCTGTCATTCTATTCTTGAGATATTCAATGGGAAATTAGTCTGGATTGGGCTGGAAATGTGGATGCTGAGCTCTCTATATGAGAGCAAGCGCCTTACAAGTACCATATATACCCATGTGTAAGCTGAGAAATTTTGTCCTGGAAATCCCCTTTGAAACAGGCTTTCGGCTTATATGTGGGTCAAAAGCCAGAGCACTCTGGACATAGAAAAAATCCAGCAGAACGCTGCAGCAGGGAGCAGCCCCAGCCCAGGTTGAGAGTTTTGAAATTGCTAGGTCCTACCCCTGCTGTTCTCTTCCAGCCACTTTCCTACAATTCTCCTGCACCCCACCAGCCCCATCACCACCACTACCCCTTACTACCCTCCATGCCAGCCTCCCTGCTGTGCAGTCCCAGCCTCTCCTGTAAGTGCCATGACCTGCCCGCAGTGGGCCAGCCTGGCTGGGCCTGAAGGCGAGGCTCCACCGTGGGAGGTGGTTAGGATGCAGTGAGCGCTCTGTTGCTGGAGCCACCAGAGACCACGGCAAGGGCTGTCTCCACTGCCGAGGGTGAACCCCCCTCCCTTCTGGTGGCAGCCAGGAAGTGGCGAGCACTCTGTCCCTGTATTTGCTGGACAGCATGGCTGCGGTCACCTCTGCGACTGCCCCATCAGCCTCTGGCTCCATCAGCAGCAGCACACCCACCAGTAGCACCTCATTGTCCTCCTCGGCGGAGCTGTGCACTTCACTATGGGTGAGTGCTGGCAGCCGGGTTGCAGGGCGGTGAGGGACAGCAGGATGGGGGCTTAGGGAAGGGTCGGAGCCTAATCCAGAGCCTAATCCTGATCTGGCAGAAGCAGACAGCACAGGGTGTGGGGGGCGAGGGGCCTGGGGCTGTGCAGGGGGACCTCAGCTTATATGCGGGTCATGCAATTTTTCTTTTGGGCTCATAGTCGGGGGCAATGTTCCCTCTAATTACTTGTAGACTGTGTGCGCAAACAATTTCTTTGTGTGTGCCAAAACATTTCTTTGTGAGCACCAATATTAGCACTATTGAATTTTTTTGTGCACACTTTATTTTTTGTGTGCACAGGTTTCATGACCTGTGTGCGTGCACACACGCACACAGCTTAGAGGAAACAGTGGTCGGGGGTTGGCCTATGTGGGGACTGGCTTATAGGTGAGTGTGTATGGTATTTCTTTCTGGGGCCCAGCTCCTGCAGGACTGTGAATGGGCTGTGGATAAAGAACCCTCATGGGTGTGAGGCTGGCTATGTGCTAGGGGAACTAATAGCCTGTTTGCTTTGTAGTTGGGAGTCTCTGAGATAGGCATGCCACTTACCAGAAAATTATCTCAACCCTCTGCTACGTTGTGTATAAGCAATCACCATGGTACTGGGCTCCTTCATATATGGTGGTCTGCAACAGTTAAGTAAAACCGGCCGTCAGAAACTCCTATTAGTAATTTGTTTTGAGAGTACCTGCATTACTTCATAAATGAAAAATACTGTCCCTTTTCTAGCAGCCACAGATGAGAGAACTGCATAGACGGCTGAGTGTAATCCATTCATTGATTTATGGACCCTGAGTCTCCCAAAGAGAGTCACAAATCCACATGATGTCCCTGAGTGCTGGATTTTGCATTTGGGTTTCTGTGTTTGCTGAAAGATGGGCATAATGACATTCAGCCAGACAGCTCCCTGTTGACCGCACATCGAAGGAGGTTGTGTGTATGGAATAACTTACACTCAAGAAATGTGTTCTTAGGATGGCTGTTAAGAGGATAAGCTATGAATAAGTGGAATAGAGGGCTAAAACCTCCTGCTTTTGCTTCAAAACCACTTCGCCTTAAGGGGATTATCAAGTACAGATGCTAAAGACTCCTCAGGCATATTTTGGTCTATGCTACACTTCTGGAGAACTGTGGTTAGTACATAGGCTACTTTTAGCCTCCAGAGCACACAGATTGTTCTGTTCACTGATGAGCAAATATTTCAGATCAGGATCAGGCTCAGGCTCAAAAACAGTGTGGCAGCATTTTAGCAAACAAGATAATAGACAAAATGATATTACATTGTGTTAACTGAATCTGATTAGGTTTTTTTTCCTTTTGTTGGGAGGGGTGATTTAACAAAAACTTCAAATAAATGAATATAGAACCCCTGCTAATGTCAGTGGTTGGATTATAATAGGAATGGGCCTAAACTGTACTGTCTCTTCTGGTTATGGGTGAAGTTAAAATATATATTTTCAAATACTGTCAAGGAAACAACTGGTCAACCAGGTAAAACAGTTTAAAAGAGAAGAAACATTTGTTACCACCCTCTATTGATGAATCATATCACCGTCCTTTGGCATGCTGTGAGGATGAAATTGTCTGCATGCAAATTTCAAAATTGTGTGCAACATTTCAGATGATCATTTATTAATTCTTTTTGCATGGCTGTTAGTAACACATCCAATAGCCTTTGTTGCTTTGATTCAGTACTGGATGCATTCTGGATTTAGCCACTAAATAGCAAAATTCTTGCCTCTTTCCCTCTTCCCCATCATTTGTGAAAAGAAATGATGAGTAGTATTATCCTATTGCATTCCAACCCTCCAGGTAAGATCCCCCTGCATTCTGTGCACAAATTACTTGTGCAAGGCCAGATGAAAATATAAATAGGGTTGAGAGGAGATCACAGGTGTTGGGATATTAGCATATGGACCATACCCATTGCACCTAGGCCAAACCCATGATGGCCCTTTGCAATGCTGGCATCCAAGGACCTATAAATCAGCATCTTCATGGGGTTTGTGAAAGCCAAAGTCAGAAGGGGCATAGTTCCCTCTTATGTTTCTCAACAGCAATGAACTTTAGGGTATGTACAGGTTGCCAGAATCTGGGCCCTTAATTTTACTGTACAAATCGTTAACAGTGCATTCCAATCAGAAACAATGTAGTGGCTCTGAAATCTTTAATGACAATTATTTAATTATATTGACTTGTATATTGGACTTGTATAAGTAAATACCCCATATACAAGGAAATACATTTATTGCAATAAGTCTTTCTGAAACATAGTTTGGTTCATCTAATACACCTTGAATACATTTAATACTTTCATATGGCCTAAATATTTCCACATTGATTTTTTTCCCCTTATTTTTAATCTGCTTTACGGTGAACATATGACAATGGATCACTGATTTATTGTAAGTGTAGCAATAGGTTTATAACTGCATGAATCATGCAGATTGCTCAATTCACCACATGCCTTAATAAAAGTTTCGCTTTAATAAAACAGAACTAAGGCAAATATGCCCAGAGTCTGCTCTGACATTCCTTATACATTACCCTGCCTCAGGAAATTATTACTATATATTTTACAGCAGCTACAGTAGGTTGGGGATCAGGATTAGAACATACTAACTACCGTGACATTTAGCAGAACTCCTGTGCATATAGTTAACCCTCAAAGGGGTGGAATGGATCAAATACATGTTAGCATGGGCATTCTGTAAGCTTCCTTCATTTCAGTTATATAAATGTGAATGTATTGCATTATAACAATTATTATTTATTATATAGAAGCTCTGTGTAATTATAATGACTTATGTGCAGAGCCAGATTATCAAGGAGGCTTTAGGCAGCCCTGGGCTCCAGCCTCCAAACCCCCAATAATCTGGCCCCCTGCCTGGCTCAGTGCTGGCAGGACAGAAATGCTCAGCGCACTCCTGCCATACTAGTGGTGTGGTAGGAGGGAGAGATGGGGCCGGGGGCCAAAGGCCAGGGTCTGTGCTTTGCCCTGCCCCTGGGCCATGTGGCTCATCCCTGGGGGCAGGGCAGGGCGGGCCAGTGCCTGTTTGCCCCACAAAGGGGGCTGGACCGTCCAGCTCGCGGCAAGATCTCTGCCATGGCTTTCTGCAGCCTGTCACATACCGGTTGCCCTCCCTCCCAACCAGAGTGGCCGGAGTGGGGCTGGGCCAGGAGCATCTTCTGGCCCCAGTCCCCCCCCCCCGCCAGTGACCAGGGCTCAGGGGCCAGCCTGTGCAGCCCAAGCGGGGGAGGACCGTGGTTGGGGGGTCCCAGGCAGGGGGGGTCATTCAGTGGGGGGCAGCCTGGCACCCATTAACCCGGCCCTGCTTATATAGCATCTTTCAGCTGGGGATATCAAAGCACGTTACGAAAACGAAATCTCCCGGCATCCTGGAGAGATGAGGAAATAGTATTGTGAGAAAAGACAGAGTCACTTATCTTTCATCTTGCATCTGACAAAGTGGATTGCAGCCCATGAAAGCTTATACCTGAAGAAATTTGTTAGTCTTTAAGATGCCGAAGGCTCCTTTTTTTGCTGTATACAGACTAACATGGTTACCCCTCTGCAACTTATCTTCCAGATTCTGAAGTGGGAGGATGACTTCTGATTCAGACTTGCCGTTTCAGTTGTGAATTGGATCTAAATGTGAAAGTGAGATTCCAATTTTAAGGGAATGGTTGCTATCCTACCTTTTCCAGTATTCTAGTCAGAGTTGCTCTCACTAGATTTCAGCCCCAAATGGAGAAACTTTCAAGAGAACAGGTTTTAAGATTTCAGCATTCCCTTAGCCCCAATTCTGCACCGAACTTGAACCCTGTCTAAACCTAATCTAGCAATTTTCACCTTCAACTCTGTGTGCAAATATATTTTTTCATCTGCTCTGATCAGCTTTCATCACGACTCTTCTTGTCTCTCAATTTATCAGAATTATAGAGTCACTTTATATTATTGTTCATCACTGGCCTAACTATTGACTTCAATGCCATCCTGTAAATCTATATAACAAAAATTAGTGCTTGGGATACATTCAAAGAATTAGATATAGATGGGCAGCCATGTTAGTCTGTTTCAGCAAAACAAACAAAGAGTCCTGTGGTACTTTTAAAGACTAATAAATTTATTTATCGCATGAGCTTGGTCACATGGCATAGAGGATAGAACACTGGCTGGAGACTCAAGTTCTACTGGCTCAGTCACTGACTTTCTGGGTAACCTTTAGCAGGTCATAGCCCAGCTTTGTGCCTCAGTTTACCCATCTGTAAAATGGAGATAATGCCACTAACCTTCTTTGAGAACTGTGTGCATGAAAAGATGAAATAAATAACTTTGTTAGTATTTAAAAGGGCCACGGGACTCCTTGTTTATTTTATTGAAGAATTATTTACTGTAAAACCTGGCAATAATATGTGAGTATTTATACAAAATGTTGGGGTTTATGCCCATTTTAATTTATATGTCCATCCCATACCCCCACCCCAGATTTCAGTTAGGCACATTAATTAACATTTGTTTTCTAATTCTATGCATTGTAGACTCTTTAAGAACTAATAAAATACGATCACCACAGTGAAATATAATGTGAACTCCGTCCCTCATAACTATGAAACGTTTGCCTGTATCTGTCTGTACAGTGTACTGCAAGTGAGATATTAAAAGAGCTCTCAGAATTTCTTTAACTATTCCCATTAATGTTACCTGGAGCAATAATATAATACACTTTCTTCCATCCATTGACTAGGCCATGTGGCACAGAGAAAAAAGCACTGGGTGGAGAGATGGGTTCCACTCCTGGCTGAGTCGCTGACATGCTGAGTGACCTTTAGCATGTCATGTCCCAGCTCTGTGCCTTAGTTTACCCATCTGTAAAATGGGGTTAATGATGTCACCCTCCTTTGTAAAGTGCTTTGAGAACTAGAGATAAAAGGTGCTACATATGATCTAAGTGATGATGGGTATATATTCAGACTTCTGGCTATTTGGGAAAGTGTTTGTCTTTTATTATGTGTCTGTAAAACAACACTGTAGACCCCAGTTCTGGTGGGCCTTCCACAATAAATGCAATAATAATTCTTTGCTTCAATCCAATTTTAGTAATATCTGGAAGATTAGGGGGGTTGCAGTTTATTCCAGATTGATTTGTCCGTGTTTAATTCTTCAATATATTTCTTTTCCTCTAGCTTTTGATTGTTTGATGGCTAGCTTTCTGATATGCTATAATTACACTGGCCATAACTGGTTCATTTCTTAACTGTCTTGAAATCTGACTAGGTCCATGTGTGTGTGTAAGTCTAAAATGTAAAAAAATAAATATGGGGCTGGCAGAGGAGCATTTTGCAAATTAATTTTATTAAATTAGCTTTTCCTCTCTTAGTAAATCCTGTGTAATCCATGAAATATATCAAGTAGAAAACAGGATAATTGTGTACCAAGATATGATTTATTAAACTGAGTGGCAATGTATAATGTAATTCAATAGGGAGAGACTTGCATTGAGCTTATTGTTGGTTAATAGCAGAGGTGGACTTCAGTAAAGCAGTGGGATTCAAGGAGAAGAGAATAGATGATCATAGTGGTCCCTTTTGGCCTTACAATCAATGAATGAGTCTACTAAACTCTGTCGTTCCCAAGGAGTAGCTGTGTTAGTCTAGTTCACCAAGACAAACAAGGGGTATGTCTACACTGGAGGCTCTGTTAAGTCGACTTAAAGTCAACCTCGTTAAAGAGACTTAGAGCGTCCACATTCCAAACTCCTTTAGACTGGCCACATCCACAGTGGCTGCTGTTAGGTCAGCTTAAGGCTTAAATTGACCTTATTAAGGGCTATGCCCCATCTACACTGGCATAAGTCCACTTAATAAGCTTTATTTAAGCCTTAAGTCAACCTTAAGAGGTGGGGTTATTAAGCTGACTTAAGAAAGAGCTTAAGTTGACTTTATAAATTCCCAGTGTGGATGGAACTTTCCTTAGGTCAACATAAGGAAAGTTAAGTCGACCTAAGGCTCCAGTGTAGACATACCCAAGGAGGCCTGTGGCACTTGGTAAGACTAAAAAAAATTATTTATCACATGAGCTTTCATGGGAGAAAATTCCGCTTCAAAGCATCTGACGAAGTTGAGTTTTCTCCCACAAAAGCTCATGTGATAAATAAATTTGTTAGTTTTTAAAAGTGCCACAGGATTCCTTGTTTGCCAATATACCTACACAGTTTAAAAGAAAGTCGCAATTTATTGGCTGATGCTGTAAGCCAACAATCCTTGTATCATACTTGGATATTCTGGTTGTACAAAGGCGGTAATTCTATGAGTGGTGCTGTGAGACTGGAAAGCTGTATTCACTAGCATGATTTTTCTAAAATGAGAATGACTTAATTATTATAGATCCCACTGAAAAAGCTCTATAGAGATAAACAAAGAAAAAGATTCTCACCACTGGGTTATTGAACCATTCTTTATAATTTTAATAGAATTGTATAATAGGGATATGTTCTTTCAGAGTTCAGAAACATCTTCTTGAAAAGATTTCATTCTCTAGAAATTATGCTGGAAAATCTATAAAATTAAATAGAGAAAAATAGTTTATTAATCTTGTTGGAAAAGTTCTTTAGAATTTAATAGGGATAAAGACCAAATCCAGTTCTACTGAAGTCAACAACAGTTCGGTAGAAGCAGAACTTGCTCCCAGATGAAGGAGAAAATGTATAGAAGGTAAAAAGTAGTAACCTAATTCTTATTTAGTCAGCTTTTGAGAAGTCGTGTTCCCATTGGCTATATCTACACTACTGTGCTCAGGTAATTTGACTTAATAAGGTCTACTTAAATTCAACTTCATTAAGTCAACTTAGTGAGGCCTCATTTGTTTAAGTCAAATTTATCAAGTCAACTTAAACCAGGGGACCCATTTAAAGTTGACTTAATTACTTATTAAGTCAACTTTAAATGGGTCCCCTGGCTTCAGTCAACTTTATAAAGTTGACTTTAAAGGCTCTACTGCACTAAGTCAATTTTATTAAGTTGACTTGAAAAGGTATGTTGCATTCAGTCAACTTAATAAAGTTGATGTAACCCTTAAAGTCAACTTTAGGAGCAGGAGTTATTAAGTCTACTTAAGAAAGTGCTTAAGTTGACTTAATGTACTCCAAATATGGCCAGGGAGTTGCTTAAGTCGACTTAGCTCTCCTTAAGTTGACTTCAGCCCATAGTGCAGACATAGCCATTATGTTCACCCTACACAGAGTTTACAGGAATGAGTATCTGACACGACAGAGTAGCTATCTCTCTGGAATGGAACAAAGCAAATATTTTTTTTCTGTGATCTACACTTGTTAAGGGGGTATGGACTTTCCTGAAACAACAGATACAGCCCTTCAAATAATACCTTTTATTTGAAATATTGAAGAATTTTGAAAATGTAACTTAAGGATTGCAGCGCCTCTGGGACATGAGCAAGACTGACTCACAAAGAGGTTAAGATAAGCAGAAAGTCCTGGGTTCAAGCCCCCAGGGGGTTGGGCTCGATGATCTCATGAGGTCCCTTCCAACCCTATGATTCTCTTCTCTTCTATTTTCCTGAGATCTCTTAAGGAATTTGTGACAAAACAGGTCTGCTTACTCATTTATTCCTCAGTTCCAGCCACTGGACTTTGCTTCCCCTTTACAGCATCTTTCCCTACATAGTTAAACCAAACCTGAGCCTAGCATGTTTGGGATGTGGAAAATTCTGTTAATTGTATTCTCCCCATATTCATATATGTCTCCAATATTGATGTGCTTCCATTACTTAGGATCTGAGCTCCTGGCCACCACACGCCTGGTATCACCATTTTGCAGAAAGGGCTCTGAGGCACAAAAACAGTAAGAAATTTACCTGAGGGGATGGATGCAGGGCACCTATAGTGAAGCAGGATGTTGATTACTTGGAAAACTAAAGCTCAGCTAGAACCTTAACTCTCTTTCCTATTCTACATGTCTGGCATTGCAAGTTAAAATTCTGAACTACCACAAGGGAGGATTTCA
Source organism: Podocnemis expansa (assembly GCA_007922195.1). Lineage (NCBI taxonomy): Eukaryota > Metazoa > Chordata > Testudines > Podocnemididae > Podocnemis > Podocnemis expansa. Next base: position 12,011,959 of record ML682040.1, on the reverse strand, counting down.
AGATATAGCCATATTTGATATGGCATAAACCAAGAAATACCAGAAACCTTGTAAGTGGCCGTATGTTTGCTCAATATCCAACATAATTTTCAATCAGTGTTGGTTCAGATAAAGATCTGAACTGAACTTCTGCACTTTATGAAGTTCACTTCACAGCCATTATATATAACCAATGAGGAATAAACAATTTTTCATTCAACCTTTCATCCTGCCAGTTGTAATGGTAGAGAGAGGTGACAAGTCATTTTGTTTCCACTTCAGCGACATCATGGTGTCAGCCTCTCAATGCTGCCTGCTCTGCTGCTGTTCTCAGAAATCCCTCTTTTCAGGCATGAAATTCTGAGAATGAAAACATTCAGTGCAGTGATGGCATCAACTAGATGGGGAGGTAGGTCAAGAGAGCAATATAGCAGGCTTCCTTCCAAATGCTGCTCCGGGCTCCATGGCTACTGGTGTTGGCTGAATGGTAGTTTCATTTTTTGTTGCTACTAACTCACACAAGTGTAGTTAAGACACAGGACAGATGCCTTAGCACCGTATCATATTGGGTGATGTATATAGAACATACATAGAAAGTGAGCTTCGCCTTACAGATAGCCATCTAAACTGAAGTGAAATCAGTGTTCCTTTATGAACAAGGGCCCTATGCCCAGCGTTTGCATCACACTGCTTAATCTGGCCTACAGCCTACATAAAGATACAGAGATTATAAAGAAAACACTTATTTCAGAAAGTGATGTGAAAACTTGTAAAACATAGCCTTTGTCCACACAACATGTAATCATTCTGAAATATCAACAAACACAGGAACATTTCAAGTGGTCTCTTTCTCTCCTGGCGTTCTGGGGTCCAAATTTAAAATTGATACATTACTAAGTGGGTCCAATAAAGTGAAGTGGGCAAACCAGATGACTTAGTTTTTTGGATAATCAGAGGAGCTCAGTGTAACTTTTCTTGCTGTGGGTTGAGATTGACATACTGAGGCCCTGATCCTACAATGAGCTCCATGCAGTGGAACTCCTCAGTCAGTCTTCAGAAAGTCCTTTGTGGGATAAGAGTTGTAACTAGTATAGTCATGTAAGATCTTTCCTTTGCCACAAACTGGAATGGACTTAGAAAAAATAACTGATAGAGCCTAGCAAAAAACCCTGGGATTTTCACATTAAAAGTTTTCATAGGACACGATTTCCTTTTTAAATTTTCCCAGTGGGAAACTCTGGTTTTCTCAAGAGAAATTCCAAAATGTGAGAGCAGAGTTTTCTTAATTTTTCCCACTCATTTTGCTTCCCAAATTTGCATCAACAAAAATGTGAACGTGCACAGCTGACAAAATTTTGCAGTTTACGAATGGTGGAAAATGAAAAGAAAATTGGGAAGAGAAACCCACAATTTTTTTAAAGTGAAATTTTCCCCAAATTTCTTTTTCTTTCTTTCTTTCTTTCTAATATCAGATGAGAACTTTTTAAAAAAAATTAAATTTTCACCAGCTATAATAATCATTATTTCTTCTTTTTTCCATTTGCAACCACTAGCATGAATGGTTCTCTTTTTCTCTGCTGTCCCTTTTTTTCCATTTATATTGATAAGCTGTGATTCCCCATCATATCTAATGTTCATCCTAAACAATGTGATGGGGTTATTTTCTGTTTTAATTTCCCACTCCATTTGCCATGCTCAGGTCACTTAAACACATGAAAACTAAATAATACTATTTGCTTTCTGGGTACTTGAATAGTTTTTTATCATGGCATTTAATTAAATATTTGAACCTTAACAGTATGTGAATGCTTTTTATGACATTTGTTTAATTTCAGGGCTTCAGTTTAAATGTTGCCGATAGTCATCTCAGTGACCAGACTGAGGATCTGTCCAAAGAAGAGAGCATGAAGGAGGTGGCTCTCAAATGTAGCATTTCTGCTTCTTGCTTTTTGTCTTCCCTCCACCCCACCACTTCCTGTGCACTCCATCTATCTCAGGGAAATGTAGTGTGAGGCTAGGATATGTCACCAATGGGAAAAAAAGTTGGCTGGCGTTAGTCAACTACCCATTATGATTACAATATCATATGGTTCTTTTTAATAAGATATTCACTAAGGAACTAAGTGCAAAACCCAATAAAAAATCTAGCTTCTGTTGATCCATATGATCTTTGATGTAATTTTAATGCAGAGCACAGAACTGGCACCCCAAGGCTGTGAAAATTATGCACTGCTATTTAATGTGGAGAAAGGAACAGTAAAAGATAGTGCCTGGATTTGGCAGGGATGTCAGGAAAGGGAATGACAGAAAAAGCTGTTATGAAACATAGATTAGTAAGGGTGTCAAATGAAGACTGAATGGACAGGACTCAAGGGAATCTAGAAGATTCTAATGGAAAATATATGGAGTGAAATGCTGTGTTTGAAAGCATCTCTATCAACCATTTTTATGCTCTTCCTCTCCTATTTCAGCCTCTCATTTTCTAGTCATTTGTTACTCTGTTGGTTTCCCTCTCAAGTGACTCTTTCTCTTGTAAATGACATTCCAAGTCTTAAGTCAGCCAGGTGTCCAGGTGCTTCCCCTCTCCCACCTTCGAACAACATTCATATGAAATCCAGAAAGCAGATAGGATACCTCACCGTTTTCCTACAAGCCAGGTTGATGTTTTCTTTTGCATTCGTGCTTATGGCACCCGTCCATGCTTGGGGAGGTTAACACTGTTTTCACTTACTGCTGGTGCAGCTTTGAAAAGCTGCGACTACACGGGCTGTTTTTCTAGTGTACAGTTTATTTCCTTTACCCCTAGCTTTTAGAAAACCTTCCATTTTTCTTCTACCACATCCATCTCCCTGATGACTTCTCCGGCTATTTGTGGGATCTAATCTCCTTACTTTCCTTCTCCCCACTCCCTCCACTTGCAAGTTGACAACAGCATTACTTTTCCCTCCCCGGTAGTATTTATGACTTAGGCTCCAACTCTTATTTTCCCACCTGACTTGGCATTGGATTCTGATTCCATAAATAAGTATGATTATGAAATTTCTTGGACTGGTACTCTCCTGGCACAGGTGTCAAAACATTCTGTTCCTTTGCGAGTAACATATCAGTTGTTTAGATCTTTCAAAATGGAACAGCAGGCCCAAGCCATCCATATGCTTTTACTTTCTTTGTTTTGGTTTGTGTGAGGGGCTTTTCAGATTGCAATGGAAACTGACCCTTTGCTAGTTAGGATTAGTGGAAGGATTTGTCAGGTGACCATTTACCACTGTTTGTCGTACTGCATTCTTGAGCTACAGAAAAGAGTGAGGCATCAAAGTGGCATAGCAATGTAATTGCAAAAAATGCCTTCAAGAGTGCATGTTTGTATTTCTTTGAAAATAAAAATGTTTAAAGAATGGAATATGAAATAGAAAGATTATTAATGAATTATTGTAATTCAAAACTGCGCAGGCATTTCAAAAACAACACTCTGGAGACTTTGCACCAGTGAGTAGAGGGGCAGGAATGTGAACAAATAAGCCTGTTCTATCTGAAATGTATGTTTTAATATTCTTTGAATTGGATCCAACTGTAAATCATTGAAATTCATTGAACTTTGGCAACAACTGGTTGCGGGGCTGTTCTGAGACTGTTCATTAGTTTGGATAACTAAGCTAGCAGATGCCTCTGGATTAATTATGAAACTTCTACCAGTTGTGGAAACACAGGTCTTAAAAATATTGGGGACATATAATCTGCCATGTTGGATTAGACCAGTGATCCACTGATTCTGGTATTCTGTTTCCTACAAAGGCTAGAGTCTGCTGGTTTAGATGAAGGTTCACGAACCCAGGAAATGGACAATTATGGAATAACCTAGTTGTTATAAAGCCAGCTTCTTTCAGGTGTTTGTGAGTTAGTGGCAGGTTTGTGTCTGGGTGAACGAGGATTAATTTTACTTAAATGCAAATGGAGATGCTCTTGATCTCAATATTCCTTTATATAACCTTTTGTACTTCTACCAAGCTCTTGGTATCGGCGATATTTTAAGGCACTACAGTAAGTTCTGCAGGTTACTTATTCACCATGTCAACTTTAAAAAAGAATCATATTTAAAATGTGTTGTCTTTATATTTCATGAAAAATTCCTTTTGTCTTATATAACAAGAGGGTGAGCAGGTGTACTGACTTGTCTCTTCTATAACATTTGTTATTTCAGAGGATCTCATCCTGTAATCCGACACAGGTAGGATGCTGGGAAATCAAGTGCCAGCTCTAGGCAAGGCCATAGGAATGAGCTAAGAGCTGACAAACACATAGCTGGAAACCAATCCACCTTAGTTACATGTTAGTTTTCTTTAAAATAGCTGTTAGTCTCATAAGAAGGTGTATTTAATGTTTAGATTCTATGAAATGCTTTTAAATTACTACAGCCAATAATGTCATTTGTAAATGCACATTCCATGATATAAGGAAATATGTAATTTTCTTTGTAACTCTGGGAAAGTTTGCTTTGAACTTGTGAACCAGGCATAGGAATTGTCCCTTCCTGGAGGACTATGTAAAAAATATGTGAGGCATTGTAAGACAAAAGCTTTTGTGACTGTGGTCACTGGTGGGGTTATACTGAGAATGATCAATATAATCAAACCTCAAGGAATGGGCAGCCAATCCCCAAAACCGGTAGCTTATTCTAATAATTAGATTCACCAAAATGGTAACTAAACAATGTCTGTAATACCTAACTGAAACAAACAAGGAAAAAATATAATCCCCTTTAAGCAATCCTGCCTTCCACTCAGACAGCCAAGCAAGCTAGAGGTTGAGAGTTATTTAAAACCTTATTCACCATACGTACCATTCTATGGGTATGTCCACACGAGTCTTTTATTTCAAAACAACACTAGTTGTTTCGAAATAAAAAACTGAATGTCCACACAACGTTTTCTTATTTCGAAATAACAGGCTATGTCATTTCGAAATAAGAACCGTCATTTTGAAACAGCTTAAACCCCATTCATTTCAAAACGGCTGTTATTTCAAAATGGTTATTTCGAAATAACGCCATTTGGACATTTTTGTTTTGAAACAACACCATTTCGAACAATAACCATTTTGAAATAACAGCTGTTTCGAAAGCAGGCTTTCCCTTAATTCGAATTAACTTATTTTGAATAATGATGTATGTGTGGACATAGCCTATAAGTCCCAAGAGATGAGACGTGTTACTCATCAGTTCCCTCTAATTTCTGCTTTAGATCTCTGACTCAGTGGAATACGGTAATGAAATATCATATGTAGTAACAGAAGTTTAGCATCCATGAGCTGATTAGATCATATTGTTAAACTTCCAATAAGATATAGGTAAGAACAGACCTATAACTAACTTAGCATTTCAATACTTTTCTAATATATTAAAGGTTATCTTTAGTTCAACCAGCCTGTTGGTTCAGTATAACAACCTTAATAACTGACCCATACACCCATGGTGAATAACGTGCAGAAGGCCAATATGAGTGATGGAAGAGGGCATACAAATAATTGACATGAAGATTTTCATCTCTGCCGTTTAAACTACCAAGGGGCCAGAGACTTTACACTAAGGTAGAGATCCTCAGGGATTGCTCCTAGATCTGCCCTGAAAAACATTTTAAATTGTGAGATTACTAGAATTGTCACTGTTAGGATTTAGACTGCAGCTTATATGTGTGTATGTGTTTGCTTGCTTTAATATATAAATATCTCTATTTCTTTTTCCCAGTTAATAAAACATTCCATAATTTATTACAAGGTTGGCTACAGGCATTATCTTTGGTATAAGTTTTAGCAGGGAGTCAATTGACTTGGGGTACGTAAGTTACCATTGATCACTAAGTCCAACTTGCCTGAGTGATAAGATAAACTGCAAAGTTTAAATGGACTGTCTGGATCTCTGTGGTAAGACTGTTGTAGGATCTGAGAGTTCATATTTTGTAGTGGGTTGGTGAAAATTAACTATAGAATATACCACTGGTTTGGGGTGTCTACCTGCTTTTGACAATCTGTGCTGAGGTAAGCACAGACAGTGTGACAACAGGATACTGATCTAGATGGGCAAATCTTCTTCCATTATAACAGACCCTCTCTTCTTATGCGCATGTCTACAGTAGGTTCTTCGAAGCATCTGAGGAAGTGGGATTTTCTCCCACGAAAGCTCATGTGAAAAATAAATCTGTTAGTCTTAAAGTGCCACATGACTTTAAAAGCCAGTGGCTGAGCGACCAGAGGGAGCTTGCGAACAGGG
>ML682040.1:11756428-12000154 GCA_007922195.1 Podocnemis expansa | reverse complement strand
TAGATGACCTCGTGGGGTCCCTTCCAACCCTATGATTCTATGACTCCTCAGTAGGTTCTCTGCCACAGTCTGTTGCAGGAGAAGTCTCAGCGTGGAGGCTGGATGACCACAATTCCACTAGCACTAAGTTGTCTCAATTTCTAATTTTGTCTCTTAGCTCTTATGTAGACCTATCATTATTGGGATGTGGGTAAAAGCACAGTAAATTAAGTCACAAGGAAAAATTCATGGGGTAATCATCTCCAAGCCTTTCAAGCAGATGGACCCGATTGACAAGGCCTCTTGAAGGGACACACAGAAAAACATGCAGGTAGGGGGAAAAGAAAAATAAGTGATTGGCTGAGATAAGTCGTCTTCTATAATGGAAGAAATTCAAACTTCTGGCAGGGAGAATCAATTTGTCTTTCACCTTGTGTAATGGTGAAGGTACCAGAGATGACTTATGTGAGCAATAATGTGATATTATTCTCTAACAAATAGCCATTGTGGGATGGTCACATACTTTCACTGCCACTCAGAATTTCAGTTCAGACGGGCCATCCTGTGGACTGCCATTTCATGATTCCCAAGAATTATGTAGGAGCTTAGGACACAGGAACCTCTACCCAGACCCCTTTAGGCAAAAGTGCATCCTCTGTCCTTTCCAGAACACAGCTAGTGGCCTCTCCACAAACCCTGAGAGTTGTGGGGTGGGAGAAACAGGACTGTGGGGCAGGAGAAACACTTCCTTTGTGTGCCACGGAACTCGTGCTTGTGAAGAATTCTCCCAGAAATGCCCACAAGGATGCAGATCTGTCCGCAAAGTGGAACTGTGCTTGAAAGATACAACTGAGCCCACAGTGTAGCTCAGAGGTCAGCAACCCCTGGCATCCATGCCAAAAATAGCATGGGAGCCAAGCCTGAGAGGCACATGGTGCTGCTCAGGCTTTTCCGCTGGCCCCGCTCCCCCAGCGCTTTGTGGCTGGGCAGCGTGAGCTGTGTGCTGTGGCTCCACACTGGCAGAAGACACGGTGTGTGGCTCCCAGCCCCCTGCTGGCCCTGCCCCCTGCTGGGCAGGGCTGGAGGGGAGAGGGGCAGGGCTGCACCCCAGACTCTGGCTCCGACTGCAGAGTTGGAAACCACCAGCCATTGGGTGGAAGAGGCGCCTCTGGCCAGACCTGGAGGCCATGGGGGAATAGGTGGCCCGGCTGGGACCTGGAGGCCTCCTGCTGGTGAAGGCAGGAGCTGGCTCCACCTCTGAACTGGAGGCGCTGCCCCGTCCCCTTTTGGCCCCAGCCCCAGCAGCCACTGAGGGTGTGGTGGGCAGGGCTGGCACAGGGGTTGGCAAAGGTTGCTGACCCTTGGTGTAGCGCAACTACAAGATTTCTTTTCTTTGCACTCACTGTTGGAAATAATGTAAAGAGCTGCCTCCTCATGCACTTTCCTTAGAAGTAAGGATGACACAGTACATGATGGGAGAACAGTCAAAGCAACCATTATCCAAGTTCAGGCATGAAATTTAAAGATCTCATTCCTTTAGACCAGTATCCTAAGGTTGCCACTAATGTATGCTAGAAAAAGAGGTTAGGACGGAGAGGGATACATTGTTTTTCTTTTAATGTTAATGTAACCTTTCTGACAGTCAGACTTGGTGGCAATGAGCACCGAGTTCAGTAGCTAGGGGTTCCTTTCAACAGTACAATACAAAACCAGCTTGTGTCTCCGCCCACTAACTTGGGACAATTACACACCACCCTTTGGGTGCTGCTAGAGACAATACATCCCATCTCACAAGCAGACTGAGTGTAGAAAAGGCACTTTTAATGAAAAAGGGAAAAGTAAGTTGACATTGACTTGGGAAGATACTGCAAGTGACATTCACATGCATAAAGCCATGAACAACCCATCCACCCCAGAGTACATGGGGCAGTTCTTTTGCTTCAAGTTCTTAAGTTTAGCAACAATAAATGCCTTCCATGTTCCTCTCTCTTCTAAGGATGGAAAATGTAGTTTAGTTAATAATCCATTTAAATATTCTAAAACTAGAACATTTAAGCTGTGAAACCCGGGGTGTGGGGCAGGGGCTGTGTTGTGCTTAGCTCCTCACAAACAAGTGAGATGCCTAGATGCAACTCTCCTTCACCTGCCCCCCACTTGCCTGACTGCATGTGCAAAGCTGTAGCTGGACAGTTTTCACCTGCAGTGAACTGAGGCAAATCCAGCCAGGTAGGCCCCACGGCTCCCTTCCCTCAGTCTGGGCTCCCTCCGAGCAAGTGGGCCTACTCCTGGCTAAGCCCCAGATGGGGACTAACCATGATGTTCTGAAGGTGCTGCAGATGATTTTGCACCTTTTTCTGTTCTCCCCCTATCCCCCACTCTGCATGCAATCCTTTCTCTGTGTGAAGTAGCTTTTCCTTTCTGACCAACTACACATTTCTTTAAGGGCATTAGTTGGCAGAACAGATTCTTCACCTGGCATGACGAGGGGAGGAAACTTGATTTAGGAGTCCTACTACAGGGCCAGTCAGTAAACCACAAGCTTTTGGCAGACGTGTACTAAATGGATGAATTTCCCCTCCTTGCTCAAATATCAGCACCTTCTGGAACCGAATATGGTCACCATTCTGGGTACTGTGGTCTCTGGCAGTCTAAGGAATGAGAGGATTCTGGGGTACCGCCTGTTTGGCAGCACATTGCTTAGCAGCTGTGCTTTGGGAACGACGCTCATACTAGGTGGTCTCCTGGGCAGAGGGGAACTGCTGGAAAAGTTGTTTCAGCAGAGGCACAATTCCAATGGGAACTTTCAGGCAGCAAGGTGCAGAGAGGCCCTTGTTAGAAACTTATATAGGTGCTGCAAATGCTCTTCTCATTGGCCACACAGACGCTCATGCAGAAGGGATAGCATTGCACTTTACCCTTACATGTGTAAGGACCAAAGTAATGTCTGACCCAGGCAGAACGGTGGGTAAAGGCTACTTGTACCCTTTTCTCCTCTTAATACACCTTGTACACATGTTCCAGTCTTCCTGATAGCTGCAATTTTGCTAATATGTTGTTATTCAGTTTCTTCACTTACTTGCTTTAGCTCCATTTGTATTCCCTTACATTGACTGGGCTATTTTAGTTATTCTGAATACAAAGCATATGAGGCAGCTATAAACATTTGCTATTAATATTGCTTTCATAACTTTAAGGAATAGAGTATGGTAACAATTGGCCCTGTTCCTCTGAAAAGTTACGCTGCTGCCTTGGAACAAGTGTGCTTGTTTATATAACTTCTTCTGGTTCTTGATACATCTCTATCCTTATATGGGCATATTGGCTGAGCGCAATGCTTATAATTGGGATGAGTCTTATTGGGTGTTCTTCAGTATCCATAACAAAAATGGTTTTGAATTTTATGTGGTCTCTTCCATCCCCAGCTTCTTGTTGGGAGATGCTCACATTCCCCAGTCACATGATCATGTGGGCATCTTCCATCTGCTTTCATATGAAAGGGGTTTATCTGACCCATCCTTCACTCCTCTTAATTCTCCGTTAGCATGGAGAATGAATCTTCCATCCAGTGGAGCCACCATGGCAGAACTATTCACTAAGAAGTTGTCGTCTCTTATCGCTTTAAGTGTTTTCCCTATGATCTGTCCATAAGTGAGCCAGGGAAGCATTCATTATACATGTACCTCTGATACTCTCTACAGCCGTAATGTCATAATCAATACATTACGATGTCCTATATGCTAAAATCCCAAGTGTTAAAGGAACCGGCCTTGATTATTGTGAAGCTTTAAATATTTATGGAGCATAGACAGACAATACAGCTTTGCTGGTAGTTAAAAGACAGATGGGGTTTAAGCCAAAACAGAATAATTAGGAGCCTTATCCCATGTCCACCAAAGTCCTTGTATAGATTTTTATAGACTTTAATGGCTCAGGCTCCAACATGAGCTACCTGGCAGAAAAATAAATGCATGTAATGAAAACAAGTCACGTTTGAGAAATGAATCCATTCCTTTAATTAAGCTGTTCCATATTTTCTTTGCCTGACTTTACAGAAGCCAATACTACTTTGTATCATCTAGTCCCTCTCCATCACTTTATTGCATATGTATAACCATCCTTATAGAGTGATTCAGTGTAGGCCTGCATTCTTTAGCTGTGGATAGTGTAGGAGAAGTTCACACATTTGGGATATAAGGATATATCTCACTAACACCAGCATTTTAAATAAGCAGAACATACTTGTTCTTTATTGGATGAAATGATAGTCACTTGGTCAGTCTTTGAAAAGTATGCATATACATTGGGATAAAAGTAAAGCAGAAAAGGTCCTTTGGTGTTTTCATGGATTTGCACCATGTCAGGAATGAAATAAAACTTTTAAGGTAGGGAGAAAACTCACTAGCTTTCTCAACTTCATTTTGGCACTTCAAGAAAAACTGCCCTACTCCACTCCCAGAAAGTAATAAAAATGGCAAGTTGTTAGCAAATAATAGAGACGCCGCTTTCTGCCGCCTCGCCTTGTTCGCTATAAAAGACTGAATATTAGTTCACAATCTTGAATATCTGTCACCACATCATCTGTCTTGCTTGAGTACCAAGACACAGTTAGTGGGTAATAAATGTCCTCTTACTGAAAGAGAATGAATACCCAATATACCAGCTGTCATAGAATTTTCTGCTTCATGCAACGTTTTATTATGTTAAGTTAGTCTAGATAGTTTTCACCAGAGGTTGTTTATTTAACCTCTGCTTCATGATATATTTGTCAACCCAATTACATATTCCATGAATTCGGCTTCAGGCAGAAAACATGAAAAATGGCATTTATAAATCAAAATTTTATTTCCCCTCCTTTTCTAATATTTAATTAATCTTCATCCTTTCTCCAGGCTTTTACTTCGTTCTCACACCTATGTTAGCTGGTGAAAAAGGGCTGACTGCAACTCTATTTCAGGATTGCTTTGAGCCAAGCCAGGACACAGCCATTCAGACAACGTTGTCTCCTGGCTGAGCAATACAAAAGTAATTTCATGGATGTAATTTGTTGCATGTGTGATCTGAGCTTTCTCAGTGCCACCCTATCAAACACATGGAGATCAGCAGTAACAATATGTAACAACATTCTTGCCACAATTACTCTTTTTTTTTTTTTTTTTTAACTGAAGTATTTAGACCTCACCGAGACATTTGGGAGAAACACAGCAAAAACAGATCAACTCTGGCAATGCTGTCGTAGTATGTTCAGGGCCCAAAATGCAACAGAACTCATCACACTTAAAACACTTCACAAACTGATCTGAAGTTCTCCCTGAAACAGAAGTACATTTAGGCCTGCTTTTGGTTGGAGGAGATTCCAGTCTAAGCATAAACAAGAGACAGCAGATAGACACAGCCAGCCAGGTGGAGGAGTATAGGCAAAACACTGGTTGGTCCCTGTGATAAGTTGTGGGCTCTGTTCACTGGCAGCTCAATAGTGATTTTTTTTTTTTAGAGGCATTACTGCAGAGAGGTTTGAGGGATGGTTTGAAGGACAGTAATGAGCAAGTTGCTGTTGTTTAAAGGGAAAGCCTCCCAACCATACGGGGCAGCATGGGACAAGGGGCAGAGGTGCTTCTTCAAAAATTTCACAAGTGGGCAATGGAGGCTGGCAGATGGGAAGTGAGCACAGACAGTTCTAGAGTGAATGAGAAATTATAAGTAGGGCAGGCATGGACCGTGAAAGCAAATACAATTAGTTTATGTCTGATGTAATAGAGAAGGGCAAATACTGTTGATGCTTGAGCTGGTGATGCAGTACGGATGAGCTCCACAGAGTAGCGGCATGCCATCATTCTGACCAGCTGAAGTGTTATTTCACCGTGCGGCTGCTCTGACTTAAACTGGGCTAATTCCAGAGCAGTTAACTCAGGTGAAGATTACTTGAGCACAGTCTGCACTCCTGATGTACCTCCCATGACACCCTTTAAAATCAGGTAATTCTGCTTATTGCTCTATCTTTCCCCTCTGCCACTTCAGTTCACTCATTCACTTAGCAGCCAGTGTTAGTAATGCTTTGTATCACTGAAAAATGAGACAGAGAAGTCTACTGATGTTTGAATGAATAAAGTTACTACAGGGATTCCTTTGTGGCACATGTTCAAAGGAATTCAAATTCTGTTTGAATTAAAGGCATACTGGAGAAACAAACAAAAATTTCAAGGGGAAAATGATGATGCCAGTGCAGATGGGGAAATGAGTAGATGCACCCATGAATGGTATTTTGACATCTGACACCATTATCTTCCGATTCATATCCTTCTTCAACTTCCATAGAAGTAACAAATTAATAATTACCAGATTATAGGGGGCAACGGGAATAAATATCTAAGGCATGTCCTTCCTCAGGATCTGCCAGAGCATTTTGTTGTGCTGCATATGTCTCCTATACAGCCTGTGTGGGGACAGTGACTCTTTTGTGCAGCACTGATCACAAAGTCAGCTCTTGACAGATAATAAAAATAGCGTCAACTTATAGCAACATAACAATCCACTATTCTAGCAATCAAGCCTGCTGTTATAAAGGTCAATATTAAAAGAAGTGCTTGCTGTGTTAGGAGTGGGTAGACTCCCTGGGAAACATCATAAATCAGGAAGCACCATGTCTCAGTTTGAGAAAGTAAGACACTAGGGCCATGTCTACACTGACTACAGCAAATTCACCTCATCAGTTTGATCTTTTCAGATTGATTGAGTGGGTCAGTAAAGACCCACTCAATCAATTGGGAAGTTGACCCGATAAGTCCACTACCTGAAAAAGAGTACTGCTGAGTTGAAGGGAAGGCAAGTTATTTTACATCTCCCTTTGACTGCCGGTGGAAAACCATGGTAAGTATAGAGCAGGCATAGGAAGCGCAGCCTCCTAAATCCATTCCAGAATTAGAAGAGAACTGTAGGTTTATTCAGCACCTAAGCAATATACAACAATCATCCCCAAAATACTACAACCTGAAAAGTGAAAGCTCCTGGTATAGAAGCAAAACACAAAAATAGGCAGCCAACAGAAAGAAGGAAAATCCTTATGGGCTATGTCTACACTGTCAAAGTTATTTTGAAATAGTTATTTCAAAATAATTATTTTGAATTTTATTTTGAAATAGCATTATTTCAAATGTAGTATTTTGAAATATGAGTCCAGGGAAGACTCTCTGTTTTGAAATAAGGAGGAATTATTATTTCAAAATAGAGAGTCTTCACTAGACTCTCTATTTTGAAATAGGGGAAGGCAGGGAAAAGTATAGGGCCATTATTTTGAAAGAAGCCAATTCCATGGCTTGGAATGACTTATTTCGAAATAATAATTTCGAAATAATTACTATTGAAAAATAAGTGCAGGTTTGATTATTTTGAAATAGCACTTTGTTATTTCAAAATAACAAAATGCCTGCATGGACAGGAAAAAGTTATTTCAAAATAAGCCTTCTTATTACAAAATAACTTTTAAGTGTATACATACCCATAGACTCTAAGAGCTTAAGGGACCAATATGATCATATAGTCTGACCTCCTGCACAATGCAGGCCACAGAACCTTGCCCACCCACTCTTGTAAACCTCTAACATATGAATGAGTTATTAGAGTCCTGAAATCATAATGTAAAGCCTTTAAAATACAGAGAATCCACTAGCATGTTAGCTGTGCCCCATGCTACAAAGGAAGGCAAAAAAGCCCCATGGCCCTTGCCAATCTATCCTGGGAGAAAATTCCTTCCTGACCCCTCAATGTGGTGGTCAGTTAAACACTGAGCATGTGGGCAAGACTCCCTAGCCAGAAACGCAGAAAAAGAATTTTTTGTAATAGCTCAGAACCCACCCCGATCTAACATCCCTTCTCAGGTCACTGGTATATCTACCACCAGTAGCCAATAATCAGTCAATAGCCAAACTAGCTGCCCTATCATACCTTCTCTTCCATTTATTTATCAAGCTGAGTTTTGAAGCCAGCTATGTCTGTTTGACCCCACAGCTGGCCTTGCAAAGCTCTTCCAGAATTCCTCTCCAAAACCCCAGCACTTCTACACCAATAAAGCAATTCTTGCAAAGTTACTTGTCCATAAAGAGAGTAGTATTACAAGTGGGTGACAGTCAGATGAAATCCCCTGCATACCATTCCAGGACATATTCTAATGCATTGACTTATTACCATCTGGGCATATGAAGAAAATCAAATTAGACTGTTTTAAACTTCCTCACTAACCACTAACCTTTTGTATACCGGATAAATAGCCAAGACTCGAATGTCCATAAAGTGTCAGAACTACTGCTATGCATGGTGGGGTATAATCTGACATCAGACAGCACCCCTCCTTACATCTTGGTAAGATCTTGATCATGGCTGATACCATGAAATTCTCTAATGACAGAGAAAATAGAATCTTGAAAGAGCCATGCAAACCACAAAGAGAATGTCTATGTATTGTTATAATAGGAGAAAACCCACTAATGAATCAGTTGTCTGGAGAGTGTCACAATACATGGAAAGTGCTTGGCCTACATATGTTAAAATATATGTAAGAGAATCTGAGCTTTCTTCTTAGAATCTAATGGAGAATCATTTGAAATTAGGTTGTTTTCTCTCTGTAGAAAAGCATCACGATATCAGTTTTGAGAACTTAGGATGGGTACTTTTGGGGTAGTTATGAAGCAAAGGTGTCTATTTTGTGGCCTGGGACTCGAAAACATTTATTAAATGATTATAATCATTTGTGAGTTTTGTCAAGAAATCCAGCATAAGCAACCATTAATAAGCACTCAGTATCTGAAAGAAGCTAGAGACTGACGTCTGTGAGATAAAGCAAGGACGTATTTGGTTGCAGATGCCTACTTTGCCAGATATTTAGAGATCACGCACTTACAGCTTACGTAGTATCGTAACTCAGCCAAAGAAAATGCAGGTCAAGTGGAACAGTCTAAATGAAAATATCACACCTGAAGGCCCACAATTTGACAGGGAAGAATGTATTTCATTTATTGGCAAGTATAAGTTTTTGACATATTGCAGTTGGACTATATTACCTTCCAACTAATAGAGAGGATGAGAAGAAAGTGCAGTCTGCAAAGCATTTTGTGAAATGCACCATCTTTGCAAAACAAGGAGTCTGGTGGCACTTCTAAAGACTAACATATGTATTTATTGTATGAGCGTTAGTGGGAGAAAATCCCAGTTCATCAGATGCTTGAGGATGAGGCTTACTTATAGCACCACTCCAAAAACAAGCCATAATGTGCAGCTCATCTCAGCTGTTGATGATTTAGAAACCACTGGGGATGTGCTCAGATGCTGCTTGGAGATGTAAACTACTTCCTAAATAGCCATAACTGAAAAAAAAAATGCTGGCAAAGATGCATTGAAAATGTCACTTTGAAAAAAAAATGAATGTGGCCCGGGCACATTCTAAGTGGACACTGGACAGTAGCCAAATGAATTAGTAGACACTAAACCCTGATATGTGACAAGATAACCTCTTGTTCTACAAGCGGCTTCTGTCCTCCCTGTGCTCGCCTTATGACACCTGCTTTATGGTTTCACAGATCACCCTTTTTGTTACATGTTGCAAACTGTATCTCAGTGCTCAGATGACAGTTAAGTCAGATAACGCGAAAAGCTGGATAATATCTTTCCTGGTGCATGGGGAAAGGAAGTCCTAGAACCTGCTCTGTCGAGATCAAAGAGGTATGCTTAGGGAGTAGAGGAGAGCCTTGTAACTCATACCGGTGCTAAGAGGTGGCATGGAGTATTTACCTTTCCAGTCACTCTATTGCCTAGGGACAGGAACAATCCTCAAACTTATTTATCCAATCAGTAGTTCATGTGCAAGTGCCATTAGCTTTAATCCAGGGGTCTCAAACTCAAATCACCATGGGGGCCACATGAGGAGTAGTAGAAGGCCTCATGAGGACTGGTAAGTTAGCCTGAGGGACATGCCATTGAAACCTTTTCATACAACGATATTGCAAATATCAGTAATGATCGTGTCATCATGGGCTGCAGGAAATAGCTTTAGGGGCTGCTTGCGGCCCACTGACTATGTGTTGAGACCCCTGCTTTAATCAGTGTCCCATGCTTATCAATAATGGGGTAATTGGCCTTACTACACAGAACTAAAAGACAGAACCAGCCCTGCAGACAGTTTTGCAAATGCCTCACAAACAGCAGAAGGTTGACAGTAACTGACTATTGTCCATCTTGCCCTGTTACCAAAAAAGCAGTCAGGAAACCCAGAGCATTAGAGACAAATGGGAGGAAGGCCAGAATAATTTCATTTGCTGTCATGGAAAATGACCGTATACTTGAAACCTGAAATCAGATGGGTTATTGTGTTTTCTGTCTTTGTTTAAAGTACTTTGGATACTTTGTTTAATAGTGGATTGAGTTAATATCTGGTAACATTATACCATTTTGTTGTTTGAAAGATGGCGAGAAAATGAGAAGTGCCCATCTGAGTTGTAAGGGGGGAATGTTTACAACAGGCATTTGAAGATCCATTTAAGAGCATTGCAAGTTCATTGTGCCTTGTTAGCAGTTACTGGATTTCTATAGAACTTGACTTGATCCTAAAGCAGTTACTAGAATACAGAAGGTTGGTTTAACACTGCTACCAGAAGTGCTTGCTTTATATTAAAATTAGTGGGCTTTTGCCATAGGAGCATTAGGTAAGAATTACACCAGAGTGCAGGAAGCAGGGAAGATTTGTAACTGGTGCCACTGTCGCAACTAAATTTTTCAGCTAACATGTTGCAGAATTTTGCTAGGGTATAAGAGCAGGAAACTGAAATTAATTGGAAAATGTGAAGTTATATTCACTGCACAAGCTGAATAAAGGGTAGCAAGCAAGAAAAGAGAAATGATTATTGCTTTATTGCCTACTGTGCTCTTCCTGGTCAGATGCCCCATTGCGCTGTGTACTATACAAACATGTGGCAAGATGGTTTCTGCTTCAAGCTGGTCATTTAAATAGACAAAGGTTTGGAGAAAGGCAGCGTTTTTACCGAAGGGACTGGAGGCACTGAAAAGTTTAAGTGAATAGCACAAGATCACCAGGAAGCTTATTCCAGAGCCAGTTTTCTCAAGTCTGCCTAATGTCTTAACCAAGAGCCTCTCTTCCTGGTACAGCAAACCACACTTTAAAGTTATTTCAGTGTTAATTTAACATAACACCAGAAAGGCCAGCTGTGTTGATTACTAATAATAGTTACATTTGTTATGGGGCTCCATTTGAGCCGGAAACTGTACAAACAGAGTAGTAGAGGGTCCCAGTGCCAAAGAGCATACAATCTAAGTAAAGAGGATGGTCACCAGGTGTGGAAAATGGGTAAACATGAAAGCAGAATGAACAAAATGAAGGTAGCAACCATTTTGTTACTTTCACAATTGGTGGTGGTGGTAGGGGATTGCTAGGAGGAGATAAGCTAAATGGAAAGAACAGGGAGGGGATGGAGAAGACGGCTTTGAGTGAAGCTGAGGTGAAGAAACTGAAGCAGGGGAAGAGTTGGAGCAGTCAGTCAGTCAGCACAGGGCAGAGACAGACCACTGAAAAGTTGTAGAAAATTCTCTGAGTGTCCAGAGGTCTCTTTTCTCCTTCTGGAATCTGTTGACGTCTCTAACTGACCACTTTCTGCAATTCTTGTCCAAACGCACATTGTGGAGCAGAGAGAAGGGGGGGCATCACCTGGCTCCCAGTGCTCCCAGGATTGTTTTAATATATAAAGCTGGACATTGCCCCTTTAAAAGATAAACACAACTGTTCCATGGCTAGAAGGGACACGCAGAAGTTGCTAAATTGTCTTATTTGTACAGCATTATCTCTACAAGCTTGGTAGTCCTTTAATTCTGATATGTTAATTTGGCATGAGTTGATCAAAAATTAGTTTTCAGTATTATTCTGGAATCTAAAGATATGATTAGTTTATTCAATGACAAAATGTTATTAAATAAGAGTATGTTTCCACTCTGAGGCTTCTGGAAAGGGCCAGCATTTATCCTTGCTGAAATGTTATATTCTGAGAGATTGGAACTTTGAACTCACTTTTCCTGTGTCCTGCACCTGGCAGATGATTTGCAATGGTAATCTGCCACCCGGCTAAGAAATCTTTTTGATGGAACAAGCTGTGTAACTGCTTCAGGTATGTCAAGTGAAAACAGATTGATTAATTGTGGGTTTCTGATACAAAGTTAAGGTAAAATTTTAGTGTACATAGCTAGAATAACCAGAGCCCTCTACTTTTCTTACGCGTGAAAGCTTCCATCTGGGTAGACCTTATGGAGATTGGATAGCCCTACTTATTCTTTCTGCAATTTGTTTGTTTTGTTAGCTAATCCAGTTCTGATACATATCATAACTTTTTAGATTTAAAGCCAGAAAGACTATTATGCTCATCTAATCTGACCTCCTGCACAATTAAACTTGGCAGAATGTAACATACATATATTTGACAGATATCAGTTTATTCTGAGCATTTTTTTAAAATAATCAATTTAAGTGTTCACAGTTGTGCAAAATTATGTTTAAAATGTTTTTTATTTTTATAAATTTATATTTTCACAGTTGAGGGAAATTGAGGGAGGTTGGACAATTATTTCTTAATGACAGTAGATGTTGAGATTCAAAAAGTTGAAGCTTTATAACTATTAGAATACAAATTGTCAATGTTTCATGTCAAAAGATACAAAGCAATAATTGTTCACTCAAGCATGAATGAATTCAAGCAGCATTTCAATTATAATCAATGGAAATATTTTTTTTCATCATTTGATGTATGTGGTGAAAGACTTTCACCAATAAAAATCAAATCTTTCCAAGCCGATGCATAATATAGACCACAAAATGTCACCTGTACTCTGCAGCAAGCCTATGGTTTCTGGTTGAGTTACATCATCTCTTCTTGAAAGACATGCAGGCTTGATATCAAAAACCTCACCATGGCCTGAGGTAATTTGTTCCAATAGTTAATTACCTTCACTGTTAAAAATTGGCACTTTATTTCTAGTTATTTCTAATGCTTAGTTCGAAGAAGAGTGTGTGGATAGTTCGAACTAACAGGCTTACTTCAAACTTAGTTTGAACTAAGTGTTAGTCTGAGTCTTGCCTGTGCCTAGTTCGAACTTCAAACTAAGAGTGTAAGTCTGGACTAACCCCGGGTACTTACAAGTTCCAGCTAAGCTTTCCTTAGTTCAAACTAAGAAGTTTCTTAGTTCAGACTAGGGAAAGTCTCATGTAGCCATGGGCTAAATTAGTCCAGACTAAGCCTCCTTAGTCTGGACTAATTTGCCAGTGTAGACATAGCCTAAATTAAGGTGAAACAGATGACAGTTCCTTGGAAAGAAAGAAAACAAGGTCCCAAGTAATGGCCAAGGTGGCCTAATACAGGATTGTTTGGAGAACTATGGGTTCACTCCTTTGCTCCACCAAAAAATCCTTTCCTAGCAAAAAGTATCCGGGGAAACTGAAGAAAATATTAAGATGTGTAGATAAGGGGGAAAGGATAAGGAACTGAAAAGAAATAAATTAAGTTAACAATAGCCAAAGGGGTTAAATGGAATAGAAATGAATGTATTTCACTGATATTATCAGAGGAAATCAGGAACTAGGAGAAAGCAAACGAAACAGGGAATGTGATTAATGTCCACTAAAAGATCAAATGCTGCAATGTTCATGCCTAGCGGAAGAATTAAATACCCCCAAAGGCTTTGCTCAAGAGGGGTTGGTTTGACCAATTTCAGATTAGCTGTGAAATTCAGATTCAACATTAGGTTTAGATTCCAAACTGCCCTGAATAGAGAAGTAGCCCTATCTCTGTTTTTCCTGTTAAATCCATTTTAACGGGAAAAATAAAGAAAAGCAGTTTAGACAATTAAGACTAATGAAATGCTTGTAAAAATAGCTACTGATAAAATGGAAACAAGGGAATACTTGGGAAATGTTAAAGTATACAGAACAGCAAGAAAAGGCAAACAAGCTTAATATCAGGGGAAAATATCCTGGCAGTGAGATCTACAAGACTTCAGGGAAGTGGAAGGAGCCCCATCACTCGTGATACTTAAAACTAGGCTGCACAAAGCACGAGAAAATGTACTGCAGGGAAAAATTTAATATTGTCTGGGGCATTGATTGGATGACTTAATAGATCTTTTCCATATCTGATTTCTATTACTCTAGGATTCCCAGCTGTCAATTGCTTCCAAAACTCATCCAGTCTCTGGTTACTTTCCTTAGTTTTGACTAATAGCACTTTATCAATGGCTCATTTACACTTAATTTTAGTTTTTATTGAAATTAAATAAATAAATTGGCAGGTAATTAAAGCTTTCCATTTAGTGTTCCTTGTAAAAAATGGAAAGTAAAAATGTCTGAAAGTGCAGCTGAAGTATTATTGAAAGCTCCACCTGGAGAAATGCTGCAAAGTTTTTTAAAAAAAACCCTTTTAAGAAATTGTGCTATGGTCTCTGGATGGTTTGGAGGACTTACAAGTAGATATGAACCCTCACTTCAAGGTCATCTGTTGGTTTTACTTTGTGATCAAAGTTTGAAGCGTAGGGCAGCTGGTTAGTAAATATTCTGTGTAAAATGAACTGATTTCAGTTCTCATTGTATACTTCCTATGTGTATCATTTCTTGACTGTGCTGAATCTCTAGCTTATCTTATTTCAAATCTATCTTCTTCAAGCCTAAACAATCAAGGAATCCTGTGGCACTTTTAAAGGCTAACAAATTTATTTATCACATGGAAAAAAATCCCACTTTGTCAGATGCTTCAAGCATGTTGAAACATTCTCATTTTTTAGAATATATTCTTAAATTATGGATGGTTAAATCTCCAAAAAATTCGAGCTTGAGTTCCATAGAGCAGGCCTTGCCAAATAATACTTTTTTGGTCACTGTGGCAACTAGTTTTAGCAACCTGTTACCTAGCTCCACTACAGATATATAATGGAGGAGCACCCTCAGGCAACCAAAGTAAAATTACGAACTCCTAGCTGTGAGCCAATTTTGTCCACATCTGCCATAGAGACAAACATCTAAACTGTCTGATTCTCTAGAACGTACATGCTTTGGATGGCAGTCTTGTGAGAACAAGATTTCTAGTGAAATTTCTAGTACCAATCCTTGTGGTAACTCAAGTTGCTCAGTTCTGTTGTTGAGTAGACACTGGTAGTGGAAAAACAGGTTACCAAAAATTTAAAAAAAGGTTTTGATTTGCATTTGGTTGTAAAAGCAGGTGAAGGGTGAGACACTGGTTGGGTTTTTATTTGATTAAATAAAATATCCCTACAGTGACAGTACATATAAAATATTCTTAAATTTGTAGCAGGTGCATCTGTGCAGTGACTACAGTGTGGATGCTCAGCTATCTATGCATTAACATTTTAGTACCATGTATTTATAATGTACCTTTGACTGGCATGCTAGCAACCCAAATTGACTCAGATTATCAGGGTTAAAGTATAATTTGGCAGGCCCCAGAATCCTCCTAAATTTCCAGGCCCCCTTCCTGCATGTCTGGGCCCCCTTCACCCACCCAGCTGCTGGTGCCCCCATTCCAGCTACTGCCCCCAGAATGCCTACATCCCATCAAACTTCTCTTTCCCCAGGTCCTCCTCAGCCCCAATCCCCATACCCCAAACTCCCTGGCCCCATGCGCCCATTCTATCTTCCCCATCTTCACCCCATACCCTTAAGCTCCCCAAGCCCCTCCACATTCCCAGCCCCCTTCAGTCCGCTTGTCCCCATTCCCCCACTCCACCCCTTCAACTCCCCCAACCCCCTCCACACCTACCGAGCCCACCATCCCGACCCCTTCTTCCCACCTCAGTCCCCCCCATGCTGAGTCACCTGAGGGGAGGCTGGGCTCTGTGCCGTGCTAACTTACCTTCAGTGGCGTGCGGACTCCCGAGGACCAGCTGGGGCAGGGGTGGGACAGAATCACCCCTTTCTCCCCCTCCAGGCTGCACAGCCTGCACATGTGCAGGGGGGCAGCTGGCACGTCACAGCAGGGCAAGCACACCTCTTCCTGGAGTGGTGCCTGCCCTACCAGAAGGTGCTGGCTTGATTTTCTCTTTTTAGGGGTTCTGGAACTCTGGGCCCCCTAAAAATAGTCCCAGCATTCTGGGCCCCCCAAAATAGAAAATGGAGCCAGAACACTGCATTCCGGGGCCCATTACTTTAAATGGTGGGCCCCGGAATGCAGCATTCCAGCTTCATTTTCTATTTTTATGGGCCCAAAAACGCTGACCACCTAAAAATAGTGGTCCCCAGAACACTATTCTGATGCATTTCAGCCAGGGGTTAAAGTGAGGGGAACACAATGGAATGCAATTTCTGGACCCCCTATTTTTAGGGAGGCAGCATTTTGACCCCCCTAAAAATAGAGGAATGCAGCATTCTGGGGGCAGGAGAGGGCTAAAAGTAGATACAGCAACTGGAACGCAGAGTTCTGGTGCATTCCACCTTAAGCCCTGTTCTACCTTAAGCCCAGCCAGCAGAGAGCTGTGACAGGCTGGGAGTTTGTAAATCTCCCCCCTGCAGGGCAGGAGCAGTTTGTGGCCGGGAAGCAGCTCCCAGCCTGTGAGCCAGCATGCAAATGGCTGAGGTAAAGCCTTGGCTGGGCCTGGGGGAGCCCCATGTTGGGGCTGGGGGAAGGGCTTTGGGGGGGTGCTGGCCTCTGGGATGGGGGGGCATGGAGCTGCTGGGGGACAGGGAATGCTGCTGTGGTTTGTGTGGGGCAGGGTGTGTGTGTGTGTGTGTGTGTGTGTGTGTGTGTGTGTAGCTGGGGGTGTGTAGGTGGGAGTGGGCGTGCAGTAGGGGGTGTGTGGTGTGGGTGTGTAGCTGGGGGTGGGTGGGGTGGGGGTGTAGGTGGGGGGTTGGTGTGTAGTTGGAGGTAGGTGGGGATGGGGGTGTGCTTGGGCTTTCGGTGTGTAGGCAGAAGTGGGTGTGTGTAGCTGAGGGTGGGTGCGTAGATGGGGGGGTGGGTGGAGTGGAACGATAACTGATGCATATAGTACTCAGAAGTGGTCACAAATGCCTACCTGGGCCAGGGAGCAGTAGCTGGGGTGGGGAGCAGGTGTTTGTGGGCCCAGACTTGCATGGGCGGATTTCAGAAATTTAGGAGGATTCCAGGGCCCCCCAAATTATACTTTAACCCCTGAGTAGCTGGCGTGGATGAGGGGGGGTCCATACCAGCATGAGGGGAGCCCGCCAATTTAGGAGGATTCTGGGCCCCCCAAATTATACTTTCACCCCTGGTTCCAGCCCACTTTAACCCCGGCAGAACATGTTAGGATGAATGGGTTCCCTAGTATGCTCTCTAGTCTAACTGTCTTTCCTGATAGGTGAATGTCGTCTAGAATGAAATATTTCCAAGTGTGGTTATTCCAATCCTTTAGATATGGTGTGAGATATTTGCAAGTTCTAAACTCAGTTTATAAAAAATTAGTTCTCTCTATAAGATATGCCATCCATAAATGCAAATACCAAAACACTGCAAGCTTGAAAAAAAGCAGAGATGCATGTCCAAGGCTTACAATGACACTTCTAACTAGAATAATAGATTGACTTTGCAGTAGGACTTGAAGCAAATAAATATATGTTAAACCTGAATGCATTTAGATTCCAACTGAGACCACAGTGAAAAAGTGGAGAGTAGTTGAGGATGCGTGAATACAGGATAAAGAGCAGAACACAAATGAGGTTGAACTTGGAGAGCTAGATTAAAGATAAGATATTATATTTGGATCAAAAGGATATTTGGGTTAGAGAGTTGGAGAAGATTCAAGCTGGAGGCAGCTGTCTGGAGAAAGGAGAATATAGTTTGACATATACTTCTAGGAGAATGGAAAAAAAACCCTTAATTTATTATATTTGTTCCTATTTTTATATTGACCATGCTAAATTTTAAAATGGCTTCATGAGTTATTTGGATATCTTTTTAAAAACAATTAAATGAATAGCTTGATCTGCCAAATAGCTTTGAGACTCAGTTACTAAGAATTTCAGTGTTCAATAGTTTTCAGAATATCTGACCTCCTATGTGTAGTCTAGAGATTGGACAGCATAAATTATTGCATAAACCTTCCAGCTATTAGAAGCAAGGAAAGTTTTCCCATAACTGTCTGTTACAGGATTCGTTACCTTTTTCCTTGAAGCAGTCAGTACTGTACTGTTCACTGTTGGAAGTGAGGTATTGCCCTGTCTATATTCCTATCAGTGCAGCTAATCTATGCATTTCATGAAATTTCTGTCCAAAAAGTCACCATGTTCATGTTATACCATTTATATCTGGCAGATTTTACAGTGGAAAATAGGTTTAAAAGTTGCAACTGATTCAATTATAAAACCACAAGGGTGTATCCTGTCAGCAGCTTCTGCATAATTTATTGTTGACTTCAATGACCATTCTGAATGTGAACTGAACATAGCTTGTGGCATTGCACAAGGTCATTTTTACATGGAGGTATCTTACATTGTTCATGTCTTGTGCATTGGCAACAGTGCCGGAATAAGTAGAAAAAATAATATTGCTGTTGTAAGAGGTACAATAATGAGTCTTAGTTCATAATGCAGTCATCCCACAATGTTATATTTATGTTTTACTTGTAACTTTAGAAATGGTAAGTAGGAAAAAATGTTCTCATTTGCAAACCACAAACAGGGAATAGTTGATGGAAATGAAAAGGAGCTGCAGTGGCATCATAAACATGGAGTTGGTCCTCATGAATAAAAAGATATGCTCTGAGGGATACACAAAACAAGAGATGCACAATTTGCTCTTCAATAAACAAGGCTTTGCATACATTTGTGTGAACAAATCCTCTTTCATTTTCATCTGTTTGATACCAGTAATGTCTGAACCTGCAGTGCTGTGTAACAGAGGTGACTCAAGAGCATGTATAGTGACTAAAAAGATCTGAAACCTGTGCTTACAGGTTAGCAAGATGAGTTTACTTGCTGCATCTACATCGTTGTTTGTGAATAGGAGATTTAGAAAATCCTATGTATAAACTATAACTGTTATATATAGCTAGGTATATTAATAGCCATACTTCCACATAGGGTAAACCAATCTGTATCTATAATTCTATTACGTAGATCCAAAAGTGGAAAAACAAACGTCTGCCATCTGCTCTGTTATTTACGATGATTTCTCTAATTAGATCCAATTAACTTGCTGTCAATGATTAAATGTAAATAACTTGGCTTCATCATTACCATCATTATTATTAGCTCATTGATTGCAATAATTTCAGAAATTGCCCATCAGAATAAAATATGTTTAGCACCTGGTTTGTCTTTTGGAACATCTGCTATAAATGTGTGATATATGTGGAATTTAATGTCTCTTGATCTGAAAGGGAAGCAAATAATCCTTACTTTGGAGTCTGTGCTGGTGCGAGTTTATCATTGGATGAGAAGATCAAATAAAAATCAATCTCAAATTTGCTGTGAGATTTGCAGAACTGTCAAAAAAGAATGAAGCTGTGATATATGGTATATTCAGCATCTTGTGGTCGTGGTTTTTGTCAACCTCCCCCCCCTCCCCTGCCAGCAGGTTCAGAGTTTGATGCAGATTATTTGAATATGTATACCTGTGTCTTGCAATAAGATTTGCACATGGATGAATCAACAGTAGATGCTTAGATTGTTCTGTTCTGGGTATTTCTCTTTTACAGATTGTTCCTTATTCATAGACAGCAGGTTCCCTGCCAAATCCTTTGGGGTGACTCTCCCAAACTTCTTGGGAGTCTTGCAGATGAGTCTAACATTGATTGGTTATACACAGGTCCCATCTCACCTCCCTGTACACAGAATGTAATATACAGATGTCTGATTTTCATTTCCCTTCAACATGTAGGCCTAATCCCCAAGTTTTTTTTCCCTTCTGATGGTTGTTGGCAGAATTTCGTCATCTTGGTCCTTACTGCCACATAAACTAGAAGACATTTGTCTACACTGAGCTGTATTTGTGCTGTTCTATATTTGCCATACACTGTTAGGTCAAGTTTTGTCTGTCTTGCAGCCACTGTAATGCAAATCTGGTTTTCCCACAAACATATGGAAATGCCATGAAATAAATATTGTGTGGAACTGCTCACATCAGACTCTGCTAAGACAGCTAATGATTCTTCAAACTTTAGGAATGCCAACTAGCTCCTCTTCCCACACCCAATCTGTTCTTGAGCATCATGAATAAAGGGAACCTAATTCTGTCTGATTTACATTCCCCAGTGACATCAAATGGCATGTAAGTTAGGACAAACTTGGAATCTATTTTATATTGAATATCTATAGTTATGTTTTGAGTTCTTTTAAATTTTCCCTTAGAAATAATCAGGAACAGGATCGTATTTTCACTAACACCTAAAAAAACAAATCTCAATTTATAATTCTGAAAACTGGAAAATTTGGAGACAACTAATAAAAAAGCTAGCTATTGTTTACACACAAACCCTCTCCTTTTTTGGCTTGCCAAATCTGAGCAACATTAATTCTATTTGAGTATTTCTGTACCTACAAATGTTTGAATCACAGTTCCAAAAAAAAAAAATAATAATAATAGAACTCCCAGTCTTGGAAAAACAAGTAAGGCTTTGGCTGATCTCATCTCTCTTTTACCACTTCATTGCCCATTTTCTCAGATTTTGACATCTGGAATGTAAATTTGATTTAAAAAATGTGTTTTATCAAATTTTCATTATTTTGCTATATAACAACATGCAGATTGGTAAGGTAATGCTTATTCTGGGAGATTATTTCATTGGATAAATGGTGTAATGCCTTGTGGAAATTTACTAGTTTTGCCCTTAAAACCTCTGATTTTTTTTCCTCCTATGCTTTTTCCTAAGAAATGTTGAACAACTAGAAGCTAAGCAGTCTTTGTTTGTAGTTTCATTGCTTTCTTTAAAGGTAAAGGTAAAAGTTTCTCAGCAAACAAGCCTATTAATTTCTGTCTCTAAATATTGACTGAAAATCACTACAACACCTTCGTGAGGTTGGTAGGTGTTATCCTTCACATTTCACAGATTGGAAAGTGAGGCACAGAGTTACCATGTTTCTAATTTTGTACTCAGACCCACAAGTTTTATCTTTTGCATGAGCCAGATTTTTAGCTGCTAGAAATCAGCATGGCTCTATTGGCTTCAGCGGGTCTGTTACTACCGTGAGGATGTTGCTTAGTAAGTTTAAGAGCTCCCTGACCCTTAATTTGCCATGTGTCCTCTTCTTGTGAGTAGACGCAGAGTGCTTTAAAACAGCACTATCCTCTTGCATATCCTGCTGAAGAAGAGAGTCATCCCCATCCTCCTCCTGTTCCTCTGCTGCCTCTGCTTCCAGAGACCCTGTGATCATATACCCTGATAGAGAAATAAAACGTAGGTCTCTTTTGAGATAGTGCAGATTCACAAGTGTAACGTCAACAGCTAGTCCATAACATTTGCACTCTTTGGATGGGATTTTCTTCTTATATTGTTGTAAATTAGGAATAATGCCATTGAAAACATTTGACTTACACCTATGCATAGCAGTGAGTGAGAGTGACTTGGGCCCTTTCTGAGCATTTAACCTTTGTCTCCCACATTTTTTAGTCACACATATCATTTAAAATTTTTCCATTGGGTTTCTCCTAGAGCTGGGAATTTTTTTCTCGCTAAACTGTTTTTCAGTTTAAAAAAAAAAAGGGGGGGGGGTTTACATCTGGATGACTTTTTGTGTGAAAAAAAATTATTTATAAAAAAAAAGTATCCGAAAACCATAGTATCTTTATACTTTTACAATGTCTCATGAGGGCTGTAGTTCACTTGTCTTGTCTGGTCTTATGTCCTCATTTTACTTTATGAGCTAGGCTCCCCAGCTGTACTATATATATCTTCTATGATGCACTGCTTCCCTTTCCCTAAGGGGACGAGCCTACATTATGGGTGACAATGGCCTTAGTGAGTTACGGGAGTTATAGGCCAACCACAGAACCCAGCCTACAGAAGAGAACAAGAGCATGAGCCATAAGAACTACAGCTCCCATGAAGTACTGAAGCAATATTTCTAAATCAAAATATTTTGGTTATCAGGGAAAATAATTCAGTTCTCAATTTTTTGCTGGAAAAAAAATCAAGATTTTATGTAGAAATATAGACTTCTCTTGTTTTTGTGTGGGAGGAGGCAAAGCAAAACATACACTATTTATCAACCCTGACTGGTCGTCTCAAAGTTACACTCTTTATTTTTTCTCATGAGCCATATCATTTAACTTTTCCACCTCAGAAACCAGTTGTGAAAGTTGTCTTGTGACTCAGTGGAGCTAAGTTCTACTCTCAGCCTGTGTGACCATGGGCAAGTGTCTAAATCTCTTTGCTTCTATTCTTCTTTCAATAACATGGATATAATTAGTGAACCCAGCAAATGAGAGTCAATTAAGTGGGACACTTTTCACTTCTTATCCCATTGACAGTAGGGAGACAAACGGTCAATGTTATGTCTGTCTGCTGAACAACAATTCTGTTTCACAGACTATGTTGAAATTCTGAAATTTATTTTTGTTCTAATACTGAACAATAAAGGGCCCTTCAGAAGGGCTCACAAAGCAAGAGACTACCTATAGTCTGGTGGTCAGTGCCCTGGTTAGACATGTAACAGACTGAGGTTTAAATCCCTGCATCAAATCAGGCAGAAAAGTTCCCCTTCTGATGCACTTTCGGATTTGTTCTGGGAAGGAAAAAAAAAATAAATTTTCCGTGGAAAATGTAGATGACTTTTTAAAAAAAAATCAGCATTTTCTGCAAGAAAAGACGGTTTTCCGACTAGCATTAGTAACACATCCTTCTCTGCCACTCTATTCTTGTTTGCAACTGTGAAAAATTCAACAAATATTTTGTTAAAACTGGTATGTTTCAAAAGGAAAAAGATTTTTTGTTAGTTTTTTTTCCCTCAGCCATTCAAGTTGGTATCTTGAGGTCACACTGGAAAATCATAAGAAGAGGCTCAAGCCAGCTAGGGGAAAGCTCAGATGCTCACTGGGTTCCCTCACAATTTAATTATTGCAGCTGGCATACCTGGAAATTGGACCTGCTAGTCCAAGGGCCTGAATATCTCACTAGTATAAATCCCAAGTCTTTCTAACAGTGAAAGAGAAGTCTTCTATGGATTTCAATGAGAGTTAGATCAATGTTGAAATCAGGCATTACACCAGTTTGAGAGGTGAATCAGACCCAGCAAGTCTGTTTGTTTTAAAGAAAGGAGTATTATGGAATTCATAGAAAGGATATTTTGGTTGCCAAAGAAGGAAGGTTATGTTTGTATTACTCTGAAATGCCCCCAACGTCACCTCTTCCATTTTCCCAATTCCTTCCTTGAACCTATACAATTCTCTATGCATTTTTTGTAGATGTTCACTGCAAGATTTTTTTTTTTTTAAATTCACAGCTGTTTACTCTTGATTTTTCAGTATATTTTCCATATAATCCCTGGGTTTTATGTTTTCCTGTTTAACAATTTTGAGAGATTATTATAGTAAAAACAAAGTCTCTAGACTGGGGTTATTTGGTCCCAAACCAATACATTTATATTTATCATCAATGAACTGTGTTTATCTACTGAACTGTTACCAAAATAATTCACAGCCTTCTGAATATGGCTGAT
Source organism: Podocnemis expansa (assembly GCA_007922195.1). NCBI lineage: Eukaryota > Metazoa > Chordata > Testudines > Podocnemididae > Podocnemis > Podocnemis expansa. The sequence continues at coordinate 11,976,519 of ML682040.1, read as the reverse complement.
TTTTTTCTCATCATGTTTTCTGTCTCTTTTTGTGCATTTCTGAAAACTAAGGCCTTGATTTGGTGAGTGCTCTTTATAAAGAACTCCTGTTAATTCATTGGAGATCTGTTCATGGAGCACTTACAATATTAGATTTTTCCAAAGAGATCTGGGGCAAAATTCAGAACTGGGCTCAAATCATCAGCTGGCATCAATTAACATGGTTCCATCTTCTTCAATAGAGCTAAGAATGTGTGTCACAATGTGATATGTGGCATAAAATAGATTCCTTTAGACTTGACCTCTTAGGCTACATCTACATCAAAAATATTAGTTCACACTTGATTAGTCTGAACTAAGTAGGTTGAAAGTTAGTTTGAACTAAGCACATTTTTTTTAGTTTGAACTAACTTTTCATTTGAAGTAGTGATGCTTTTATAGTTTGAACTAACTTTTTAGTTCAAACTAAAAAAGTTCAGTTAGTTCGAATGAAAAGTTGGTTCAAACTAAAAAATCGTGCTTAGTTCAAGCTATCTGCTGGTTTGAACTTGCTTAGTTCAAACTAGTGTGTCTACATTGTGCTATTATGAACTAAATATGCAAATTAGTTTTGAACTAATCAGCCAAACTAAAAAAAAATTTAGTTCTAACTAGGCAAAGCCTAGTGTAGACAGGGTTCAAATTAGTTTGAATTAAGACTCCTTAATTCAAGCTAATTTGCTAGTGTAGACATAGCCTTATTGCCTTATCCAAAGCTCATGTTTAAAACAATGTTGTGAGTTGCACGTTACGCCATCTTAGACTCTTGGCCAAGTAGTTGTGAGTTATGCCATCTTATACCAGTTATTCCAAGTTACTGCCTTGGTCATCTTAGTTGTGAGTTACACTGTCTTAGACTCCCTTGACCAGTTAGCTATGGGTCACATTCACGATGTGATGGTATAAGTTAAACTCTGAGGTGAAAGTGAGACTAAGTGAGAAAATCCAAGAAACATTAGAGGGACTTTGAGTTTTATTATTTGCACCATAATAGTACATAGCGGCCCTATTCCTGAATGGGCCCAATGTGCTTTGTACAAACATAAAGCTAGATATGGGCCAAAAAGCTTTCAGTCCAAACTGAGATAAAACTCAAAAGGAGGGAAACAGAAAGAGTGTTTGCATATGGTGGAAATAAGATCATTCACCGCCATACATTTGGTTTTGCTCAGCTTGATGGTTCCAGCTCAATACAAGTGGGATGAAATGAGCTAGGTTGGTGCAATGTACATCACATTGTGACAGGAATGTATGAGGTATGCCAGTTTACACTCAACATTGATTCACTTAGCATTGAGACCTTCATTTTCAATAATCTCATGTGAATACACTTATATGTAAAAGAAGACTAAAACTGACCCCTGAGCTATCCTACTTGTAGACCCTTTGTAGCTTACAAACCTTTTTCATATTCTTAAGCCAGTTTTTTGTTCAGCATCCTATTTTGCTTTCTGTTTCATGACCTCTTGCCATTCATCTCATATGTGTAATTTAAATTTTGATGTGAATATCCACTAAGTTTCCCTTCATGCTTGTGATACCTTCAAGGAATTTCAGCAGATCTGGTCAATCTTTTATTTATTGCAGGCATTTATAGTTAAACATAACCTGCCTGATTCCATGCTGCTGACACTTAACCAAACTGCTTTCCCAGGTGTTCTTCTCAACACACACTTTAAAGTTTCCAATGCTTCCCTTATAACAGATGTTAAAGTCTCTGGGCTATAGTTTCTTGGCCTTTAATCTCTTGACCCTTTTTAAGCTAATGGAGTTGTATTTGCCACTTTCTAATCCCCAGGAACCTCCCCCTCATTTCTAGGAATGTTGCTTAATTTCATGCCTTTTTTATTAAAGTCTATGAAAAGTTGTTGGTTTTGTTTTTTTAATAAATTCTAGCTTTAACTGTATACTATCTGACTTTCCTTTGCCTCTGGAAAACTGATCCATTGCTTAGTCAGAGCTTCCCTATACCATATGCATCCAAGAAGAGGGAAAATAACTGTTTAACTCTTTTATTCCCTTGTGCACCTAATAAAAGCTTCATTTGCATGTTGGAAAAATGTGGCTGCAAAAAACAAACAAAAAAGCATTCCCATGTACTTTGCTATTCGCTGTGGAATCTAAGCATTCCCAGCAGTGTCCTAGAAATATGAAGACAGGCCAAAGACACAGGAGTTTGATATAGAAATTACAAGATAACCAATAGCCGTTAAGGAGAGGTGTGTAGCATCGGTCAGAGAAGTTAGAACTACTACTATTGAGTTCTCTTTACTACTTGATCGCCTCAGGGAAAGAAAAAGTTGCTACCAATGAGCCTGACTCAGCAAAAACATATAAGCATTAAGCATTTGTTCAACTCTAAATATCTGAGTAGTCTCACGTGCTTAGGTGCCTTGCTCAATTTAGGTCCATGTCCTTAGGGCAACCTGGAAAAAAGTGATTAGTATATTTCCTTGGATTCTCCTCCATCACTCTAGGTCCTCGTAGCTACTAATTCATTGAGTATGCTCTTGAGCTGTTTGGAAAATGCTTCTTTCCTGTTCTCTCCAGAATAACAGGGACAAAAAAAACCACCTTTAGTTACTTGGTTTTTAACAGAATTTCAGCTTTTCATCATTTTTTCCCATTGTTGGGCAATCAAGATTTCTGCTGATTACCAGAAACGTTCAAGAAAAGGAGATAATTTTTATGAAAATTTTAGTAAACCCTCCCATTTTTCAATGGACCCCCCCCCAATTTTCCATTTAAAATTAGGCACTATGACAATAGCTGGGTTTGCAGATGTCCAGCAACATTAAGTGTGCAAGCTTGAATATATCTTTTATGTGAACTATATCAGCAGCCTGACACCTATGGCTGTCTGGGACCAAGACCAAATCAGGAGAATATGGAGTTAAATTAAACTTAGAACCAAATTTTGCCCTTACTTTACATTCCATGCCACCCTATTGACTGCAGTGGCAGGTTCACAGGGTGTAAATTGGCATAGAATCTAACTCTTAATTTTTAATTATAAACAAACCCAGCTTGGGGATTTATAAAACTTCATCATCTATGACTTTAGAATCATTTGGGGAAAGGAAAGAGTTATGGCAGCACTTGAAAACTACGGACAATATGAGAAATAATATTCACTGCAGTAAGAGATCAAAGGAGTTGCTCAGTTTGGAACCTTGACAAAAATCAAAGGTTCTGGACTGAGAAAAGATCTTGAAAATCTTGGTTTAAATCCCATTTCATACAGGCAAAGTGCGTATTCCTTTGGTAGTCCTAGTAACAGAGCCATGACTATTTTAGAACAAGAACATTTGTTTCCACTGAGCAGAAATCTACAAAGAAATGAAAGTGGGAGCGAGAATCAAAGGGAGTACCTCACATACACTATATTTAGGGGCCTCCTGTTGGCTTTCTGTAATGATGTGTAATGATTTAGATACCAGGATGATGAATTTGATACATATTGCTAGATGGACAAATAATGTCAAAGATGTATATAAATTTTACAAGAGATAGACTATGCCCAGCAAAATCTCAAAGAAAGGTCCTGGCCAGAAGAATTTTACGGAGCAGAAGTGTGAATGGGTACAGCACAGTAAACAAAGAGCATCATGTGGATGTTATCATTAGGCTCCTTTCTAGAGCTGGTGAGTTTTGGAAGTCCTTTGAAAAAGAGAGGTTGAAGTGGGGAAGTGTAATGTATATTGCTTGAGGAGTTGAACGGAGAATAGCATGTAGTATGACAAGGAATTGGATAGTCAGAAATGGGAACTGCGCTGAAGGAACAAAATTTGCATGGCATAGGCAGCAAAAGGAAGTAAATGAGGACAAAAATACAAGCAAAAGTAAAGCTTTAGAGAGGGTTATGAAAGAAAGACAATTATAACCAGGTGAAGGTTGGAGATTAATGTGAAAGTTCAAGTACTGCAAAAGGGAAACATGATTAGAACGGTGGAAATGGATGATAGCATAAGGGTTATACAGGTGATTTCCACAAAAATCAACTCTAACCTATCCTATCTAATCTGGTTAGTCTAACCTAACCTCCCCTGTTAAAGGTAATATAATGTAATTTTGTTAATTCTGTGGCATATAATCTAAAATGATTTAATTTAATATTTCCTGTCTAATCAAATATTTTTCTCAAATCTTTCTAGTCTGTTCTCATTTGTCAATTTTTATATCTATGCCCAAAGATGAAAAAGTAAGGTTACGTTATATACAAACAAAGCCTAAGAGTTCTGACTTTGGTGGTGTATATTTTCATAATTTTTATATTTTTATTATGGCTACTCTAGGATGTCTTTTAAAAACTGGCATAAGGAATCAATAGTCCCTCTGATAATATGATTTCTAACTTGATCCTTGTGCACCACACCTGTCATAATTTAAGCAACCACAGAATTCTGTAGCTGTTCAGAACGTTGTTTAAGTAAACCATTCCATGCTATTTCCATGCTATTTCCCTTTCCCCTTAACTTTCCCTTATCTTTTCTAACAGTATCTGGGTAATCATTGTATTGGGCTGTTATAGTCTTCCTTTATTTTTATGTTTTTCTTCTAAAGTTTTATAGTCAAAGTTTCCAAAGTACTTAAGAGCCTAAGACCTAGTCTATACTTACGGCTTTTTCCGTGGCAGTAGATGGCCATTTAGGCAAGAAACATAAAATTCTTCATGTAAATGGTGATGACTTTCTAAGCCACCATTACACATTAGGGGAAAGCCAACCACAAATCGCTTGCAGTTGGCTTTAGGGAGCAGGATGGCGAGTTCATACTCACCACAATCTGCTCCCAGAAGCCTGAACTGATGGCGCTGAATTTGTCGCTGTCAGTGTAGACATACCCTAAGTCTCCTTGAAACTCAGTAGGCTCATGTTCTTAAGTGCTTGTCACTTTTGAAAATATGATGTAGATTTCTAAATCACTTAGGCTTTTTTTTTTTGGCTATTTATGTGGAGTCCAGGAACTCTATAGCAACAAGCACCATCTCCCTCAGCTCTGCAGCGCTTTTTTACCCTGAATATGAACCTAAACAGCCCTTGCTGGGTTAGCCTAGACATTAATATACCCTTCCATTCATACAACATTCATTCTTACTGCTGTTTCCTGTAACCCTTCCCATGCCTTTATTTCCATGTTTCTTGTTCCTTCTGTAAACACTATATAGTCTCCAGATTTAACGTCTTAGGGACTCACTGTAAATTTCACTCCTCTGTCAGCACATATGCTTCTCATTCAACAATCTTGTTATGCATTCAGCTTTTTCTTTTACTGCCACTACCTTGCTGGCATTGTAAAAGAGAACATCAAAAAAAAACAAAAACCCAAAACCTTTAACAGGCCTTGAACCCACTGTCATTACATATTCCAGACTTCAGCTCAGTGTGCAACCAGCACTTCACCATGAATAGGAAATGAGAAATGTTGAGGTATAATGAATTATATTGAATTTTTACAGAGGCTTAACACAAAATTATTTAGCTCATGTGTTTCAGTAATAGTGATATTCTGGGGAAATGACATGATCAGTGCCCTCAAGCTTTTTTTTAGTGTGTGAATGAATTTATTTCTCATGAAACTGAGGGACCAATAGTACTAACAGTTATGATTTTAAGCCTATACTAGCTAGCTAAGTGGTTCCCAACCTGTGGCACGGAGGTCAAAAGTGGCCCACAGGAGCTTTCAGAGTGGCTCTCCTTCTGCTGGTTGCAGAAGGGGGTCACTGCCTAAGGACTGAATCAGAACATGTTTTTGAAGGGCAAAAAAACCAGTGCGGGCTCCTTGCTGCAGCCTTGGGGATGGGAGGTCAGCTGTCCACTCCCTTGTTTGTGGCAGGGAGCACAGAATCATAGGAAGCAGAAGGAAGTATGAGAGGTCATCAAGTTTGATCCCCTGCACTCATGGCAGTACCAAGTACATACACTCTTAAGCTATTCCTGACAGCTGTTTGTCTAACCTGCTCTTAAAGCTTCCAGTGATGGAGATTCCACAACCTGTGTAGGTAACTTATTCTAGTGGTTAATCACCCCTGACAATAAAGGATTTTTGACTAATGTCCAATCTAATCCTCCCTTTCTGTAATTTAAGTCCATTGCTTCTTGTCATGTCATCAGTAGTTAAGGAGAACAATTTTTCTCCCTCCTCCTCATAACAACCTTTTAGGTACTTAAAAACTGTTATCATTCCCCCTCTCAGTATCTCTTTTCCAGATTAAAAAACCCCAGCTTTATCAATCTTCCCTTGTAAATAAACTGTTCCAGACCTTCAATAATTCTTGTTACTCCTCTCTGGACTTCCTCCATTTGGTCCACTTCTTTCCTGAAATGAGGCACCCAGAATTGGACACACCACTCTAGTTGAGGCCTAATGGGTTCAGAAGAATTACTTCTCATATCTTAGAATACTCCTGTTGATACATCCCAGAATGTTGTTTGCTTTTTTTTTGCAACAATATTACACTGTTGACTTATATTTAGCTTGTGGTCCACTATGACACCCAGATATCTTTCTGCAGTACTGCTTCCTATGCAGTCATTGCCCGTTTTGTACATGTGCAATGGATTGTTTTTTCCTACATGGAGTACTTTGCACTTGTCTTTGTTGAATTTCGTTTTATTTACCTCAGACCACTTCACCAGTTTGTCCAAATCATTTTGAATTGTGAATCATCCAAAGCACTTGCAACCCCTCCCAGCTTGGTATTATCCACAAACTTTGTAAGTGTACTCTTTTGCCATAATTCAGATGATGCCATAAGCACTTCACTTAGGTTCATAGGCACTGGTGTCCTTGCTGGAGCCAAAGGGGGCAGAGTGCTGATCATCTATTTACTGGTCCGTGGAAGGGAGCCACTGCTAAAGAATTCAGGTGGAGCACACACAGCTGTAGGATGCGGGTGGTTCCCCGATGAAGCCGGGGAGACTGGAGAGCCGCAAGGAGGCAGCCTCTTGCTGAACTCTATTTGGCTGCAGTGGCTGAGGGCCTGCTGGTAGAGACTGATGGCCTTTCAGGGTTGTAGAAATGATTATGTGGCCCTCGAGCCAAAAAGGTTGGGAACCTCTGGTGTAGTGACAAAGTGGTTGAGAACCACTGCAAGAGACTATACCATGAATGTCAAACTCATTTGCTGCAGCAGGCCTTAAATGTACTTCAGGTGGGCCATACCTAAATTAAAATATTATGGCACTCACAACACTGTGGATTGCATATGTGCAAAACAGTAAAGGAGAAAGTGTGGTCTCATGGAGGGCAATCTCACATTCCCAAAGCTGTGTGATGTAGTGAGACATGGCATTTTCATAGCATTCTGGATGCTGGATATGTGGGACCACACATACCCTCTCTCTGTTAGGGAAAGCATGTGGTCTCACAGAGTGAGTCATGGGCCAGATGGAAGTGGTTTGTGGGCTGCATTTGGCCCATGGACCAGACGTTTGACATCCCTGAACTATACTATTATAAAGGGGTTCGATCACCATCGGTGCACCCCTTTTTGGCAGTAAAGCTCCTTTCTAGTCAGTTGCCTTGCTTTCCACAGTTGCTCACATTGCATCCCCTCTCACTTTCCAGAACTTGAAGTACTTCATTTTTGTGACTCAGTCTTCAGGCCAGGCCACTGTGTAATCCTCTTGTTCTGGGATACCAAAGTCCCACTGGATCAGCTGTTCACATGCTATTCAAGTCAGTATTCCAGTCCAAGACCAGATCCTGTGCCACTTTTCCAGCAGTTGATAAGGGAAACCAGGCCCACCTACTAATCAAATCAAATCATAGGGCTGGAAGGGACCTTCATGTTCCAGTCCTGCTTGCTCCCAGACCTTGGTGCTATTTCCCTGGATCCCCTTCTACTCCCTTCTCTGTCTTCTGGGACCTTCCACTGGCTTTACCAGCCCAAACTGTCTTCCAGGGCAAAGCCATCCCTGGAGGGTGGGGAGGGAAGTGAGAGCAGCAATGTCCTGGGCCCCGCAGTTCTGTGGGCCCCGTGATGCCTCACCTCCACACCCATGCCGCTGTCCTCCCCACTGCCATGCTGTCCCCCATCTCTGCCCTGCTGCCTTCAGCAGGAAGCTGAAGGCAGGGGGTGGAGTGGGAATGCTAAACTTGGCCTCTGGGGTGGCCCTTCCTACCTCCCTGGGGGTGTGGAGGGCTGGCCAGAGGTGGAGCAGGAGAACAGAGCCTGGCCTCTGAGGTGGCCCACCCAATCCCCTCCCAACTTGAGGGTGAGAAGGAGGCCCTCTACAGGGCGATTGGCCTCGAGCTCTGCATCCCCTCAAGTATGGCCCTGTTCCAGGGTATGACTGCAAACTACTTCCCCTAGAACCCCATTTTGTTCTCCCATCATCCCTTTACATAGGCCCAGCTGACTCTTTCCCAGATGAACTTCATCTTCCATTAGGTTTCACTCATTCCTGGTTCTTTTCCAGATGCATATGAGGTTAACTGACCCTCATTAACCTGCTGTGTGTTGCATGAGGTACATACCTCATGATAACTGTGAACCTATAAGAACACTTTCCAGGCTAATGCCTACGGGAAGGAGAATGACCCTAGTAAAAGGAGTGTCTCTTAATATATGTTTGTATGGAAGCTAGCACAATGGGGCCCTGGTCTCACTTGAAGCATTCAGGAACAAGGATAATAATTATCATAAGAATGATGTAAAGAATGCTAACATCAAGAAAAGCAAGACTTATTTCTTGAGATTTCCAACCTGGTTTTATAGATTCAAAGGTGTGCCCCAGTTTTGATATGCTTCTCCAGGCCCATTGATGTTCCCTCATAACTTCAACTTTGGGCTGATTCCTGGCTTCTGAGGGGCTATTCACTGAGTAAAGCTACTCATGTGCCTATGTTTGTAAGACTAGGTTTTTACTCTTAAAACTTCAATACAAATATTAAACATGTAAGCTCCAACTAGTTTTGCATCTGAAGCTTGTGTGACCGTCAGTCATCTCCAAATTCTCCTTGCTGAGACTAACTGAGTAGTCATAAGACAGTGTGTCATAGGAAGTATGATCTATGCTTTGGTGTTAGTTAATGCACTACTGGAAGGTACTTGGTTGTTCTAGACATGAGGTGATAAAGAGAACCTATAAAGAATAGAATAAAATAGACTCTCATCTCTTAATGATGCATAGTTTGAGAGTTTTCTTAGGAAACTGTAAAGAACTGCATTGGTGAAAAGAGCTGCCCCCCCCCCCGCTCCTTCTTTTGTGGAAAAACAAAGTCTCTGGGTTGTATTTAAATATAGCTTTTTGCATTCAGCTCTCTTTCAAGTTCTTGCAAAGTCAACTTTGACATATTGAGAGACTGCACTAGGATTGCAAGCCCTGGGCACAGATACTGTGGGGATGAGTGCCATAAATATGCTTATAATTTTTTTTAAAGCAAATAAATGCAGAGGTAAGGGAACTCCATTCTCTAATTTTGTGAAAATCAATCCTGGTGTGAAATCTTAATGGCCTGTTTAGAAGACAAACTATGAATACATGTAATGTCCCAGTCCCAGTGTGCTTTTATTTTTGGCCTCTTAGTTAACAATATGATGATGCCAAGAAAAATTCTTTTTTTTTTCATATATAACAGAGGATACTCATCCAATTAAAGCATCTCATAATATATGCAGAGCCTGCAATTTCTGGAAATATTTGTTATTACTTAATGTCAACAAAATGCCTTTAAACAAAAAAAAAAAAAAATTTTTGTCCTGAGAAGGCAGATTTGTTTTAAGACCATCCTAATGCACAAATTGTGATGAGAAGAAGTGATATCTCCACTGGACTTCTTATTTTCAACATCTGGTTGTGGTCCATTGGGGGAAATGTAAGTAACAGCTTACCACATGGATTACAAATGTGCTGAATTGCAAGAATAAATATTAAATGAAAATATCCATAGCACCTGCAGCTTGTCCTGGAGAATCCCCCTGGGTGTTGTGGGTGGGTTTTCAAGAAAACCCTAGTGAGATGCAAACTGCAACTGCAGCTGCATGTAGTGGCAGATAGTATGGTGTTACTGAAGCATTTGCAGATTCTATTCCATTCAGTGAATCACCAGTGATCTGTGTTGCCAACACATTAAAAAAAGGGAGGAGGGAGACAGTAGGGGAAGAATTGTTACTGTGTTTGTTGTTGAATTTTATTAGAATTTTTCCTGTGAGTGTTCAGATTATCAGGGAAAAAAATAAATAGTAAATGTGATTTTTTTTTTTAAAGTGTGTGAAACACATGAAGAATAAACTGAGTTTGATGTATCTGGGCTAGAAGCAATGTTTACTCTGTCAAAAGATCAGCCCTGCTTTTTTACAGTAGAAGACCAGCAATTGTCAGAGTTTTGCTGACTTTATTCATATTCTATATCTACAGAACATTATACACGCATGTGACACTTGGCTTTATTTCAAATGATGTTTTAAAAAGGAATGAATTTAGGATTAAAGTCTCCCACCTCCTTTTTTTTTTTTTTTTTGTAAACAGACCAAGTAAACTCAACTTTTGTACACTTGGAAAATTGAGATTTTAATTAAAAAGCATTAAAATACTTCTTTGTTTCTATGCAGTGCTGTAGTTGAGTGGTTTTCAAACCATGGGCTGGGACCCAGTACCGGGTTGCAGAGCCTCAGGAGCTGGGTCATGGTGCACCCCGCTGCCATTGCCAAACGACTGAAATGCATTGCTCAAAGATGTATTTGTTCGGTTGCAGGCGTAAATGATTTTTCCCAGTTGGGTCCCGAGAAAAAAAGTTTGAAAACGGCTGCTGTAAACATGTCAGTCCCAGGATATTAGAGAGACAAGGTGGGTCAGATAATATCATTTATTGGACCAACTCGTCCCTAACAGAAGTTGGTCCAGTAAAAGATATTACCTCATCCATTTTGCTTCTAATATACAAGGAGAAGGAACAGAGCAGATGCTCCACATTGTGCTGTCTAGTCACTCTGAAGAATGCTCACACATTCAGGGGGTGGAAAATCAAGATCAATGTTGCAGTACTAAAAGGGAAATATTACTGTGTTTCCTTTGGATTTTATAATTTCAAAACAATAAAAATGACTGTCAAGTGGTATGTGTACGTGTGTGTAAAACCACTTGACAGTCATATTTTATATGTATTGACATTACTGTAAATTAATACAAATAATATTTTTAGCCATGAGGGACTGCCAACATATTCTGTTCTAGAATTTTGGAATTTGTGTGGTATCTAATTTGTTAGGCAGAGACGAGGGAAGGAAACCCTCACATTCATCTGTCTCTAGCTATTTTAGTTCCCAGGGAGAACCGAAGTGGCACAATGTTTAGAAGGGAGTCAGCCAACACTTATTTATCACCCACAGGCATATTGTTAAAATACTAATCCTGTGCATATGGACTTTAAATATTGTGCTCCCTCTGCAGGTGATTCTGTTGCTCTTATTTTTAGAGAGCCACCCATGCACATGGTGTTTTTCAAATGTACCAAAGGAAGGCCCTGCACTGAATTGTTTGTGTGCAATTCCTGATTCTGCATCTTGGAATTTGTGCCCATCTAATGCCTCCTTGTACCCTTTCTTTATACCCTTCTTATACCTGTTAGACCCTTTCAGTCTAACACAGAGAGCTAGCTTACAAATAATTACAGTTTGGGAGTGGAGGCAAAATCTTCTGGCCAATTTGTGCTCAGTCCTGCCTGGGAGCCATGGTCAGAGACTAAAGGTAAGTTCATACCATCTTTACTCACCCTGAATACTGGGCTGGTGGGCAGAATCTTAACCTTGAAGGTGATTGAGGCTGGGGAGAGTGATGTTCCTATGCTAATCAAAGAGGTGGGTTGACGAAGAAGAGCTCCTCTCTTCTTTTAGTAGAGAAGAATAATCTGTGCTCACTCTTGCTGCTTCCTCACTGTTGTTCATGTTTCCACTTTAATTTTCAGAGTCTGCAACAGACCAACAAACAGCCGAGGTGAAGTGAGAGTGCAGAATAGCTTGGCCATGCCTTTCCTCTCCCCCAACGCTACCCGTCCTTACCCTGGGCATGGCCCAAGCCCACTCTTTTCTGGGGATTGCAAGGCATGGCATAGGCTCATCATGCCCACTTTATGCTCTCAGATAATTCCCCTTACAACAGGAGTCCATGATGGGGAGACCTGGCTGGCTTCCAGTTTATTTTTTTATATGTTCATATTTCCAATTGTTCAGCATATAAGTCAGCTGTACAAACTCACTTTAGCCTGAAACTTGGTAAATGATGTCTAAAGGGGCTGGGACACAACCCAAAAGAGGGAACATCTTTGGAAATTTGCTACCAGAAAGATTTCCAAAATAAAGGCCAAATTCTTCTTGGTCTTCATAGCATAAAAGTAAGAGGAGGTGGCCTCTGTATGGGGAGACAGAATTGCAGCCATTTGCTCGGCAGAGCAGAGGTGGTGCTTCCTCCTTGCTCCCCTATGGATACATGATGCCTCAGCCGAGAAGAAACAGGTAAGAGCTGGTGCCATGGCTCTGACTGTTTACTGACCTGTAGACTGGGATCAATGTGCAGGGCAGAGAGGATTGCAGAAGGTAGGGGACAAACTCCTTTGCATATCTGAAAACTTTGGGAGGCATTTCAAGTACTTACCTCAGGGAAGCATGCCTCTGGACCATCCCCAACATAGGGTTCTAGAGACTAGAATCTAGCTCTGTGAGGATTTGGAAGATGAAATAGACTTTTTGGAAATGGTGTCAGAGTGTCAATGCATTTGTACATTCAATATGCCACACATCATTTGTGGAACACTTAGAGGGGAAACTACTTTCTGGTATGTCAAAACTAATTACAGCATTCATGGTTGGATGGGACTAGCACAATAGACAAAGGTACCTAGTGTACTTGAAACTGAACATTTGCTTGTCCAGAGGTACATGGAGTTTGCAAAAGCAATCTCCAGTAAATGGAAAAAATTTTGTCCCATTGGATCATGTACTGGCCCTGGAAGGTTTGTGTTCTTCTCCTGAATTTGGTTATATACATCTCAAGGAAACAGTCATACTTGTCATTTTGCAACTGAATATAGCAACTGTTAGAAATAAGCTAAATCACAAAATACTTACGTAGGCACAGCTCCTGTAAGAGTTTAAGTCTCAAGACTTGCCAGAGCTGGTTCAACTTTTCACTGCAGGACATAATGGATCGCATTTTACACACCTTGCACCCAATAGAGAAACGTGTAACTGTCGAAAGGACTTCCATGGTATGAGTAGAGAATCAAGATTTGTGAACATTTTACACATATTCTGCATTCACTTTGCACAGCTGTAATTGTGCACAGAAGGTGCAAGGCTGCAGCCGATCTACTTTCAACATTTCTTAAGTAACTGTGATCTCTGTGAGACTATAGCAAAAGCAGCGAGAAGTCTGTGGCAGCTTACAGACTAACAAATTTCTTCGGGCATCAGCTTTCGTGGGCTCCAACCCAGTTTGTCAGATGCAAGACTCAGATCATAGAATCATAGGGTTGGAAGGGACCTCATAGGTCATCTAGTCCAACCCCCTGCCAGAGGCAGGACCACTCCCACTAAACCATCCCAGTCAGGGTTTTGTCCAGCCGGGACTTAAATACCTCCAAAGATGGAGATTTCACCACCTACCTCGGCAGCTCATTCCAAGGCTTCACCACTCACTTAGTAAAAAGTTTTTTCTAATATCCAGCCTCAGCCTCCCTAACTGCAACTTGAGACCATTGCTCCTCGTTCTGTCCTCTGTTACTACTGAGAACAGTCAAGCTCCAACTTCCTTGGAGCATCCCTTCAAGTAGTTGAAGGTTGCTATCAAATCCCCCCTCAATCTTCTCTTCTGCGGACTAAATAAGCCTAATGCTTTCAGTCTTTCCTCATAAGGCTTGTGCTCCAGCCCTTTAATCATTTTGGTTGCCCTCCTCTGAACTCTCTCGAGCATGTCCCTGTCCTTTTTGTAGTTTGGGAGCCCAAAACTGAACACAGTATTCTAGATGTGGCCTCACCAGTGCAGAATAGAGGGGAATGATCACATCCCTTGATCTGCTAGTAACACTTCTTTTGATGCAGCCCAGTATGCCATTGGCCTTTTTGGCAGCAAGAGCACACTGCTGACTCATATCTAGCTTCCCATCCACCATGACCCCCAGGTCCTTTTCTACACTGTTGCTACTTAGCTGAATGTTTCCCAGCCTGTAGCGGTGCATGGGGTTTTTTCGTCCCATGTGCAGGATTTTACACTTGTCCTTATTGAACCTCATAAAATTTCTATAGGCCCACTGTTCCAATTTATCTAGGTCTCCCTGAATCCTGTCCTTGCCCTCCAACGTGTCTACTGGTCCCCCCAGCTTGGTGTCATCCGCAAGATGTGAGACTATAGAATATCTTTCAAAGAAATCTTTGGAAACTGCACTCTTTCCTTCATTTCAAACTAGACTCTAAATAGAACGTTGATGCCCTCCATGTTCCCACACTGGCCGAGGCATTAATTGGATACCAAGTAGCATTTTCCAACTATGATTAATTTGCACTGATGTTCATTGTCATGACTCCTCATAAACAAGCCATAGGTTCTTGTCCTATGGAACAGAAAAGGAAGTTCAATCATGAAAAAGTTTGAAAAAAAGCTGGCATAAGAATATTTTACATATGAAGGGCCACATGTTCAAAGGAGACTAAACTCAGCCTCTGATTTTGTGTTTACAGCTGAACAATGATGATGATAAAAGCCATTTTTGAAAATTTGCCCTCAGATGAAGAATATGGCCAACGTGACATCAGATTTCTCTCAGTGATTACACAGATTGAAAGACAAGTTTTCTGAAAGTGGTGAGTATGTACACAGGCAAGTGTGTGTCTGTGTGAGGAAGAGAGAGAGGGGGTTGCTATATATAATGAATAAAAGAATAAGAACACTGGCAATGTCGATAGACTTTTGTTTTACTGTGAAGTCTATCAAGGTGTGTAGATGAGATGGATCTTGTGACGATTTGAGCCTATAACATCAGTATTATTGTAATGTTTACATGTATAAATTTACTCTAGAGGAACTGGAAGAACTTCCAGTTTAGTAAAAAAGCAATATTTTAATTCATCATTATACCCTACTCCCTCCTTAAAATACAGTCTTTGGATCCTGTTTGAGTGCTGTGTAGACGTGTTTCTTTTACAAGGGTGATTATGGACACACCTGCTAGGACTGATATAGCTAAAGCTGCGTCAACATTTCCATTGATTTGGTTTATGAGACAGCTGTAAAAACGTACATTAGCCTTAGACATGTTAAATGATGTCTAAACTCAAGAGCATAAAAAAAGAGCAATTTCAGCTCCATTGCAAGTTACTAGAGGGCAAAATAAAATTAGATGAATTAGAATAAAAAGTTTTCAGGAGCTTGCTTTATATGCCTATAATGGAAGGAATATTTCTTTCCAAAATGAAATTTTGCAAGCTATTTTAAGACCATTAAGTGCTTTTTAAAAGGCCATTTTAAGTGCCATTTAGTGCCTTCAGGAGTTTTTAAAATATCAGTCAGGTTATTTCAAGTGGATAAATGGCTACTGTGCATCTTTGTTTACAGTTCTTATTAAGAATTTCACCAGCATTGTTAGCAGCAAGATTAGAAGAATCTCTAATTTACTGAAGAGATCTGGGGTCACAGGCTCCTACCCTTTCTTTTTGGCTAGATGAGCAGAATGTTCCAAATTATATGAGAGGGATTCACACATTTTTTTCTGTTATAACACAGGTTTAAAATATGGAAAAGATTATGACTCATTGATCTAGTGAGTATTAAGTGATGGTACAGAGTTCCTACAAATCAAGTCTAGAGAAATTCTACTGTGACTCAAGTGAAGCAAATTCATATGCAAATTTGACACCATTAGATTAGGTCTCAATAGGGACTAGGAATGGCTCACTCATTCCCAAAGGTGATTTCGCCCTCTTTTAACATTCTTACCTTCTCATCTGTTGTTTCACATTTGTCTGAATCAAAACACCTTGTTTGGTTTGCTGAAAAAGACTGAGCTGACCTTGTGACCTTCTCTGTATTTATTTATTCACCTGATATACCACAGCTTCCATTTCATGCATCTGATGAAGTGGGATTACACCCCGAAAAACTCATGCGATAAATAAATGTGTTAGTCTTCAAAAGGCGACAGGATTCCTTGTTTGTTTTGCTAAACATTTTGTAGGTGACTGATCTGAACTAAACAGTCTGTCTCTCCAGCTCTCTCTGAGCCCTGGTGGCTGAAACTCCAAACAAGTGATTGCATTTATAGTATTGATCCAGCAAAGGGAAGAAAGGGACTTAAGGAGATCTGGTTTTAAAGTTAGGAGTGACTTGATATTTTCAGAAGTAAGAAAACACTTGTGTGATTGCCTGAGTTGTGGGTCAAAACTTCTTTCCTAATGAAGAGGAATGCAAGCGCTTAAAGACTGGGAACAGTTTTAGCCTGAGAACGAGGGCTAGAAAAGACTACACTCTTCAAAGAGCTGGAATGAGAGTAAATTCAACGTAAGCCATCCAAGCAAAGGGTATTCTGTAAGGAGGTTGGTGCTGAACCTCAAATCATTCACTGAACCTGACTTGGGGTGTGCAATGCATTATAGTAGGTTGCAACGTGATATTTACACACACAAATGTTTGAGCGACAATCGGCTCAATGTGGATAACTAATGATTGACTGCCTTGGTGAGTGTATCTCCTGTGAGACTCCAATATTTGTTTGAGTCCTGTGGGGTTGGTAACCATATTAGAAATAACTGGACAGGCATCACTTTCATCAGCAAGAAGGAATGACTGATTTACATGGCAAAATTTTCTACTGTTGCAGACAATGTGGTCAACATTAAACTGTGAGAGAGGCAAAACTGGTGCTTATAACTCTAACTGGAATCTCAAAAGAAGTAAGCATATGAGAACATTGAGGATCTGAGCCACTGAAGTCAATGGTAAGGTTTCCATTGACTTCAGTGGACAGTAGCTCAGGCCCTATATCAACAGAATTGGAAGAGTTCAGAAACAAAGCAGAAAACAATTTAACATTCTGGGCAGGAGACATGGAAAAACTGTGGAAAAAAAATAGCGTGTAATATTAATGCGGGACTCCTTTGGGGTTGGCACCAAAGAATCCAGGGGGGCCATGAGGCTTCAGTAGTATTGAGGTCATTCAGCCCCCCCAAACTTTGCAGTAGCCCCAAGCTCCACTCAGGTTGGGGTGGAGAAGCAGCCCCCTCCAGCTGTGCACAGGCCAGGAGCCCTGAGAGAGAGAAGCAGGCTGATGCCGATGGGGCCCACCAGAGGCTGCCTTCATTACCCTCAGTCTGTGAGGAATCGGAAGAGGTGGTGCCACATGGGGAGTGTGGTAGTGACTGTTCAAGGGACGTCTTAGCTTCTGACTCCAGTAAGAGTAATTTATTATTATTATTGTGTGATTTTGCATTATTATTATTATCATTATGTGTGTTTGTTTATGGCTGGGGTGTTTTACCTAGAGTTCACTCAATAAAGTTAGGAACCATTGATACAGATTACATGAAATCTATGCATTTGTTTTGATATTTGGCAATTTATCATCTAGCACAGAGTTTTTCACCCAAGGTACAGCTAGTCCTCACTTAGTGACCTACTCGTTTAGTGACCCCTCAGAGTTATGACCGGCTCTCTGATGAGTTGGTATTATGGCGATGTACGAGAACTCGCATCAACTCTCTCAGATTACCTATATTTACAGTACACTATGCAAACTAAGTTCAGTACATTAGAGCTTAAAACATTTAAAATATATATTAAAAATGTTATAAATGATGCAAAGGTGACATTAAAACTATCTACCGATGGTTGAAAAACCCACTACCAGTAAAGTACATTATGCCTGAAATACCGGTAAGGGCTGCTCCTCGTTTAGTGACCAATTCGTTTATCAACCAGGTTTCAGGAACAGAACCCGGTCACTAAGTGAGGACTACCTGTACACATATCCCTGGGGGTAGTTCAAAGTGTTAAATGGGGTATGGAGGAGGATTGGGGTGACCACCCATCCCTGTGCTTCAGGGCACCCGACTCCAAACCCAGCTGGAGGTGGGCAGCACCAGCCTGCCTCTTGGCTGGGAGCACGGAGTAGGTGGGAGGTGGGTGGCTGCAACCTGCCTCTCAGCTCTGTGCGAGACAGGCAGGAGTTTGGCAGTCACATACCAATGGGGCCAGGCTCCTGGGTGCCAGCCTGCTGGGTGTGATGGGCCAGCCCTTCATGACATGCAGATGATGGGAGCCTCTTGCACCCCTCCCTCCCTAGCCAGTTGCACGGTGCATTGCGAAGGGTCAGCCCAGCACCCCCCGCCCTGCAGGCTGGGGAGTGAGGCAGCCCCATGCAAGCTGGCACCAGGTTGTGGGGCTGGATTGGGCAAACCATGCACTGTGGGGGGAAGATATTGGAGGTAAGTGGGCGTGGACGGTAGAGCCTGGTCCCATGCAAGAGAAGTTAAATGAGATGTTCCCTCCCTGCAGGTACAGACCCCTCCTCTCTGGAGTAGCTGAGGGCATTGCTTTCTTGCAAGAGTTTGGGATGCTTCCTTCCTGTAAGGGGGAGAGAGAAATGCAGGCTTGGTGCTCAGGATCTGGAAACCCAAGGTGTGCCACTGGAGCCTGGTGGGGTTTCCACACTGTGCGTTCCCCTGAGGCTCCATACTCCTCTAGGGATGACCCTCTGCAAGAGGACTCAGAAGACGTCAGGTGAAGTGAAAACCATGAAGGGGTTCTTAAGGTGAAACCCTGAAACCGTAGGGGCACAGTTTCTAAAACAGTTTGAAAACCTCTGTTCTAGAGCTTTTAGTTGCTATTCATTGTCACAATATGTAATATTCTATATGACTTCTAGTCTCGATTTTGCACCCCTTACTCAATTTCAGTTGTGCATGTCTGATTGCAGAATGGAGCTTTTCATAGAGACCCTGTGGACATAACCCTTCTGGACACCAGTAGAGAATTTGGCCCTATTTTTTGTAATTGAAAGTGCATGGATTTGATACACTAGGGCTTTTGCTGTCTCTGACTATTATGGTTCTAAATAGGGAAAATGGTTACAGGGGATTAGAGTGGTCAGGAATTTTTCAACAACATAGTTTCTCTTGTTAGAAAACGCTGACTTGTCAAACCTGAAACTTTTCCCACAGAAGGGCTGGCTTTGATTAAACTTCTGTTGAAAAGGTTTCTCAGGTACAGGGTAGAATTTCCATTTACACAGAGAGAGAGAGAGAGAGTCCCCATTATAGCCAATAGTTCAAGCGCTCACCTGATATGCAGGAGACGTGAGAAAACCAGGTGCAAGTTCCTGCTGTGCCTGATTTTAAAGCAATGGTTTGAACCCAGGTCTGACATATCCCAAGTGAGTGCTGTAACCATTTGAGTCAACAGTGTGGTCTTATTGTTAGGAAGGCTAATGGTATATTGAGCTGCATTAGTAGAATCATTACCAGCAGATTGAGGGACATGATTATTCCCCTTCTATTTGGGACTCGTGAGGCCACATTTGGAGTATTTTTGTCCCGTTTTGGCCTCCCAGTACAGAAAGGATGTGGACAAATTGGAGTCCAGGGGAGGGAAGTGAAAATGATTAAGGGGCAGGCGTGCATGACTTTTGAGGTGAGGCTGAAGGAACTAGTCTTGTTTAATCTGCAGAAGAGTAAGAATAAGGGGGAATTTGATAGCAGCCTTTAACTATCTGAAAGGGGGTTCCAGGGAATATGGAGGTAGGCTGTTCTTAACAGTGGTAGCTGACAGAACTAGGAAAAGTGGTTTCAAGTTGCAGGCATAGGTTGGATATTAGGAAAAACTTTTTCACAAGGAGGGTGATGAAGCACTGGAATGGGTTACCTAAAGCGATGGTGGAATCTCCATCCTTAGAGGATTTTAAGGCATAGCTTGACATAGCCCTCGCTGAGATGATTTAGTTGGAGTTGGTCCTGCTTTGAGCAGTGGGTTGGGCTAACACTGACCTCCTGAAGTCCCTTCCAGCCCTAATCTTCTATGATTTTATGATTCACTGCCTGACATGTCTCAAGTGAATCAGTCCTGCTCTCCTTGGCTCAATGAGTATTTAATTATTTATGCAAAGTGGAACAACTCCAGCAAGAGGGATTGAGAAAAGGAGACTGAGACAGAAACAAAGTTAGCAGTCTCCACCTGTCTCTGCTAACAGATTTGGGTTCTGGTTACTCTACCCTTGCTGTTTAACCAAAGCTATGATCATCAAAGGCTGAGTTGGAACTCCCTTGATATTAGAGTGTGATGGATGGGGTGTAAACAGAACTAATGGGGTGAAAATATGAAAGAAAAATTTGTGCTGGATGTCAGGGGAAAAACTTCCTGATGCATTGAGAGGTAATAGGTTGTGGAACAGTTTCTCAAGAGAAGTTGTTAAAGCATTGTTATAAGCAAGAACTTTTTCTAAAATCCAGTAGAAAACACAGAACATAGTAGTTTGCAAACTGGGTCAGATCAAAGGTCCAGCTAGTCCAATACCTTAAAAGAAAGAGGGGCCCCAAGCTCCAGCTCCTAAAATTCCTGTGATAATACGTTTCCCCCCAACCCTGAGCAACCTCGGCAGGGCTTGGACGAGCGAGCACTCCTGCCTGGCCAGAAGTGGGGGGGAAGCAGGGCCCTGGAGCCACAAGGTGGTCTCTGTGCTCCTATCCCACCCCGGGCCATCCAGTGGCTCTTTGCTCCATCCAGGGGGCAGGGCTGGCTGCATGCGGTGGCCTGGTGGGCTGCACCAGGGGACTGCACCATACGCCAGCTGATACCCCCATCCTCCCCAGGCACACTGGCCAGAGTCAGGCTGGGGTGGAAGCGCCCTTTGGCCCCAGGGTCCCACTATCCCATGACAGGCTGCCCACTTGCAGGCCACCATTCGGCAGGGGGAGAAGGGGCAAAGACCGGGCCCCAGGTGGGGGCAGATATGGTGTGGGGCAGCTCAGGGCTCCTGGGCTGGTTCATCCAGCCCTATCTCTGACAGTGGCCAAAACCTGTACTTCAAAAGGTAGTATAAGAATCACTCAGTAGGAAATTGTAGGATAATCTACCTACCCAGATAAACACTAGAAGTCATAGGACCAAATTTCAAAAGATCATCAGGCCAGACTTTCAGATTAGAAGCCTATTTATCAAAGTGCTTAAACCCTGGCCTAACTCTCCACTATGATGCAAATGGGCAGAGATGCAAAAGAAATCAGGTCTTCACATGCAACCCTCAGGTTTAGTACTTTTGAAAATCTGGCCACTTGCTTCAGTACTTAAATGTGAGATAAGCACTCTAAAACATCAGCCCCAGTTGGGGTTCCTGAGTGCTATTGAAAATCTAGCCTATAATGAAAGAAGCAATCCTGCTCTAGTGGGGAGATGGATTGGATGACTGGAAAGATGCTGCTCCTCTCTAACTTAAGTGAGTCTGTGATCGCCATTCAAATTCTTGCCTGTGAATTAGACAAACACCTTAAGAGGGTACTTGGTCCTGCTATGAGTGCAGGGGACTGGACTGGATGATCTCTCATGGTTCCTTCCAGTTTCAGTGATTCTTTGAATTAGACACTGAACTGGTAGGTGGATTTTTTTTAATCTATTATGTGAATATTTTACCCCTTGAAGTTAGGCCAGTATTTCTCCTTCAAATTGTTGGTAAGAAAAAGCTTCCCACCTGCTTTGCTCATTTGCATGAGAGTGCACATGTGAAAGTGAGAGAACCAATTAGAGTTATGAGTGCTCACACCTTACAACTAGAGCTGGAGAATACTACAGAAAAGTGTTTGTGAGTACTTGGTTTTTATTTATTTTATCTTAAAACTCCTGATTGGTAAATTAGTTTCATTATCTTTTGAGATATGACTCATGATTTTTGACTGGTTGGATTGACAGTGCTATATTTTTTTCACATGGATTTTTTCAGCAAGGGAAACTCTCATGATTGCTCATACAAATTTGTGTTTGTTTGAAGGCTTGTGTTGCAATGGTTCCAGCAGCCATCTTAAATTCTTTTACATTTCCCTCTTTGTGTCTATAAGTTTGTTGTTTGTTCAGAAATAATGACATGGATGACCAGTTAGAACAGTCCAATGATGGACATCAAATAGGCAAAATATGTAGTTGAGATGAACAGTTCATAGACTGAAATATGTTGAGATAAAAGTTCTGTAATCACTTCTGAACAGTGAACAGATTTGTAAAAAAACAAAGCCTGTTTTTAATTCCTGAACAGACAAAAGTATGTTGAATAGAAAAAACACAGGGGTTTGTTTGTTTGTTTTTTATGACTAACTCAATTTACAAACCTTGGACAGGCAAACACAATAGAATAAGAAATGAACTATGGTATTTCTATAACTATAATGTGCAAAATATGTTGTTGTTCTAGGCTTCCTTTAAAGTTTGGAAGGGCCTCTCTCAGCTTCCAGTTTGCTCTCTTTTTCAGAAGAATTTACTGGACCTTGATTGCCAGACTCCTGGTCTCTGGTGATTCCCTTCTTGAAGTTTTGGTTTCCAGTAGTATATCCTTTTTATGGAGTTTGGCTTGTGAATGATTCTGACCTTGAAGAAAGTGGGGAGGGTGAGATTAGTGATTTAGTATCAGACTTTGGCTGCTACTTCTGGGTTGTAATCACCTTATTTATGATTATTTTTATGCACACCCATAAATCTATACAGAACAAATAAACATCAGTGCATACTCCATTTTATCTGGAGTGTTAGTTTTTCAGGATTTTTAGCAGTAGTTGTGATTTCTGAGGGACCTTTTTTCTATTTTTTTGGCTGATATTATTCCCCAAGAACGTCAAATATAACTTCCACATCTAGAATTTCTGGATAAGGGGGGATCAAGATTAAGGGGTCTAAAGATGAACCAAATAACCTTCATATACTTAGAATGACTGAATGCACGTTTATTAGGTCAGCTTCATAGATGTACTGTCCTTGGGTTTGACATTTAAATTGTCCCTGCTGACACACATACTGTGACATTATGGATTTAATTCTTTTCCCATCAAAATAAATATGAATTTTACCTTTGACATCAGTGGGAGTGGTAGTGAATCCAGTACAGATTCTGCCTAAAAAAGACCATTTTTGCTATGTTCCACTAGCATATGAGGCAGTTCATAGAGAGTAAATATGACACATTTGAATTATGGGCTTATAATTCCATACATTGGTTCTGGTTAATTTATAAACCACAAGAGTGAAGCTCCAGATGGTTTGTGTATCATAATGAGCAGAATCCAACCATGGATTTAAAACCCAATCATTCAAAAGCACTTGTTTATTGCTATTACTGTAGTTGTTACATTAATAAGTGGATCTAGGTTGTGTTATTATAACTGTCACTCCATAGTACCTTATTTCAAAAGTAGTCCCATTTGAATCTTACCAATCGCAATTACTTGTGGGGTAAATGGCTATTAATTACAGTCTGACCCAGAATAAACAAAAAGTCCTGTGACATGTTTAAAGACTAACAATTTTGTTTATTGTATGAGCTTAGTGAATCCCACTTGGTCAGACGTTAGAAATGGGAAACTTAAAAGTATTGAAGGGGAAAATGTTTTGCTGAACTAGGCTAACACAGCTGCCTCTCTGGAACTTCTCAAACTGACCCATAGTGTTTGGTGCACTGTTGGCCATATTAAGAAAGCAGAGGTCTGTGGAAACACAGCTGATCTCAGAAGAGGATTGCTAATAATGCTGTGCAGAAATAAGGTCAATGATGTTTCTAAGGAAAATCCTTAGGAACCGTTCCATTTGGCTTCGGGTGATTTCACATCATTGACACTTTTCATTTTACTGTGACATTTTGTGGTGATGCATGTTTTTCATATGAAACCAGGAAGGAGTACAGAAAGGCATACTGGATTATTTTGCTGCCAAGGGGGAGTGGGCAGGACCAAGTGGGACACTTAAGCTATGTCTTCATTAGGAACAATTAGTTCAAACTAATAAGTTCAAGGTTAGTCAAACCAGGGGAGGGGCTAGTGAATTCACGTTAGTTCAAACTTGTCCATGTCGTTAATTCAAACTAACTGCCCTTAGTTTGAATTTATTAAATTCGAATTAAGGGATAGTCCCAGTCTCCATTGTACTTAGTTTGAATTAATGCTTGAACTAAGTGCTTAGTTCAGACTAAACACCAGTAGTTACTAGCTCGAATTAAGGACTTCCTTAGTTCAAACTAAGGAAAGCCTGATGTAGACAGGTAAAAAGTTAGTTTGAAATAAGCCTCCTTAATTCAAACTAGCTTGCCATTGTCGACATAGCCTTAGAGCTTGATTCTTGCACTGGTATAAATCAGGAGTGATTCCATTGAAGCCCCTTCAGTGTAGATATGATCACAAGCAGGTCTTTTATCATTATGATTATTATTACTACTCCTACTCTTACTCCTACTCCTACTACTGCAATGAGTTGATGCCACTGGGGGATTCCTATATGCTACAGGAATTCTTGGTTAGCTTATTGAGATGACTTTCTGGCTACTTGCATAAGCAAACTGGTGAAAAAGAAGCCACAGTGACAGCTAGGATCTGGAGAGACAAATCTTAAGCAACATACAGCCAAATACAGCTCTGATTCAGCTGCATGAAAATAAAAGGTAGGAGACAGTGAGTTTCATATTCCCTGGCCAGAGGAATATGTAATATATACTCTCCACATTTCCTGCGGTCAGCTGTAATTCCCAAACTGAATACCCTTTTTGCCCTTTAAATATTTCTTGTCCTGCATCTAGGACTATAGCTGACAAAGTGGGGATTAAAACAAGCAAGGAGTCCTGTGGCACTTTTAAAGACTAACAAATTTATTATTATTTTGTTTGTCTTTAAAAGTACCTGGGATTCCTTGCTTGTTTTGCTGAACTAGATTAACATGGCTGCCCCTCTGGGACTGAGGATTAAGCTGCAGATCTCCAGAACTGAAAACCTGAGCTGGTACAGCTTGAGCTAAAGCTCTATGGCTGGCCATGGAACAGACTCAGGCCTTTGGCAGATCAGACGCAGAGAAGGCACTGTAATGCACACGCACCAGTGGGTTATGTGTGCAGTAAAGGAGCCCCTTCCTTCTCCCCCAATTCATATAAAATTACTTACCTGGAATGCACAGCTAAAATTATGAACAATTCATAAAGAGGTAAAGCTCCTGGCAACACTTCAGCCCATGCTTAAAATTAGGCACTGAAGTGGTCCTATCGGCATCAGTGGAGTTTTATGAAGTCAACAGACAACTCAGGTGCTTAATGTTAAGCATGTGCTTAAGTAGTTGAAGGACCATAGCTAAAATTACTGATCTGGAAAACTGAAAATGTTTGGAATTCAGTTAAAATGAGTATCACTAATCTTTCTGTTAATCAGAATTATCCAAGTTTACAGAGACCATCATTCCCAACCACATGCAGCCCCCACCCAACACTCTTTCTTTCCCACCCTCTCTGCTGGTGGGGTTTACTGTGGTAGTGCCTACTACCCCTGATCAGTGTATTGGATAGATGGCAGGTCCACTTTTTTGGATTGCATGTTTGGGTCCATATTTCTAGCCTCTTAGACATGGGAAAACCATTTAAAATTAATTTTTCCTTAGGCTCTCAAGCATGAGGTTTTGGTGGATACACTCAGGAACCTGAAGAAATATTATGTGGTTACAGCCCTATGTTAAGTCCAACTACCACAGCATAGTACTAAAAAACAAACAAAACACAGTGCTTTGACATTCTTCCCTCCTCTCCCTGCATAATCTGGACATCAGTAGAAATGTGCCCATCTTTATTGGTGCCAGACTTTTGGTAGGCAAGAGAACTTTTAGGAGATCTACAAGCCGTATATTTTTATAATTTTTAATTGTGCAATACCTGATTCATACAATTTTAAATGTCACATTTTGCCCCTTCTAAAGACAGGCTGCCCCAAGGTAAGAAGATACTCAGACATTTAATAATTTTTCAGACCGTTCAATTAAAAAAGCCCTCCAAAATTGTTAATGCTAAAAAGATAAAAATATTTCAGAAGCTGAGAACACAGTGCAAGGATCACCTGACAAAGGGACTTTCTGCATTGAGATTTCAACCACGCTAGCTAGCATCTTTCTACCCAATAATTTTTAATTGGCTTTAAAAATCAGACTTGGTATATACACTTTGCTGGATTATTCCTGCATTATATTTTCATCACTTGAAGGCTTTTTAAAGAGTTGCTATGCAGACAATGAGAGCTAGGCAGTCTATGGATTTTTCAGTTTTCAGTCAATTAAAAAAATCATGTAAGGTTGGACAAAACATTTTGTTTCAACAAAAAATACACATTTTGTCTCTGCGCTGACCATTTTTATGTGTTTTTATATTGCTTTAATAAAATGGAAGGAAATTTTGAAATGAAGTCATTTCAACTGAAAAACTGAAAACTTCATTATTTTTTTGAAAAATTAAGGGTTCTGGGGTGGCCAAACTTGCATTTTTCACTGAAAGGAGAGAAACAGCTCTAGTGGGCAGTGTGGACTGTTTTATAAAATATTTTACAAACTTGTCATACAATTATCAAAGGACAGATTTTTCAAGTTGTACATGCCTAAGGCTGAGCATCCAAGACTATGACCCCATTTAGTTGGAGTCTATGGGTAGGTTTCAAGCACATCTAAAAATCAGGCCAGTGTTATTTAGGAGCTTAAATTGAGATATAAGGCTATTTTTTCACTGAAAAAGTTGCTTAAGTCCCCTTGCTAAAACAGTGAAAAGCATCTACCTGACTAAGAAGCATGTGTCCCACTGAAAGTCATTTACTTACTTCTTCAACTAAGTAAAGTATCTGTGTAAGAGATTTGCTGTTGAGGGATAGGAATATTTATGTGCTTAGAATTAAGCATGCGGCCAAGTACCTTGCTGAACTGGGACCTCAGTGACCATAAGCAGCCCAATATAACAACACTGGCTTAAGTCACTATACTTAGTATTTATACTAATGCAGTTTTCCAAATCTCCCTTAAACATGGTGAGGCTCTGTCTACACTACTAAAGGAAAACATATAAACACTTTTGGCATGTCTACATTGCCCAGCATTTTAAAAAAAAACTTTTTAAATAAGTATCTCGAAAAAACTTTTTTCAAAAATGCTATTTCGGGACAACAGTCTGTTGTCCCAAAATACCACGGCTTTTTTTATTTTAAAAAAGAAAGTCTACACTGGGCTTTCTTTTTTGAAAAACAGCAAGGCAATGGGAGAGAGAGGGAGGATTTTTCAACAAAAAAAAAATGCTTTGCCATGTACGGGGATGGCTTTATTCAAAAAAGCTATCTCGAAAAAGGCTTTTATTTAAAAAATGCTGGGGGGTTTAGCTTTTTCGGAAAAGTGCTCTGGTATCTCAAAATACTGGAGAATTTTTTTGGGATCACTAAACCTCATTATATTTTAAAATAAAGCTTTTTTTGAAGTAGCTTTTTTGAAAAAAGCCATCCTCAGATACGGCAAAGCCTTTTTTCCAAAAAAAGCCTCCCTATCTCTTCTATTGTCTTGCTTTTTTTTGAAAAAGAAAGTCCGGTGTTGACTTTCTTTTTCGAAAAAAAAAGCTGCAGTATTTTGGGACAATGAGCAGTCCCCGTACTCTTGTCTTGAAATAGCATTTTTTGAAAAAATGTTTTTTTTGAGATAACTATTTCAAAAAAATTATCCCTAAATAAGTTTTTTTTCAAAATTGCTGGGCAATGTAGACATAACCTTTGGGTATGTCTATACTGGAACCTTAGGTTAACTTAACCTTCCTTAAGTTGACCCTAAGGAAAGCTCTGTCCACACTGGGAGTGTATTAAGTTGACTTAAGCACTTCCTTAAGTTAATTTAATAACACCACCTCTTAAGGTCAACTTAATGCTTAAGTCAACCTTATTAAGTTGACTTAAGCGAGTGTAGACAGGCTATAGCCCTTAAGTCGACCTTATTAAGTTGACTTAAGGGCTATGCCCCATCTACACTGGCTTAAATTGACTTAATCTAGCAGCTGCCAGTGTGGACATGGGCAGTCTACAGGAGTTTGCAATATGTATGCTCCTAGTCAACTTAACTTAAAGTCGACCTTGTTAAGTCAACTTAAGAGCCTCCAGTGTAGGCATACACTGTATTAGCAAGACCTATGTTTAAACATGATTCTTAAGTTGGTTCCTGAGCAATGGCTAACATTGGACTTGGGAGGAGGGTGAAGTTAGATTACAGTGTGCTGTTCCCATGCATCACTGCTGTAATGTGAAAAAATGGAAAAAGTGTTTGAGGGGGAAGAACACCATCATTTCTTTACTTCCATTTAAGCTGTGAAGTTGCTGGTTTGAGAACATTGTTGTAGAAGACTTTGGCCTTGCTACCTATAATTGTTTCCACCAGAAAGGGAAACTAGCAGGGAGCTGATTATACTTCCTGATTTTCTGTTCCAGGCCTAGCCCCCTGAGCAGACTAGAGCAACCTGGAGGCTGTTGTAATGTTCCACAGGTGACAGCAGTCCCTAAGGGTACATCTACACTGAAGCCTTAGGTCAACTTAAGGAAGCTTAAGTTGACCCACAGGCCCCTGCACCACACTGGGCTTTTATTAAGATAACTTAAATGCTTCCTTAAGTTGACGTACCAACACCACTCCTTAAGGTTGACCTAATGCTTAAATCAACCTTATTAAGTCAACTTACGCCAGTGTAGATGGGGAATAGCCCTTAAGTCAACTTAATTGGCCTCCAGGACCCCTTCTACAATTCCTGGCCACTAGGAAGGGTTGACCTAGCACCTGCCAGTGTGGATGCAG
The DNA here is from genome assembly GCA_007922195.1 of Podocnemis expansa. Lineage (NCBI taxonomy): Eukaryota > Metazoa > Chordata > Testudines > Podocnemididae > Podocnemis > Podocnemis expansa. The sequence goes on along the minus strand of ML682040.1, from coordinate 11,947,717 downwards.
GCAGTTGACAGGAGTTTTCAGTGTGGAGGCTATAAGTCAACTTAACAGATCCTCCAGTGTAGACATACCCTAAAAGACTATCTGCCAGTAGAACATATCAGGCACACATTGTGATACAGCCACCTTGCTTCCCTTCTGTACTTGACGACTTGGGAAGGGTGACATAGATAGGGTTGGCTATGACATCTCTGCCCACTGGGTATTCCTCCCCATACGGGGGAACTTCATTAGGAGACTTTAGTGATGGAGAAGTCCAGAGAATCTGTAGGAGTTTCACAGCCATTCAAAGCTATTGTAAGCTGTTTGAATCCTGTGCTTGGTTTTCTAGAGGTCTTAATGGCTAAGAGATCAATCTCAGTGTTCTTAGTGGAAAAAAATGAGGCTTTTTTGGTGTAAAGAAACCAAACAAAAACACCTGCATAAAAACTGCACACACACAGTACAATGCACTCAATTTATCATCACTGTGTGTAGGCTGAGCTGAGGAAAGCTTTCCAAACACTGTTCTTGCTGTGGAATGCAATCATTCTTCATTATATTCTTTAGGGGCATAAGTATTTCTAAACCCAAAATGTTTCACAGCATATTTGGAATAACCAGTCATCATACAAAATGTTCTCACTGTTTCCAGTGTTTCTGCATTTGAGCTTCTTCTTATACAAGAAAAAAGATGCATGATGATAGCAGATAAGTTAACTATTTCAATCCCAAATGCTACCTTGGTAAAACAATCAAAATATGCTTTATTTTTAGTGAAGATTTACAGAGATGTATAAATGGATTAGGAATAGAATTCCAGGCTTTGAAAAGGCTTTTCCCCAGGATTATCCTCAGAACTCCAAAACAAGCAAGGATAGATCATTGGGTACCAAGCTGAGGCTCACTTCCTGAGGGAAAAATACATGAGACAATAGCATAGGTTTCCAGAATAGAAATTAAAAAGAGTGTCTGCTTCCTGTTTTCTATTATTTTACATTACCTACAAATGTGATAGGCACTTCATAGGAGACATGGAAAACAAATCCGCGCCTCAAGTCTCAACAATAAAATGATGGGTATGGTAGGTCAAGTGAGTATCGTACGTAGTTTACAGCAAGAACAATGTGACAGGTGCTTTACAGACAAATAAAAGATGCCCTTAAGGAACTTACTGTTTTACATGGAAAACAACAGTAGGGTTGGTGTGTGGAAGGGAGGATAAAAATATGATTTCTCTCTTTGGCTGTGCACCTCTGGAGTAAGAACTTAAAACACTGAAGATACAAATAAGCATTCTGACAGCCTAGCTGTGCTAAAGGGAAAATGGAACAATTCTGTATGTAACAAGATTTGGAGTCAGTGAAACAGATTTGGGTTTCAATTACATCAGTGTAAGTGAAATTAGAATTTGGCTCAGTAGACCCAAACCTGAAGTTGTTACTCACACATATCTGACATCAGAAAACACAACATTCAAAAAACAGCAGCTGAGCACTTCAATCTTTCTGATCACCCCATTGATGATTTGCTAATTACTGTGCTCAAACAAATGAATAACAGCTCAAGGCTTCAAAGAGGAAACTACACAGAATTGGAATTTATTTGCAAATTTGAGTGTGTCTCTTCAGAGCTAAATAAGGACTTTGGTTTTTTTTCATTACAACAGGTGATTTGACCTCATCTTCTTCTATATGCTGTTCCTCAGTGTTTGCATCTTAACAACTGCTTTGATTTGCTGGTACAGTATGACCTGATCCCATGACTTACACTTTCCTGCATTTATTTCCTCCCATTCTGTAGGTTCCCTCATCTTCAAAGCATCAACAAAGTGGGATTTTCTCCCATAAAAGCTCATGTGATCAATAAATTTGTTGTCTTTAAGCACCACAAGACTCCTTGCTTGTTCTGCTGAACTGGTTTAACACAGTTGCCCCTTTGGACCTTGTTACTCAGTTGTTACCTTAGCAAAAATTCTCTCTGAGATCAGTGGAACTTGGGGCTCAGAATCGACAACAGATCCAGGCCCAGTCATAGGCTAGACACTAGAGCAAAGAGGAATGTGCCAAGATGAAAAGTGTATAGCTGTGATTTGTAAAACTCCAAATCATGAAAAACTTCATTGCATTTGTGTTTTGTTACAAAATGAGACCAAAGTTAGCAAAAGACTCTCTCAAACTCTTGGACTTTTTGAGGAAGTCTGGGCACAGTTTGAGTGAACCCTGGCTGATTTACACTTTTAATTTGCATATGGTTTTGATATGAAACCAGATGAAACTTGGCACTTTTGCCTGTGCTTCACTTTGAGATTTTGAGGTTTTGTTGGACCTGAACTTCAAAGCAAACCTTGTAGGCTATGAACCCACTCAGATGCAAATAAAAGAAAACAGCCCCTTGACACACTGAAACCATAGAAATAATCCCTTGACACTCTGAACACCATACAAAAGGAACACCAGCGCAAGAACCGATCCTTGCAACAAACCCTGTTGCCAACTCTGCTCACATATTGACTCCAGGGATACCATCACGGGTCCCAACCACATCAGCCACACCATCAGGGGCTCATTCACCTGCACATCCACTAATGTGGTATATGCTATCATGTGCCAGCAGTGCCCCTCTGTCATGTATATTGGGCAAACTGGACTGTCCTTGCATAAAAGGATAAACGGACACAAAATGGATATAAAAAATGGCAACATCCATAAACCAATAGGAAAACATTTCAACCTCCATGAACAGTCAGTGGCAGACTTGAAAGTTGCGATACTTCATAAAACAAACTTCAAAAACAAACTTCAGCGTGACACTGCAGAGTTGGAACTAATCTGCAAGTTTGACACCATCGGGCTGGGTCTGAATAGAGACTTAGAATGGTTAGCACATTACAAAAAGCGATTCATCTGTTCACACATTCTCTCCCTTTGATCTACTGGAGTGAACGGGCCCCATCTGCTCTCTGAACTGACTTTGCTAACACTTGCCCTCATTCATTCTGGCATGTATATTTATACCTCTTCACTGTAGTTTCCACTTCATGCATCTGACGAAGTGGGTTGTAGCCGACGAAAGCTTATGCTTGAAGAAATCTGTTAGTCTGTAATGTGCCATAGGACTCTTGCTGCTGAAACCATAGAGTTTCACATAGTAAGTATAAAAGGAAAGATTCAGAGGTGCAGGAACTCAGATATCATGGTGAGGGACAGCCTGTTGAAACTCTAGAAGGATAGGCAAAAGATTCAGGATAGCTGGAATGCAAATGGAAAAGTGATCTGTAAGGAAAGAGGAGACCAAACCTGAAGCAGTGTGTGTGAATTTTCTGGCTATATTAAGGATATGGCAACCAGGTGAGTTTCAAAAAGGCGGCAGGCAGGTTTGATGGTGGAAGCCAATGAAGATGATGGAGAAAGAGAATGATAAGACCCTGCCTCTAGCAGACTTGTAGCTTGACTATAGGGTTTTCAAACCCTTGAAAATTAGTGAGTGGACAGATTCTAGAAGATCGTAAAAGAAGGAACTGAAATGGGGAAAGAGTAAGTATTAAATAGGAATTTCAGCTGAATTGAGGCCCACAAAAAGAGAGATTCTGGTAAAGCTCTGGAGATGGTGACAGACGGACTTGATCAATAAAGGGAAAATTCTTTCAAGAATGACAGCGTTCGATGAAGTGGGATTTTCTCTCACAAAAGCTCGTGCGATAAATAAATTTGTTAGTAAGGAGGCTTAATTTGAACTAACTTTTTAACTGTCTACACTAGGCTTTCCTTAGTTCGAACTAAGGAATTCCTTAATTCGAACTAATGAATGCTTAGTTCAAACTAGTAAAACCTGCTGGTTAGTTCAAACTAATTCCTTAGTTTGATCGTTAGTTCAAACTAAGGACGATGTAGACCAAGACTAACTCTTAGTTCAAGCTAAGGACAGTTAGTTCAAATTTAAAACGTGGACTAATTCAAACTAATATTAGTTGAAATTAGTCCGCATTGTTAATTTGAACTAATAAGTTCAAGGTAAATTCAAACTAACCTCAGACTTATTAGTTTGAATTAACAAATTCCAACTAACTTTTCATAATGTAGGCATAGCCTAAAAGTGCCACAGGGCTCCTTGTTAGTTTTGTTGAACTACGCTAACATGGCTTCTCCTTTGGAACAAAGTGCTTTGCCATTCACCAAGTTGTTTCACTGTTCTTCAATCCAGAGAATTTACTATATAAGGATACATAGTTTCCACAACCATGTAAACTTTGTCTCATTTCCCTTTAAAATCAATAGGAATCTTTCCACTGATTTCCATGGGCTTTAGATCAGACCTTTTTGTCCTCTCTGCTGTAAATGGCAGAAGGATGCCATTGTATTGTTGCTTATGGAGAAGTTTTCATATAGACCTCTGAGCAGCTTTTAATGCTGCATTGTTGTGCTTGCAGCACCTTGATACTTACAGCATTAGCTTTCTAGCTGTTTATGAGAGAAACTGGACTGTTCTTGTAGTGTAAAAAAGGTATTTCTGTGTATTCTTGCCCTATTTCTCAAGTACATTTCATCAGCCCCATGTCAGTACAATTGTCTGTATCAAAGGTTACAGCTCTGGCAGTAGAATTCTGTGTGTGCTGTACAACACATGACTGAAGAGATTTCCTCCAAATCTGTCGGCATGCTAAATAATAGTTGAACATTGGTAAGAAAAAGGATATATGATAAAGCATGACTGTCACATATTCTGTTACCTGTTTAATAGTCTGTACAATCTCACAAGAAAGAGTTGTGTATTTTGGTGCTCATTGATGTGAATTGTTTATATGTCAGATGTTTAAAATATTTTGCCTGGGCATAGCTTTTGTCATTTCAGACTCTCAGACCATATTATACATATGAACTAAGCCTCACAGCACCTGTGATGTAGGGGTAACTGCATTTACTGGTTATAGTGAGGCATAGAAAGGTTGAGACCCACATTTATACAGTCATTTATGTGTTGCTGTGCTCAATGTTGCAACATTAACTGATTTAGGAGCCTAAATCTCATTTTCAGAAGAGAGTTAGGCTCTTAAAACTCTAAATTCTATCAACAGTTAACAGGATTTTGGGTCCTAAGTGCCTAAATCCCTTTTAAAAAGTGATTTAAGATCCTAAAACAGCTTTTGCAACATCAAGTGAAGCATTGATTAAATGCCTTTTAAAACTTTGTGCTTAAGTCACTTGTCCAAGGTGGTGCTATGTGTGAGTGGGAGAGGACAGGATAAACCACAAGAGTTTAATCATACACATGCTTTAACTACCAGACATTACTGCTTTTGAAATGAAGTTCAAAAGGAAGAGATTTCGCTTCAAGAGAAAGTTTAGCCCAGCCCTTCACAGTCAGTGACAAGTAGAGTGCCAATGAATCTACTCATGTAAATAACTGCTTACCAATGTTGCTCTTAATTATTTAAAAACAACTGATAATCTGTATAGATGAGAAAACAATGAGAGTCCTGTGGCACTTTATAGACTAACAGATTTCTTAGGGCATAAGTTTTCGTGGGCTCCTGGAGGACACTCATTGTTTTTGCTGTACACAGACTAGCACGGCTACCCCTCTATATAGAAACAAACTCCACCTCTCCCCAACTCACCCCATCTTGACTGGTCCGGAGAGGTGGCCCACTGTGGAGAGTGCACATTCTATATACAGCTTTAAGAAGTGTGGTGGTGGTCATGCTCCCATTGGATTGTGGGGTGTTCCAGGAGGAATGATGCCCCAAGGACTTCTCACTGCAAGCAGTTTCACACCACCCTGCTGTTGGCCAATCTAAAATACAGACATGAGTCATCTAGGTATACAGGGAGGGTGCAAAAACCTAAATACATGGGTGTAAACAGAGGGCACTGCAAACCAGACATTAAAAAAGTCAAATAAAAACATTTAAAACCCACCTCCCAAATCTTTCCAGATGTTAAAACAAGTAAGCAGTATTAGACAGTCTTTTTTTAATTATTATTTGGCTTGGTGTCTGGATTAACTTTCCACTTTTCTTCCTTGTCCTGCTTGGCCAGGGTTCAGAGGTGGTCTCCAAAGTGTTAATTTTAGCTTTTCTTTAAAATGTAAACACACACACTGAGGCATTCTCATTATAAAGTGAGTAAGATAAATGTAGCCCTGCTCAATTAAATCTGGAAGTTTTTACATCTTAACAAAAAAAAGATGTTGTTTCATTTCATGTTGGCATCGATGGCAGCACTTGTGAATTAGCAATGGTAGCCGACGTTCCCCACAGGGGACTGATTCAAGACAGATGAGAATAGAAATGGCACTCGACACCAAAAAATAAAAAATGGAATGTGGCTTTTGGAGCAAGCAGTCTCATTTAGTAAGAGAATGGCCTCACTGCACAGTTAATTCAGGCTCTTACTTGGGTGTTGCTTCCAAGCCTGTCTCCCATCCACTCAGGCAAATCTGTGACCCACACTTGGTGGTGCGTTCACCTCAAACTCATTACCTTGTCTGTGGCTATCAGCTGAAGTCTAAACGCTACTTTAACTCAGGCTAGTAACCCACCCACTTTGCAGGGAGCGTACAGGCTAGAACACTTAAGTCCTTGCAGTCCTCCAGGGCCTTCCCATAGATCCCCCCAAGATGCTCAGAAAGATGGATAGGTTTTCCCACAATACACTGGGAAAAAATGATATTGCAGCTCAGCTTATTAAAGAGGTAGGAATGATGGAATGTATCTTCTGAAGTCCTACGGATGTTCAAGAGTGAGTGTTTAGCACATATGGATTTCATGAATGAGACCCAGCAGTGTCCATTCACATGAGCGGCAATAAACCAATCCCTGTAATCCACTTGTACCTTGTCTTCACTAGTAGATATCCTTTCTGAACATAATAGTGACTTTGGCCTCACATTTTAAATCCTGGTCTCATCAGAGTTTAAACATTATTAGCTGACTCAATTCTGACCAAGGTCAGTTTCGATTGATGCTAACCAGTTAATCACAGTCAGTTTCCTGTCAGCTAGTTGAGCTCTTCATGGTACAGTTCAAATATGACAGTCTTTTGTAGTGTAGACAAGGACCTGAATGTTTGGGCCATGTACGAACCAAACTTCTGGAGATGTCCTTTCTCTAGCACTCTAACTCAGGGCAGACTCCTAGACTTATTAGACTGACTTAGTCCTAACTTTAAATTCTGCCCATTGTCTGTATGAGCCCTTCCTACAATATACTGCATACACCAACTGATCACCAAAGTATGGTGGGAAGTTGTGAATGGCAAGGATTTTTGTCAGTTTCCAAAGGGATAGCCATGTTAGTCTAGGCCAGCAAAAAAAAAAAAAAAAACCAAGGAGTCGTGTGGCACTTAATCTTCAAAGCATCTGATGAAGTGGGATTTTCTCCCACGAGAGCTCATGCGAAAAATAAATCTGTTAGTCTTTAAGTACCACACGGCTCCAAGGATTTTTGTATTCATAAACACTTTTGCAAAACATCATGTGATTAACATAGTAACTTCTATATGCACATCGGTGAAAGTTCTGATTATTCCCATAAGAATGACTGGTCATGGTACTTTTGCAAGATAATGTTAGTTCATATTTTAAAGTGCTTTGAACAATGTAATACATTATATAAATGCTGAGTAAAAATAAAAAAATATAAAAATAAGTGTTGTCCACATAAGTCTTCTTTTGATTAATAGATTCAGTTAAGGTTAGAAGGGTCCATTATAATTATCTGATCTTTTCTCCCACCTAAAGAGGCTACAGAATTTCACCCACTGGATCTAACTTCAAGCCCCTAACCCCTGACTGAGCTAGAGCCTGAAAAAAAAATTGAGGATAGGCCATTATAATTAATGTGTTACCAGCTGGTTCATTCTGATAATAGCTTTTACTCTTTAATTCACTAATACCAAAGCACTTCACAAACATCAAATAACTAAGGCTTAACATCTTTGCCTACGTCTACACTAGAGGGCTCAGTTAAGTCAACTTAACAAGGTTGACTTTAAGTCAACAAAGTCAACTTAACAGTTACGTCGACTTAACAAAGCCTTCTTAAAGGCTATGTCTACACTGGAGGGCTCTGGTAAGTTAATTTTATTAAGTCGATGTAACAAAGCCTACAGTGTAGGTGACCCTATCTACAACACATTAAGCTGAGTTAATAAAAAGTCAACTTTACTGCTTAAGTTGACTTTAACGGCTAGAGTTATTAAGTCGACTTAAGTGGGTGCTTAGGTCAACCTAATACAAGCCTAATGTGAACACGGCTTTCCTTAGGTCGACTTAAGGAGAGTTAAGTCAACTCACAGCTCCAGTGTAGACATACTCCTTGTGAGATACTATTATGTCCTCTTATATGGGTAAAATGAAGCAGAGAAAAGTTAAATCATTTACACACAGCTGAATCCAAGTCATTGGCAAAGTAGGGAATGAGCTCAAAAGTCCTGAATCTCAGCTCTGTATTCTAACTGTTACAATAATCCTAATGAATAATAAATAATAATTAGCACTTATATAATATTTTTCAGCCATAGATTTCAAACAGTTTTACAAAGGCATTTTACAGTCCTACTCCTTTAATACATCCAGAAACCAAGGCACAGGTAAAATTCAACTTACCCAAGGTCTTCAAACAAATTTCTTACTTAAGACAAGTAAAATACCAGTTACATAAATCAATTTATTATGGAAGTTTTAGAAAAAAAGCTTTTGATAACTGAACTAAAATGTAAAAGGTGTGACTGTAGATCTTGCTAAATGTAATGTTCTGCTGAAAACCATGTGCAGTATAATGAAGGGTTTTCCATCAGTAGTGGCTTTTTCTCCACTGTGAAGGGACACTTTTCTGGCAATTGAGGAAAAGCTGGGAACATGTATTTTCCTTAGGTTCTAAGTTATTGAATAAGGCATATGCTATAATTTCACCTGATCTATTCTCATGACCATAGTGATGATATTCAGCCTCTTGGAAAGCAAAGCTGTCTGCATAACTTTTTCTAGCCACACTGGAAGGTTGGGCTGGACTCCACTTATGCTCAGAGAGGGGGGATTGGCAAGAGAGTGTTATTATTAGCCAAGTTTGTCACCCCACTGGCTCAACCAGTGAAATCAAATGCACCAAGTATTTTTGCTTCTGGTGGCATTGCTCTGAGGTTCTTTGTCAAGCTCTCTGTCAGTGCCATTGACGATGATGTAGTGTCTCCAACATCTGAGTCAGGCCTGAGAAACACACATTACTAACTGCCAATTTTGCTACAGTGATTAATATTCATAAAGGAAAAGTATTTTGCATATGAATTTGGCCAGACTTCTAAAGAGATCTTGATTTGCCACATAGACACATGGAAAATCTTGGTTAGCTTTGGAATTTGTAAATCAGCACAGTCCAGTCCACCCCAGAGCTTGTGTTAGCAACAACTACTTTTTAGCAAGCACCATTAGAAACATTGCTGATTGACAACCTAGCCCTGGTAATGTAAAACATTCCTCTGGTCATTATGGCAAGTAATGACATAGTCCAGAAGGTGCCATCCTTTTTACTGAGGATGCGTCCAGGAATTTCTCAAGCATATTGGAAAAAGATGTTCATAACAGCAAGGTCAAATTTTGTACAGGCTGTTAGGAGTAGTTTTCCATTTGTGTTTAGACATGCACATCCATATCTCTCCATGGTTCTGTTTCAAGTGATGTAATTATCTTCAGTGCAAGCACTGAAGTCACCCAGTAATAAGACTTTATTATTGCTGGGTATTTTTCTTAGAGTGTCACTCAACTGGCTGGAGAATAGGGTCTTCATTTTCTTCATCAGCAAGTCATGTTGGGGGACAAGCACTTACTGTTGGTAGGAAGTTGTTGTGGGACTAGTATCTGTTATTTCATTAGGCACTCAAGTATTGACACAGGTTGCAGTGGTAGTTCTTTAGCAATGGAATTTACTACTGTGAGATCTATCCCATGAAGACTGATATTTTGATCTGCACTGTAGCCCTATCAGTTGAAAGTATGTAGTCTAGTCTCAGATAAGGCAGTGATATCTATTTGATACCTACATAGTTCCTTTTCACTACTAATGCGGATTCTTCTGTGGGCTTGGTTTTATTTTGACTCAAGTAATGTGCAACAATTACAGCATCTGACTGTCAATTTCTGTCCATTTTTGTGATTTATTTCCCCCTCCCTCTTAAACGGAGAGACCACTGTTCGTGGGAAACCAGCCAGGAGTCAGTGAGAGATGAGCCTTTTTTACCTCAATCTTTATAAGGGCTTCCTAGGATTGAGGCAGGTGTGGCCTCCCTGAATAGACCGCTTAGTTGCCTAAGTAGGACCTCATTTTCCTGTTGCCAAGCATGAATCATGTGACCATCACACTTAGTCCACTCATACGATTATCATCGGCTACCAGTTTCCAGATTCTCAGACCAGTCAACACCATCTCCACAGAATCATAGAAACTGGAAGGGACCATGAGAGGTCACTGAGTCCAGTCCCCTGTACTTGTGGCAGGACCTTCTTATACCATCCCTGACAGGTGCTTGGCTATCCTGCTCTTAAAAATGTGCAATGATGAAGACTCCACAACCAGTCTTGGCAACTTATTCCAGTGGTTAATCACCCTGATAGTTAGGAATTTTTTTCTAATGTCCAACCTAAACTTCCCATGCTGTAATTTAAGCCCATTGCTAGTAAACTCATGCCATGAGTTGATTAAAGTGTCAATAAATGATAATGGTGAGGTACTGGAAACTGTTGGGATCAATAGATTGTCCAAGCAGAGAATGCACGCTCTGGGATGTCACAGACTTTGCCCAGTAGAGAACAGAGTCTCAGTGCTTGGTGAATGCTGCATCTGACCTGCAGTGCCTATTAACTTGACTATGGGACTCCTTCAGCTGTCCAAAGAGGATCCTCCTTAAGGTACCTGGGACTTGATCCATGTTAGGATTCTTCCACCCACTTAAACCATAACGGTTGACCCCATTGCTGAAAAAATAAATCCTGAATCAACCATGTACTGACAGAAACCCATTACTTCCACTGTCACCAGAAATAAAATTGAACAGTTGCCAATTAAGTCCTCCTGCTACCCATGCAACACAGTTACCAACAACATCAGCATTGATAAAGAACTTTCAGCATATTTAAAGTCAGCTGTCTCAGCTTTTGGTCATCTACAGAAAGACTTTGGACAAGACAGGGAGCCAAAATGTCCACAGAATGCCAAGTTTACAAAGCTATTGTGTTCCCTTGTCTTTTGTACTTATTAGCGATCTGCCCCCTTTATCAGCACCATATCCAAAAACTTAATTGCTGCAGCAATGCCAACTACACAGCATAATGGGAATCAAATGGCCTGACAAAATCACTAACAGTGAAGTATCATCATTGGCAGACATGCTAAGCATGGAAGCCACACTAATGAGGAGGCAAATGATCTGAGTCAGTCATATCATATGTATGGATGACAGTCAACTGCCTAAGAGAGTTCAGTACGGTACAGTGAATTTAAAATGTAGTAGGAAACTTGACCATTCCAAACTACATGCTATATGGATTGCAGCAAGTGTCACACACACTCTGCTGGACTATAGTTAATGATCTGGGAGTATATGGCCAATGATAGGCAAGTTCGGCACTCTGCTACAAAGGAAGCAGAATGTGCAACATAGTGTCACACTACTTTGCCTGACAGTAGGAGAGAAGTGTAGAGACCAGTTTGTCAAGGCATATTTCCTGAATCCTACATGGCTGATTTCCAGTCATAGTCCTCCTTAAACGTATTTGACGATCATATAGGCATTCTACATTTAAAATCCCAAGTGTTGGCCCTATGTATGTTGTTAGATCACTTATTGCACGTTACTGGTCTTCAGATTGAAAACTTTCCTTTTATTCAGTCACAGTAAATTCTTAATTGTTATATCTTTATTGTATAGCATGGAGAGATTTCCACCTAGATCTTTATGATCACTAATGTACTGTATTGCATCTGACAAAGTGGGTTGGAGCCAGAGCTGTAACTACAGTGAGGCTGATGGGGCAAAGCTCGGGCAGCCCGGAGCAGCTCAACGGATCCACTCTATTAAAGGGGTGGTTTTGAGGTGCTGGCTTGAAGCGCCGCTAATGGGAAGGGGCGTGCTCCAATTGCAGTACACCCTAGGAGGCAAAATACCACATTACAGCTCTGGTTGGAGCTCATGAAAGCTTATGCCTGAAGAAATATGTTAGTCTTTAAGGTGCCATAGGAGTCTCATTGTTTTTACTATACTGTAAGTTTTGCCCTTCAAATATATCATTAATGTAGTGCTAATGAAGCAAGGGTGATTTTTCACTTAGCAGCTTTAGTAAAGGAACTGCTTTGGCATAGCTTGATGTAGAATCATTGATCCGCAATTGTACAATTTATAGTATAGGGCTGGTTGTAGGGAGGCAATTAATAATGCAAAGGAACAGATTTAGAAATCTGAGTAAAGCAATCAAGAAGGTGTGGAGTTGAGTTAATACTGCAAGTTTTAGTGCAGTATTAGTTTAGTTCAAGTCTTTTATACAAATATTAAGTTATTTAGTTATTTAGTTCAAGTGTTTTATACAAATATTCATAAAACATAAAATATCTGAATTCATTTTCCCAGTGTTCTTAGCCTTATTGGATTGACTTTCCATGGATGTGCCAACCAGCAATTTTACCAGTATGAGAATGATTAGTAACAATGGGTTTGAAGCAAATATTACAGAATATTCACTTAAATGTTTAAAAAAAATAAGTTATCCTCTTCAATCAGGAAACCGAAAATAATTCCATGTAACTTATATATGAAATTAGAGGTAATCAGTTTGATTTCAAACACCTGAAAAATTTGTTCTCTTCAGATTTATGTTTTGAGTTGTATAAGTGAGTGAAATCTTATTCTTTGCAAAGCGTATTGTCGGGAAAAATTTCCTGAAGAGAGGAATTAGCCTGTATAAGTCCAGATCATCATAGACGAAGCTCAAATGTGCCATCTAGAAAAATGGGCTTACAATGTAGGGAAGGATCTTGTATGAGAATGCCTTACATACACATTTTGACTGCAGACTGGTATTTTATGATAGTTGAAACACCTTTAAGGCCCTTCTGATAGGTGAAACACTTTGCTACCAGAACATATAGTGACCATTTTGCTAACTAAAAGCTTGCCCCAAAGACCACACCTAGAGCTAGTTTGATTTCACTGTCACTCCTTCAGACATGTTTTTCCTGTGCTCCTTTGTTATTGTAGTGATGGTGGCATAGTAAATTATAGTCCCAGTTGGATCTGAACTGATCCTAGTCCTGGTCTCCACAGGATTGCTAATGATTACACAGTTGCCCACTAGGCACTCTGTAATGTAGACTCATGGGTCTTGCTGCAACCAAAGTTGCAATTAAATTTATTTTCATTCAAAACAAAATATATGGGGATTATTGTCAGAGCAGCCCCAGAGGCCTACACAGGGGGTCTAGTAAGCATTGGCTGGAATATTAGAAACCCTTAGGTTATTAGTACTGCTAGGGCAGCAGGCTACATGGTCAGCCAAGGTGTAATTTGCCTATGCTGCCACCACACACTGGAGCTAAACAATGAAATCAGAGTGTCAGGGGACTTTAATATAACACCAGTCAGGTATAAGGCCCCAAGTTTATAGGACCAGATTCTCAACTGGTATAAATCATGGTAGTGCCATTGACTTTAAAGCTGATTTAAATCAGCTGAGAATCTGGCCTGCTTTCTTCATGGAGTATGGTCTAGGCTCTGGAACAACACAGCAGCAAAATTAAATTTTTATTTTTGCTTTGTAAAGGAGCTGTGGAATACAGCTTGTTTAGCCTAGTTGTACATCAGGAATCAACTTTGCTTAGCAGTTTGAAGCGCAAGAATGTAGCTTAACATCTTTTGAAAACAACCATCTCAAAATGAGTGTGAAAAAGCAGATATGATTCTACCAATAAACTCGAGCAAATACTAATAGAGAAAGCTTAATTGAACTGCAACAAGAGAAACAGAAATGTACTTGTAACTGAATATTAACCAACCTCCAAAGATTATTTTGTGAGCAGCTGAGGCTTGTATCCAATACATTTCCATAAAACAGCAGTTCCCCCTTCATACAAAGCAGAATAATGTTTTATTAAAAAAGATTATATTGGATTGTGTTCAAGTATGTGACATAAGAGCTAAATGCTTCTGGGGGTTAATGCCAAGGTACTACAGGATGGAGAATGATGGAGATGCTTAGACAAAGAGTATGAACACACCATTTACTTATGGATATATTGGGTTCAGTTTCAGTATTTGTTGTAAGTAGCAATCACCCCAAGACATGCAACTCTTATGTAGTTTGAAATTCAAATCTGAACATTCTCAATGTTCAAGTTTTTTGTCCAGCATTTTGGTTCAGTCCCAACCAAGGTCACCAATAAATATGACTTTGGTGATATTTTAATCCCGCTAAACGGGACATGTCCCCTCCTTCACCACTGTTCCTATTCCCCTAAAGCCTTTATATCAAACAGTTGTCTATGCTTGCCCTTAGTGCTCTTCAGAAGTTGTATTACTCCTGATGCATAGACTCTCGCTACCTACCTCCTACAGAAGAAACTCAGGAGTTATAGATTTTGGGATGAGTGATCTGGGGAGAGGGAATTAATTTATCCCTTCAACATGTGTTGATACACAGCACAAGCCACAGTTGAATCTGGTTCCCAGCTTTGCTGAAGTCTAGGGCTGTTTAGATCCTGCTTTTTGAGGTTGGCCGGCTTCTATTGTTCCATGAAAGGAAATTATGGTCTATATTCACAATAGAGCATTATTAGCTGCAAACTTTCCCCTTATTTATGTATTTATATTGTAACTTTCAGAACAAATAAATCAGACATTACAGCATTAGTAAATTAGTAATCTTCCTTAGTACATGACATATCTCTTGATTCTGGCAATGGAGTTTGATCATCTACCATTTTCTATAGAAATAAAAATTGAAAATTTGCCATCACTTTTTGGACAAGAGAAGCACAAAACTGGTTCAGCAGGGATCTTGTAAGTCAGGATTGAGATGGGACATTACTTCTTTGCACCAACTTCAAACTGCTGACACATATTAGTCCTCACTTTTACAAACAGGGGTTTAATCACTAGACAAAAGAAAACATATTTAATTAGAATGGGGTAACTTTATAATCTGTCCTGAGTGAGAGCCAGCTCGGAGCTGCATCATCCCATTAGCAAACCAAAGAATGAAATGTGATGCATAGAGGGTATGTCTACACTGGAAAGTGAGGTTAATTAAATTTTAGTTGACATCCTGCCACCAAACTAAAGAGGTCATTCAGGCATGAGCACACCACGTTCAATGTGTGTGGGGAGTGCATCCCCATCAGCTGCAATTGCACCAACGAACACAGCAGTGTACCATGGGTAGCTATCCCACAGTGCATCTAGTCACATGGGCCTTTTCCCATGATGCAGTGTCTCCTCCCCATGCCAATTGCAAACAAGCACTTTTTGTGCGAGTTTTTGAAATCTTGACTCAGCCATTCATATGCCATTGTCTGAGAAACATGGAATCCATTCAGCTCTGCACCATTGTGAACAGCACAAACCACTCATGACTTATCCTGAAGTATTTCCAAGGCCGAGAGAGGAGACACAAAATGAAAAATTATATTGCTCAAGCCATCCTGCCACAAGCCATAGAACAAAATAATTCCTTGTTGCTGCTCCTTGTTGCATAGCAGCTGAACTCAGTGGAGTGCTGTTTCTGGTACTGGGAAACAAGCTCACTGGTGGGATCACATCACTATGAAGATCTGAGATGATGAGCAGTGGTTGCAAAACTTTCAGATGCATAAGGTCACTCTACAGGAAGTTTGTCCAGAGCTTTTCTCAACTCTGAAGCACAAGCATACTTACTTGAGAACTGGCCTGATAGTGGAGAAGCAAGTGACCATTACTCTCTGAAAGCTAGCAATGCCTGACTGGTTTTCTGGATGCGGGAAGCACCGTTGACGTGCTATACCTTGATTTTAGCAAGGCTTTTGATACAGTTTCCCACAGCATTCTCACTGGCAAATTAAAGAAGTATGGGTTGGATAGGTGGACTATAAGATGGATAGAGATCTGGCTAGATCAACGGTTTCAGCGTGTAGGAATCAATGGTTCTATGTCTAGCTGGCAACCGGTCATGAGTGGTGTGCCCCAGGGGTCGGTCCTGGGGCCGGTTCTGTTCAACATTTTCATCAATGATCTGGATAATGGAATAGACTGCACTCTCAGTAAGTTTGCGGATGACACCAAGCTGGGGGGACCAGTAGACACGTTGGAGGGCAAGGACAGTATTCAGGGAGACCTAGATAAATTGGAACAATGGGCCAATAAAAATCTTATGAAGTTCAATAAGGACAAGTGTAAAATCCTGCATGTGGGACGGAAAAACCCCATGCACTGCTACAGGCTGGGAAACATTCAGTTAAGTAGCAGCAGTGTAGAAAAGGACCTGGGGGTCATGGTGGATGGGAAGCTGGACATGAGTCAGCAGTGTGCGCTTGCTGCCAAAAAGGCCAATGGCATACTGGGCTGCATCAAAAGAAGTGTTACCAGCAGATCAAGGGATGTGATCATTCCCCTCTATTCTGCACTGGTGAGGCCACATCTAGAATACTGTGTTCAGTTTTGGGCTCCCCACTACAAAAAGGACAGGGACATGCTAGAGAGAGTTCAGAGGAGGGCAACCAAAATGATTAAAGGGCTGGAGCACAAGCCCTATGAGGAAAGACTGGAAGCATTAGTCTTATTTAGTCTGCAGAAGAGAAGATTGAGGGGGGATTTGATAGCAACCTTCAGCTACTTGAAGGGATGCTCTAAGGAAGATGGAGCTCGACTGTTCTCGGTAGTAATGGAGGACAGAACGAGGAGCAATGGTCTCAAGTTGCAGTTAGGGAGGTCTAGGCTGGATATTAGAAAAAACTTTTTTACTAGGTGAGTGGTGAAGTCTTGGAATGAGCTGCTGAGGGAGGTGGTGGAGTCTCCATCTTTGGAAGTGTTTAAGTCCTGGCTGGACAGAACCCTGACTGGGATGGTTTAAGTGGGAGTGGTCCTGCCTCTGGCAGGGGGTTGGACTAGATGACCTATGAGGTCCCTTCCAACCCTAGGATTCTATCATTCTATGACTGCATTTGGTCAGATGGGAATCAATTTGGAGATAGTAAAACCATCATGGGAGCTACCAAGACCCAAGTATTCAGGGCCATTAATAGACTTCTGCTAAGAAGGAAAATGAGTTTGGGTAACGTACAGGACATAATGGATGGTTTTGTTCTGATGGGGTTCCCTAACTGTGATGGAGCAATAGATGGCACCAGACAGTCCTGCCACAGAGTACATAACCTGAAAGGGATGCTCTTCCATGGTGTTGCAAGCACTGGTGGATCACATGGGGTGTTTCACCAACATCAACAATGGACGCTTGGATAGTGATAAGGAACAGTTTAATAACAGGCTGAGCATGTGCCGAATGGTGGTGGAATGTGGCTTTCAGTGTTTTAAGGCTTGCCAGTGCAATTTTCTCAGTGTCCTCAGTGAACCAAATATCCCTGTAATTATCTTTTCCTGCTGTGTTCTCCATCATGCCTGTGGGACAGGGAGAGAAATGTCCACTGGGTTGCATCATGGAGGTAGTTTGCTTTTGAGCAGCCAGTGATTAGTCAACCACCGAGCACTCAATGAGGAGCTCTGTGCCTCAGGGAGGCACTGAAAACCCATTTTTGCAATGAGTCACGGTAATGTGCTCCACTTATCTGTTCTGTGCCTTCCCATAACATCCCTTCCACTGCAGCAGTGTTCTTACACCTCTGCTTTCCCCAGCAACCCCATGACTGTAATAAATCAAGAGTACTTAATTGCAAAGAAGTTGACTTTTATTGAACATACATAACCGTTGAGGGAAAGGAGAACGCTTAAACTGTTAGCAAAGATTCTAAAAGAAGGGGAAGGGAGAAACAAATGAAGCTTGATTTGAGAAAGCACAGAAGCTTACACACTGAAAGGTTTTAGACAGGCTGCCTTCTCTTCTAATTATCCTTCATTGGTGTTGAGTGGGGCACACAGTGCACCCAACCCACCCTCTTCCTGAAGCACTTTGGTGAGGGGGCTTCAGAACAGGGTGTTTGCTGTCAGTTCTGCAGGGGCTGCAGTAGGAGTCTATCCTGCCACTGCTGTTCCTGAAGTTTAACCAGCTGCCTCAACATGTCTGATCGATCCACATAATCTGCAGCATCTTGCCTGAAGGCATACTCTCTTTCTGTTTTTTTAATTTTTTGGATAATGAAGTCCTCCAGGTTCTTAGCTTCATGTCAGCTGGTCTGGAGATAGTCATTATAGAATCATAGAAACTGGCAGGGACCATGAGAGGTCATTGAGTCCAGTACCCTGCATTCATGGCAGAGCCAAGCACCCTCTTAAATCATCCCTTACAGGTGACTTTCTAACATGCTCTTAGAAATATCCAGTGATGGAGATTCTACAGCCTGCTTAGGCAACTTATTCCAGTGGTTAAGCACCCTTGACAGTTACAATTTTTTTTCTAATGTCCGACCTAAAACTCCTTTGTTGTAATTTATGCCCATTGATTCTTGTCCTATCAGCAGTAACTAAGGAGAACAATTTTGCTCCCTCCTCCTTGTGACAGCTTTTTAGGTACGTGAAAACTGTTATCATATCCCCTCTCAGCTTTCTCTTTTCCAGGCTAAACCCAGTTCTTTCAATCTTCCTTCAAAAGTCACGTGATCCATACCTTTAATCATTCATGTTGCTCTTCTCTGGACTTTCTTCAATTTGTCCACATCTTTTGTGAAATGAGGCTCTGAGAACTGGACACAATACTCCAGTTGAAGCCTAATCAGGGCCAAGCAGAGCAGAAGAATTATTTCTCGTGTCTTATTTATCACAGAATCATAGATTCATAAATTTGGAAGGGACCTCCTGAGGTCATCTAGTCCTATCCCCTGCTAAAAACAGGACCACTCCCACTAAATCATCCCAGCCCAGGGTTTCGTCTAACTGGGCCTTAAATGTTTCCAAAGGTGGAGATTCCATCACCTTGCTAGGTAACCCATTCCAATGCTTCACAAGCCTTCTAGTGAAAAAGTTTTTCCTAATATCTAATTTTGACTGCCTCAGCTGCAACTTGAAACCATTGCTCCTTGTTCTGTTCTGTTACTACTGAGAACAGCCTAGCTCCCTCCTCTTTGGTGAACCTCTTCAAGTAGTTGAAGGTTGCTATCAAATCCCCCCTCAGTCTTCTCTTCTGCAGACTAAATAAGCCTAGTTTCTTCATTCTCTCCTCGAAAGTCATGTGCTCCAACTCCCTAATCATTTTCGTTGCCCTCTGCTGGACTCTTTCCAATTTGTGAACATCCTTTCTACAGTGCAGAGCCCAAAACTGGACACAGTATTCTAGATGTGGACTCACCAGCACCAAATAGAGGGGACTAATGACATCCCTCCATCTGCTGTGCAGCCCAATATGCCATTGACCTTTCCGGCAACAAGAGCACTTTGTTGATTCATTTCCAGCTTCCCATCTACCATAAAACCCAGTTCCTTTTCTACAGTGCTGCTACTAGCTGATCGGACCCCAGCCTCTGGCAGTACATGCAATTTTTTCCATCCAAAGTGCAGGACTTAGCATTTTTCCTTGTTGAACCTCATGAGATTTTGTTTGGCCCAATGCTTGGATTTCTTTAAGTCTCCCTGAATCCTATCCCTCCCCTCCAGGACATCTACCTTTCTCCCCAGCTTGGTGTCATCCACAAATTTACTGAGTATACAATCTATCACATCACCGAGCTCATTAATGAAGATGTTGAACAGAATGAGCCCCAGGACTGACTCCTGGGGCACTCCACTAATTAATGGTTACCAACTAGATATTGAACCATTGATTCCTACCTGCTGAGCCCGATGATCTAGTCACTTTCTATCCACCTTATGGTCCATTCATCCAAACCATACTTCCTTAACTTGCTGACAATAATGCTGTGGGAAACCGTATCAAAACCTGTGTTAAAGTTGAGGTATATCACCTCAATCCAGTCATCTCATCATAGAAGGTCATCAGGTTGGTCAGGCACAATTTGCCCTTGGTGAATCCATGCTGACTGTTCCTGATCACTCTATTTCCTCCACGTGTTTCAGAATGGATTCTCTGAAGATCTTCTCCATGATTTTTCCAGGGATTGAGGTGAGACTGATTCATCCGTAGTTCCCTGGGTTCTCCTTTTTCCCATTCTTGAAGATAGGCACTATATTTGCCTCTTTCTAATCATCTGGGACCTCTCCTGTTTGCCACGAGTTCTCAAAGGTAATGGCTAGCAGCTCTGCAGTCACATTGGCCAACTCCCTCAGCACCCTTGGATGCAGTTCGTCATTTACAGTACTCCTGTTTATACATCCCTGAATGGTGTTTGCTTTTTTTTGCAACAGTGTTACACTGTGGACTCATATTTAGCTTGTGGTCCACTATGAAACCCCAATCCCTTTCCGCAGAACTCCCTTCTAGGCAGTCATTGCCCATTTTGTATGAGTGCAATAGACTGTTCTTTCCTAAGTGGAGCACTTTGTATTTGTCTTCATTGAATTTCATTTTGTTTACCTCAGATCATTTCACCAATTTGTCCAAACCATTTTGAATTGTGAGCCTCTCCTCCAAAGCACTTGCAACCTCTCCCAGTTTGGTGTCATTGGCAGACTTTATAAGTGTACTCTCTATGCCATCATCTAAATCATTGACAAAAATTTTGAATAGAAACAGATCCAGAACCAGTCCTTGCAGTACACTGCTTGTTATGCCCTTTCAGAATGACTGTGACCTGTTGATAACTACGTTCTAGGAACAGTTATCCAACCAGTTGTTCACCCATCTTATAGTAGCTCCATTCAGGCTGTACTTTCCTAATCTGTTAATGAGATGATGATGTGAGACCATAGCAAAAGCATTACTGAAATCTAGACACACCACATCTACCACTTCCAGTCTATCTACAAGGCTTGTTACTGCATCATAGAAAGCTATCAGTTTGGTTTGACACAATTTGTTCTTGACAAATCCATGCTGACTATCACTTAACACCTTCTTCTCTTCTAGATGTTTGCTAATGGATTCCTTTATTATTTAGTCCATTATTTTTCCAGGTACAGATGTTAAACTGACTGGTCTGTGAATCCCTGGGTTGTCCTTATTTTCTTTTTTATAGATGGGCACTATATTTGCTCTTTTGTAGTCCTTTGGGACCTCTCCAGTCTTGATGATGATTTTTAGAAGATAATAGCCAATGACTCAGAAATCTCCTGACTCAGCTCCTTGAGTATTCTAGGGTACATATATTCAGGGCCCGGTGATTTGAAGGCATCAAAAGTGTTTAGGTAATTTTTTAACCGTTCTTTCCCTATTTCAGCTTCTGATCCTATCCCATTTTTACTGTTCTCCTCTATGTTGGGCATCCAATCACCACCAATCTTCTTGGTGAAGACCAAAACAAATCATTTATTCCTCTGCCATTTCCACATTTTCTGTTGTTGTTTTCCCCCCTCCATTGAGTAACGGTTCTTCACTGCCCTTGGTCTTCCTCTTGCTCCTAATGTATTTTTAAACTGTTTTTTTGTTACTCTTTATGCCTTGAGCTAGTTTGATCTCAGTTTCTTCCTTGGCCTGTCTGATATTTCCCCTATATAATTGTGTTATTCGTTTATAGTCATCCTTTGTGATCTATCCTAGTTTCCAATTTTTGGATGATGCTTTCTTTAATTTTAGATGATTGAAAATATCCTGGTTAAGCCAAGCTGGTCTCTTGCCATACTTCCTCTTCTTCCTATGCATTGAAATAGTTTGGTCTAGTGCTCTTAATACTGTTTCTTTGAAAAACTGCCAACTATCTTCAGTCATTTTTCCTCTTAGATGTGCTTCCCATGGGATCCTACCTACCAGCTCCCTAAGTGTGCTAAAGTCTGCCTTCTTGAAATCCACTGTCTTTATTTTGGTGTTCTCTCTCCTACCATTCCTTAGAATCATGAACTCTACCATTATCTCATTGAATGTGTCATCCCAAATTCTCTTTCTCTACCTTCTAACCTGCAACAACCTCTGTAAAGAAGTTGAGGCTCTGCTGGAGGCCTCATTTTCCACTGTAAGTCATGCAAAGCACGCAACAACCATTGTTAGTACATAGCATGGGTGAAATGCAAGGTTGCTATATGAAAATCACTGCCCTTATTGTTCTCCAGTAACTGTTAGCACTGAATCACACTCTCTACCCATTCCATGGGTTGGTTTGGTCTGCCAGCCACGAAGGGTAAGGGACTAATGCTTCCAGTTTTGGGAAATTGCTGGGCCACAGAATGTGTTGTGGACAAGACCCCCCTTCTACCAGCAACATGACTAAGGAACACTGCTTAGACTCCCAAAATTTGGTTTTCTAGAAGGCAGCCTAGGAGATGTGAGAGGATATAGTCACCCAGGAGGAAAAACATTAAGATCCATTCCCAGATCCCTTCCACCCAGAACAATCTCTTGTTAGGCAAACTTCAGTCGAGGGACCAGAAACCACACTGGGGGATCATATACACTGTACTTTTCAGTATGAACACATGTGTTGTAAGCTTTGTTATGTCAGCTCTATATTGTTGGGGAACCACAGCACAGTACACAGGTTCTCTGATTTACTTGAACCCCCAACCCCAGCCTCTGCTTGAACTGGAAACCAAAAGTGGTGAAAAGACAATGGGAGACTTACCTAAACTCTCCCAAACAAGGGTGATAGGATAAAGGCAATTCAGCCTCAACTACACTAAAGATGTGAGGCGGCAACTTCATTAGCACATGGAATGGAAAACAGAGACACTCATCTGCATCAAAGATAGAACAAGAATTAGCATGCCGAATGAAGAAGCAAACTCCAAAGACAGGAATCATATGAACTCTGGGATCAGCAAAGCAGTGAAGCACTGCATGATGGGGCATCTCTGTTCCTGAAGTTAACAAACCCATCCCTGCACATCATCCAGCAGTTATCAGGACAATTCTCATCATAGATAATTTATTGATATCCAAAATATTGAGTCTGCCCGATTGAATTGTGAGCTCCCTGAGTGCTACATTGTCCATACTCTCTTGTCCAGCCTCAACAAAACCCTTACATCATTATTTTTCCATAAACAAACCTAGCGTTTTGCCTTGAACCACTGTTTCTTCCCTACAAAAACCCCTACCCAAATCCAAAACTGTTCTCATACCTGAATCCAAGTGCTGCATCAATTCCACTGGGACTTAATCTTTTCCTGATTTGACTGATCATGTTGGGGGCTCTGCCTTCTCAAGCACTTTGGACCTTAAGCTGAACAGTCTGTCTCTTGGGAATCTTTGACTGGGTCAAGCTGTGCCAAATGATGAGAATCTGGCAGTCTCCCACCCTCTCCCATGTTCTCCTCTCGACATAATTTGAGCTCTCACTGGGTATGTCTACACTATGGGCTAAAGTCGACTTAAAGTCCTTTAAGTCAACTTAAGCCACTCCCTATCTATATTTAGAAATTATTAAGTTGTCTTTAGCAATTGCTTAAGTTGACTTAATAACTCCTGCCCTGTAAAGTTGGTTTAAGAATTAATAATAAGAATTTAAGCTGACTTTACAGGGCAGGGCCTGCCACCTTCCCTGCCCCAGGGCATGATTGGGCTCCGGGGCCCTGATCTGGAAATTGGGAAGGGGGGCGACCTGGCTCCTGCCCCCTAGGGAGGAGCTGAGGGCAGCTTGAAGCCTTTGAAATTGACTCGGCTCCAAACAGCTTGCCCGTGGCAGCTTGGGCTGGATTAGGCTGCCGTAGCCGACTGGGCTCCTGATGCCCAATTGGGACCAGGGGTGGGGTTGGGGGCTGGGAACCCCGAGGAGTGTCAGCATTGTGTCCTTGTTAAGTCCACTTCCCAGGGCCTGCCACTGTAAACACAGCCTCTCTCTCTCTCTCTCTCTCTCTCTGGGTATAATTTTGTAAACCTGACTTATAATTAAACTTGTGCTAGATTTCCCCAATTGAAATTGTGTAATATTGTAACTATTCAGTTGTTTTTCCCTCCTTGTATAATTATTACTATTAGTATCATCAGTTTTATGTACCTGCCAATAAAATAAATTTTATAATCAAGCTAGTTGCCAGACTGTCTCCAAACCTCATTTACTCCTTTGTGATCTTTGCTTCCCTATCTTGCTCTTCAGCAACACGTCTTCTACCTCAGCCAAAGATCCCTGTAATGTGCTCCAGATCCCATGGAGTTCTCATCAGGGGGTTACTACTAGAACAGCTACAGAGTGGCAATGGGAATAGTGATGTGCTGAAACTGTGGCATGTAAGGGGAGGTAGCTAGGAAGTTCTGCTTTTTCCAACCTGTGGTGTCTGGGGGCATATGGGGTGGCAACTGAAAAGTGCTGTTTTGACCCAATAGTATGCTCTATTCTGGTTCAGTGTCAGGGTCATATAAGGGTGGCAGCTGAAGAATGCAACCCAGCGTGCTGTGTTCAGGGACATAAGGGAACAGGTGAATGTACTGATAGACCTGGTCCACTCAGATGCACTTTGTTAATCTGTGACTGTGTGTGTATGTGTGTGTTTATTTAGAGCCCCAGAAAACTTAGGAGCCCTGTGCTGGAGCCAGAAAAGTTAAGTCCCGCAGGGTAGTTCCATGGGGAAGGGACTTACACAAGTGAGAAGTAGCTACGTATGGAAACACAGGTAATACAATCGGTACATTAAAAAAATCACAGCCCCTCACACAAGGAAAATAACCCTAACAAATGAGCAGACGCAAGGTGATGGGCAAATCTCATAAGAACTTTACTGTCTCCCTTAGTTGAGCATATGTGATATTAGTCTCTTGTGGGTAACAGGTAGAAAAGGAGCAGGTGGTACAAGCATCTGGGTATAGACTTGGTCCTTATGTTGCTAGACTGTGTTCTGCAATGATGGCAGCCAATTTAATAATGCAGCAGTGTAGGAAAGTGTCCTATGGCGGTGGAAGAAATAAGGCCTCCCCAGAAAAGTTCTGCAGATTATCTCCATGGAAGTTTCCTGGAGGTCCCTGTGTGCATAAACAGTCTTTTCCAGGGAAAACCTTCTGCATAGTTGGAGGATGTATAGGGAAGTCCATCCCTACTAGGCTTAATAATTTTTTTCTTATTAAACAAAACACATCAGACAATGTAAGCAAATACTGTGATTGAAATACCATACTCACCGGAGGTCCCTTCCCTGGTGTCTTGGTTGGTCAAGATGCTGCCCTGAATCCAGCTGGGCTGCTCCAGTGTAAAAACCAGCTCCTGGCTGTTGGGGAGAAATGGAAGAAAGTCTGGAGGAGACCAACAAACATGATTAAAGGTCTAGAAAACATGAGTTATGAGGAAAGATGTTTAACAAATGTGTGTGTTTAATATGGAGAAGAGAAGATTGAAAGGGTGTGTAACATTTTTCAAATACGTAAAAGGGTGTTATAAGGACGAGGGAAGAAAAATTGTTCTTGTTAACCTCTGAGGATAGAACAAGAAGCAATGGTGGGTTAGGCTGGACCTTAGGAAAAACTTCCTAACTGTCAGGGTTGTTAAGCACTGGAACAGACTGCCAAAGGAGGTTGTAATTTCCGCCATTAGAGGCTTTTATGAACAAGTTAGACAAAGACCTGCCAGGAATGGTCTAGCTTTTTCTTAGCCTTGCTTTGAGTGCAGACTGGACTAGATGAGCTGTTGAGGTTCCTTCTAGTCCTATACTTCTATGATTCTCAGGGTTTGATCTTTAGTTGCTGTGTATGACTTCAGAGGAGTTTAGCTCATTTATTCTAGCAGAGAATCTGGCTGCAGTCTTCAGGGTTGGGTAGAGATTGGAGCGCTACACGGAAAGCTTCTCCTAGTGGCTATGAAAGCCACTTGCAGATACAAGAGAAGATAGAGTATGAAAAATGAATAGGAAATGTAAGTTAAATGGAAGGGTAAAACCTCAGGTAGCCCACTTGTTATCTCTGGGAATTGCAAATCTTGCTTTCCATATGCCCTGGCTCAAGATTACATAGGTAAAGGATGATCAGTACTTGGATTTCAGGAGACTTCATAGTAAAAGCATAATATAAATATGATTTCTGTATTATTCTTACTAATCCAGGAACAAATCTGGTATGACTAATCACAGGCCTTTCAACTTGTTGATGGGATAATAGAAAGCCCTGAGGTGAGCTGGCTATTTGCTCGGTAATAGTCAACAACTTTCTTGACATGCAAAGTCCTCCCATCCCATTTGTTAACTGAATCAGTGAAATATTTATGAACCAAGATCAGTGTCCAGCTTTTGAGTTTTAATATGGTCAAAGATAACTGTGGGACAATTTCCCTTTGCCCTTTCACTTCTGAATGGCCAATGACCAGCTTTCTGTCAGTTTGATATTTGCACTAGAAGAGGAAACAAACGTCCCATAGGTAAAGCCTTTTCCATTTCTATTACTTACTCCAGAAATAAACTATTTAATAAGCAAACACAACAAGTGAGGGATAAATCCCACGCAGTTGTCCAAGGGCCTTTCACCTTTCATTGGCCAGATACCAGCTGGCTACTAAATTGCACTGGGAAACAAGTGTCTCACAGACAATGCTACCTTCCATTTTTAGTCTCACAAAAACATAAGCTAAACACACCTTTCCTATAACACCCATTGTTTCCAAAAAGGGCTAGATGACACAGGTGGCTGCTGATCTTTCAACTTCAAATGGCTAATTACCAAACTACTGCCACTGGACGTTTCACATCTCTATAATCCAAAAATCCTCTCTTGAAAAACTTATTTCTCTCTAGACCTTGCCCCCAAAATGATCTACTATAAAAACAAAACAGAGAAAATCCTAGATATAGGCTGAAATATGAAAAAAAATATTGCAGTCTCTTTGCATGTGACAGGAAATGAGTAAGAAGGAAGTGTTTGCAGCTAAGTGTACAACAGAAATATAGAATCCATGATACTGCCGAGTGCAAAACGATTTCTTAATTGAACAAATAAGGAATGAGGGTGAATGTGAGTGATTATGATCCTTGTCCAGCATTGGAGCTCTTTCAAAGTCTAATTGTGTGGACATCTACCCAATAGATATTTATTAGTATAGATGCTGTTGCGTGTAGCCAAATCTGGTAAAAACTAAACAATTATTTACTTAAACTTCCTGAAAGTACCAAAAGACACATACCCTCACCAAGTACACATTGATTCAAATTTGAAGTTTCTTTGGGAAATCATTTCTGAGTTCTGAAGATGAAAAAGGGTTTGGAAAATGCCCAGGAAGAGTGGGAAAAATAACCCTCTTTTTTGGACAATAATATCAGTCAAATGCCTTATCCAAGTGGCTTCCAACCCTCTAGAGGGAAAAAAAAATGTATTTGGGCATAAGATGAGTGATGGTTACATGAAATTTCAGATGATGGATCTGGAGGAAGATGGGCAGTTAAGGCATCCAATACTGGGGGCACAGACACTTTAACAACCATGTTACCAATTCTGGGAGCAAGGCTAATTTAGTAACTTATGGTCAGAGAGTTTGAGTAAGGATGAGCTGAGATTCAGAGCTGTCACCTGTTCCACTGTGCCTTTCTGTAGCCTGCCTCGCTGCCTGATGAACAGGCTTGCTTTACCTGCCTTCGAGATGGGATGACATGTGGACCTGGGAAAGCCCCAGATCCTTACATCTTTTGGTGACGTCAGAATGAGCACCTTCCACACTTTTCTAGCGATGACTAACTCAAGCCACAAAGTTTGCATATAGAGCTAGCTACAAAGTTCCAGAAGTCAGGATTAATCAGATGGTTCAGGTCCCACTCTAACTGTCCTATGAGGCAAGGATATTTCCCTTAATGTCATTTTTTAGCAGACTTTTTGAAATGGGATTTTCTCCAAGAAAGCTCATGCAATAAATAAATGTGTTAGTCTTTAAAAGTGCAACAGGACTCCTTGATTGTTTTGCTTAACTATACTAACATTGTAACATGGCTGCCCCTTTGCAACTTCCCTTAATGTATATCTTTGTATCACTCTTTCAGTGCTCTTCATCATTTTATTATATAGTTGCTCAGACAAATCAGCAGAGGCATCGCTTCCCCGGGGAGGGATCCAGGGCACTGGCCCAGGCCCTGCCCCTGGACCGCAGGCCCCACCCCAGCCTGCAGGCCACACCCCCTGGCTGAGGAAAGGGATGGAAGCCGCCACATGCCACTGCGGGCGGCTGGGCCCTGCATCCCTAGCCGGGGTCGGGGCTGGAAGCAGCCGTGGGTGGCTGGGCCCCCAGCCGGGGACAGGGCTGGAGTGGCCACTGCTGCTGGGGGTGGCCGAGCCCCGGATCCCCAGCTGGGGACGGGGCTGCCATGGCCATGGGCGCCTGGGCGCCGGATCTCTGGCCCAATTGGGCTGGAGACTTGGAGGGGGGCCGCCACCAGACCCGGAGCACTGGTGCCGGGATTCAGGGCACGTGCCCCGGGTACCCAGCGCCAATGAGGCCCCTGCAAATCAGACCGTGTGATATTTGCAGAATGCCATGAAGACTGAGATTTTAAACTAGGGGTGTCAAGCTCATTCAGTGTGTGGGGCCACAATGGAGGGCAGAACACCTGATGAGGGCTATGTGTCCACATAGGCTCCCCAACACTTTCCCCTGCCACATTCAGAGTGGCATGGGCTTGCCTTTCTGCTCCCCTACCCCACAGGCTCAGACACCTTCCCTTTTCCCTGTCCTCTGGGCTTCCCTTCCCCACACTGGCTTCCAGACCCTCTGCTGCTGGGCAATTTCTGGGCACCCTTTCCCCTTCCCTTTCTGCTTTCCCTACCATGTGGCAGCAGGCAACGTCTGTCACAGTCAGATACAGACAGGCTGGGCTCCTGCCGCCCCCGCCATGTCAGTCATTCAGCATGGTGGGCTTTGGTTGGGCTCAATCCTGGCTGGCCTTTGATTGGCTTATTCCCATGTGGGCACCCGCTACTTTCTCCTTTCTTATTTGTGATTTGTGCAATATGCTGTCAATCAAATTAGCATGCTGACTGCCTGACAGTGAACAGTTGGGCTGGGTGGCGGTGCAGGGGATCTCTGGAAGCCCAGCCCAGCTTGCTTGGACTGAAACTCTGGTTGGTCAGCAGACCACAGCAGACCTGAGCCGGGTTTGGCTGGAGCGCTTCCTTTGTTTCCCCGTGCTGTGATTCAGATCATGTGAGTGAGCCAGAAGCACTCCTACTCCTGCTTTGCTCACAGCAGCCTGTCTTTACTGTTCACTGCTGCTGCAGAGAGCTTTTAGGCACAGTGCAGGCAGCAGCTCCATGGGCCAGATCAGTGCCCTTGTCAGGCCAGATCCAGCCCACGGGCTGGGAGTTTCACATCTCTCTTTTAAAAAATAGGTGTCTAAATTAGCCTGAGTTTGTAACTAAAATTTAAATGACAATCTGATTTTCAAAAATTCCAAGTACACTGAAGACATCAATGCTCAGATCATATCTTTAGGTACATAAACATAGACCTAGGAGCCTACCTTTGAGCTCCTACTTTTTAATATTTCTTGGTTTTCCTTATGTGGTACAACCAAATGCTGTTTTCTGTATGTTTTTTTCTTACCCCCATTGGTTGTCTCTGTTTAGAAACTCACCTTTGCCCTTTTTCTCTGACTCTCCAAAGACCTTTTGGGTTTCTGTCTAATTTCTGTAGCTGTAATGATTAAACACAGAATTATACACTTACAGATTGTTTTGGCTAGACAAATGTGCTAGGCAATATTTTTGTTTTTAGTCAGGAAGACACCTGCTCCTAATGTTACAGGAACACACTGGATAGTGTTAAAGCAGACACTGGTATTTCTCTAATTGAATAATCTGTGTATTTTGTTCAAGTGCCAGCAGATTACTTTTATTCTGTGATTAGTTTGAAGTTTAGATGACACATTTTGCAGAAAACATACATTTCAGAGTCAATTTCCTGTTTGGGCCAGATCATTTTAGTCTAAGTACAGAGGGACAAGAAAATGGATATTGGAAGAAAGAAATGTTAAATGAGAAAGAACTGTTCTCTTGGATTACCTACCCACTTTCTTGGTGGGGTCAAGTTGAGTAGCCAGGCATATTCTGCAGTTTAGCATTAGTGTATGGAATGACAATCACATAGAGCAATTAAAATCAAACTTGCATTAATGATTTCATTGCCTAAAACAAATTTGTAATGTAAATCATTCAGAGGTGCTCTAAGGCATTTCTATTCTTAGAAGAAAATTCACAACTAGAAAGTACGTCACTTTTGCAATCAGCACCCCCTTTAGCTTATAATGTAGAACACATGGTGGTTGAAGAGGTTACAGTGTTACAGAAATGTCATTACAGCATTTCTCTGTGTTAACATGTATCATCTGTCACATAATTGTTTGTTTTACAACCTATACCTATAATGGGCTAAGTGGGGACTATTTATATCAGTTAACAATGAGTGCCTTTAATTAGTATTTCATGCAACTGGAACATGTTAAAGATTCTGACACAAATCTGGCTTGGATTCCTAAATTCCATATGAATTTCATTAGGAAATTGCTAAGACATTACAGTTGCACAGGTATCAAGGTTTATAAGTGCACTTTATCTGTTACAAAACTCATGTAAGTCAGATGAGGAAGAAAAGTACTTCATATCAACAGTTTGATGTCTGACATGACTGAATGAGAGTTTAAGGGAACAGAGATGAAAACCTATACAACTTGAAATCTATCCATTTCTGCACTGAAATTGCAAATTTACAGTGATAGTCAATGTACAATATAATATGGACAAAATAAGAACAATATAGACTCATACTGTATGTGAAAGTGATAAAGAAAACTTATGAAACAAGTTTTGGTCAACAAGAATGTTCACACATTTTACATAATGAAGGAGATTAGTTTTATTCTGTGATTAGGTTGAAGTTTAGATGACACATTTTGCAAAAAACATACATTTCAAAGTCAATTTCCTGTTTGGGCCAGATCATTTTATTCTAAGCACAGAGGGACAGGAAAATGGATGTTGGAAGAAAGAAATGTTAAATAGGAGAGAACAGTTCTCTGCTTATGTAGAGAGGAAGGATGGTTTTGTGAAGACCCCGGCCTGGGATGCAGGCCATCTGGGTTCAGCTCTGCTACAGACTTCCTGTGTGAATCTGAATGTGAATAGATCCTCTCCTCTGCTGCATCCCCTCTAGCCCAGCTAGAAGGGAACAACAATAGGAAATGTCAAATGGCCTGACTATAACCTGTATGTTTCAAGACAGTGGTTATAAAACCTAAAGGGCAGACAAATATCCATGGCCCTAAAATTAATAAGCAGTCATCAAATATTTTTAGTGCCATGAAGTACTTTTAACTCCCAGGAAGGCCTTGAATAAGAGCCTGGTGTAAATGCATCTGGCTTCAATAGCAAAGACATGGTCCAGAGGAAGTGTAGTACGTCTGCTTTTGTAACCTATAGAAAGCTACTTGGGTGTGAGTGGAAGCTTGCTTGCCTTCAGTCCTTCAATTCTAAGGGAACTTCTGCTGGCAAAGTCATCTATTGTACCACTGGTATTTTTGCAGAACTCCCAGATGAACTCAGTGAGGAACTACAAGTACCACACAAAGGAAAGGCATAGGGTCTGATTCACCACTCTGTTTTTCTACTTTCCCACCACTTCAACTGTCTTGAGATCTATAGAATAACATTGTCATAACTCTGGAGTAACATTAATGAATCAGGCTTCTGGGCATACAGTACTGACAGGAACCACTTAAGTAGCTTTTTTTTCCTTTGCCTCCTTTGTATAGGTAGCTGGCCATCCAAAACATATACCAATAAATCCTTTAAACCATTGCACACTATCCACCATATATTTAATGTTAATATATGTGTTATAGTTGTCTCCTCACACATTCCCTTCTCTATACACCCAAAAGTCACTGGAAATATAATCATCAAGGAGTCCTGTGATACTTATGTGCCACAGGACTCCTTGTTCATTTTACTGAGCTAGACTAACATAGCTGCCCCTTTGGAACTTGGAAATATAATGTGCACAGTAGCTTGTAAACTGAATGTGATTAAATAGCAATAACTAAAATTAATATATGGGGTTGGATAACTAAGTCTAACTTTGTGGATTTAATAATAATGTCTATATGTGATGACTGGCTTACTACGAACTCTAGCAAAGCTAATCACCTCATCAAAAAATATCTCTCAGATGACAAGTTCCAAAGGAGCAGCTGTATTAGTTTAGTTCAGCAAAACAAACAAGGAGTCCTGTGGCACTTGTCTAACAAAGTGTGATTTTCTCCCACAAAAGCTCATGCAATACATAAATTGCCACAGGACCCCTTGTCTGTCACTCAGATGATGTGGTACATCTGAAGGATCTACAGTTCTGTAGGTGCGGGACCTTAGGTTCAGTTAAAAACAGGGACTGACTTCTGGGGAGAGGAGAGAAAGAAAGGGATGCATGTTGGTATTTAAGATCAAGAGATAAGAGGGATCTTTCTTCCTTATGAAGAAAATCTAAGACTTCCAGAACAAAGAAGGGGATGTTACAAAACTATATTGGGTTTGGGGTGGTTTTAGATAGCTGAGGTGTGTCAGAGCCAGGTTATAGCTACTTATGAAGGAGAAAAGGCTCAGAAAAGCAGTGCTTAACATTCTCTTCAACTCTGCCAAACTATTTATGAAGAGCTAGCTATAACTAGAAATCCAAATTTAAAAAACAGTATACCAAAAATTTACTTTAAAATGTGGGCGGTCGGCCAACTATTTTTTAACTGGGTAGAACTGGAATGTTAATGCAGAACATACGCAAAGCTGTGGTAAAATAAAATTGTGAAGGAAAAAAAACACACCTCTTAATGTTGATATTTAAACAAAATAAATGATAATCATATTAGCCACCAATTGGGAGCCAGAACAGGCCATGGAGATTTGGGACCTGGGATCCCAGTATGTGTAATCTGATATATTATTACTCACAGAGCTAGGATTTGGCATTTCTCTGCAGAGGGGAAAAAAACCCATTGTTTTTGCATAGGGAATGAAACTGTTTTGTCAGTTAATAATGATCTGAATAATACCTGTCTAATTAGATCATTCTTAAAGTGTGTAAGATTTAAATTACATGGGTTGCATATAACCCCATGCAAAAGGTTATGCATTGTGAATAACCTGGGTAACATATTGCCTGATTTGACTTATCCATTTCAATTAAAAACAATTAGAGATGATTATGTAAATCAGTTGCCTGATTTTTGCTCATGACTAGTATCCAAATAGAGACCCTGGGAGAATATATGGGAGGCAGAATGTAATTATCTGAGCTGAAATTTGTTCAGCCTACTTGAGTTAAAATTCCTATACTTTCTGAATTTGCCATAGGATCTTACTTTACTTTTACTGTTTTTAAATTATAATAATTATATATAGAGAAGGTCTTCATGGCAGAGCAAGGTAGGTAGGCCAAGACAGGGGAGGGAACTGATGCAAACTTTTCAAAATTGAATACATAAATGTGGACTTCTACCTCAAATTTTAGCAACAACGGCCTGGTTTTTAAAAGAGTGCTATGGTTTGATGGTCTTTCAGTAGCCAGGAATCTGAATCAATGGGCAGAACTGGAGACAGAAGTCAGCTGCCAGAGCTGACAATCAGAGTTGAAGTTAAGAATCAGAGCTCCGGAGCAGAGCCAGGTTAAGTGTCGGGAGGCAATGCAAAGCAAGATTATGGGTGAGGGAGGAACAGGACTGTAAACTAGCAGGCACAGGAGCTATGGTGAATGCTGGAACCCTGGTTAATAAACAAGGGGGAATTGTAATTATTTGTTTATGCATAAATTTCACCTAGTTGATATTACTGAAATTTTGTGGGAATGTTGACACAATTAGAAGGTTTAAATCATTGGTTATAAACAACTTTGGAAGGATCAATTGAGCAAACAGGGAATAGAATGACAGCATAAGAGGAGTTTGAATATATAATTTTGGGGTGCAAAGGATAGAGGTTAGGGCATCTCATGAAGGAGTATGAATGCTCTAACCCATTGGCAAGAGCACCTCATGGGGTGGGATGTCTATGGGCCTGTTTAGCAGCGAGGTAGTGAGCAGAAGGAAAGCAAAATTACTTGTAATAAGAAAAGAACCCACAGGTAATTCCACCCCCCTATGCAAATTGCTGTATTCCACTGTCCTAACAACTGCTTTGGTTTGCTGTGACAGTCTGACCTGTTCCTATCACTTGCACTCCACTGCATTTGTTTTGCTCCAGTTTTCTGCGTTCCCCATCTTCAAGCACCTGATGAAGTGGGATTGCCTCCTATGAAAGCTCATGTGATAAATAAATTTATTAGTCGCTAAAAGTGCCATCAGACTCCTTTTTTTACTTCCTTTAGAGGTTTTTTGTTTGTTTTGTTTTGTTTTTTCCCCAAATACCAAGAAATCTATTGGGAAAATAACACAACAGGACACAGATTATCC
Organism: Podocnemis expansa; assembly: GCA_007922195.1. Lineage (NCBI taxonomy): Eukaryota > Metazoa > Chordata > Testudines > Podocnemididae > Podocnemis > Podocnemis expansa. The sequence continues at coordinate 11,913,188 of ML682040.1, read as the reverse complement.
AGCCAGTTCTTGGAATGTACTAGAGACAATATTTCAAAAGATAGATAAAGCAACTAGAGGAAAGCCTGTTATAAGTTTGATTTTGAGAAATAGGTTGGAACTGATTGAGAATTTATAAATGGAAGACAACTTGGGTGAAAGTGATCATTAAATGATGTAGCACGTGATTCTAAGGAATGGTAGGAGGGACAGCAGAACAGTAAATATAATGAATTTCAAGAAAGCAAACTTTAGCAAACTCAGTGGGCTTCTAGGTAAGACCCCATGGGAAGCAAATCTAAGAGGAAAAGAGTTCAAGGGAATTGTTGGTTTTGAAAGACATGAATAAGGGCACAAGAGCAAGCTATCCATTACATAAGAAAGATATGAAGCATTGTAAGAGACTATGCTGGATATCCTCAATGACTTAAGACTCAAAAGAGAGTCCTATGAAAAGTAGAAACTAGGTCAGATTACAAAGGATAAATATAAATAAATAAAACTATTTAGGAACAAAATTAGAAAGGCCAAGTCACAAAATGAGATTAAACTAGCTAGAAATATAAAGGGTAATAAGAAAACAAAATTCTACAAATATACGAGAAACAAAAGGAAATCCAAGGAAAGAGTAGGCCCATTACTCAATAAGGTAGCAGAAAACAATAACAGAACATGTGGAAATGAGGAACCGCTAAATGACTTTTTTGTTTCCATTTCTGCCAAAATGTTTAGTAGCAATTGGACAATATACCATCAAATTGAGGAGAGGATGTGAAGGAAACATTTCTAGAAAAAATGAGAAAATTATCCAGAACTCAAGACTTGGTAGTAATGGACCATGATATTTACCAAGAAATCTGGTAGAAAAGTAATATGTCAAAAAATGAATTTTCTAATAATATTTTTGGAATTTTTGGGGAAACTTTCTGTTTCTGAACAATGAGGAAGAAACCAGGGAGACAGTCATCTTAGATTTGTCACTGACCAATAAGGAGGGATTTTGTACTGAATCTGAAGATGGAAGGCAGTTTGGATGAATGTGTTCATAAAAAGATAGATTTCATGATGCTACAGAAAGGAAGGTATGAGAGCAGCTTCCAGACTCCAACTATGCTTCTGATTTGGCTCATGTGTGGACTGTGACTCTGGTTCTAATCCGAGGCCTTTCCCTGGACCCTGGTTCCAATACTGCTGTTGGCTCAGTCCCAACTCTAAAGGTAGCTTCACCCCTTGGTAACTATTCTCGGCCACTGCTCCAGACACAAGGCCTGACCACCTAGAACCAAGTGCCTGACAAAATGTACAAAAAAGCAGACTTTAATGAACTCAGAAAACTAGTCGGCAAAGTCCCATGAACAACAACAACAACAACAACAAAAAATCTAAAGAAAAAGGATTTAAGAGATCTGACAGTTTCTAATGGAGGCAACGGTAAAGGCATAACTGTAAACTATCCTGATGTGAAAAGAAAGGAAGAATAGTAAGAAGCTAGTGTATCTCCAGCAGGAGCTCTTTAAATCTCTGAAGATCAAAAAGAAATCCAACAAAAAGTGGACACTTGTATAAATTGCTAAGAAGGAGGGGAAAAGAAGTACAGGACAGAACTTGGCTCTAACATTTTTGAAGACGTAATGCAAAGTTTAAAAAAAAGTTTAAAAAAAAGAACAAAAAATTCCAATGACCTGAATAAAATACTTAAGTGGAAAATAATAGGAATGAGGGTCAGATCTTGTTCTTTAGTTTACACAAACGACTCTCATTAACAAAATGTGTTTAGAGTGAACAGATTGTCTTAGTGTGAAGATTAGATCCCTGAAACCTGGGTTTGCAATTGTCCGTGGGTGAAATTCCTCAAAAACCAAGTTCTTAGTGTGTTGTAACAGCAGTGTTGAGAAGGATGGGATTATTAATGTTCACATACAATAATACAGAATCACAAGAAGCTTTTGTATATGTTTTAACTAACTGATGTTAATGTAAACCCTGTGCAGTTTTACAAAATGTTAATCTAGATCACAAGTGGATTAACTACAGTTCCAAAAGCTGCTTTAGCCTAAACAGGAAACCAAATTTTTGTAAAAATCACACACAAATCTTGGGTATTACTAAAATGCTTAAGCTAAAATGAAAGAAACTCAGGTTATAAAAGCACCCACAACTGTGATTGCAATGAACCTTTGTCAGCAACATTAGCAGAGAGGTCAGGAATGGATATGGAAAATTGACCATTATTTCATCCCTAGGAGAGGTTTCTCTGAATGAGTGCTGAACTTCTTCTACAGTATCGCTATGTCAAACATTGCACTGCAACCACTGCAGCATCTGCTCCCTGGATAAAGAAGAGAACTTCAGATCTGCCAACCCACAGTCTTCTGGGGTGTGAATACAATTAATTGAAAATAAGCTGTTTAGCTTTTATAATTTTTTATTACAGTTCTATTTTTTTTTAAAAAAAAGCCTTTACATTGACCTTTATATATTTATATAAATACTAACTGTAGCCCATCACAAATGACAGGGGAAAGTCATGGTTTCTTCCCCAAGTGAGCACCACATACAATTGTCTGAAGAGTCAGTGTGAAATGTTGGAAAGCTCTGAAGGGCAGCAGATGGGGGCAGGAGGTAGGGTGCAACTGCTTGTCAGTACCATATGCATTGGAGGGATAAGGAAGGATGGGATGGGGACTTGGCAGACGTGAAAGTGAGGGGTGCAGGGTGGGAGCTTTGGAGGAAGGATGAAGGCATGGGATCTGGAGGGAGAGATGAGGAACAATGGAGCAGTGGCAGGAGGTGGGGGTGTTGAAGGGGTGGCTGGGGTCAGGGGCAGGAGCTGGAGCCTGGGGGCAGTGAAGGGGAGGCCTGGAGCCAGAATGTGCTAGTGAAGGGGGCCATTAGCAGCAGATGGGGGCAGAGAAGGGGTGGTTGGCAGCAGGAGGTGGAGGGCAGGGGAAGGAGCTTGGGGTGGTGAAGGGGGACATGGACAGGAGATGGGGCAGAGAAGGGGTGGATGGGGGCAGGAGGTGGGCTGCAACCACTTGTCAGTATCATACGTATTGTAGGATTAAGGAAGGATGGGGTAGGGGACGTGGCAGAAGTGAAGGTGAGGCGTGCGGGATGGGGGCATGGGGGATGTGGAGGGAGGGATGGGGCAGGGGCAGGAGGTTGGTGTGTTGAAGGGGTGGCTGGGGCAGGGGCAGGACATGGGACAGTGAAGCAGAGGGCTGGAGAAGGGAGTTGTGGGCAGCAGATGGGGGCAGAGAAGGGGTGGGTGGTGGCAGGAGGTGGGGTTAGTGAAGAGGGGCATGGGCAGGAGATGAGGCAAAAGAAGGGGAGGGTGGCTATACCATGTGACAGGCCAGTGTGATGTCAGAGGGGACTCAACCAATTGCTCCTTGCTCCCTCCTTGGGAGCAATTGATTGAGTCCCCTCTGACATCACACTGGCCTGTCACATGGCACACTTCACATCACACATGCACTCACGTACATAGCCTATTAGTATAGTAAATATATTCTTTATATATTTTCATATATAAATATAGTAGGATATGTGTAGGAGTATATATATAGCCCAAAGATGAGCTGCTGAGAGAATGCCTGAGGCAGCAGCAGACATGGGAGGAAGATCAAGCAGAAGAAGTGCCATGGCAAGACAAGACCCTGCACGGGATGTACCATCGACAGATAGCTGAGGTGGCTGACATTGGGAAATCCTACCAGTGGCTGGAAAAAGCTGGACTAAAAGACAGCACTGAGGCACTGATCATAGCAGCACAAGAACAGGCGCTGAGCACCAGATCCATTGAAACGGGGTCTACCACACTAGACAGGACCCAAGGTGCAGACTGTGCAGAGAGGCCTCAGAGACAGTCCAACACATAGTGGCAGGATGTAAGATGCAGGCAGGAACAGCATACACTGAACGGCATAACCAAGTAGCTGGCATTGTGTACAGGAACATCTGCACAGTGTATGGGCTAGACCCTCCCAAGACCAGATGGGAGATCCCACAGAAGGTCATGGAGAATAACAGGGCTAAGATCCTGTGGGACTTCCAGATCCAGACAGACAGGCAGGTACTGGCCAATCAACCAGACATTGTGGTAATAGACAAGGACCAGAAGACAGCGGTGGTGATAGACGTAGCAGTGCCTAGTGACAGCAACATCAGGAAGAAGGAATATGAGAAGCTGGAGAAGTACCAAGGCCTGAAAGAGGAACTAGAATGGATGTGGAAAGTGAAGGCCAAAGTGGTCCCGGTGGTGGTAGGAGCACTCGGGGCTGTGACTCCTAAGCTGGGAGAGTGGCTCCAACAGATCCCAGGAACAACATCAGAGCTCTCTGTCCAGAAGAGTGCAGTGCTAGGAACAGCTAAGATACTGCGCAGAACCCTCAAACTCCCAGGCCTCTGGTAGAGGACCCGAGGTTGAGGATGACACATACCACCCATAGGGGGTGAGAGAGGAATTTTTTTTATTTATATATATATATATATATATATATATATATATATACACACACACACACTTTATAGATGGATAGATAGATATTAAGTATAATTATTAAATCAATATTCTTCACAGTGATGTGTTTCCTTAGCTGTGGGAGGGTGATGGAGAACAGGCATATCCCAATTTTGACCACCAACCATCTTGCAATCATCCCCTCCTTGTTTTTTGTAGTTATGTTCCTATCAGCTGAAGATGTTCAACAGGTGTGGAGGGGCTTCTGTTCGACGGCACATCTGTAGAAGCACACTAAACAATGAACAGCAGCATTAATAATAACAGCACTCTCATTACTGTAAAATATACTTCTCTCACACAGCTTGACAATCAACAAGGATGTGGTGAGTTATGCCTGTGGGAGAGGATGCTAAAGGTGAGGAATAGGCTCTGAGGGGCTGTGTTAGGGTGTTGATGCAGGTAGATGGGGATAAAATTTCAAATTGTGCCATCATTTTCCACAGGCAGGGGCCATAGAAATCTCATTCCTGAGAGCATAAGCAGGAAAGCTAGGGTGCATGTATCTTCTCCATGTGAGCAGCCTCAAACTCAGTCCCTATGTGGTTCACTTGTGTGATGCTTTGGTCCCTGCAAAAGTGATTGTCAATTGATGTGGGAAAGTTTGCTAGCATGGGGGAAGAAACACAACTATTCTGCCAAGGAATATCTGGCAGAGGATTGGTGAGTACTTCAAGGAAAGGTTCCTAGAGATCTCCCTGAAGGATTCCTGTGAAATCTTGGCCTGCATTTACACACCCTTCCACTTTCCACTGCATTGCCTAGCCCTGGGGTCAGCAACCCTGGGCATGCATGCCAAACATTGCTGGCCTCACTTCCACAGCAGGACCCGGGGCTGCAAGTACTGCACATGAGCAGCAGCTTCTACTTGACACCCCCCCACACCAACAGCCCCAGGCCCCACTGGGCAGGCAGGGCCACCAGGAGCTGCCATGGACGCATGGCTCTTCATACCCCAGGGCCCACTGGGGACAGGACCAGCAAGGAAAAGGAGCCGCTGCATGGGACGGTTTGTATCATCTGTCGTCCCCACCCCCGGCACTTGCTGGCCCTGCCCACAGCACCTGCTGGAGGTGCAGGGAGCAGAGTTGGCATGGGGGCCAGCAAAGATTGCTGCCCCTGGTTTAGCTGAACAGGGGCATGGGAAGTATATGAATATACGACTACTCTTGTGCATTTTTCTGTGCTTTATCAGCTGCATAATGCAACAAATCAAAGGAGGACTGTACCTCAAGTAATCAAACAGCATAAACTCAAGCTCCTCTCTTGTACCCTGCATGCCAAAGGGCTGGCACTGACTTGAATCCTCCTCAGTAGAGAAGAGGTCCTGGCTTTCCATGTCAGTAAACAACCTCCTCTGAGGCTCTTCATCATCCTTCAACTCAACCTCCTTCTCCTCAACGTCTTCATCAGTGTTAAGTGAGGTTTCCACTGCATCCAGGTCTGCAGAGTTATGCATAGGTCTCTTGGTGGTGCAGGTGGGTTCACTGTTGAGGATAGCTTCCAGCATCTTAGAGAAGTCCGGGTCTTTGGCTCTGCACCAGAGAAATGATTTAATCATGTAGCTTTTGGTAGTCCTTCCACATCTCCTTGATTTTTTCATGGCACTGTGACATGTCCTGTTTGTAGCCCTTTTCCACCATCAAATGAGAAATTTGACTGTCGGTATCATAGTTTCTTTGGCTATAGCTGAGCTAGGACTGCACAGCCTCATCTCCCCGAATGCTGATTGGATGCAGAAGCTCTCATGTGCTCTGAGAGAGAAAGCAGTCCATGCATGGAGCTCTCATGGTCAGCTGAGAAGATCAGATATGAGCTCTGTACACTAACCAAACAGTAAGTTGTATTTTAAAAAATTCCTGGGACTTTAAAGGGGGAAGAAAGGGTGGTTGAAGGATAGTAGAAACTGAACTAATGGCCCAAGTGGTCAGGATGGGCACTGTGGGACATTTCCTGGAGACTGTTTACCATGACATAACCAAGCGTGGTGTCTACACTGATGTTTTGTCACTAAAAGTTTGGCGTAAAAAGCTCTATGACTTCTGTCAAGGCAGCTTTCTTTTGTCACAAATTCAGAGGAGTTGGATTCGGGGGGTGTAGGTGTGCCTGATTTCTGTGTGCTTAACACCATTGTTTTTGACACAAAAAGCTGACTTTAGTTCACAAAAGTCTCTAGCGTAGCCCAGGCCTTAGGTTCCTAAGGCTCGTCTCCTCAAAGGTACATAAAAGTCCATGATAGGCAGGACTTTTTGCTAGGGCCACACTCAGGCAGTTTTGGAGTCCACAGCCACCACTGCTGGCTCACCTTGCCCTGCTCTCAAACTGGCTGGTCTCTGGAGAGCCTTACCTTTCGTCCAGCTCCCAGCCCAAATGCTGCCACCGCTGGCTCGCCTTGCCCTGCTCCTGAGCTGGCCAGTCTCCAAAATGCTGTAGCTTCCAGTGTGCTCTCAGCCAGAGCACCAGCACCACCACCAGGAAGAGGAGGAGGCCTGCCAGCAGCAGCAGTAGGAGTGGAAATAGGGCTGGGAGCGCTCTGTAAACTGCACTGCTCCAGAGACTGGACAGCTGCAGCATCCAGAGTGCCATGGCTTCTGGAGCACTCGCAGCCCAAGTGTCGCATCCACCACTGGATTGCAGTGTGTCACACAGGAGAATATTATCTGTCAGGTGTGTCACAATGTGAAAAAAAGTTGAGAGCCTCTGTTTAGGTTCTCTGGGGAGATCACAGCCACCTCACCTAAGAGGAAACATAGGGTTGTGGTGATTGGGGACTCCCTCCTGAGAGGAAGAGAGGCACCCATCTTTCGACCTGACAAGGCTTCTAGAGAGGTATGCTGCCTGCCAGGTGCCCGTATCTGAGATGTAATGGAGGGATTGTCAAAAATCATTTGCCCCTCAGACTACTACCCCATGCTTCTTATCCATGTGGGTACCAATGATACTGCGAGAGGTGATCCTCAGCAGATCAAAGGTGACGGTGACTTCAGCGCTCTGGGAGCGAGGGTGAAGGAGTTTGGAGCACAGGTGGTGTTCTCCTTGATCCTTCCAGTCAAGGCTAGAGGCCTGAGGAGAGACAGATGCATCCTGGAGGTGAATGCCTGGCTGCGAAGATGGTGTGGTCAGGAGGGATTCGGCTTCCTTGACCATGGAGTTCTGTTTCAGGACAGAGGATTGATAGGCAGAGATGGCCTTCACCTGTCCAGGAAGGGGAAGAGTGTATTTGGGCACAGACTGGCTGACCTAGTGAGGAGGGCTTTAAACTAGGTTCAACGGGGGAAGGAGACCAAAGCCCACAGGTAAGTAACAATGTGGGTGATCTGGGGGAAGGGATGGAACTTGGGGGGTGTTGGGACTGTATCACCAGGAATAAAAGAGAAAGTAGTTGGAACATGGGGGGGGGAATCAAATAATTGTCTTAAATGTTCCACTGAAGCACCAACACATGAGGAGAGTGGGGGACAAGGACTCCAAGAAAAAATACAAGGAGGTATATGTAATAGAATTGAAAACCAAACTGACAAAGTAGGGCAAGTGACTGGGTATCTTAAGTGCCTATACACTAATGCGAGGAGCCTGGGAAATAAACAGGAAGAATTGGAAGTACTAGTGCAGACAAGGAACTATGATATCATAGGAATAACGGAGATGTGGTGGGATAGTCTGCATGACTGGAGCTCTACCACGGATGGGTATAAACTGTTCAGGAAAGACAGGCAGGGAAGAAGAGGGGGAGGAGTAGCACTATATGTAAAAGAGCTCTATGACTGCTCAGAGCTCCATTATGGAAGTGGAAGCATGCCTGTAGAAAGTCTGTGGGTTACATTGAGAGGGGAAAGCAGCAAGGGGGATGTTGTGGTGGGTGTCTGCTATAGACCACCAGACCAGAAGCAGGAGGTGGATGAGGTGTTCTATGGACAACTAGCGGAAGCTTCTAGATCACAGGCCCTGGTGCTCATGGGGGACTTCAATTACCCTGACATCTGCTGGGAGGCCAATACAGCAGTGCATGGGCAATCCAGGAAGTTTTTAGAGTGTGTTGAGGACAACTTTCTAGTACAAATGCTGGAGGAACCAACTAGGGACCTTGCACCTCTTGATCTGCTGCTCACAAACAGGGAAGAATTGATCAGGGACATAGAGGTAAATGGCAAGCTAGGCAGTAGTGACCATGACATGGTTGAGTTCAGGATGCTCATTAAAGGAAGGAAGGAAAGAAGCAAAACAAAAACCCTGGACTTCAAAAAAGCAGATTTTGGGTCCCTCAGCGAACTGATGGGCAGGATCCCTTGGGAAGCTAATCTGAAGGGGAAAGGAGTCCAAGAAAGCTGGTTATATTTTAAAGAAACCCTGCTAAGGGCACAGGAAGTTGCCATTCCAATTAGGAGAAAGAATAAACATGTGAGGCACCCAGAATGGCTTAGCAGAGAACTCTGCTCTGAGCTTAAACATAAAAAGGAAGCTTACAGGAAGTGGAAGCTTGGTCAGATGACCAAGGAGGCATATAAAGATATTGCGAGGGACTGCAGGGATAAAATCAGAAAGGCCAAAGGACAAATGGAGCTGCGGCTAGCGAGGGATGTAAAGGATAACAAGAAGGGGTTCTACAAGTATGTTAATAACAAGAAGAGGATCAGGGATGGTGTAGGTCCCTTGCTGAATGGGGCAGGCATCCTCGTGACAGAGGATGAAGAAAAAGCTGAAGTGCTCAATGCTTTTTTTGCTTCAGTTTTCACAGGCAGGGTCAGCTCTCAGCCCACTACCATGGGTATGGCAGATTGGAGAGAAGAAGAGAGGCCCTTGGTGACAGAAGGTCAGGTTAGGGACTGCTTAAAGAAGCTGGATGTGCACAAGTCCATGGGGCCGGACAAACTGCATCCAAGGGTGCTGAGGGAATTGGCCGATGAGATAGCAGCACCGCTGGCCATTATCTTTCAAAACTCATGGAGAACAGGGGAGGTGCCAGAAGATTGGAAAAAAGCAAATGTAGTGCCTATTTTCAAGAAAGGGAAAAAGGAGGATCCGGGGAATTATAGACCAGTCAGCCTCACCTCAATCCCTGGCAAAATTATGCAGCAGATTCTCAAAGAATCCATCCTCAAACACTTAGAAGAAAATAAAGTGATCAGGAACAGTCAGCATGGATTTACCACGGGTAAATCATGTCTGACCAATCTCATTTCCTTCTATGATCAGATGACTGGTTTTCTGGATGCAGGAAGAACCGTTGATGTGATATACCTTGATTTTAGCAAGGCTTTTGATACAGTTTCCCACAGCATTCTCATTGGCAAATTAAGGAAGTATGGGTTGGATAGGTGGACTATAAGGTGGATAGAAAACTGGCTAGATCAACGGCTTCAGCGTGTAGGAATCAATGGTTCCATGTCTAGCTGGCAACCAGTCACGAGTGGTGTGCCCCAGGGGTCGGTCCTGGGGCCGGTTCTGTTCAACATTTTCATCAATAATCTGGATGATGGAATAGACTGCACTCTCAGTAAGTTTGCGGATGATACCAAGCTGGGGGGAACAGTAGACACATTGGAGGGCAAGGACAGGATTCAGGGAGACCTAGATAAATTGGAACAGTGGGCCAATAGAAATCTTATGAAGTTCAATAAGGACAAGTGTAAAATCCTGCATGTGGGACGGAAAAACCCCATGCACTGCTACAGGCTGGGAAACATTCAGCTGAGTAGTAGCAGTGTAGAAAAGGACCTGGGGGTCATGGTGGATGGGAAGCTAGATATGAGTCAGCAGTGTGCTCTTGCTGCCAAAAAGGCCAATGGCATACTGGGCTGCATCAAAAGAAGTATTACCAGCAGATCAAGGGATGTGATCATTCCCCTCTATTCTGCACTGGTGAGGCCACATCTAGAATACTGTGTTCAGTTTTGGGCTCCCCACTACAAAAAGGACAGGGACATGCTAGAGAGAGTTCAGAGGAGGGCAACCAAAATGATTAAAGGGCTAGAGCACAAGCCCTATGAGGATAGACTGAAAGCATTAGGCTTATTTAGTCTGCAGAAGAGAAGACTGAGGGGGGATTTGATAGCAACCTTCAACTACTTGAAGGGATGCTCTAAGAAAGATGGAGCTCAACTGTTCTCGGTGGTAACAGAGGACAAAACAAGGAGCAATGGTCTCAAGTTGCAGTTAGGGAGGTTGAGGCTGGATATTAGAAAAAACTTTTTTACTAGGTGAGTGGTGAAGTACTGGAATGAGCTGCTGCCAAGGGAGGTGGTGGAGTCTCCATCTTTGGAGGTGTTTAAGGCCCGGCTGGATAAAACCATGATGGGGATGGTTTAGTGGGAGTGGTCCTGCCTCTGGCAGGGGGTTGGACTAGATGACCTATGAGGTCCCTTCCAACCCTAGGATTCTATGATTCTATAGGAGTTGGCTGACAGTGGCGTTGCTGGCTCTGGGCACAGGGGGCATGTGCCCCAAGTCCCAGCACCAGTGCCCTGAGTGGCGGAAGCCCGATCCAGCTCTGGTCCAAGCTGGGGATCTGGAGACATGCTGCCCATGGTGGCGATCGCTGTACCTTTTCTTGCTCTGTCTGGGGTTTGGGAGCCGGTGCACCCATGGTGGTGGCCACCTCAAGAGGCCCCGGCCCCAGCCGGGGATCCAGGGCCAGGCTGCCAGCTGGCAGCAGCATGAGCCCGATCTGGGACCTGCTTGAGCCTGCGGGGACTAGATTGGGCTTGGGCCCTGGATTGGGCCCAGGGGGAGTTGTGGGGCCTGGGCCTCGGGTCTTTTCCTGTGGCAGTGTTGCCCCTGTTGGCTGATATACAGATTACTGAGGCTCAGCCTGGACAAGATTGAGAAGAGTTAATATGCTGGAGGAAATGACTGAAGAGTTAAAAATGATGGTGAAATCTGGCCTTAATAAAGTCAAATGGCAAGAAGTCCATTAATTTCAACAGAGTTGGGATTTTAGTCTCTTTTGGTGCTCCTGATTGAGCGAGTGCATCCACTGTTCATAGATTTAGGTATTCTAGGTCCCCTGCATATCTTGATTCCGCAGCTGTAGTGTGTGCTGAAGAAGCCACACTTTCTCTGTGCCTTTCCACACATCTGTCATCCATAAGCCAAGCTTAAAAAAAAAAAAATTACATTTCCAGCTCTCAAAGCTGCGAAGGTATCTTTGGAAAAAGTGAATTGATGCAATGCTTGCTTCCTGAGTGTGTAGACAATCTGAAATAATCACTGAACTTCCTCATTCATCTTAATCATGTCTTTATTCTGAAACCTGATGATGACAATTTAAATGTCAACATTCTTAGCCATTGCGATGCTGATCATTTTAGCAGAAACAGCTACTTAACATACTTACCCCAGTCCCAGACTGCATCCCCCAAAGTCTCAGTTGTCCCTTTCCCAGCATCCCAAATCAGCAGCTTCAACTTCATCTTACAAGTTGCTCTTTCTGATTCCAAAAAATTGGGATACATCCAAAACTGGAAATGCAAGGGCAGCATGATTATTTATTTTAATTATTAATTTTGTATTTTGTTTGTTAAAGTCTCAATCTGCCACAGAATTTCCAGTCTCCTGCACCACAGTGTTTCAGAATCTAGGGAGTCCATTTGCTTCACAGTTTAGGCCCAGATTGCCATAGAGTACACAGGTTCTTGGGCATATATTGGATGCTGGGCTGCTTTTACACATTGTGGTAGCAGTTTTAGCTGATCAAGAGCTTTTCCATCAGGGTCTGGCAAGAAGAGAGCAACTTTTCCTGTCACGTGTGTGTCATCCTGCACTTATCCATGCATTTGGTACTCCAAGATTAGATTACTATAATGCACCCTGTGTGAAACTACATCTTGAGACCATTTGGAAACTAAAGCTAGTGTACCATTCAGCCACCTGTTTATTAAGCGGAGCATCATGCAGAGAGCACATAAATGAGGTGCTCCACAATCTGCAATGGTGGCCAATAAAATTTCTGGACTGAGTTCAATGTGTTGGTTTCAGCATATAAAGACCTCAGTGACTTGGGACCCTGTTACCTGAGAAATTGGCTCTCTCCCCATGCAATGGTGTGCATTAATTAGTGAGGACCCGGAGCTGGTAAGCTGTTGGTTTAATAAAGTGGAGAATGCTGGCAGGACCTTCTCAATGAAGGGCTTCTGTGATATGTGTTCTGTGAAAATTTTATCGTGAATGCTGCACAGAAGTGTTCAGTAGCAGTAAGCTGAAGCGTGAATATGAAGCTTGGCATGCGCTGGTTGGAGCCGTTAACAAAGACCCTCTTCCTGTGCTCATAGATTCATAGACTCTAAGGTCAGAACGGACAAATATGATCATCTAATCTGATCACCTGCAAAATGCAGGCCACAGAGCCTCACCCATCCACTTCTGTAATAAATCTCTAACCAATGACTGAATTATTAAAGTACTCAAATCATGGTTTAAACTAAAGACTTTAATCCACCAGTGACTGAGCTGTGCCCCTATGCTTAAAAAACCCTACAGCCTTTGCCAATCTGCCCTGGGGAAAAATTCCATCCTGACCCCAAATATGGTGATCAGTTAAACCCTGAGCATGTGGGCAAGACTAACCAGCCATAAACCCATGAAAGAATTATCTGTAATAACACCTATCCTTTCTAATGTCCCATTTCAGGCCATTGGCATATCTACCACCAGTAGTCAAAGATCAATCCCATCATACCATCCCCTCTGTAAATTTATCAAGCCCAGTTTTGAAGCTATATAATGTTTTTGCCCCCACCTCTTCCCTTGTAAGGCTATACCTGAATTCTAATCCTCTGATGTTAGAAACATGCATCTAATTTCAAGTCGAAACTTCTGGATGTGCAGTTTATATCCATTTGCTCTTGTGTCCGCATTGGCACTGAACTCAAATAATTCCTCTGCCTCCCTGGTGTTTATCCCTCTGGTTTATTTACAGTGATGGGAGGATTACCGCATGGGCCGACAGGACCCATGCCGAGGGCCCACAATGATGTGGGGCCCCTCCACCCTCCTGGCATGGGGGGAAAGTGGAGGGAAGCTCCCCTGAACCAGCCAGTTGGCTCCCAGGGGTGGGGTTGGCTAGCCCAGAGGCCATGCTCTGAGCTCCCACCCCAGCCCCGGGCCAGCTGCTCAGTCCCTGCGTACAAGACGATGGGCCAGCTGCAGCCTGGCTGTGTGCAGTACAGTCTCCGGCGTGCACGTGCCAGTTGATTCTGATACCCCCAGGGGCCAAGCGGCCAGGCCGTGGCCAGCCTCTGGCCCCAAGCTCCTCACCCCTCCCCACACTGGTCTGCCCGCATCAGGGCCCTAGACTGGTGGGGGAGTGGGGTAGGCACAGAGGGGGCCCACTGGTGGCAGAGGCCCAGGGGCCCTGTGGCCCTCGATCTGCCACTGTTTACAGAAAGCGATCACATCTCTCCTCAGCCTTCTTTTGGTTAGGCAAAGCAAGCCAAGCTCTTTAAGTCTCCAGATTTCCTTCAGTGTGGGACTAAAGCCAGTTTTCCTTCACTTTGGAATATTGTGAATTTCTTGTTTTCCACTCCTCCTAATTGAAGTCACTTCATTTAGTGAAGGGGCATGGTGATATTTTGTGTATGTCAAAACGTAACAACTAGAGCTGGACAGAGAAAGATGATTCTGTTTCACAAGAACAGCAAGGAGTCCTCTGGTACCTTAGAGAGTAACAAAAAAAAAAAAAGGCACATCTGATGAAGTGGGTTCTAGCCCGTGAAAGCATATGCTCCCCCAATTTTTTTATTGATCTCTAAGGTACCACAGACTCCTCGTCATTTTTTGCTGAAAACAGATTGACATTGCAACCCCTCTGAAATGTGTTTCACAAAGGTTTCAATATTTTGAAATTTTGTTTCATTCTGATTAGGAACAAAAACATAATTCTCCATCAAATCAAACTGAGCTTCAGCTCCAGGGAAGTTTGCATGGTGAACTGTCCAGGAACTGGAAGTCCTTCGGGCCCCTGTGGCAGTTTACCTTGCTGGATGTTCTGGAGCTGTGGACCCTGGAAACTTAGGTTTAACAGCAAACCACCACCTGGATAGCCAGCAAGGTGAAGTGCCAGAAAACCAGGAAGGTTTTTATGGAAATCTGCCTGATGGGCCAGATCCCATGAGAACCCTGCTTGGCTTCCATCAACACTTGGGAGATATTGGATCAACTCCACAAAACTCTTTGCACTGAACTGGCATTTTTTGCTGATCAGCTTTTATAATAATCTGCCTTCAGGACTCCCTGTTCCTTGGTCCACCAGAAACTGGATTTGTTAACCTTTTGGGCAAGATAAAAAGCCCACAAAGCAAATTCAAAAGGTGTAAGGCTGATGAGAGGTTATTGTTGAACAGAAATAGAAAGGAAAGATTCCTGGATTCCTAGACAAAATGGGTCTTAAGGATGGAGCCGAAAGAAACTTGGTGAACAGGAAATGGGAGTCAAGTGAAAAATATGTCTAAGCATTTTTATGGCCCTCGTTATGGTAATATCTGAGCATCTCATAATTATTAATCAGCCCTGTGAGACAGGAGGATGTCCCTAATAATGTCCCTGTGAGACAGGAAGATGAGGTCTTCATTTTATAGATGGGAGCTACTGAGCCATCCAGCAAGTAAGTGATTTGCCCAAGTTTACACAGGAAGTGTGTGGTTAAACAAGGAACCGAGGCCAGGTGCTCTAATTCCCAGTCCAGTATTCTGTTTACATCATCCTTCCAAATTAATGTAGATGATATAAGGATAAGAATTATACTTATCTTTTTAATACATCATATAGTGATTTAGTAGCTTAGAATATGGCTGCTTGACGAGAACCAGAAATCTGGATCGCCAGCCCTTTGTTGAATATATGTATTCAAATTATCTGACAGCTAGCTAAATTTTGAGGGGAGAGAGTGAGAGAGCTTTATCTAGAAGAGTGAGCATACATACAGCTATCATCCTCTACACTTGAGAAATTAGGGGTATGAAGCAATAGGAAAAAAATGCCTGCAGTATTTTCCTGAGAGACCTACTTGTTGAGTGGCTTCCCTAAAGGGTTTAATTAGATTTGCTCACATGTGATTGCTTTTGTCTGGTGATGGCCATCCTAACAAGAAAATTTAATCCTAGCTAATGGTGTCTTCTTTGGACAAAGCGGTACACGGCTGTGGGTTGGAACAGGCGCTGGGATTTTTGTATTCCACTGCTAGATATGTGTAGTTTAATGCCTACATTGGGCAAGGTGCTGGGGAATATGAGAAACTTTAGTATGAGTGCTGTCCCTCTGAGGACCTAAATAACTAGCATGTTGTCTATGTTTGTTGATGTAGACAATCACAGTCGATACACACCTAATAACAGTGCCAAATAAATTTGTGCAAACGAAAGCTGTTATAGCAGTTTACAGGCTTTCATGACTCTGGTTGAGCAGAGTCTAATTCTGATTCAGTATGCCCTCCATAATGTCTATTTATTGTAACTGCAACTAGACATATCAGAGAGCTCTACTTAATGTCATCAGTGATTACAGAGTGGGCGCTCTTATTCGTACTGACACGGTCATTTCATTTGCCAAAGGAGAGTTGCACATTTTGTAACTTATTTTGAGACATAACTCTTCATAAATTGCATTCTGACTTGTAAAGAAGTGTAAGCCTACCAGGTGAATGACTGTAAACTTTATAATTCAATCCTATTAACTTAAAGAGGTTTGTTAGAGAATCTGCTGTAAGGACATGTTCCTCCTTGCTATTCTACTAAGCAGATTATCTTCACATTAGTATATAAAAATAATATAAAAATCCTTAGGTACAAAGCATTTGATTAGATGAATCTTCCAAACCCACATTTTTTCAGGATATTCTGCTACACTGAAAGGTATTTAGATTTCTCTTTTTCTTACCGGAGCTATATGAATCCATTCCCTCTCTATTCTCAACTCCCTTTTTGATGCCATATCCTGGTCCCAATTCCAGTCTCACTCACACCCATTTTATGCCTTTGTAACTCTATTCACAGTCAAGCTGAAAAAGCATATTGTGTGGGGTCCTGCAGGGGTTAGTTCTGTATCAAGTTCTGTTCAATATCTTCATCAGTGATTTAGATAATGGCACAGAGTACAATTATAAAGTTTGCAGCTGATACCAAACTGGGAGGGGTTTCAAGTGCTTTGGAGGATAGGATTAAAATTCAAAATGATTGGAAAAAACTAGAAAAATGGTCTCAAGTAAATAGGATGAAATTCAATAAGGACAAATGCAAAATACTCCAATTAAGAAGGAACAATAAGTTGTGGACAAACTGGAGAAAGTCCGGAGAAGAGCAACAAAAAGCATTAAAGCAGTAGAAAACAGGACCTATAAGGTAAGATTGAAAAATATTGGTTTGTTTAGTCTGGAAAAGACTGAGTGGTGGGACATGATAACTGCTTTCAAGTACATAAAAGGTTGTACTTAAAGGAGGATGGGAGAAATTGTTTTTTTGTGTGTGTGTCTTTTTTTTTTAAACCTCTGAGGATATGAGAGGAAGCAATGGTCTTAAATTGAGGCAATGGAGATTTGGGGAAAAGAAACAACTTCCTAATTGTCAAAGTGCCTTAAGTGTTGGAATAAATTGTCTGGAGAGCTTTTAGAATCTCTATCATTAGAGATTTTTAAGAGCAGGTTAGACAAAAACCTGTCAGGGATGGTCTAGATAATACTTAAGACCATCTATGAATGCAGGGAACTGGACTAGACCAGCTATTGAGGTCTCTTCCAGTCCTACATTTTTATGACTCTATGCAATTCACTGCATATTCATGTTCAGTCCTGTAGTAATTGGCGAGTGGCAATGGGAGAAAGACAATGATGATCAGAAGCTCTTATCCATAGGCCAGCACACAGCCAATGGCTGTCAGCTGCTCATTTTTGTATTTGGATGGAAGAAGGAGTGCGATGTAGCATTTGAAGTCACCACTGAACCTCCCTTTTTAAGATCCACTTTGCTTATCCCACTTGGGAAGTGGGTTAGAAAAGGTTCCCTAAATATTGTCTGCCTGGTCTCCCCTCCAACTGAATAATAGAGTTGAAATAAACTCATAGGAAACTTAAGCCCTTGACCAACCAAAATGAAAGGGGTCTTGTGGCAACGATCCCAATATTTTGAGATCCAATGAAGAAATGGGAAAGGAAGTGAGATGTAGCACAGCCAACTAAATAATCCAGAGCCACTTCTTCCATTGTGAAATGTCTGCCCCAGTTGTGACAAGATTTGTCGATCCTAGATTTGTCTCACTATCCACCTACACATCCACTAGTGATAAATGGCTATCATTTTATTGAAGACAATTGTCCTCAAACTCTGAGGTAGTATCAAATAAATATACATATAATTCACCTGATACCATATAAAAGTAACATAGTATGAAATCAAATAGACTGAAGGTTGTACATATATGAGCAGATAGATAGATAGAAAGATAGATAGATCATAATTTTATCAAATGTGTGTGTATTGCATCAAACTATGAATGTGACCATAGTGGCAGATGAAAGATTGCCTAATGTTCTGGGATGAAAGCCAATCAAAATCTCACCTCTCAAGCATAGTAGTACCACAGGGGTAAAGCCCACTGGTACAGGAGGCAGAGCTTTCTTCATGTCTGATGTGAGACTATGGAATAAATTCCCACAGAAACCAATGACACTAACAAACCTGACAATTTTAAGTGCCCGGCATATTTCCTAAAATTCTCTAATAAACACAAAACAGTATGTAAAGAGCTCAAAGCCCTACCAAAAAAACCCACTTGGGAGTGGTCCTGCCTCTGGCAGGGGGTTGGACTAAATGACCTATGAGGTCCCTTCCAACCCTAGGATTCTATGACTCTATGATCTGCACACATGATCCCCTGGGTAGGTGAGAGGTCGAATGAACAACACAGGAGATGTTAATGCAGTAGTTCATTAAGTAACATGTCTGAGATCCTAGGGTGATCAGGGCAAAATTGGAACCACATAGAATCCATATAATGGTAACAGTGATGGCCACCATCAGAAACTGAGCTGGAGACCTTTAAAGCTAAAAGCACGAATTCCTACAGTAATATCATCACCAGGCTCTCAACTGGGGATCTGTGGAATAGATGCATATTACATGTGGATGTACCCATGTAACACACACTGACCAGCAAGTTTTGTACTCCCTCTATATGTCTATGTCTACACTGGAGGCTTAAATTGACTTAATCTGATTTAAGTTGACTTAAGCAACTCTGTGGCCACATTTGGCATTAATTAAGTCATCTTAAGTGCTTGCTTAATTCGACTTAATAACTCCTGCCCTTAAAGTCAACTTTAAATGTTAAGCTGACTTTATTAAGTTGACTTAACTGGCTACCCTGGCTTAAGTCGACTTAATAGCTATGTCTACATTACTCAGCATTTTCAAAACAACTTTTTTTGAGATAAGTATTTCAAAATAATTATCACAAAAAACTTTTTTTCAAAAAATGCTATTTCAGGACAACAGTCTAGGGACACCTCGTTGTCTTGAAGTACCGCAGCTCCCCCCCAGAAAAGGAAAGTCTGCACCGGACTTTCTTTTTTGAAAAAAAAGCAAGTCAATGGATGAGATAGGAAGGACTTCAAAAAAAAAAATCCTTTTCCATGTCTGGGGATTTTTTTTTTTTTTTTGAAAAAGCTAGCTTAAAAAAGGCTTTTCTTCTCGATATTAAATGAGGTTTAATGATCCCAAAAAAGTGCTCCAGTATTTAGAGATACCAGAGCGCTTTTCCAAAAAAGCTAAACCCACCAACTTTTTCAAAATAAAAAGCCTTTTTTGAGCTAGCTTTTTCGAAAAAAGACATCCCCAGACATGGAAAAGGCTTTTTTTGAAAAATCCTCCTATCTCATCCATTGACTTGCCTTTTTTTTTTTTTTTTTTGAAAAAGGAAGTCTGGCGTAGACTTTCCTTTAAAAAGAACAAAAAAGAAAAAAAAGCCACAGTATTTTAGGACACTGGACTGTTGTCTCAAAGTAGCATTTTTGGAAAAAAGGTTTTTTTGAGATAATTATTTCAAAATACTTATCCCGAAAAAAGATTTTTCAAAAATGCTGAGTAATGTAGACTTACCCAATAAAGTTGACTTGTAAGACTATGGACTCTCTAAGTCGACTTTAAGTCGACCTCGTTAAGTCAACTTAACTGAGGTCTCTAGTGTAGACATAGCCTATGGAACTGCTGCGAGATGTTGTTTTTTACATCTTGTGACTCTTCTAGCTTTGTCATTAGACTTCATAAGCACTGTAAAGTATAGCTGTAATCTTCAATAAGTTGTGAGCCATAGCTTTTTCTATCTTGGCACTTCCCCCTCAGCCAGCAAAAGTTGCAAGTACTAGGAACCATGACTGTTTCTCACCTGGGTATCACAAGTCCAATGCCTGTGTCAGGAAACCTTGTAAGCACCATGACTATCTCCATTTATTGTGTAAGTTGCACCAGCTTTCCTAACAGAGCCTTTATGGATGATGAAGATGAGATATTTAGACCACAAGGTGACTTACAAGCTCTACCAAAGTGCCAGCTAAATCATCAGAGACTGTAAGTCCAACAGACTGTAGCTGTATCTCTTATGGGACATTCAACTGCAATATATTTTACTCATTAGTGATCCATAGCTATTTGTCAGAGGGAATGCAGATGCAAGAGTCCCTCAGCTGGGCTATCAGAACTTGACTTTCTCTCAGATTTACATGATCTTTAGATACTCACCACACTATGGCTCACTTCTTCAAGGAGTCATGTTGCACTTTAAGACGAACAGATTTATTTTTCCCATGAGCTTTCGTGGGAGAAAATCCCACTTCATCAGATGCTTTGAAGCATTTTCTCCCACGAAAGCTCATGCGAAAAATAAATCTGTTCATCTTAAAGTGCCACATGACTCCTTGTTTTTTTTTGCTGGACTAGACTAACATGGCTATCCCTTTGGAAATTCACTTCTTCAAGGCCATGCATGTGAGGCAGTGTATATACAGTGGTCTTTACATCTTCAGCTAGCTACAGGCCTGTCCATATGGTTTTCTACACAATCCTTGTCACCACTGCCATGCAACAAATCCCAGAGGTTTTGTAGAAGGAAGACATCCTGGCCTTTGTACTGTGTTTCTTCCAGTCCTATTGCCAAGTTTACCTTTATTTTAGTGATGTGATCATCTCACAGTTGCTGCTATTTGTGCTTTCTTCACCTTGCAGTTGACCCTGGTGAAGCACCCTATACAAAGCCTTACATGCTGCTTAATCCTGTATTAAGGGTCTGCATTAGGATGAATTTCACCTTTCCGTCTCTGCCCTGTTACTTTTGGTGACAGCTGCATTTATATTCCAATGCTATTTCTCCTTCTTTTCCCCTTTGTTTCCTCAGGGTAGTATACAGCACAGGCTGCAGAGTAACTGACCTCTGTGATACTGAAATAGACTAACACAGTGACCTCTTGGGACCTTTTAACCACAGTGTTTTTCCATGCTACCTGAGCCTTTGAATGCATTCAGAATGGATATTATTAGGTCCTCAGTGCAGGGACATGTTATTTTTTAATTGCACATGTACATCTTTAGTGAAATCTATTAAAAACTGTATTGACTTTTTCCAACGGGGTAGCCTGGTTAATCTAGTCTGGCAAAACAAACAAGGAGTCTGGTGGCACTTGTAAAGACTGACATTTTTATTTATTGCATTAGCTTTTGTGAGAGAGAATCCCACTTTGACAGATGCTTCAAGATGGAAAAGTTACAGAATGGGAGCGAAATAAATGCAGGGAAGGGTAAGTCATAAGATGTGGTCAGACTGTAACAGCAAATCAAAGCAGCTGTTTGGATTCAACCAGTGGAGTCCAGCAATTAGCAGGGGTGTGTGTAGGGACAAGGAAAGCAAAATGAGCTGTTGTAAGGGGAAGACAATCCATAGACTTTATTCAGCCCCGAGTTTACTTCTGTGGTCCAGTGACCCATACTTTTCACTCCACCCAACTCACGAACGTAAGACCTCCAAAGTGCATTAACTTTCCTCCATCTTGGATCTTTCTGCATTGCTCTTTTCCTTTCCCTGCTACTTCTAGATAGTTTCCTACTGTAAGGTTGCTTTACTGTATTTTTATTTATTTTTTTGGCTACACATACTGTCAGTGGAGTTTCTATGAGCTCCATTCACTTTTGAGAAAAGACTGCCATAGTTCAGGTAATTGCTGCTGAATCCTTCATCTGGATTTTATTAGGTCAAAAGGAACTTCATAAAGGAGTTTCTCTCTTCCTCTCAGAAGTGAGCCTGGATGAATTTGTTTTGTAGAACCCCTTCTTGACTGAAGCAATAGCGTGGTTGTTTTCACCCCAAAAGTGAAGAGGATCTGCTGTTTGAGCTTGTAGAGTGTTTATGCTCTTTGGAAACATGCTTTTGATTTCTGTAAAGTCAGATTCTAAGCTATTCCTTATATCGTTGGACCTTCCTGTCTTCTGTCATTACAAAACTACTGGGTACTAATGATGAAGCTTTTTTCATCTTATTACATAAAGCATTTGACGTCTGTGCTCAAGAGCAAAAAAACAAGTGCCTTACAGTCAGGACAAATGCTGTGTTTGGTATACAAGCATGTTCACTTCCTGAAATGTAACTGTATCTCATCTTGTTAGCCTTATCAGATGCATCTTATGCACTTATTTCAAGAGAAGACTATATTTCTAAGTCTTTGGGCATTAATGAGGTCAGACGAGATGATCATATTGGTCCCTTCTGCCCTTAAAATCTTCAAAATCTATGGGTCAGATTCTTACTTACTTACCCCAAATATTTCCTTATTCTTTGAGTACAACTACTGAAGACAATAGGAATCTTGTGAGTAAGTGTATCAGAATCTGGCCTTAGGAAACTCTGCTATTTCAGTCCAGATAATTAATCTTGGATATTTATATGAATACTCTGAGGTGAAGTAGTATTATGTATATATCTAATCTCTGGTAACAACTGCCTAGTAGTCAATGTGCTCTTATACTCTTACAAGGTTTGCAGTCCATGAAAACATTTATATGTTTCTGTTACACATTTTGGTTGCCATGTTAACTTGGCTTCCATAACGCTGCAACAAACCCAAAACACCTCCTTACATACTTGCTTTATGACATTTTATTAGAATGCCATTATAAGAGTTTTATAGTAAATTTAGGATATGGCAGGGGACTAAAATAACATGATATTCTCTGAATACTTTAATCTAACTTGAAAAATTTTAAGGTTTTTAGACATTTGTAACTTAACCTGTGGGCATAATCTGGTAGGAACAGCACTTGAGAAAAGAAGTTATGAGTGGTGCACTCTAAGATTATACTGGATCAAATAACACAGTGGTTAAAAAAGAAACAAAATCTTTTCTAAACTCTCAAACAACAGTTTAAACTGTTAACTTTAATTTTATTTTAAATTCATGCTAAAGTAATTGCATCAAGCTGGGATTATGTTCATTCTCCAGCTCTGTCATAGTGCACTTCTGCCTCATTAACCATTTCATCTGTTAGTGATTCAAGTTTTCTTTCTCTGTATGAATGCTTCCACCTCACATGTTACTTAAATTGAACAATGTCCACCATTGCAGACTTTGTTGCAGAATAATCATCCATAAAAGTAATTTCTAAACCCTGTGCTGAAGGATGCAGTGCTTATTGTATGTCAAGAAGGGCATTATTTTGTCAGAGAGTCAGCAATATCAGTAGAGCCTTGATATTGGTCATTTTCTTATTGAGAAGTTCATTCAATTTAATGTCTTAAATGATTTCTTTTTAAAAAAGATGTCTGCATAGCAAGAATAACAAGATCAAAGATTTTTCACAGGGACTAATTGTAACAGGCGTTTTCATTTTTGGGCGCCTAACTGCAGACACCACGAAGAGACACGAGTTTTAGAAAGTGCTGAAAAGCAATCATCCCTGAAAATCGCTGTGCTTTTTGGTTAAGGATTCAATAAATAGTTTGGTGGGCTGAGCGAAGGCCTCAAAACACTGCTTGAGAAACAGAAGTGTATTATTTTTGTTTCATAGATGAGCAAAGTACAACACAGGGAGGTCAAAGCAAAAAATATCTCAGAACAGAGCAGTGGAGAATCTGACCTGCATGTGAACAAAAATGTGTGTAGTTCACATGCCACAAACAGAATAAGAGGTGGAAGCAGGAGAAGCAGTGAAGAAACTGTGGAGGTGCAAATACATATGTTTTTGCTTTTTTGGTTTTATTAGCACCTCCAAAGCAGAATGCCCTTTTTGGTTAAACAACCAAGATGTTTGGTAGCAGTTTTAAAGACTAACAAATTTATTTATCACATGAGCTTTTGTGGGAAAGAATCCCAAATTTGTTAGTCTTTAAAAGTGCCACAAGACTTCTTGTTTGTTTTGCTGGACTAGACTAACAATCAGAACGTTCTGGTTAACAGGCTCATTTGCCATAAGGCCAGAATCCCAAACCTTACACTGAAGTGGTAGTTGTGGATTAACAAACGAAGACAGGGAAACCTTGATTAGCTTTCTTAGATAAAGCCGAGCTGGACGTGGGGCCACCCTGAGACTGGGGCGTAGCCAACCCCTACTTTCTGAATGGGCCCTTGACTCTCCAGAGTAGATCTGGCTAGTCCTGCTTCTGGTCATGAGACTGGAAGCTTCCCGATGATGCTTCAGTTCCCTAGAAACTGGTGCTTTGGGAGAAGGAGGGAGGGGGAGAAGCTGCCTGGGGTCAGAGCTGTGGGTGTAGAGCAGTCCACCACCACCCCATCTTCCCACACCGCCGGGTCTCACAGCTGTGGCTCCCCGCTGCTGGTTGGTCCATATTTGCAGCAACCAAGCTCATGTCGCTGCTGGGCGCTGTGGTGGGCAGGCCTGGTGGCCAACCAGGTGAGCACGTACCCACCCAGGCCCACCTGTAGTTACACCCCTACCCTGAGGTTTCCAAGTCCCCACGGAAATAGTGCAAAGTACCAACAGCGGACTAGAGTTAAAGTCAGGTTTACAGCTTGAGACCTGGAAGTGCTTAACACCATGGAAACCTGCATACAATTTTCCTGCTCCTTTAAAGCGTCAGCACCTCCTGCAATTCTCAGCTCTGGTTGGTTTCACTGGGAGTTAAAAGTGCAGAGCATAGCACAGAAAGTGCTCATCTAAATTCTTGTCCTCTGGGATCAGGATTTGGCCCAATTCCTTTAAACAGAGAAGAATTAATATATGGCATAGTCTCTCCAGGAGAGCAAGACAGGAGACTATTAAAAAAAAATAGTTTGAAAAGGAGTTAAGCAAGTATTTGGAGAGTGCTTCTGAAGTATTCAAGGGTCCAACTGTTAACTGAACCTAAATAACCTTCTTGACTTCTTCCCCTCCCGGCATCATTCAGGATGAATTTTTCAAATGCAGGTTGGGTAGCTCTGATTACTGGTTTCTAGAATTCCTCAGAAAAGTCAGGTAAAGCTTTTTAACATTATGTTAATGTCTCTGCCAAAGATTGCAGATAAAACAAAGTTTCTTGCTTTATATTGTAGAACCTGCAATCTATACCATACAGCTGCATCTCCTTATTTTTGAAAACATCTGGCATAAGGATTGCAGCTTAAATGTTACACAGAATTTATTTTGAAATTTCATTGTAATAACCTGGGAATAAATAATGACACCCGAGTATTTTATGTGACTAGGAAAGTGATCTTATGGTCAGTGCATTTTACTCATTAGGGGTATTATGTTTGCAGTTTAATTAAATTATTGTATTACCTTCTTTAATTATTACTTTTTTTTATGATAGAGCCTTGATTCCCAGGTGCCCCATTTTACTCGTCACTATACAAACACACAGTAAGAGATTGTCACTGCCTCAAAGAATTTACAGTCTAAAAAAATTGGGCAGACAAGCATGTGAGAGGAAGTGATTTCCGCAAGGTCACTTAACAGACAAGTGAGCAGAGCTCTGAAGAAAAACCAGAAGTGAAATGCTGTCCCTGTTAGAGTCAATGGAAGTTGCCACAGACATCAGTGACACCAGCATTTCACTTCAGGTCTCCTGACTCCCAGTTCAGAGAACTAGGATGGCTCCCCTGTATGACCCAGCCATTCTTCTATGAATTACTTCCTGTTTCAACTACAGCACATATTTTAGAAAAAACCATCAAATCTTGATTTAAAAATTGCCAGTAATTAAATATTCATTAAATTTTTGGTTAATTGTTCTGATGGTTAATTACTCTCACTTTAAAAGTTACACCTTATTTGCAGTCTCAATATGGTTAGCTTCCACTTCCAGCCATTGGATTTTGTTGTATCTTTGTCTAATAGATTGAACAGACCTCAATTATCCATTTTTGATCCTCCATGTAGGTGTTTACAGATTGTGATCAAGTCACCCCTTAACTTTCTCTTCGAAAGCTGAATAGAGTTCCTTGAGGCTTCATTGTAAGGTGCATATAAAACCTGAAATCTTAAATTCGTCAAGGTTTTGTTAGATTTATAGTGTCTAAGACCTGAAAGAGTCATTGTGATCCCCTAGTTTGACCTCCTGTATAGCATACACCATAGAACTTCCCCAAAATAATTATTGGAGAGGAACTTTTAGGAAAACATACAATCTTGATTTTAAATTGGTCAGTGATGGAAAACTCACGATGACCCCTGGTAATTGTTCCAGAAATTAATGACTCCCAGGGAGATGATACCTGCCAGACTTTCCTGGATAGCATGTATGGGCAGGGAGAGGAGCATAGCCACATCTCGTCCCTGCTTTTGAAGTTGGACAGACACCTGCCAGGGATGGTCTGGAGAATGCTTGGTCCTGCCTTAAGGGTAGGGTGACTGGAATAGAAGTCATCTCAAGGCCCCTTCCAGTTCTACAGCTTCTGTGATTCTTCATTGCACCTGGACTATTCAATGCTGCTAAGACCACTAGCCAGGAGGAACAAGTGCAGCCAGTCACAGCACATGGGTAAGTTTTATTTTTGTATCCATAGAGGAGCTGACCACAATCAGCCCTACAGATTGCATAGTGGTTTATTAGCATAAAAATACTTGTTTCCTTGCTCGGTTCCCTCTTTCTGTCATCCCTGTGATGAGCTGTTGTTGGTATAAGCGAAAGTAACCTTGTAACACACATCCTACAGAAGACACGTAACTTACCTACCAGTTCTGCCAATGAAGGTGCAACACATCTAATGGATGGTGGCTTCATTCTTTCTGCTGGTCATTTGAACAAAAGTATCTGCTAGAGCTCTATCTTCCTGTGCTTTGACTGTCTCATTGAAAGCTAAAATAACTTTTCTAAACAAGACATGAATACAGGGCCAACTCACAAGAACTGCTGTCTTAAGTTGTTGGAAAAGTCAGGATTGCTACAAGCTCTTTCCTGCTCGGTGAAATGTATAATTGAATATTAATCTTCTTTACAGCTCCCGTCTCAGTTAAGTGAAAGGGTATTATGTCCTTCTCTATAAAGAGATTTGAGTTCTACAACTGAAAAGCACTAGTTAAGAATTGGATATTATTATTATTAGTGGTGGTGGTGGTGGTTGTATAAATGGGGAATCCAAGGTAGTTAGATTAAGTGACTTAGTCAAGACCACTGAGAATTTCAGTGGCAGATCATTTCCAGAGCAGTAGCTGTGGCAGTCTGTGTCCATCAAAAATAATGAGAGTCCTTTGGTGCTTTCAAGACTAACAGATTTCTTCGGGCATGAGCTTATATGGGCTCCAACCCACTTTGTCAGACGCATGAAGTGGAAACTACAGTTGAGAGGTATATAGACATGCACATACACATACACACATACCCGTTGTTGCCTGTGCATATATACCCCTCAACTATAGTGGAAATTTCCACTTCATGCATCTGACACAGTGGGTTAGAGCCCATGAAAGCTTATTTTTGAAGAAATCTATCAGTCTTTAAGGTGCCATGGGACTCTCTTTATTAATGGCAGATTGGGAAATAAAACCCAAGACTCCTCATGTCCCCTCTTTTTAAGTAGGATAGTGAATTTTTGGTCACATGTATTTACAATCTATCTGGTTACCTACTGTTGATAGTTTGCCCGACTGCATTTTTGCTGCTTTCTGCACAGGTTCTCTGCTTATCCTTTTTACTGAGAACTGAGCAAAAGTAGCTGCTTTGGTGTTCTGTCGCATAAGCGCCAATTTTATTTTCTAGTAGTCCTATTTTTCCCATCATTCTCCTTTCTGAAAGATCTTGCAGGAAATTCCTTATTTCCTCTGACTCTCTTGGTTGACATTAAGTGGTTTGACTTCCCATCTATCATGTATGTAGTGTGTGATAAATTTACCTCATTTCTTTGTTTCCCCCTTTTTTTCCTGTTTCCTACATCTCTTTTCTTGTGTTTTACCATTCCCCTTTCGAAATAAGTAGGGCCAGTGTAAAGGGCCTAATTCAAGTACAAAGTGGCCTTAGTGTAAATGAGAAATAGGTCCACTGCATTTTTGAAGACTCCCAGCTTTCTGTTACCTCCTTTCCAACAAGCACTATCGCTCATTCTGGAATGCCTAACATTTTCTTCTTTCTATCTTTTGCTTTATGAAATAATTATGACCTAGCATGGCTACTCATTTCCATATTTGTACCACAGATCTGATTTATTTGTGATCAGGACCCTGCAAATTTCTTCCCAGTTTCTGATCTTGCTTTGCTGATTAATATTAAGAATTATGTCAACCTTTTTTGCTTCCTCCATCTTTTATCAGAATAAATTCTCCTCTGTAAAGTGTAAAATTTTATTTTATAGTAGTTCTGAAGTTTTCTCATCTCCAGCACTTTTAGCCTTAACCTACCCACCAAAAATATAAACTCGAGGGTTAATGAGGAAGTGTTTATACATGGGGAGGGAAGTTAATGATTAGGGATTGGGGAGTTCCATTGACTTCAATAGGTTTTGTATTTGATCCTGGGAAAGAATGATAATAAAATAATTTATTTATCTGACACTTTTATTAAGTTTTTTAAAAGTGTGTAATAGCTATGTTCTGACCGTCTAATATTGTGTAGTGTCACTCACTCAACAATCTACACACTGAAAAATTAGCCAAAAGGTGGTTACATTAAAAATGTTAGGCACTTTCCTATCATTTCAGGAATGAAAAATAATTTGAACATTGATGTCTCCAGTCACTATTTAATATATGATCTGCAGAAAACCCATCCTTACTGTAGAAATCACAAAGACTCTTGATGCACTTTGTTTCAGGAGATGGCATCTGGAGGAAGACACAGAAATATGAAAAAAAATTATAATAATAAATACCAGTGAAATATACAGCACAACTCACCCTGACAGAAAATAAACCTCAGGAAACAATTATGCATGCTGAGAAATAGATTTTAAAAAATCCAGGACAGAATACAATCACCTAGTGATTTTGGTAGAAATTCTGGACTTTTAAAATAAGAATGGACCAAATGGGTCAGAGTGAATGCATTAGATGGAACAGAAATATGAATTGTTTGAATGGTAATGAAATTAATTTATCAAATATTATCTGGAGAGGTACGAAACTAATAGCTTTCTGACCAGTAGGTGGCGAGTTTTCTTCAGTATTGTGCCTGCAGAAACGATTTTATGCTCCCATTCTGGACAGCACTAGCTGCAATACTCTTACAAATTACACAAGACTATCTAAAAATAACCTTAAGGATTTGACCCTAAACCACAAATAGCAAGGAATTCTCAGTTAGGGGTGAAACTCTAGCTCTGTACTTAGCCTCGCCTTGAGCATGGGTATTACAGCTTATTTGTTATTGAAGAACACCTGATGGCAGGAGGCACTCCCATGTCGATGACCTTTACTTGCAACACTTCAGCATAACAGGCTATAATGGTCTTTCTGACTCAGCTCTTCATTTCCTCTTTACACTGTGAGTTTCAGCGGATCCCTTGGCTTTATTTCCAGGTAGTTTTTGGTATGAGAACATGTCTTTTTATTAAAGCTTAAAAAAAAAAAAAAAAAGAAAAATCACAGACATCCCCTTTTTGTCTATTGTGTCGGTGTATATTTAGAATCTGCCGAAAACAGGAAAGACAATGTGGATGATTATTTCTACAGTTGAAATACATAGGCCTTCCCTGCATCCTCCATACACCTTTATTTAGGGAAGATTTGAACAATAGAATAGCTGCCGAGTTAGCCACAACTATTTTTTCTGAGCCAGTGAAGTTAACTGAATTAATCTGACCAAGAACTATCCTTTTAATTACAAGTAATCTTTGTGCTAATGTAGAACTTTTCTTGCAAAGTACAAAACAAAGAAACTGACTCGGCATTAACTTATGGGCTAATGCAAAATTATCTGCTGTGAAGTTGTGCACCACTGGCCAGATGCTGCTGCCTCTGAGGTCAATGGTAAAGCTCATACAAACTCCTGTGTCAGTAGGAGCCAATCACAGAGCTGCTGTTGTCATTCAGCCACAGCAAGGGCACGTCTAAATGAGAAAACAGTGCTGGACCTTAGCCGTATCACTGTGGTCACTGTGTTAAGGAGGGAAGATCATGCATAAGATTAGAGGAGTGAAGACGCGCATAATAACTGCCTCTCCACGCTAAGGATTTTGCCCACTGCTTGCACCAGGGGTGTTGACTTCCAGCCAAACACAGATCCAGTGGTGCAGTTGCTGTACACAGAGCGGTACTCCTCCCCGTCCTGGTCGCTAATCACTGACAACAGCTTTGTGCCTGACTGGAAGAATGTGGTCGGCACTGTGTACACCTTTAGAAGAGATGCCATGATTGCTAAGCCCTCTGTCTAGTGAGCAGCCATGACAATTAGATGACAGAGTGGTAAATAAGTGGGCAGATCAAACTGAACCTTAATTCTCTGCCTTCCCATTGAATACGGAGTTAAGCTCAAGGCCTTAGCTCATATTCTCAAACTGCTCGGTGGCCTGTGTCTAGCATAACTAAACAATCACCTGACACTCTGGGGTCCTGACTGTGCTCAACAACTCTACTTATCAGGTACTTTGGCATATTGTACCATCAGGGCTGGATCAAGGTCTGGGGGGGGCCTGGAGCTGCTGATCCTTTTGTCCGCCCATTGTCATGGCAGGCAGAGCAGAGCACCCTCCTATTGGGGCGGTGGGGTCAGGGGCTCTGGGGCTGCAGCCAGCTGGTGCTGCAGTGCTGTGGGGAGGGGGAGTATAGAGGGCTGTGGGCTGGTGCTGCTCCCCTGTTGTGGGTAGCTGCAGAGAGGCCTTGCAGGCTTGCAGTGCTGTGGGAGGCAGTGGCGAGGCAGGCCAGAGGCCACGGGCTGCCACACTTGTGCTCCACCACCAGGCTTGCTGGTCTGGAGCAAACCAGCCAACCCCCCAGGTTTCGGACAGGCAGGCTGTTAAAAGTGAGCAGCAGCAGCCCATCGCTTAGACAGGAGCTGGATTGTGGGGGGCTGCAGGGCCTCCCCTTTAGGCCAGGGCCAGGAGCTGCAGCCCTTAGAGCCCCTGCCTTAATCCATCCCTGTCTACTATAAGGCTGAAGTTCATCACTTAAGGAGCCAAAGTTTTTCAAGGGCTCCTCAGAGCCTGAGCCATGAAAAGGACTTTACTACCTTCTGCTCCAGGGCATAATTCTTGAGGCTGGCATCTCTAACAGAAACACAGAGCAGCAGATACTTTGAAAACCAAATGAAAACCCTCTCAAAACTCTCCATTCCACTGCACACCCAGTTCTCCCCTGGATGAGAGGATGACAGAGCATGACAGATGTTAGTCACATCGCTCAGGACACTAGGCATTCAGGTACTGTAGTGATGAGGGCAGCATGAGCACTTGAATAAATACACTTGGGGCCTGTCCACTTTACCATTGCTAACTCCATTGGAGTGACACAAATGGTGAATTACAGCTTTGAATTTTGCTGCTGCGGATAAGGCCTAGTTAAATTTATCCACACGTATGCTGTTCTGATCAGATTACCTAGTACAGGATTAGCATTATTAATTAGTCAGCCGTTGAAGCACTGTCTTGATATAGGTAAATGTTGTTATACACATTTGTTAAAGCCAGGTAAATCATGGTATAAACAGACTAAATATGCCTCCCATTAAAGTCAATGGAAACTCACTCACTGATTTCACTGAGAGTTGGATCAGCTCTAAGTCACAGGTACGAGGTCACAGTGGCTCAGTGCCAGAGCAGGAAAATGAACATCAGAGTCCTGAATTCCCAATTACTGGGTCACAGTCCACAAGAGACAAAAGATGTCTTTATTTCCAAAGGATTAATACTGATTAGTATTCCCAAATATTTATAGTCTCTTGAATTTCTACTCCACTTTCCAAAGAAAAAAAATACTTTCGCTTTCCTGAAAGAGTAGTGTTCTCCGATGACTGTGTGTGTATGCACGCTACACAAAAATACCTCAACACACCCCCTACTGCCATTAGGTATGGCAGATGTGTCTGTCAGAAATTATAGTGAAACGGTACCTCATGTGGCCTGTCACAGCTCAAAGAAATGGATGCTTTATGCCACTAGAGGAAGGAGATTCCTAATTTTTGGCAAAATATGTGGCACGTGGAGACTCTGTGACAGTATGATGCGATATCAACCCTTCATTGGCAGGCCACTGTGTTGCATACCTCACTTAGACCTTTGCCCATTCCAAATTCGTGCCACTAAAGCCTTCGTGCTCCACCGTACTAGTTGCAGCACTGTGTAGTTTCCACAGCTTTGACAATTACGTAGGTGTATGTTTAACATACATGATTCATTTCAGCCATCTTTGTATTTAGGGAATTTATTTTTGAAAGATGATTTTTGCCTGATCATTCCAAGGGAGCTACTGAACCATTTCCAAAGGGGGAGCCATGATAGTCTAGTTCGGCAAAACAAACAAGGAGTCTGTCTGGTGGCACTTTTAAAGACTAACAGATTTATTTATTGCATGAGCTTTTGTGGGAGAAAAATCCCACTTTGTCAGATGCTTCTTCAAGTGCCTGATGAAGTGGGAGTTTCTCCTATGAAAGCTCATGCAATAAATAAATTCATTAGTCTTTAAAAGTGCCATCAGACTCCTTGTTTGTTTTACTGAACGATTATAATCTATCACATATAAATGAACATGCTCAGGAGCGATGATGTGGCAGAGGCTAGACACCCCTCTAAATCTTCATGTTAAACATCTGCATTCTTCTAAAATTATTGATAAATATTAGTTCATACACAGAGTAAGTTCAAGAAAATGACTTGATCATTTTTATTCCAAGCATCCCAAGGTATCAGTTCACATCATTAATCAATTACTAATGAACAGTTTAGAAAAGAAGAAATTTTAGAAAGATCACCATTATTTTTGTGTGACTAGCCCTGAATATGGATTCTGGGTTCAAAATAAGCAAATTATATTCATATGCTGTTAGTTCTTTTATTTTCACATCCATGTGCAACTAAACCAAAGTGGAATAAAAAAAGGTAAGCATTATAAACTACAAAACTGTTCTACAAACCCTGCATTCGCTTCCTTTTGTTGTGCCCTGGTAATGTAAAAACAGATAAATGGCTTCCTCTTTCAAATATAACAAAAAGAAATGACTCCTGGGAAGAGCCTCATATGCCAAGTTAATCCCGGATTGAATTTTTATGACCACTGTAAAAACCCCTGAAAATAGGAAATTATCATGGAAAGGCTGACTCTCACTGTAGCAGCGTGAGACATAGCATTGTTACATTCAGTTCTGATCTGCAAGACTGGGTGTTGAACAAGGAATCATTTACGCAATTGACTTCACATCACTTTGAAAATAAGAAAGGGGGAAAGATCCTGCACTTAATTAATGGCTTGTAAAGTTTTTTGCAGTGTTTGGTTGAATATTTATTTTCATTATTAGCTATCTGGATTTGTATTGCTAGAGGGATTTAAATGTAAAGCGGAAGTTGGCAGAAATGTGTCTTTTTAGGGTGACGATTAGTACATGACTTGGAAGGGTAAAGTGAGGGTCATGTCAGGACATCAATTTTTAAGCAGACATTCCCCTTGACTTTACTGAGAAATCTATTTATGAGCCAATGGCAACCTAAGCCACAATGTTAGCTCAGTAGTCAAATGACAGAGAAAACAAATGACAGAAAAAAAATTGGACTAAGAAAGAAACTTTAAGAAACAAATTTTCTGAAGTCATAGTTTTCTACCAAGAACATGATGCTCCAAAGCTTTGTGGTTATTTGTACTGAACACTAGAGCTGGTTGCAAGTTTGAAATTTTCAAAATGTTGACAAGGTTTTAGGCAAACAGATTAATTGTTTTCTGAATATTTCTTGTTTTTTCCCCCCAGATTTCAAGACTTTTGATGATTTTCCCTGCATTTTTCCAAATATTTTCTTCAATATTTTCCACTTATATTTTATTTTAATCAAGCATACCTTCTTGTTATTGGCTTTTGGTTATTGTCATTTCATTTGTAACAATTGGAATGATGGGAAACAACTGTGAACTGAAATCAGACTGAGCCTTGGATGGGTGTTTGGCTTCAGAAGTTATTTTAAAAGGGAGATTCAGAACCTTTAAAGAGTAAATGCCAAGCTAACAAACAAACAGAAACAAAACACCTTTTTGGATTCTTAATAATTTAACAAAATCTGTTTTCAGTTACACCAGTGTAAATCTGGAATCACTCCATTTACTGAACTGGAGAGTCCAGGTTCACAAAGGTATACATTCAAGATGACCCTGCCTTATTCTCTTTTCGCTGGCCTATAGCTTGTGGTGGGGATCTATTTTAAGAGTAAAATTGACCCTATCTTGCGGTCATTGGGAATCCTGTCTGTGGCTGCCAGTGCCAAGAATTAACCATTGGCTTGTGTAATGAAACCTCTTCCTTTTTCCAGCATCATTAGTGTTTAGTGTGGATGAACTTTTTCGGGGCAGTCCATTTCTCCTGGCTCTTCCACCTGTCTCTGAGACAGGATCCTGCCATGTGCACACAATGGTGTGGTGCTTTCTGGACCAGTCCCAGTGTCCAATGTGCCATGCACCATTGAACAGAAGAATCAAAGCCAGTCTACACTAACTAGTGCCTCATGTGTTTCTGTTTCTGTTTGGGGTGGGACATTGTGTGGTGGGTTTCCTTTACTCTCAGCTCCTTTTCCCTTTGCATTAAAGGATGCAGAGCAGATTCCCATCTCCTCCAGGGGAAACCAGCCCAGTTTCCTCTCCCCACTGGGACTGGCGAGCTCTCTGCAGACACAAGATGCTCTGCAGCTCCAGCCTGGAAATCAGTCCTTTCAAAGCCTCTCTGCTCAGCTGGGATCCGCTCAAGGCGCCTGGAGCTGGCGCTAAGGAGTTGTTCAAATGTTTCTCCTGAACCAAATTATTTCCGATGGGTCGGCGCGGTTGCATCCCGCAGCCCTTTGTGAAGGGAAACTCTCAGCAAAAGCAAAGCCCGGGTGGTTTTGCCTGCGAAGGGCTGCAGGATCGGGCCCGAAATCGCCTTTTTAGTAAGGTTGAAGGAGAAGAGACTATCCTCAGCTAGGGCAAGAAAACGGAGCACTTCAAAATAAAGAAAGAAATACACCTCCCTGCTCCAGTGCATTACGCAGAAGTCCCTTTCTCGTTTTTTTTTTAAATCCGATCTGCACTTGTCAGCTTCAGCCACCTAAGGAGAGCTGGGGGGCTTTGAAGTGTGGCTCCAAAATAGTCGTTGGCCGGTGTAGTGTGAACTAAAACAAACCTGCCATCAGGGCTGGAGTCAAAACCCAGGTGTGATGGCAACCCGAATAATAACCTCTTTTGATTAAAAAAGAAAAAAAAAATCACCGAGCCAGCTTCTGTTCTCAATTACTCAGGAGTGAATCCGAAGTCACTGCGGGTTCACACCGGCGCAAGCGGGACCAGAAACTGAGCCCGGCTCCTCGGCTTGCTTGTCACAGGAGTCATGGGCACGGCCAGGGCTTCACCTTTACCTGAGACAAGGGCAAATTCACTTCGCTTCTTGAAGCAGCCCGGGCAGCGCCTGACTCCTAACAACGTGGCTAACTTAGGGAGCAGATGCCTTTTCTTTTTTCCGAGTGGCTTTAAAGTCTCACGTTGCTAATCAACAGCAGATCCTCACTAGGAAAGGAGAGTTTATTCCCTGGGTGTCAGCGCTGCTGGTGACTTTGTATCCCGTTTCTGGTTTTAGGTTCCCTGCTGGTGCAAGTTGACATAATGCAAATTAACAGGGGCGAGCCTAAAAGAAATCATCGGAGGATGAAGGTTTTGGACCAGCTCCCCCTCTGTAATTCAAACACCAGATATTTAAGACGAATACACTTAACGAGGCGGTTAACCTGAAACTTTAGTTAAAACACCACTTGCTTGACAAAGCAAAACATCTTTAGGTTTGACAAACGCATCAAGAGGATCCGGTGCAAGCTCCAGGCGTCCTCCACTTCCACCGGGTCTCAGTCCTACAAAACTCTGGAGTTGTGTTCACACCACCGCCTTGCATTTTAAACTAGATTTGGATAGCTAATTACCCATTTCCCTCCTCCTTGCAAAAAAAAAAAAAATGCCACAAGGGGATGGCTTGGCTGGGGCCAAACCTTGGGTAGGATTGCAGCCCCCCTCTAAAGTTCATTGATTTATTTGTGGGGAGGGCGATGGGTGACTGAAGCTGGACTTTCGGTGGCTTTTTTAATGTGGCTATCTGAATTGATTTGTTTGTTTGATTATCATGGAGAGCCCAGTTGAGCTCTTTCGAAATTAAAGGCTTCTTTGAGTCTGGTTTTCAAACACACACACAACGATCTTCTGCTTTGGGGGCAGAGAAATCTGGAGCAAGGAGGCGCGTTTGGTGGTGCGGCTTATTCGGTTTTCTGGGGGCGGGATAAAAATCGGATTTAAAAATAATTCGGCGGCAGATGGTTGTATATTAAAAAGACTTGCCAAATGCTATATCTTCCCCCCTCCCAGAATATCACGACAAATGTTACATTTGGAAGAGATGGGACGTTATCTAGTCCATCCCCTCGTCGCCCCGGCACTTAAAAATTGCCCTTTATTTTCGAAGCAAGTGGAAGAAAATCTTCCGCAGATTTTCCCCTAGATCTGAGGCTGGTTTCTCTCCTGTGCTCCTCCAAAGTGTGGTGTCCTCCGGCAAAGTGTCACTGTTGAGCCTGTTGAATATTCAGCCTCCAACTCGTCATTTGCATCACTTATTTGGTTGCCCCCGACGGGCTGCAGGGGGGCAACAAAGCGGCCCTTGCCCCGGTTGCTCCGCAGCATCCTCCAAAACACCCAGGCCATTTTCCCCTTGCGGAGTGGGAATAGACGGGGGACTAGCAAACCGAATTAAACCAGGGGATTGTGGCGCCAGGATGAGTTAGAAAGCGCGTTTAATTCGCCTCTCTTCCAAGGGCTCCTTTCCTCGCTGCGCTCTGCCTACATCGCCTGCGCCCGCGTTCACACCGGAACACTCCGCGCTG
Source organism: Podocnemis expansa (assembly GCA_007922195.1). NCBI lineage: Eukaryota > Metazoa > Chordata > Testudines > Podocnemididae > Podocnemis > Podocnemis expansa. Next base: position 11,876,274 of record ML682040.1, on the reverse strand, counting down.
GGCTCCCGCCAGCGGCTAAACCGGATTAAGGCGCCGCGTGGAAACGGGCTGCGGGCAGCCCCCGGCGCATGGGGAATGGAGCGAGTGGGGCTCGCCGGATCCAGCCTGGGGAGTGCCTCCTGCCCCGGATTAAAGGGGGCTGATCCGGTGCGTGGCGCTGCAGAGGGGAGCTGGGGCGGTGGGGAGGCTGAGGGGGGAGGCTGCAGGGCAGGGGGGCCGGGACTGGCCCGCGGGCTGCCCGGCGGGGGCTCAGACCCAGCCGGGGGGCTGGAGTCTGGCTGCCCCACAGCAAGCCGGGGAGTTGCAAAGTTGCAGCTTCCCAGCGAGCCCCTTTGGCCCCGCAGTGCGCATGCCCGGCCTGCGGTTGGGGGTTGAAATAAGGAGGAGGCCGAGGGAAGGGATCACTCCGAGCCCGCATCCAGCTGCCGCCAGCTGCGGCCCCGGCCCCCGCACCTGGGACCGGCCCGGCTCCGGATCTCTGCCCTCCTGCCCGCGGTGGAGCCCTGCTCCGGATTAGGTAAACCAGCCCCCCACCCGCTCCTTTTGTTCCCCCAAATGGGGCTACCTCGGGCCATGTGCCCCCTTCTGCTCCCCACCTCTTGTCCTAGGACTTTTCTTCTGCAGGGGCAAAGGGGAGGGGGGTGAAAGTCTTGCAAGGGCTCCTGCTTTGTTGAATTTCTCTTGGGGCTCTTGCAAAGACCCCTCTCCCCTGCGCAGCGGCTCGCCCCCCATGCACCAGAGGAGGCTGCCACCTTTGCAAGGCGAGCGGCACAAACCGGGCTCGCCCCGGCTCGGGAGAGCGGCCGTGTGAACGGGGGCTGCGCGTTTACACGGCCGGCGCCTGTCACCGGGAGCCAAAGTGGAGGCAGCTGCGGGCCCGCTGCTGTGCGGGCAGAAAGTCGCTCCGGGGCGGCAAATGTCAGCGCAAAATTGCGGCTGCTGCGGTGGTGGGACTGTGTCTGGAGGCCGGGGGAGAGCTACAAGCGTGGGACCTTGGGCACATTTCTGTGGAGGCCGGGGCAGCTGTCAGATGATTTTTTTTGAAAGGAGCTGAAAGTTGCTGGCCCCAAACAGGTGCAATTTGGGTGCAATGTATAACAAACCCTCCCAAAGAAAAGGGGCGAGATGGACAGGCTCGTCCCGCATGATGCCTTCCTCTTCCCGCAGCACAGGGGCGGTGGAGGAGGCAGCGGCCCGACTTCAGATCAGTGGCAAACCTGCCCCTTTTGCTTGCACATAGGGCTGGGGGGCCAGGGGGAGCCCCCAGCCCTGCTCTTCTGTCCATAGCTGGCATTAGGGGGGCTAAGCGAAAAGCGGGTGCAGAGGAGAGAAAAAGTTGCTGCTCCTGCTTATTTGCAGAGCTCTCTTTGCACCCTAGCAGGGGAGCAATGCTGGGCTCCTCCTGCAAAGAGGGTGTAACTTTTTAAAAAAGTGAATCCAAAAAGAAATGAAACGCGGTAGTTTTTTAATTGTTCAGCCGGTTTGTGTATTAAAGGAGAAAGCTGCGGTGCTCCTGGGCAGCCCACAGGAAGGCTGGCGAGCAGAGGCATTGCTATAGGCGGCGGGTTGGAAAGCAGGCGGAATCGGTTTGCAGGGGAGCTGGGCAGAGCTGTTTCACGGGAATCCGGATTGAGTCCGCACTGACACTTCAGTGGACCGGTCGGTCGTGGACTGGATGCTTTCGGAGTGTCCCATCTGCCCCTAGCAGGCAGCAGGCGTGGCGGTGGCAGCGCGGATTTCGTGAGAAAATGGGAAGGGTGATTTTATAAGGACTCAGCAGAGCTAGGAAAGGAGCATGTTGCTTGAGCCCTCCCAGTGATCATTAATGTTAGTAATTAAATCTTCCACGTTCAATTAGACCCCTCCCAAAAAAAAAAAAACAAAAAAAGAAAAAAGAAAAAAACACCTTCCTTTGTAGATTCGGCGCCCTACAGTAATAATCCGAATAAATAAGAGGGGAATAATTTAGGGAGCGATTTCAAGCGCTCAGATCATGACCAGCCACCACGAATTCCCATTGCCATTCGTTTCCTAAACCCAGGTAAATTATAAAGTCCTCTGCCCCGTTTAAACGGAGCAAAATGTTGTCTCCTGGAGGGAAATCGAGGCAACCTGGCGCTGTGATGAAGTGGTGCGCACAGGTCCAGTTTAGTGGAAAGGATTTGGCCAACATTTGAAGCGGCTCCTTTCCCAACAAGGTAGTTTTTTGACAGATGAACCTTGTGGCAGGACTTTGCGATTCCCCCCACCCCAATGCCCCAAGAATCCGAAGTTTTATAACCACTAATTTATCATGTTTGTACAAATAAGCAACATTTTCGAGCTAATTTGCTTCCTCCATTTCCCCATGTGGAACTAATCAGTAAAACTCATTATTTATGAGGCCAGTATTGAATATAACAAATATCCCTCTCAAAAGACACCTCCGAATAGATAATTCAAAGTGAAAAGTGGAAATCCTGACTAACCACGAGATTAACTTAATTTCGATTCATCAGACGCCACCAGCAACAAGGCTCCCCAAGCATTTTTTCTTTTTCACAAAGAGGGAGGAATATTTCGGCTGAATTTATCTGGGAGGTAAAGATCCCCGTCATTGGAAAGCAGGGGCAAACCAACAACGGCTTGACCAATCCTCCCAAACGGGACAAAGGGGAAGAAAGCTGGGGACAGATGTGAGCTTTCAAGTTTATGATCCGATTTTGGAAGGTGGATTTATCTTGGCCGGAGTGGGTTTTGTTTCAGTCTTGTGTCAGGACACAAGTGGTTTGCTCTCAATTACTCAGCGAGCAAGTCCTGTGTTTAAAACTGTACAGTTTTATTGCGATGCGGGACGGGGTGTTACTAGCAAATAACTCACAAGGCACTTTTTTTTTTTGTTTTTTTAAAAAAAGATAAAGATCTGTTTACACGAAGCAGAATTAAAGGTAGAGGTGACACCGAAATCAAAGGAGCGCTGCTCTCTCTGTGCTATGGGAAAGGACAGAAATACACTTTCCCTTTGATGTCCTAAGAGAGACTTTTCTCTGAAATCTGCTGTTTTCCATCTCTATTTTTGACTCCCACCGCTGCACAGCGCAAAAGAGTAGCTTTCATTTCTGGAAAGATGCCAACCAACTTGCAGCAACCTGACCACCCCGCCCCCTCGCCCTTTCCTTAAAAAAAAAAAAAAAAATTGCTTCTAGCAAATAACATAATTAGGACAATGGATGCTATTATGGACGGTTTTCACTTCCTTTTCGCCTAAAACAATCATTCCCCTCGCGTTCGTTTGGAAAACTGAAACTGCTTAAAAAAAAAATGTGGCATCCACCTAAACCGGGGATTTTGCTAATCCGGCTGGTGGAGGTGTGATTTTTATACCCCTGGGTTTTTAAATGAAACATGTTCTGAAGATGTGAAAAAGGGGAGGGAAACCCCACCACTCTCGGCCCCAAAGTCGTTTGGTTTAGCCAAGGTGAGACTCTGGGATTTTATCTGATGTGCCAGTGAGGATTTTGAATCCAGTTTGGTCCTGAACTAAGAGAAGGGGACATGTGTAGACGTGCTTGGCTCTGTATTAGAAGGAAATAGGGTTTGTTTCTCCGGTTGAAGCACAAAATTTCAAAGGCCAGGGCGCCCCTAACCAGTTAAGAAGAGAGGGGAGAGGAGGAGATGGTGTGTATGTTGTTTTAAATCAGCCACTATACAAAATTGATCCAATTAGCAAGGCAAATCTTGGGAAAAAATGTCACACTCTTTTATTCTGGGTCATTGAGAGGGAATTGCTGTAGGATTTGGGTCTCCTTTCCTGCAGCTGATTTAGGAAATGTGAAAGGTGGGTTGGAAGTAAAGTATGGGACTGTTCAGATTAAATTCCCCCTCTGGTAATCTCCCACCTCCAGCCACCCCAGCAGAGCTTCTTCAGCTGCTAGTTTCCTTTCAATCCCATCCATCTAGAAATTTTTTATTGTCCTGGTATTTGGAATTGTTCTTTCTTCTTCTCTGAATAAGGCCTTCATATGTCAGGAAGTTCAAATAATAATAAAAAAACAAAAACAACAGAAAAAAACCCACTTGGTCTTGATCAGAAATAGAGGGTGAGGCAGGGGGCAGTCTCATTTCATAAATATTTACAGCAAAGAGCAGTTTGAAATTAGAAGCAGGGTCACCAATTACTATCCTAGGGTCCCCAAATAGTACCAAGGAGATTTTCTAGGAAGGACTTGAGGGTGGGGAGGGAGAAATAAGCATCAAGAACCATACTAGCCCCCCCCATGTGTCTCTTCAGAGTAGGGGTCTGTTTTAAAATATTTTGTGGGTGTTTCCCCTCTCCCACACCAAGGTGACCCCCCTGCCCAAAGGCTGGCAGGAGGGATGCATGAGTTAAATCCTCTCATTGCAGGAAGGTGCAAATATTCACAGTTTTTCTCCCTCTCAATATTTCCTTTGGTTTGTTATGGGCTGGAGGGTGGGGATCACTGAACTGGATGGAGACATCCCCATGCCATCCCCTAATTTCAGTGGGTTTGGGCTCAGGCTCTAGCTGAGCAGTGGGGTTTGCTCGTGGTACCCCCAGTGGGCCTCAGTTTCCCCCTGCTCTCCGCACACCCCTCTCTGCCACAACGGGGAATGTGGGGCACTATGGAGCGCGGATTGAGGGGATACCCCTGGAGATGTGCGTGAAAACTGCTGGCATGACAGGAGTCACAAGTGGGCAGTGCTGGCGTTGTGGTGATCACTGCGTCCTTGTGGCTCCTGCAAACCGGCTCCAGAGCGGCTCTGGCTCTTTTGGTGGCATTCAGAAATGATCTGGATCATGGCCAGGTGGGGCCCCTAGACTTGCCGGCCTGAGGCAGAGCTGTAATATGGACTAGCTTTAAAACAGAAAGACACCCCCTGCCCTAGAGCCAGCCCCCCTGCAGGCGAGGAAAGGGCCACCGGGAGACACGGCTGCGCGTCGGGGCTGCGCTGCGCTCTATTTTCCAAGCACTGAGCAGGGAGACCTGTGGCTGTGGCTTTGCAATGGCTGAGCAAGGGCTTTAGTTTGGACTGTGATCTGTCAGGGTGGCCTGGGGGCAGGAGGCATCTGCCGTGGACCCCAGTGGGGTCTCCCCCCTGTCATGAGACCCCCATGGGAGTGGGTGGTTTGGGGTGTAGCCTGGTGGGACTCCACTAATGGCTGGCCTGAAATGATCCTCAGCCTCCTGGGGAGGGGTCATCCCCAAAGAGCCCTGCTAGAGCTGCTGCTAGGGCAGCCCACGGCTAGTTTGGGTTAGGAGCAGGTTGATCCAGGGCAGGGATTTTTCTAACAACCCCTCTACACCATCCCCCGAATTTCCCAACACCTCCCCAGGTGTCAGCTAGTAACAGTGTCATACCAATTTAGTGAGCACCCAAACACCCCCCCCCCCAATTTTCCCAACATGCCTCTAATTTCAAGTCCTGGGGAAGCTGCTGCCCCTGGGGGAGATGAAATCACTCCCAGTTAGTCCAGGTCCTGCACAGTTGCTATGGGGCAAACAGCACCAGACCCACTGAAAGCAATGGGAATTTTTCTTTCCATTGATCTGCAGTCCCAGAGCCTGGGAGATGGCCATATGGGAAGAGTTGCAGGCTGTCCCCGTGGCCCTCCTGTTAAAGGTCTCTGTCTTTCTTTCTTCCAGACGCTTTCCTGCCCTGCTGCGAGATCCAACTCCCCAGCGGCCACCATGGGAAGCAAAACTCTGCCGGCCCCAGTGCCCATTCACCCCTCCCTGCAGCTCACTAATTACTCCTTCCTGCAAGCCTTCAATGGGCTGCCCGCCGTGCCCTCGGATCACCTGCCCAACCTCTACGGCTTCAGCGCCCTGCACGCCGTGCATCTGCACCAGTGGACCTTGGGGTACCCAGCAATCCATTTGCCTCGCTCTTCTTTCTCCAAAGCACCCGGGGTGTCTAGTTTGGTGGACGCCAGGTTCCAGCTGCCCTCTTTCCCCTTGTTCCCACATGTCATCCAGCCCAAGCACGAAGCCACCCATGTGCCACTCAAAGCCAAACCCCGATTTGATTTTGCCAACCTGGCTGTGGCAGCCACCCAAGAGGATCATGCTAAATTGGGACAGGTGGGCAATCAAAGCTCTTCTCCAGGGCTGGGCTCCTTACTTGAGGTCACTAAGCTTTCACCTGAGAAGAAACCTACCAGGGGGAGGTTACCTTCCAAAACCAAGAAGGAATTCGTGTGCAAATTCTGTGGCAGACACTTCACCAAGTCCTATAACCTTTTGATTCATGAAAGAACCCACACCGATGAAAGGCCCTACACATGTGACATTTGCCACAAAGCTTTCAGAAGACAAGACCACCTGCGGGATCACAGGTAATTCCCTGCTTTCCATTTCAGGACGAAGCGGGGTTACACCTAGGAAAGCTCGTGCAATAAATAAATTCTTTAGTCTTTAAAAGCGCCACAGTCCACAGGACTCCTTTTTTAATGTTGTTAAAATAGACTAACACGACTGCCCCTCTGGAAGCCAAATCCATTGTTTGATATCATTTGGGGGGTTTCTAGCCATAAGGCGTGTTTGGGTCTGTCTTTAGGGAAAGGTGAGCTAGTCCTTTTGGGCCTGTCAGTGCAGGATGGGCTCTATATGTTGTGTACTCTTTAGTAATGACTTAAGTGATGAGGCTTCTTGATTTGGCAGATGAATCTATTTTTGAGGTTTTTCTTGCCTTCCCTGTTGGCTGCAAACCCATGCTCTCCTCTGCCTTCTTTCTTTGCACATAGCTGGGACATTCCCCCCGCCCTTTTTATTCCTGAAAATGGTTTTAATAAAAAATACAGAACAGCAATTAGGGTGAGGTATTTGCTGCTAAAGAACTATCAAATAGCCCTGTTTATTTTCCATGTGAACTTTTTCCACCCTGTGGTCCTCATTCTGACTCCCTCACACACTGCATCTCCTACTTGGACCTCAGCGGGAGTCCAAGAACTACAGACCATGGATGTTTTTTTGACAGGCAGGTCACCTTATTGCATTGTCCTGATTTTTAAATCGATATTTTTCTCTCCCCAGGTATATTCATTCTAAAGAAAAGCCTTTTAAATGTCAAGAATGTGGGAAAGGATTTTGCCAGTCCCGAACTCTAGCTGTCCACAAGACACTGCATACGCAAGTAAAGGAACTTAAACCTTCCAAACTTAAATGCTGAAACCTCCAACTCCCATAAACCAACTTCCCCTCCAAACTGTACACCAAATTCAGAACAGACATAAAGAACACCAGGATGGGAGCACTGGGCTTGCTTTTTTTTTTTTTAAATTACAAATAAAAGGTTCCCAAATCCTGGCTTCAAATACTGTTTAGCGTTTGAAACATGTATTAATAATATGGAGAGTGCAAGAGAACTGAGTGAGTCTTGTGTGGCTTTGATAAACTTTATGCCAAAAGGTGGTGCTCACGTATTGGACAGGAACCTTCATTATTTTAAAGCAAAAACGTAGCTTCCAAAGGTATTACTTTTAATTTTTTTTTATTTTATACTTTTTTTGACTGTATAAAGCTTCTTTAACACTTTGGGAAACAAAAAAATTCCAGAAGAGAATTCAGAACTGAAACTTTGGCTTCTCATTACAGCACCATTGAGACAAGGAGAACAACTTGCAAACCTGTTCGTTTGTTTTTTGTTTTCTTTTTTTTTTTTAAAGAAATATTCCAAAGTGACCTAAATCTCAAATGATGAAGTCTGCCGTGCACTAAAAGCCTTATCTAGAGTTTAGAGCTTCAGTACCACACTACATGGAGATCTTATTTTTGTTTTGTGGTCTTGTGCCTTGAGAGGTGCTTTGTAATTTGTGGACTTATTTAAAAACACCCAAAGGCAAGAACGACGGCAATAAATCAAACTGATACTATGCACAAAGTGGTTTTAGTGGTACTTTAAAGTCTGTGTGTGTTCCGTTGAGAGTGTTGGTTGGACATATCTCAACCTGAGAATTTTAAAGCTGGTTTTCTGAACAGTGTATTAAGAAATTAAATCGAAGAGACATTCCAATATGTTTTGTTTATAAAAAAAATGTATGGCTATTTGGCACTTTATGCTGATTATTGGTAATTGACATTTATCACTGGAGGATTGTGTTTTTTTAAGTATTAAAATAAATTGTTATTTTACTGGCAAACCTGATGGTTAACTAGTCACACATGTTCAGAACGTTCTTTAACCATTTGCTTTCTGGTCTATCCCCATTGAAAGCCCTTCCCAATAGATACAACTTTCCTTTTTAGGAGATGCAATGTTTATTTTCTTTTTTACAAATGGAGTGAGCGAGGCCAATCTTAAAAGTAGACTTTTTTTTTTGGTATGGATTAGTCACTGTTTTTAATCTATAGAGTCACTATATCTGAGGGAGGGAGTGAAGGGAAAAGGTTGAGTCAAATCACTGTGCTCCCAGTGTGAAAAATTCGTTCTGGTAACTAAATCTTGGGTATTAGCAGATAAGATTAGATGTCAAATGTGTTAAAAAACAAATCAAATGAATAATGGGCAAACTGTTACCATTCACACAGCCCGAGGGCATGGGGGAAACACTCCTTTACATTCTCTCTCCTCTTCTATTGTCAGTAGTGTATATTTATCAATTGCATCTTGGTCCAGTGTTGATGGGTGGCTGTTGATTACGGGCAGCTGTCTTAGATCAGAGATGTTTATTCCACTGCAAAACCATTTTGGAGTGATATATGGAGAAGAAGCTTTTTGCGTGGGTTCCTTCTGAACATTCAGAAAGCATGCATTGCTTCTTTTGTAATTGCACAGATAGAACAGTTTCTTCTGTGCTCATGAGCACCTCTGAAATTGAATATGATTTTGCCCTATTACAAATCACAATACTAACAAAAACCTGAAATAAGTTATTCCCAAAACATAATACTTAAATCTATAAACCACTGAAAGTAAAGAAAATGTTTTATTTCCCTTCTTTTGACCCCCCCCATTTTAAACAATGATGCCCTTCATATGGTCAAAAGAAAAAAAGGAGTCCTGTGGTGCAAACGAACTTTAAATGTTTGATTTGCTGAACTAGACTAGTCCTCTGGAACTTTATAGGGGAAAGGCATCCGACGAAGGATAGGAGAATACTATTGCCTTTCGTTTTTATTTGGAAAGATAAGGATTCAGCACCCCCACCCCTTTTGTTAGGCATATTTTTTTCTCGCATACAAGCAGATCAATTACAATGCCTCTTTCATGAAAACCTCTGAAAAGTTGAGTTTAGTCAGTAAGGATTGCTGACTAAATAGAGCAATAAACATGGTGGAAATCGATGCTCTTGAAATGGGCCAATGTAAATCAGCTGTGCAAAAGTGGCTTTATAAAACGAGGCATTAGTTGTACTGGGAAGATCAGTGATTGTAGCAGGTGACGAACAATACAGAATAGTTTGTTTTCAGTTTCTGAAAGCCAGCAGAAGAGTCTGGATTAGGGCACGGGAGACGGAACAGCCCTGGGAATGGGCAAGCTGAGAAGAAAATCATGGTGCATTAGAGGGCGAATTAAAAACAGCATCCTTGGGTATTTCTGAAATGCAGGAGGGAAGCCGCTTTATAAAGTTTTATTTTTCCGTAGAAGCATAGCACCCATAATAAGAGATGCTCCTTGCATCAGGCAGGCTACAGCCTACCTAGGGAAAACAGACGAGGCGACAGGTGCACTGACTTGCTCCTGGCCATTGGGAGGGCTGGGTTTAGGATGCAGCTCACCTGGGTCTTAGGCATGTGGCCTCTCTAAGCTGTTTGCCTTCTGCCCTGCCCTGACTAGGGTTACTAGATGTTAGGCAGAAGGAGGACATGTTCTCCTTTATACCTTCATGCCCTCCCTCCAGCAGGCATTTTAAAAATACATGAGTTTGTTTGGCTTTTTACTTACAGGGGGTTAAAGTACGCTGGAATGTCCCGGAACACCCTATTTTTAGGGGCAAGCATTCCAGGGCCCCCCAAAACAGAAGAATATTGCATGAATACTACATTTTCTCCATGTGTTTTCCAATGTCCTCCGTTTCGTAATTCCCCATCCTCCTTTCCATGCTTTGATACCTGGTAACCCTAGTCCTGACACACCATGGGGTTCCCAGGTAGATGAGCCATACGGGCCTTCACCAGCCACTGGGGATGAGCTGGCGTTTCCCAGGCAATGATGTGCCACTGCAACAGCGGATCTCCCTCCCTTGGGGGAGCATTGCTGCTCAGACCAGCCCTGTTAAGTTGCCCCCAAAGCACCAGACATACCTGGTGTTTCCCCTTTTGCTGGGGCTTTCCTTTTTCCTCCCTCCATGCCTTCTGATGGCAAATATCAAAGGTGACACAGGAGAAGGAGGCTGAGCAGACATCTCTCCTGGCACGCATTACAGGGAACAAATGAGCAGGATTGTTCCTGGAGTTTACTCATGGGGGGCTGAGGTGAAGGACTCTATCTCTCCAAGCGAGTCATCTTTTATCTAGGCAATAAATAAAAGGGAGTTTTCTGATTCCTTCTAAGGGGGCAATAACTCAGATGAAACGTTCCCACGCTGGCCGCACCATCTCCTTATCATCTCTGATTAGGGCCCTTGACTTCAGTAGGGGGGACAATGAGAGGTAAGAAATCTGATCTGCTGTTTATTAATCTCCAGTGTTTTCACTGCCGGCTCGCATAGGTGGGGAAGGGAGAAGCTGCCTCTTTTAGGCTTGCATTGGGCATGGGAAGCGCCTCGTTTAGAAAGCGACAGTTGGTGGTTTGACTGCAAACATACGCTACTAAGAGGTTCCCTGGCAATTTCGTGTGGTGGGAAAAACGCTGATCTAATCCGAATCGCCAGTTTATTGAGCATTTTTGCACAATACCTATTTTTCTCTAGTGTGCTGGATCAGTCTCAGTAAAAACAAATCTTTTCTTTTGGCTCTCTTTGATAATTGTGCTGACAAAATCTCATTCTGTTAGTTTCTTGTATCAGGTTTGATCCATTCTGCACTGTAAATACAGCGATTCCCAGCATGTGTTTGTTAGCAAAGAAGAAATGCAGTTATTATATTCAGAAGGGCAATACTAGGACTTTCCCAAAATAGGTGAAACTAGAGTGAAGACAGGCATTTTTGCATCAGTTATATGAGGCATGTAAATGATTGATTACCTATGTGGGCTTTTTTATTTTTTTGTTTAAATGCAATTCATAGTTGATATTTACTATATAACTAGTTTTAGCGTTCTTAGAATCAAAACTCCATATTGAGCATTTCACAAGTTTCGATTTTCACCAAAAAATTTCCTTCAGTGGGAATTTTGCTTCTGAAAGTACAACAGCATTTGGCTCTCGAAGCCTCTTTTACGCAGGATTTACAAAAGAAAGGGACATTTTTTCCCATTTCCAGTTTCACACGAAAAGATAGAAATGCCCGGTTACTTTTTTCCTTTGCACTCCATTAATACCGTCGCTGCTCATAAAATGTTTGCACTATATTATGGGCCTGATTCGTCAGTTTACTGGAGCTGGATTTCCACTGAAACAAGAGTAAGGCCTGTAGGATCTAGCCCCAGCTTTGAATTCATGAAGAATGAAAGCCTCATAGAAGCTACGTATAGGGGAAAGAAATGCTTACTTTACTAGATGTTACATTGACTTCTACAGATGGTACCAGAGCTCACTCCTTCTAAAATTGTGCTTGATCTATTAATCCCAGCTTCCTCTGTGAGTGACCATTCTGAGGCCTGCACACTATTTTGCATCATGATTTTAGCTGATGATGTGGCAATGAGCCAGAAATGCCTGGTTCTAACCTTGCTCTGCTGTGCTGCATGTCCTGAAGCAGATCACTTTATCTGTCTGCCTCAGTTTCCTTCAGAGCTAACAGTCGCTTCAAAGAGTCTGACGATGTGGGATATTCTCCCACGAAAGGTCGTGCGATGAACAAATCTGTTAGTCTTTAAGTGCCACAAGACTCCTTGCTTTTTTTGGTCTCTCCTAGGTATGTTTTGAGGCCTGATTCACTCATGTTTGCAAAATCCTGTGTGGTGGTGTTGGACACAGTGGGTACAGTTCAGTTCCACTGAAGTGAAAGTACTTGCTTCAGATACAGCCCTGTGCAGATGAGAGCAGCATCTGGTTCAGCAGAAGTAAAGGAATCTGGAAAGTAGGATTCATATGTATTTTCCCCCCAGTTTTGGGAGGTTTGTTGAGAGATAGAGTTCTACTGAAATTAATGGCCAGGATGCATTTCTTTCATACATTCCTGTCCTGTGACTAAACAGAATAAACAAGGGCCAGATTCATCCCTGGTAGAATTCCACTGAATTCTATAATCTTTTTAGGCATTTAGAATGGAAATTAATTGTGTTATACCATGGATGAATTTGGAGATGTCTGTTTACTGCATGTGCCGTATCTGCTTGGACTGCTAGGTTTTTGGGGGCCCTTTGAAGTGGCTTTTCCTGCCATTCCAGTTCAAAATTTTTTGAAGGTGGTGGCTGGGAACAAAACATTACTTTCTTTTACATATTGATCATATTTAATTTGTAATAGTCTATGCACCTCACATAACACAGATAAGACACCAGGAAAATTTTCAAAAACACCAAAATGACCTAAGTTCTCAAGTGCTATTGAAAGTCAAAGGATTTAGGGAAAATTTTATTGATGATCCTTGTTTGAAAGAACTTACTGGCTAAGCTTAATCATAACACTGGAAATAATAATCACAGGCAAAGGGAGGGTAAGTAAAAGGAGAAAAGGAATAACAATGAAGCTAATGACAGTGGTGATTATTTATTTATTCCTGTATAAAGAACACAATGAACTATAATTTGTTCTGATTTCTTGTTTAAGACAAATCAGAGAACTAATTTCATTCAGTAACTTGGGTGTTACCAAGTAGGTAAATTAGCATTATTGAGCCCCAAAATTTCTGGTTGAACTACAGGAAGTATTAAAAGAATCTCTAATCTTGATTTAAAAGTTTAAAGTGACAATGAATTCACTATTCCCCAGGTAAAGTTTTCCAGTAATGAATTATGCTCACTGTTAAAGTGTGTCCTGCTTCCATTTTGAATTTTTCTAATTACAAATTCTATCTATTGCCGACATACTTTTATCTATATACGTTCTTCTAGGTTATATTTATTTATACGTATTATCACAGAGGCCTGGGAGCCCTAGTCACAGAGCAGAGCCCATTGTACTTGTGTTATACAACCAACAAACATGGCACAAAAAAGCCAGTATCTTTCCCAAGGAGTTAATAGCTTAAGAGTGAGACAAGGAACTGATCAGACAATATTGGTCAGCATAACAGTCGGTGCCTTTAGTCATCAGCAGCCTAATCACTGTTAAGTTTTTCTGAAGGCACCATGACAAAGGAGAGTTTGAGGAGGGTTTGAAGGTGGATGATGAGGCAGATTTACAGGTAGTGATGGGAAGAGCCTCCCATGCCAGTGTAGTAGTATGGGCGAGAACATAGAGGTGCTTATTTGAAATCCCCTATCCCATGGCCTTCCCATCCATTCAAAATGTAATTGCATGGTGGTTTTAGGATCAAAGTTAGATCCTTATATGTACACGTGTCTAACTTTGATTCCAGAATCACCATACAGTGTGTGTGTAAAATACGTGCAAATCAAATGACCTGGGAACACAATGGTATTTTTCTGAGTTCGGCTGCATAAGTTTGATTGGAGCAGGCTTCTGATACTCAAAGACTGTTTATTTTTGCTGCAACACTTAACTGTTTCAAAAACCACACCAAACAACTTCATCAGTCCCACCAACATGACAGTTCAGAGTAGCCTTTGTCACTAAGCAGGCACATAAAGTTCAAGTGCCCATCCATTTATTTTTAGAGGAAAATTCAAATTTAACAGTTGCATTCTCAATACAACTCCAATGAGATTAAAAGCAAAACTGTCACCTGTGATGCCGCTCTCTAACAGTGAGGGCTGGTCTATGCTGCTGCACAATTTCGGCAACAATACCTCGAGCGTCTCCCCCCATTTGCCCACTGCCTACTTATTGCAGCGTCTTCAGTAGCCTGAGCTGGAGGGAAACCCCTCCCTCTGACTCAGTGCTATTCTTTCTGCGGAGGTGGTCTTCCAGCATTGACATCCTCTTTGGGTGTTCACAGTCAGGGAGATCCGTGAAGACAAGCCCTGAGTGTGATGGATAGGGCCCTACCAACTTCATGGCTATGAAGAACAGGCCCACACTGTGAACTAAGCTCCTTCCATTTGAAATCTGATCTCTCCCGTGCTGCTAAGCCAGTCAAGCTGGGGAGGGACTTGCTCTTCCCCTTCATGGCTGCTTTTGATGGGGAGATCAGATCCCCTTCCACTAGGCAATGCAGAAGTGAGGGTGTCAGTTTCTTGCATCTGGGAGAAATACCTGGATGTTAGGCTGATCTGCTCCTGAGAGCAGCTGTGCAAGGCAAGAGCAAGTCCTGTCCCTCCCCAGTCTGGGTGGAAGTTGGGCTCACCCCCCATGTCTTCTGCTGGGGTTTGGGGCAACCATTTTTCTGTGGCTCCATCCAATTGGCTGGGCTCCTGGACACAGGGCCAATGGGCTCATGAGTTAATCCATCTCTGGTTGGGTCTAGCAGCTAAAACTTCTTAACTGGTGTGCTCCCAGAAACATGGGGGCAGGGGTTGGATTCACCTCCACCTCTGGGAGCCTCCTCTGGCCTCAGGAAGCTCTGTGGTTGCTACCTTCTGTGACCAGTGGAAGTGAGGGTAGCAGTTCTGTGACCCCCACCCCCAATGGTTTTGCAGTCCCCACACAGTCTCTTTTTAGGCTGGGACCCCCATATAAACATTTAAAACTACAAAACTGTCCAATTTTCAAATCCTATAGCCATGAAATTGACTAGAAGGTGAATTTGGTAGGGCCCCAGTGATGAAGCATCAACTTCTCTCAACCTAGATCTTCAAAGGCTCTATGCTGATTTGCACTGGCTGAGGATCTGGCTCCCATCTTTCCTCGGCTTTTTTTCGGTCTTTCCTATTTTCCAACACCATTTCCAACTCCCCTCTCCCCTTATGCACCTAGTCTTTCATTTGTCACTTCTTCTATCAGTTAGCAAACCTGTCCTTGGGCATCTCACATGTAGAACAGTATACAGTTTGCACTTTTGTGAGCCTTCCTGTTATTTATTTTGCTTTATGTCAGTTTACTTAGCTCAGGAGTCTGCAGTCTGTGACTCTGGATCTGTTTGCAGCTCTTTGGCTGCCCCCTTGCAGCTCCAGGCTCTAGGCCTCCCCAACCACTGCTAGGAGATTCTGGGTGGCTTGTGCCAGCTCCATGCTCCCCCACTGCTAGGGGATCCTGTGGCAGGCGCCATGGGCCAGTTCCTCCTCACCCCTCACCAGGAGGCTACACTCATTGCGGCTCTCAATTAGTTATTGATGGAGTTTTAAGAAATGGCTGCTCTTATTTTTTGGGTTGCTGACTCCAGACCTAGTGAAAGCTACAACAGCAACAATGTTTCTTACTTCACAGACCACGATAGCCCCTCTTGCAAGCCTTCCTTTGGTTTCCTCTTGCCTTCTGCATTAAGTTAGAGCCTTTTATACTCATCTGCAAAGCTAAAGTACTCTGCTTGCACTGTGTCTCTGCCTTAATCTA
Source organism: Podocnemis expansa (assembly GCA_007922195.1). Lineage (NCBI taxonomy): Eukaryota > Metazoa > Chordata > Testudines > Podocnemididae > Podocnemis > Podocnemis expansa. The sequence continues at coordinate 11,860,676 of ML682040.1, read as the reverse complement.
ACTATTTGTTCGCTTGCTCCTTTCGCTTCCCCCAAAACCCTCCTTCTTCACATCCTTAACCCTTTCTCATCTTGGTACTGTTGCCCCATAATGTCCATTATGCTTGAAACGAGAATGGGTCATATTACTTGTTGTGAGTGATTCATTCAGCAACGGAGCCATTTTTCTTTCTCCATTCCAAAATTTTTCAAAGCAGCCCCTGATTTTATTCTATAACCAGGAGGTGAATAAATTTCAGCCTATCGGTTGTTTGATAACACATTGTAGGGCGTATTTGTTTATTCTAAAAAAACTTCATTTATTTGTTAGTCTTTAAGTGCCTCAGGATTCCTTGTTTGTTTTACTGAACTAGACTACCACAGCTGCCCCTTTGGAAGTTTCTTTATTCAGTAATCTGAACTCAGTAGGGGTGAAATTCAGCCCTGTTCACACAGCCAGCACAAAGCCTGCCACTGTGTAAGTCTCACTTAAGCCGTCTGGTTAAGGGGAATAACGTTTTCTCCCTCGCTGTGTTCAGGACAGGTCTAGCCAGTGCAACCTACCAGTGAGTGATTATTATTGTGTTATGGTGCCGCCTCTATGAGCATTCACAGCTGATCTGTGTGGTTACAGCTCTCTGCTAAAAAATGCCCCAGCAGCTCATGCTTTTGGTTCAGGAGGTGACTGGTTCAATTTCCTGTCTGTCAGCTAAGCAAACAGTTGGCTATTTAAGGTCTCCGTTCCAGACAGTGGAGGGGGCACATTCTGTGCACTAGATGGTGTTTTCAGAGGGCAAGTGGGTGGAGAGGAGTGGGAGCATGTGGAGCCATGACTGTCCCCTCTTCTTCCCCTGCACTCCAGACCATGAAGCTACTTGGACATGTGCCTGAAGAAGGGGGCATATGATGCGCACCTGCATACAGGTGAATTTTAGTCTGTCTGAGCTGGGTGACTAAACTGATTGTTTTGACTTCTTGATTGTATGGCCTGAGTTTTATAAATTACTTCCTTTTGCTTCCTGTATGAATTTTTCTTCTTAATAAAACCAAGTTTCTTTGAGGATTAAACAAACCTTGGTTATCGACTCAAAAGTAGGTTTCCACAAACATTCCGTCACACAAAACTTGGCGCATGTGAATGATCATGAAAATAAGGGTTCATATGTGGCTGACTAGATGTGTGATTCAGGATTTACAGATCTTCAAGTGTTTTCACCCCTACTTGCTTTGGAACTGTGCCTTACTTCTCATGTGTTTGCTGAGTGCTACCTTTTAGATTTCTCTTTAAAACACACTTCTGCTTGAAGGCTTCTCCTAATAACCACTCCATTGCTTTCTGTTTGCACCATCTGCCAAGTGTGTTGCTGGACGTCTACTATCTGACCAATTACTGATTGCTGGGCCTTTGCCAAATTTAGACCATAAGCAAGTGGGGACAAGGACTCATTAGTTACAGCATTAAGCACATTGTTGGCTGGGATCAGTAACTATTAAATAATTATTAAGAAGTTGCATGTCTGATGATCCCAAAAGTAGAGAGACTCAGCCAACCTCATACTATTGATTACTTCATTAGCACAGGCATATGTCCAGGTCAAGGAATAGTTTTCCCTTCTGCTTTAGTACAGTGACTGCTTGGATCTAGTTTAGGAAACAGTTAGTGTTTTTCCAGCAGTTGGGAAATGTTTACATCCAGCTGTTTATTTCCCTCAGTGGATTAATAATGCTATTTTGAAGAGCTGCAAAGAGGAAACTAAGATTCTTAAAATGAGGAGGGACGAAGGGTTAGCAGTGCGTAGGATATTCATTTAAAGACTTGGGAGGCAGGAATTTAAAATGAACTGCTGGGCTGTGCCTCAGTTTTTAAACTTTCAGTGCACACTCAAACATAATTTTAAAAAATAGTCCCGCGTGTTTTATAATTGGGGGAAGCAAGCAAGCAAGCAGATGGAATCTTCATTATTCCTGACCATAAAATGTATGAGTGGCTCCACTGAGCCCCGATCAGCCTTTTCAAGAAGGTTACACAACTGACTCAACTTCCATAGAAATGTAGTAATGACTTCAGTAAATAGTGGTGTCTAATCCAACTTCTGTTGGAGGTAAAAATGCCTTGTTATGCTACTGGGATTTACTGTGTGGATTTTCTGTGCTAGAGAGCCTGTGCCAGAAGAGGAGGAACCTAGTTAAAGTCAACTGAGAGAGGAGAACTCTCATTTCTAGTGGTAGTTGTCACAAGCATTGATGTTGTGTCACAACATTATGTTGTATTATTTCAGTGGGCCTCAGCTGGGGAATAAAATGGTGAATAAATAAACAAGTGTGCATGAAAGGGTTCCCATGCACAAAGAAGACCCCAGCCAGCCTCACAAAGGGATTGCATGCACATGCAGTTAGTGGGGCTGCCTAGGGGTGTATCCAGGCCCCATTTCTGCTGCAGTAAGATGCAACAAAATGGGGATGTGCAGAGTTCAGAGCCCAGATTATTGAAGTATTGAGGTTACTGACTTCCTTTGAGGACCCGGGCCCTAAGTATACATAAATATCTACCAATCATGACATCCAAAGTTGGGCTCCTAAATCCTTATATCGCCTCTAAAATATAAGTGGTCTGATTTTTCGAAGGTACAGAACACCCAAAAAGTCCCACAAAAAATCCATGAGAGCTGAATGTGCACAAAACCTTTGAAAACCAGGACACACTCATTTAGATGGTGACTGACTTTAATGGGGCTGCCCAACCTATCAAGCGGTATTGACTTCGGTCCCTTGTCTACAGATATCCAGATGGAGAGAAAAGTGAACCGTAGGTGGTTTGAAATGCTCTGATCTGCCTCAGGTCAAACAGCTGTAAGGAACATGAGTTTGGTTTCCTAACAACTTCATAGCTTCAGTGGAAGGTACATTTAGTACAATGCTATATTTGCTACTGAAGTTATTGAATGCAAATACCAGCAGCCTCTGGGAAATTTTAGTTAATATGAAAATAATCTAAAGCAAATTCACTGAGTTAATCCAGCCGGGATAAAAGCAAAGAGAAAGAGTAACAGATGCAACCAAATGGGCACAGAAGTGAAACTCCATTAAGATTTTCTTTTTAGGTTGTCCAGCTTTCATTATTTTAATGTGTAAATTAGGGCAAATTCAGAGTCTGGTTAAAAAGAAATGAAAGCCAGTGTTTTTCACTAAAGATTTAAATAGCTGGGCATTTGGTTTCATCTGCTACTTTGCTGTGGGAGTTTGGCATAGGACTTCTCTATTTGACTTAAGTTCTAATTCAGCCATCTGTGGCTAGTAACCAGTTCAGCCACACCAGTGCAAGCCCTAAACTGCAGACAAGCAAAGGTATGATCTTACACTAGTTCAGTTTACCCTGGTTCTGCAGGGGTAAGATTATCTGGTGTATATTATTATTACTAATTTTCTTTATCTGTATCACTGCAGCAGCTAGTTATGAACCAGGGTAACACTTTTCATTTTCTGCACCTTGGATTAGCATCAGGGTAGCCATACTTGTTCCTGGACACCAATGCTAGAATTCAAAGCATTGACAATGACAGAGAGAACATTCTGTTCCAACATTGTTAAAATACTGGCTTCTTCTAAAGCAGGGTTTGGCAGTCTTTGCTGATCCCCAGCCTCTGGCTGCAAAATCATCAGCTGCCAGTCCCGTGGGTAAGCTGGACATAGAGTCTAACAGTGATCTTATTTTAGAATGCAAAGTACCTTTTAGTTGATTGTGGCTGTCTCCTTGGACAGATTAATCATTTGATTTTAGTATTAGTTTGACTTTTTTCAATTAGTCTCACTGTAGTCAATAAACTTACGCTTGTTTATCTGAAGCAGTGTGATATTGGGTGAGGGTGTGTGCAAGGCCTCACTGGCAGCAAAAGCTGGTGCATATCAGTTTCCTTGTAAAATTGGTGGACAAGTGTAAATGAGCTTGCAAAGCCCAGTGGAGGGGAGGGGGGTGCTGCGAACCTTGCAAGACTGGGTCCTGGGGTTGAGGATGGTTGTGGGGGACTATCCCATGAGTGGAGTGAGAGTGCTCTCCCACTGACTTAGGAATTGATTACACACAGGTGGCTGCGCATGCGTTGTCCCAGGAGTGGGGGTTAACACAGCAAAGCAAAGTGAGTTGGGGGCCCAGAAGTGGAGAATTAGGGTCACATGATTGCACGTCAGCGCAGATTGCAGGAGGGGAGCATCACAGAAGGCTCCACAGCATGCGTTTAACTCCATAGTCTTAAATTAAGTGGATGCTTAAATACGTTCTAACTAGGGATACTTTCCTGAATGAGGGCCCAAGTCATGGAGCAGAAACAAGTCTTTAATTCAGGGGCCCAATTATACATCATAGATAATAGACTGTTTGCCAACAGTTCATACACTGAAATTTATTTCTGTGACCTATTGGCTGAATTACCTAGTCACAGATTAATGTGGGTGGTGCTCAGTCTGCAAGGAGGCTACATCCCTTTGGGATGTGCTATGATCATTGGCTGAATGTTTATTAATACCTTAGGCACCCTATAATCCAGCAGCAACATATGAAGAAGAAAAGGGTTTAATTTATGAGATCCTATTTGCAGTTAAGAATTCACCTGTCTCTGGTTAGCAGCTATAATGATTTGGAATGGACTATTATGTAAAATACTGCTGTATGTTTTCTACACCATAAGGGTAAGAAGGACTTTTGAATTCAGTGCAAGCTGAATCTTTAAAGTGGCCTGGTCTACCAAATTGATTTTTTTCTCCTAAATTCTGGTTACCTATCCTCCGTCCCTTCCAAAAGACTGATAACCATTTCAACCTGTATCCTCTAAGCCCTTTCAGCCTGTAATCTGCATTGAAATCAGGATCCTAAATAGCTTTGGGGATCTGTGCCTACATTTATGTTATCTAAATTTATGAGAGCGTAATGCCAGTCCATTGTGGTCTTTGCCTGCTGAGCAGGGCTTTGCAATATCAGAAGGGAATGCTCAAATATGCCTTTTAGGTGTAAGCTTTTTTTTTTTTTAAACAGCTCTAAACCGGACTGAATTCAGACATGGCTCCAATAAATTGAGTTACCTTTGCTCTGTCTAAACAAATGCTGCTCTGCGCTTCAATCTAGCAAAGCAGTTAAGCACTTGCATACCTTTGAGCATGTGAAGAGACCCTTGGAGTGAAGTGGGAGTATTCACATGTGGGCACAGAATACAGCCATTTGAAGTGGAAATCCATCAGCATCATGAAACAGCTTGCACAGGTTCAGATAGACATCATCTTCCATATGAAAAATAAATCCGTTAGTGTTTAAAAGTGCCACAGGACTCCTTGTTGGTTTTACATGTGCTGAAGTACATTTCTGACCTTGCTGGATTAGGTTTTCTAAATGCCACCCCCCCCCAACACCCCAGTTTTTGAGTCTGTCTGGATATCATGATTGACCAAGAGTCATAGGTCTCTCGGGGCAGCTTTATAATCTGAAGGATTATAAGAAAGAGTGGTCCCACAAACTGTTGGAGGAATTGGAGGGAAGGGAAATTAAGCTGGTAGTTGTCTCTTCCTCCTGGTCGATTGTTGGGATGGGGTGAGAGACTTGGTGAATTGGCTCTTAAAATAGTGTAGGGGTGAGGAGGTGGCTGAAGGGGAAACTGCTACCAGAATAAAAATCACCTCTTAAAATTAGAACACTCAGGTGGTTGCTTGAACATGGGCCTTTCACAGCTCCTATACATTGGAATCTGAATAATCTTTCAGTATTTCAGGTGGTCACCCTTTCTTTCATCTATCTATCTATCTATCTACCTATCTATCTATTTGTTTTGTCATGGGAAAGCTTAATATATCAGCAGTTCAGCTATTGCATATCTGCCTGACTGAAGAAGCAAAGAGACCTGTGGTACTTTTAAAGGCTAACAAACTTGTTTATTGCATGAGCTTTCATGAGAGAAAATCCCACTTCATCAGACGCTTTTGAAGATGGGAGAAGTTACAGAATGGGAGGAATATAAATGCAAGGAAGTGTAAGTCTGGGGATCAGGTCACACTGACAGCAAATCAAAGCAGTTGTTAAAATTCAAACACTAGGAAACAGCACATAGAGGAGTGAAGAACTTTGATACATGTAGGTTGTATAGTGGCCCATTAATGATCATTGCATTTGGGAATCTAGACCATGAGGACACAGGAATCTAGACCATTGTCTATTAAGATTTTGCCTGGAATTGGTGTTTCTACCTCTCAGGCATAACAAATCTTAAAGAATCTGGCCTTTTTGTTATCAAAGTTTACTTCTGCAACTTAGATACTCCAAAAAGACATGTCAGTTTAGCAAATAATTATAATATATACATACACCTTCTACAAATCAGCTTGCAAAATTAGTGACTGCACATTTATTTGAAAGTATTAGATGCTTTATGATGTATGAATGGTTTTAACTCTACATATTGTTTGTGAAGAACTCTTGAATATCCAATATTTTTTTTCCCAGCTGTATGAGCTGCTCTTGGTCTGAACGGGTGCATGACATTTATTTCTGATTTCCAGCTGGGTGACTGAATAAGCACTTCCAACATGAACATTTTTCCATGGAAAGTTCAACTCTAGGATCCATGAATACTCCCACATGTGGCTTTGGAATTTGGGTACTGTGAATATTTGACAGTAAAACTCATGGAAAGATGGCTCAAAAACATGAACAAAAAATTTAAATGGATATTATCTTAATTTTTTAAAATTGTGCAGTGTTTTTACCAGCACACCGATAGGGAAATACATGCTCTGGTGGGACATGTAATATATTTATTTCTGCTTAAATGAATAGGACATCTTATTTTTCTCATGAAGGCTGTGTGTTGCTGGAAGCTCATTCTCTGCTTCCACTCCAATCAGGCAATGTACAAGCTGAACATGATTAGTGTTCATATCTTTCCCTTGCTCTTGGGAAACTGAGGATTCAATGCCATCTGGTCTTTTGGCAGATGAAAATGCATTATTTGCTGATTAGTTCTGCCTATGGTCAGATGGACAGCGTGGAGTTTAGAACAGTGTGTTCAGAAACTGACAAGTCAACTAAATGCACTTAGTTTCGTGGCTCTATAAGGTCTCTTCATAATAGAAAATCAGAAGACAAGTGCCTTACCTCATATGGGGTATAGCACAGTTAGTATTTTACAAGGGTCAAATGCTCATGGAATTCTGTCCACATAGCAACAGTCGTCATCATATCAGAGGGTTTCACTTCAACACTGAAAGTTACCGATCTTATGTTTGGTCCAAAGGCATCCTCTAATAATCTGCTTCAATGAATAATTTATAAATGAGGCACCATAGCTTAATACTGGAAGTAACTATTAATAATAGTTTTTATGCATTTACTTTATTAATCATTTTTCTTTTATCTTTAACTGTTTTCTGTGTTCTCTAGCCACAATGTATGTGTAACTTACAAGTTACTGCTTCACTGTGGCATATTCTGCTTCCCAGGGTCACTCTCATCTGAGTGGCTGCCTTCCTTCTATCTACCCGGAGGCAGCTGAGTCTGTATTATAAAGGTATGGATTTTCCCAGCTGTTTCCAGCATGCTTTGCTAGTTCATACTTAAAAAAGGAATATCCAACTCCTCTGCTCGCTAAGTCTTCAAGTGGGATCACTGTCTGATCTAGAATGCAAACTCTTATGTTTCAAGGCATGTGCCTGAAAATGACATAAAATAAAATGGTCTGTTTATAAAAAATAATTAAGACAACTTGTGCCAAGAAAGTGTGAAAAACCATAAGGCAACATTACTTCTAAAGCAAGTAAAATAAAATGGGGTCTAATTCAGTGAATGCTTCCTGCTAAGAGTAGTAATTACTATCCCATTGCCTGTGATTAATTGGAAAAAGCTGTTTTATCCCACAAGCCATTGGATCGACTCATAATACTAGACACTGCACTCTGAAAGTGTCTGCAGGATTGGAGCCATATTGTGCTGTATAGAACCTAAGAGAAAAATCTACCACATTTCAGGCCAGCTCCATTGACTTTCATGGGAACAGCATTGGACACTTAAGAGTTCATCTGTCAGTAACAGATGAAGTATTTTCTTGACTTGAGAGCAGTCTATTTAAAATATCATTAGCTGTAATAATAATCCTCAATGTTCAATTGAATTGTCAATTTACAAAACCCAAACTAATTGGAGAGAACTGTTTATCATGGCCCAGAATTCCCAGAAGGGGAATCAATTTATATGAACATGCTAAAAATCAACCTATTTCTGAAATGTTGTTATAGAAAGCCGAGAGAGGAACCAACCATACATCTTTATCTTACATTCACTGTTTGAAAGGATTAACGGCAGGATGAGGGCTGAAGCCAGTTATCACACATGTTTTAGACATGAATATTAAGGTCATTTTAAAGTTAGTTGCCAGCGCTTCTGTGATCGCCAACAAAATTTAAAATAATGTTCCATGACCCTCATTATATCCTTATATGAATATGATTCCCTTTCCACATAAATCAGAATGATTGAAGCAACCAGTAGAGTGGAGGAAAGTCACAAAGTAGAAATGTAGACAACAGGCTGAGAGCTCCAAAGGCACCATCCTGTGCTATTAATTTAGTTCCTAAAGTAGAACATGAACTAAAAAGCTTTTTACAATTGTGTATAATGATTGTAAATTATGTCCCAAAATGGAATAGCTATGTTCATATAAATTAGCTAACTCTTTCTGAAGGTAGTAGGAGATAATTCAGATTAGAAAAATGTAACTTTGCTAGCTACTACCCATTTTGTCTATAAAATACAACTAGGAAAGTAGCTTGCCTGGGGTGGTCAGATGGGTATTATGCAGTCCCAACTCAAGCAACTCCCACTGAAGCCAAACAGTGAAATCCTGACCCTGTTAAAGGCAATGGTAAAATCCACTTTGACTGCAGTTGGGCCAGGTCTTGATCCCAAGTTAATTCCATGTATGGATGTTTTGATGGAATGAAGACTAGAGGATTTGGCTTCTTATTAGCTAAGGGCCAGAAGGTGGCTGGCCTGGGCAAATGTGTGTAAGGGATGGGTGAGGACAGTGAAAAAAAAAAATAAAAAAACCTGCCTTCTCTTGTGGCAGCTGGAAGAAATGCAGTTTTTAATTCACTCAACTTCCAAGGTCAGTTAGGGCCATAGTCCTTCCTCCTTCATCCCTCTGGTGAGCAAAGCTGGATGGACTGACTGTGGGAACCATACATGCCCTTGTTGAGGAATGTAGTAGCAAGTGCTCATCTGAGCACCTGATTGCTGCAGAAGGTTGTGTGCCACCCTAAAGGACAAGAGTCCCAGCGTGGTGTAACTCTGAGCCATCTCTTCTTCAGGATTGTGCCTAGCAGATCCTAATTATCTTTCATTAAAGCAAAAACGCAAGCTGGAAGCAAAGCTGCAAGAAACATACGTATAAACCTAGAACAGGGATCAGCAACCCAAAAGATAAGAAGAGCCATTTGTTAAAATTTCCTCAATAACTAAATGTTTTGAGAGCTGCAGTGGGTGTAGTCTCCTGATGAAGGATGTTGAGAGCTGGGTCACAGTGCCTGCGGCAGGCTCTCCTGGCAGGGAAAGGGAGCCAAGAACTAGGAGCAGTACCTTTGCAGGGTCCACCAGTGGTGGTGGGGGAGCCCAGAGTCTGGTCTAAGCTGCCCATAGGGTCCCCCAGTGGCATGGGGGTCCCAGAGCCAGGAGCAGCTGCCTGCAGGTCTCCCAGTGACAAGAAGGAGGGCCCAGAGCCACAAACAAGAGTCATATGTGGCTTGGGGGAGAGGGAGCAGCCAAAGAGTCATATGTGGCTCTGGAGCTGCAGGTTGCAGAGGCCTGACCTAGAAATACAGGAACGAAAAGGAAATGTTTACAGCTGGTAAAAGAAAAAGCAGTTTTCAGTCCAACAGTGAAAAGAGTTTCAAAGTTTTGGCACGTGTCCTTGAGATTACCTAGCAAGATACCAGAATACTTATTTTCTGTATAATGTTGCCTAGTAGTGGCCCTATAAGCTACTTTATGTCACTGTTCAAAGAGTAATTTTCAAGCAGGGTTAATTTTCTTCACTAAGAAGCGAAGCAAAAAAGTAGAAGGTGTGGGACGTTGGGGAGAGGAGGAGAAAGAGCACAGAGTAAACAAGGTGGGTGCCAAAGCAGGGGAGATACTATTTGTGTGTTAAGACTAGAACCTGATGCAGTGCCAAATCAGAATTTTCTTTAGGCATTTGAGAGCAGAAAGTTTCTTTATGACTGTATGCAAAGGATGGGCCTAATACAATGGAACTTCATACAGTTCAATACAATGGGACCTAATACAATTCACTGTAACAAGGCTAGGGAGTGAAAGCTGGAAGAGGAAATAACTCCGCTGACTATTGAAACAATGATTTGCTTATGGTTCACTGGAAGGCTTGAGAGCGTTAGTGATACTTTCAATGAACCTGACTGAAGCAAAAGATTTATAACAAAACCCAGAACCAGGCAAAGGATTTCATGTGCTTTCCGGTCCCCAAATCGGGCAAAACTCAACTGGGCTGATTTTTTTTTTTTTTTTGGCAAGGTTTTGGGTTTCTTGGATCCTAGAAATCACAGTGAAACTCTGGTGGGATGACCTTATTAACTGAAGCAGGATTGCTGAGTCCCTGCATAAACTGAGACTACAAACTTTGGCCACAAGCTATTATACAAGAGGACAAATGCTGGTGTATCCCCCTGAAGTCAAAAAACTTATGCCACCAATAAATTTGGATAAAAGATATAGGTATTTTGAACTTGCTGCTTAGACCACTGAGGCCAAGTCTATATTAGAAATCTTTGCTGATATACTAATGTTGGCTAGGGAGGAATTTTTTACATTCCTATACCAGCAAAAGCCCTTTGTAGATGCATATCTATATCTGGCGAAATAATTGCCAATCTAGCTTGTGTGGAACTAGTATACACACTTTTAGTATAGACACAACTATGTGTGGAAATAGTATACATGCTTTTTTTGCTGGCATTAGTTGCATCTGTACTAGCGAGGTTTGCCAACATCCCTATACTCATAAGCTATGTCCACACAAGGCTTTTATTTTGAAACAACGACTATTGTTTCGAAATAAAAGTTGAGATGTCTGAACGACGTTTCTTTATTTCAAAATGATGGGATCGTGTCATTTTGCAATAACGTCTATCATTCTGGGACAATAAAACCTTGCCTGAAATTGAAATAGCCAGTGTTTCAAAACAGTTGTTTCGAAACAATGCTGCTTGGACACATTGTTTCAAAACAACAGCTATTTTGAATACAACGTGACTTGACCTTCTTCCTTGCAGGGTGCTCAGAAACCAGGAAGTGCCCTGCCACCCTGGTGCCTGCATGTTGCACGCAGCATGGCCCAGGCTCGGGGTGCTGGAGCGCAGGGGCAATGCCGGGCACCTGTGTGGTCCCAGGAGGAGATCCTCTGCCTCCTGAGGATCCAGGGCACAGAAGATATCTGTGCCAGGTTCCGGGCACATCACCACAACCAGGATGTGTACTGGGACATCACTGAGGCCACGTCTGCTGAGGCCTATAAGCAAAGCACCGACCAGGTGTGCTCAAAAGTGAAGAGCCTGAGGCAGCACTATGTCTGGGCCAGGGAGGCCAGGCAGCTCCAGGGGCCAGCTGCTGCCACCAGATGCCCCTTCTACCAGACGCTGGATGCTTTTTTGGGCCAGGAGCCCAGCAGCCTCCTTTCCCGGCTGGTGGACAGTGGCAAGCCCCACACCCTGGCCACATCCCTTGAGGGAGGTCCCTCAGACCCCAAGGCTTCCCTGGACGTGGGAGACACCAGCCAGCCTGGGACTGCACCACCTGCCACCCCGGAGCTGTTCCTTGGCCAGGAGGAGAGGGCCAACAGCCCTGAAGAGGAGACAGAGGAGGCAGCCGCCTTGGAGGAGACATCAAGGTGGACATCAGGACTGCTGGTCGGTGAGTGTGTCCCCCCCCCCCAGGCAGGCAGACCCAGGAGTGCAATGGCACGGGTGCTGAGGGGGGCACGGCCCTGGGACAGGCAGGGCTCAGGCCCAGGGGGGTGGTACATAGGCTGTCCAGTGGATGCAGGTGGCAGGGAGGCATGTGGAGACAGGGTCCTGGGTCCACTCAGGATGGGCATCCCTTGACACAGGGGTGGCAATAGGCAGACGTGGCAGCATGCAGGGCAGCGAGCCTGCAGCCAGCACTGCTGTCACATGGCGTTAGGAGACTTCCTGGGCCACATGCTGCTGAGTACAACTCACTACCATGGGCCGTGAAGTCACTGCCCCCTGAGTGCAGTGTACACAGCACACAGATTGGGAATCCTGCTGGCAGTCAGGGCAGAGGTGTTTGCAGCTCACAGGCTACACACACCCAAGGCCAGTAGGCAGAAAGTAACTTTTCTCCCTTCTGCCCTGCAGCTCATGTGCCCACCCAGGTGTCCCAGGCCTGCATCCCCGCTGACCACCAGGAGGCTGAGCAGCTGACGCTGTCAGACACTTGACAAGATCTTGGCCAGCTTGCTGGAGCTTGGCCGGAGAGCAGAAGACTCCTCTCCAGTCTGGTGAGTGGAGCAGGGGAGGTGCCAGGAGGCTGCCATCTGGCAGCTCGAGCGTGCCGCGGATGTGGATGACCGCGTCATTGCAGAGGTGGAGAGGCAGGCTGCAGCCCAGGAAGCCCTGACTGTAGCCATGTGGGATATCGCCTCCAGCCTGCAGTGCATCGCCAACCACCTTGTGCCCCAGGACCCTGAAGAACTTCCAGCACAGCATCCCACTGTCCTTCGCTGTCAGTGCACCCGGACCTCGGGTGGCCGCAGGGAAGGGTGTTGGGCAGCAGGCTATGGCCCAGCAGTGGCTCCCCCATAACATAACTTCACTTTGCTGTCCCCAAACCTCCACCCCACATCCCTGCTCCCAGTTAAGTCCCCCCCCCAGTTCTGTCCCCACCCAAACCTTGCTGCTTCCCAATCCTCCCCTTCCCCAACCCCCTTCTTTTTATAAATAAAAGTTAACACATTGTACAGTTCTAGTTCAGTGGTTTATTGGGTCGGGTTCAGGATGTGGCTGGCTGTGGCAGAACGGGGGAGTGGGCAGTGTGGTGGGGCAGGTCTGGCCCTCAAATGTCCGCCTGAACAAACAAGCGTCTCACTGCCTCTTGCACAGCACTTGCTCTGTGTGGTAGTCGCTTCCTCGGGTCCAACACCTCTGGCTGCTGGAACCGGGCATTGACAAGCTCTGCCTCGGCCTCCCACATGGCAGGTACTGGCTCCCCCCGGAGCTCGCAGAGGTTATGCAGTGCCATGCAGGCAATGATGACTTCCATGCTTCTGTCCTCAGTGAGTTGCAGGCATGTGAGGAGGCACCTCCAGCGGGCCTTCAGTCTGCTGAAAGCCCGTTCAACCACCTGGTGGCAGCGGCTGAGGCGGCGGTTAAAAAGCTGCTGTCCGGCATTGAGGGGTCCTGTATATGGGCGCATAAGCCTGGGGCAGAGAGGGTAGGCTGTATTAGCGACAATGAGGACAGGAACCTCGACTTCCATGACAGTGCGATTGGGTGGGGGGGGGAGAAGGTGCCTGCCTCCATGCCCAGGTACAGGGAGGAGTTGCACAAAATCCTGGCATCATGTGCCCTCACCGGCCATCCAACGTAGCAGTTCAGAAAGGTGCCTTGATGGTCCACAAGAGCCTGCAGGATGACCAAGTGGTAGCCCTTCCTGTTCCGGCACTCAGCTGCCCGGTGATGTGGGGCTTGCACAGGGATGTGGGTGGCATTGAGTATCCCCCCCGCAGTGTGGAAAGCTCAGGGCAGCGAGGCCGGCGATGGTGTCCTGCAGTGCTCCCTGGGTGATGAGGCGTGGCAGCAGGACTGTGCTGATGGCATGGGCGATATGCAGCAGCACTTCACTGACGGTGGACATCCTGATGCCGAAGAGATGGGCAACAGACCTTTGGGACTCATGAGTGGCCATCTTCCAGCGAGCGATGGCCACTCTCTTGTCCATGGGGATGGCTGCTCTCATCACCATGTCCCTTTGGCGCAGGACCAGGGTTAGCTTGGCGACGAGGTGGGTGAAGATCCCCCTGCTAACCTGGAGATTCCTCCTCCACTGCTCGTTGCTCCAGGTTTGCACAACAACCCGCTCCCACCAGTCTGTGCTGGTGTCCAGTGCCCAGATACGCTGTGACACAGAAGGGGGATGGGGAGCTATTGCTGCTGTGAGGGCCACTGAGACGATGGTCTGGGGCTCAGCTTTGGGCTCAGGGAAAAGTGTGTCCCACAGCAGGCCAGCACCCTGCAGGCTAGTAGCAGATCTACCAAGCACTCGAGGATGGTATGGGAGCCAGGGAGCATCCATAGCCATCTCTCTTGCAACCTCTTGGCAGTCACAATGGACAGGGAGGGGAGGTCAGTTCCTGCTTTTATGCGATTGGCTGGCAACATGGACCTGCCAGGGGGCCATGTTGCCACACCTCCCATGGTGCCCCTCTCCTGAAGTGAACTAGCAAGTCCTGTGTCCGGTCACACTATTTCACTTTGAGGTTTTCCCTTATTTCAATTTAATATTTGCTTATTTTGATTTAAGTTATTTTGAAATAAGGGTTTTTATTTTGAAATAACTTATTTTGAAAGAAGAGTTTATGTGCGAACATAGCCGTATAGATATACTGGCAAACCTTTTATAATGCAGACCTGATCTAAGCCATCCTACATAGGGACTTCACAAGTTGATGTATAGTCTTATTGCATAGGCCATCAAGATACAGGAACAAATCTAAACAGATACACAACCAGAACCCTCATTCTATCTGCTACTCTAGATCCATAAACCTGGAAGCAGGATGCCCCATCATGTGAAGTATTGATAGTTTTACTACAGGCTTATTTGGCTATGCAGACTTTCTCATTAGGCTCTATGCTACCAGCATGCCTCCTTGTCTTTGGGAACCCCTGACTTCCTGAGAAAATGACAGTCCATTGGTGATCTTCCAGAAGACACCATCCTGCCCACTATGGATGTAGAAGCTCTTTATATCAACATCCCATACAAAGAAGGCAAGGAGGCTTGTGGCACTTAAGGACTAACAGATTTATTTATCGCATGAGCTTTTGTGGGAAAAATATCATGTGATAAATAAATCTGTTAGTCTTTAAGTGCCACAAGACTCCTTGCTTTTTTGGCTTTACTAGACTAACATGGCTGCTCCTTTGGACCATCCCATACAAAGATGGACTATAAGCAATGATCCCTGTAGGCTGTGTGGGTGTGCAGGCATGCAGCTCCCATTGCTCATCCACACAGACAGCACTCCTGGCAGCGCATAGCCAGCAGCTGTGGCCCCTACCTTGCCAGAAGACACAGTCTTCTTGCCGGCATGGAGCTGCCCCAGGCTGGGAGTTTTTAAAACTTCAGCCCTTAGCATGCTTAGGGTGGGAGCAGCAGCCTGTGGTGTGGCTGATCTGGTGGCCGGGTAAGGGGGAACTGGGTGGGGGGAGTGGGGATGGTAAGGCAGCTGATGGGGAAAGGGCATGGGGGGGGGGTCAGCGGGTTAGGCCCGGGGCCCCAGGGAAGGTGGCAGCAGGGAGGGTGGATTAGGGTGGAAAGAAGGGGACCAGGATTGCCACTGGCTACCTGGGTGGGTTAGAGTGGGAATAAGGGGTTGGGCTGGCTCAGGGAGACCGGGAGAGCTGGCAGCCAGGTGTGGGTAGGGGGGTCAGGGTGGGAAGAAGGGGTGAGGCTGGCTTGATGGGGGGACCAGAATATTTTCCCCCAGGAACGTATTTAGCAGTTGGCTTAAATCACATTAACTTCAGCAACAGATGTTAGACTCTCAGCTGGGTTTGATCCAGGTCTTTTCTACTGATGAGGATTACAAGCAGTTTATGATGTATGGGTAAATGAATGCAGTCCACACAGATATCTGTAAAAGTTCTCACATGCCCAAAAGTTTTCTAGATGTTTCTTTTCAATCTATGTTGGTTGATTTTTTTTTTCCTGCTTCTCTGAGTGTGTGAGAACAAAATGCAACAAGGTTCTACTCAGAGTCATGTTGCAATAGTACATCAGTTAAGCCATATCTGTTGCATTTGCACGGACCACTGTGGGTTTATTCATATCATAGTGCTTGAAGCCTGGAGCTGTTATGTTAATTTTTTTTTTTTTTTTGCCTCTTTGAAGGCAGTGCCTTGATTTAGCCTTTAAAGTCAAGATGTTTGGGATTTTGACAGTTCATTCAGTGGTTTTGCCACTGGAGAAAAGTCTTGTAAATATCAGTCAAGATAATTTACCATTCACAGCATACATCTCAGTTCTGGCATATTGACTGATGTGTTAATTCGTGAGCTGCTTTTACTTTCACAGGGGCGACTCTGGTTCCATCTTGTTTATTGTCCCTAAAACCTCAATCTGGGTTAGGCAGAAAATACATTTTTCCTCATTTAGATTCATTCCAGAGTGACTGATTACACTTAGGATGTTGCAGGTTTTTGTTGTGTCCCTCCATTGAAGAGCCTTCTATCAAAATATAATTCATGAAAATGCCAACTCCATTTTGATTCATTAATAGTGCTGCCAGTTTTGTTTTGTTTTTTTAATTTGCAAGTGCACTGGTAATCCAAAAGGTCCCTCAATGGGTGTGAAACAAACAAGGAGTCTGGTAGCACTTAAGACTAACAAATTTATTTATTGCATGAGCTTTCATGGGAGAAAATCCCATTTTGTCACACACTTTGAAGATGGGGGAACTTACAGAATGGGAGGCAAATAGATGAAGGGAAGTTTCGGGTACCAAAAGAATTGTTGCCCATGTGGTACCATGACTCACAAAGTGCTGCTCAGCAAACACCATAACTTGCCCAGCTGCATCATCAGCTTAGAGGGAACATTTACTACAAGCCATCAGGAATAGTATCCCAGTTGCCATGTCACACCTAGTGGCTGAACTTTGTGACTTCGTACTCACGCACAATCATTTCAGACATGAAGATGATTTAGACCTTCAGGTCAGTGGCACTACTATGGATAGCCATATGGCCTCACAAGATGCCAACATTTTTGTGACCAACTTAGAATGGCACTTCCTCAGCTCGTGTCCCCAAGTGCCACTCCTCTAGTTATGCTACACTAAAGACATTTTCATCATCTGGGTCCACAAGAAGAGGCCTTTGAGGCACTCCACTGAGATTTCATTAATTTCCATCCCACTATTGACTTATAGCCGGGTCGGAAATCCACTTCTTGGACACTACAGTACAAATTAGAGATGGCCATATAAACACTACCCTATATTAGAAACCAACTGACCACGATAACTACCAACATGCTTTCAGCTTTCATCAGGGACACAACATTATCCATTGTCTATAGCCAAGCCCTAATATAAAATAGCATTTGTTCTGATTCTCTGGATGGAGACAAACACCTTCAGGATCTCTATCAAGTCTTCTTAAAACTAGAATACCCAAATGGGGAAGTGAGGAAATAGATTGACAGAGTCCATCAGGTACCCAGAAGTCACTGTAGGACAGGCCCAGTGAGGAACACAGCAGAACATCATTGGTTGTCACCTATGGCCTCCAAGTAAAACCTCTCCACCGCATTGCCAAAGATCTGCAACTTGTCCTGGACAATGACTTTTGCTCTCTCAAGCCCTGGGAGGTAGGCCAGTCCTTGCCTACAGGCAGTCCCCCAACCTTAAGCAAATACCCACCAGCAAGCAGACACCATACAGCAGAAACACTGAGCTAGGTCCCTATCCTGTTGCCAACTTCGCTCATATATCTACTCAAGTGATGCCATCATAGGACCTAACTAAATAAACTATCTTATCAGGGGTTCATTCATCTGCACATTTACCAGTGTGGCATATTCCATCATGTGCCAACAGTGCCCCTCTGCCATATACATAGGCCAAATTGGACTATCTCTGCCTAAAAAAAAAAAAATGGACACAAATCAGACATAAAAAAATGATATCAGTGAAAAAATCATTAGGGGTGCACTTCAACCACCCTGGACATTCTGTAACAGACATCAAAATTACAGTACTTTAGCAAAAAAAGCCTTCAAAAACAGACTCGAGTGTGAAACTGCAGAGCTGGAAATCATATGCAAACCTGACATGACCACGCTGGGTCTAAATGGGGGCTTAGAGTGGCTTACTCACTACAGAAGAGAATTTCCCCTCTTAATGTTCTCACCCTCTGATCCATTGCCATTTAAAAGCCCTCATTCACACTGTTTGAATTAAAACAACTTCTTTGGTTTGCTGAAATAGACTAGCAGATTAACCCTCTGGAATTGTTTGAAATGACCTTGTGACTCACCCTTCACTGTAAGTATATATCTCTAACACATACACTGCAGTTTCTATTTCATGCAGCTGATGAAGTGGGATTATGGCCATAAAATCTTATGTTAGTCTTTAAAAATGCCACAAGACTTCTTTTTGTTTTGCTGAAATACAGTAACACAGCTACTCCTTTGGAACAGCTAAATAAACAGTCTAGGGTTCCTTCACAATGTAAGGAAACATTATGATGTTTGTATTAAAGTGATTTTTTCCTCTGATGTTTTCCCTTGTATTACACAATTTAACACAATTACAGAACATGTAACTAGAAATGATTGCTAAGCTTGTTATGAAAATGACTTCTCAGTCTTTGATTCTTCCAAAAATAATTCATGAAACTAAGGATCTTTTTGTATTGTTGCTCTGGGTGTCTGTTTACTCTTAGGGGTACTGGAGATTTAAAACAATCTGACTGTCCCTTGTCCCTGTCTCTAATTAGTTATTCAACATGTGTCTTTGTAAAAGGAAAAAATCAAAGGAATGAAAATAAGTGGCATGACATACTGGGCCACTTTCTGTAACATCACCGCTCATGCTGGAATTGGATTCTCCAATTTCATTTGTTTTGATGTACTGTATAAATATTTAAACAACACAAGCTGAAATTTTATCCGGGCTTCAGTGAATTACAAATAGTGACTGTGGGCTGGTGGGGGAATGGGGGGGGTGTTAAATTGATATTAATTAGAGTTAGAAACTCTGATTCAGGAAAGCACTGAATGTTGTCCATCCCTGCTCAGAAAATCACATAGGCACATGCTCAACTTTCCACATCCCCACCCCACCCTGTCTGTCTTGTTAATTGAGGCAGCGACTGTCGACTGTTTTGTGGGTGTGCAGCATCTAGGGCAATGAAGTTATTTTCAGCTGTTTGGAACTGCTGCACTTAAGCATGTTTAGGAGTGAATGGTGTGATTCCTAGGTTGAATTGACATTGCATATGAACACACTAAAAATAGTACTGTAGCTACAGCAGCATGGACATTGATGAGCAAGCCACCCCAAGTACATAGGCTAGGATCCAGATGGGTTTTACTTGTGCTGGCTGGGCTGTGTCACCATTCACTATTGGTATACTCCCTAGGCTTTTCAGACTTAGGGAGTTGGGCACAATTAATTTCTTTTTCAACTGGGTCCTGAGAAAAGGAGTTTGAAGAGCCTGCCCTAATCCACTTTTGTAGCTTTCAATGAATTAGCACAACACTGTCAATTTGAGCTGGGAAGGACACCCCTAGCTCCAAGGCATCGCCTTTCATTAGACATGAAACTCTTCTGAATCAGGGTCTTTTCAGCTTAGAATGACTGGGATGTTTTCAACAAAATTATCTTGAAAATAAATCTGATTTCATTCTAAATTGCTGGATTACACTGAGGCAAGGAAAGGTGCCATGAAAAAACAGTTTTTGAGGTGAACTATTCATTTCTGGACCAGTGACAAGTTTAAGGTGCATGATTTCATGATCCATCCAGGCTAGAAAACAGTCCTTTATAAGATTAAAAGCCGTGACACCTGACCCCACTACACTTGCCATGGTGTAAGACCTTGACCTCAACAGCTGAAGATTGAGTTGTTAATGTGTCAGGTACTGGCTGACACTGAGGATTGACCCAGGGACCTCCAGAGCTCTAGGCATGGGTTAAACAATGTAAGGTTTTTCTGCCTAAAGCTATAGCAAACTAAAAGGAGCACTGGATTGCACAGTGAGGATCCTGTAATGCACACTCACTGGTGGGTTACATAAAATCATGACATTATTATGTACGTAAGAACTATATTTTGTACATGCTTCTAAAATGTGCTGTTTTTAAATTTTTCTTCTAGGGGAGTCTTGAAGGGGAGTCTTTGGAGGGGGGTCTTTTTCTTCCACAGGAGGCTTTGGACTCATAATAACTAAGGCTCATGGCTTTGCAGGTGTAGGTATTTAAAGAATAGCACCAATAATATTTTTTAAAAATATTCTGAAACTGTCTAATACTATTTTTCTGTGGCACCTACATCTGTTGGGTGGTAGAAAGGTCTTATCAGCATGTGTTTGGGATGACCTGCATAAATCTCAGACTTCTGCCAATAAAATCTGTACCACACACATATATGAACCATCACTTAGTCTCTCTTTCTTTGTGAAAATTGTAAATTATGACCTGTAATGCATTAAGCATTTCTAGGATAATTCTTCTTAAATGCTCTCATTAGAACATAGCTGAAAGTGATTGCCATTGGGATGCCATTTATATAGAGAAGGGAGACTAATGGATATCTGGTTTAGTGGCAATTTGAAAAGTAAAAAGAAAATGCTTCTCATCAAAGTAAGTTTTATTTTGACAGAATCATGTTTTATGTCAAATTTGATATTTTTTCACATTTCTGTATTTTGAAAATAAAATGAAAGGACATTTTGGAAAAAAATTCATTTCAAACAAAAAAGTCAAAATGTTTGGTCCATTCAATGTATTTAGCTACATAACTGTCCTGTCTTTGTTTTCTGTGAACTTAACCTTTAATTCACGATGACATTCTGCTGTTTAGAGATGGACCTCCATTTCGTTTTTCATTTCATTTAGCCTTACAAAGAAGGGACATGGTGTATTCACTCCTAAAGTCTTCACTGTTGTATTTTCTTGATTTATGGTTCTTTGTAATATTTCTCTATTCACAAGAATCTTGCTAGCAGGGTACAAAAACCAACCAAATTAAAAAAAAAAACAAAAAGTGAAGAAATCTCTCAATTACGAAGACACAAAAAAATAAAATGGCCACCTATAGCAAATTTTTGCTTTAATATAAAAGAGGAGTAATTTGAAATAACTGAACAAGGGTACAACCATTCCATAGTTAAACTTACCATTAACCACAAATCTGTAAGGAGCCTATAATTTAAAAATCTGCTATGGGATCGTTCTGGTTGAAAGGTACCAGATAAATAAAAGATCACTTATCATGATACTATTGTCCTGTTGTGCATAATATTTGATGTTTTTTATATTAAAATCATTACTATGAGGGATCAGAATGCAGTGTTAAACAAAAATTGTTAGCATTGTAACAAGTTGAGTTGGCATTCTTAATAGAAGCAAAAACACAGTTTTGAGATGAAATAAGTGAGCAGGCCTGAAAAAGTAGCAGCTTACTAGTAAAACATCTGCATGCTCATTCCATTCCTGCCTCCCTCCAAGTCAATTATTTTTTGTTTTTGTAAAACACGCAAGGAGGATCCTAAGATTAGTCTCGAGCGTCTAAAACAAAGGGTGAAATTAATGGTATTTTTTTTTTATCTGGTGAGTACATTTTAACCCATTGGGATAAATTAGTTTTATGTCGCTTTCAAATTTGAAACAGTTTGTCAGGAGAATAAAATATCCATTAAAAAGATATTTTTAATGGTTATCAGAGATGTATCTGTGCCAAATACACAATATTCTGTAAAGTACAGCAATGTGTTGGTACTCCTTTGATCTTTTCAGTATTCTCTATCTTGGTTGTTAGCCAAAGATCATTTCACTGTCTCTGTACAGCTTACTAAGAAAAAAAAAGAGTGGAACTGAAACTTTGAGCCTTATTCACATCTCACTTATACTGTTTCTACATTTGTGTAGCTCTGATGTCTTCAGTGAAACAACTATGGAATCACAGTGGTGAAAGTGACATCAAAATCAAGCTCTTTGCAATTCAGCACAGATGAAAGTAATTGTTCCTTGTTGCTTAGAAAATGACAAAAGATTTATGGTTGTAACTGTTCACATGAAGCTGAGTTTCTGAATGAAGTACTACACAGTCTAGTGTAGATATTTGCATGTCCATTATTACCATAATATCTAGCACCCATGCCATCTTTAATGTGTTTAACCTCAGAACAGCCCTGTGCGGCAGGAAATATAATCAATCACCCAGCTTTTCACAGATTAGAGCTAGGACACAGAGAGGCTCAATTTTCAAAGGTTACACAGGAAGTCTGTAGCTGCAGCAGAACAGGACTCATCTCGGTCTCCCAAGTGCTGCTGGGTTTGTGCTCTAAGTACTTTGCCATCCTTCATCTCTCAGAAAGCTCTCCATTTCTTGATTTTGATTTTGGGAGAAGGTGAGGATGAAAATGGTTTTACTGTATATATGAATTCAGAGTTAAATCATTCATTATTTGTATTATAATAGCAAGTACATGACCCAATTGAGATTAGGCTCCATTTTATCAAGCACTGAACAGAAACAAAGTCAGAGCCAGTCCCTGCCTTGAAGAGTTTGTAATCTAAATAGACCAGAGATGGGATGGGAAAGGAAACAGAGTCATAGATAGGTGAATTGTATTATATTAATGAAGGAAAAGACTCCTATCTAGCTAAAAGTCAATTAATTTGAACAGAATCTTTACCTCTGGTAACAGCTTCTGAGATTAATATAACTGAGGAGTGTTACTCTTTATTTTGGAAAATGAAACAAGATTCGATTGATCAGTTTCACTTTTTTTTTTGAGTCACTTTCTTTTCCTGGTCCTTATGCTTATATATTTCCATGATGTCTTTAGGGCAACATGCACCTTGGCTGGCGTGTGAACTGGGATATGTTTTTAATTTATTTGTAAAAACCTTAGAACTTATTTGTACGGGACCTGGTGCAATGAGTTCCTAATTTCTGTCTGGGGCTCGTAAGTGATACCACAAAAGGAATAGCAATACTCCTGTTTACTGTAAGGGCTTTGTACTTAGAATCCCAAATGGCCTGAGCTCTCATGTCCATTATGGCAGCATAAAGAGACATTAAAGTGGTCCTACATTATGCCCCCATTCAGGTTCTTTTACACTGCTGTTTCTACTTGCTTCAAACCAACAGAAGTTTGGTCATTGCTGCTACTTTTTGTTAATGCAGCTATGCCTTAACCTTAACTTGGTATGGAGAATAAAAAGAGCAAGTATATAAAGGATGTAGAAACATTGTTCTGAGGTTATCAACTAATCTTATGCGCAACCTCATTATCGAAAAAACAATAACAACTGTCCTGGGACAGCTTGAAATCACAGCTGCCATATTAAGTTTGCGGCTATCCTATCCTCACCTTGGTTTCATAGCTGCCATAATAAGCTTAGAACTATCCTGTTCTCTGAGTCCCTGAATAGGTGCCAAAACTTTAAAACTACCTTATTGCCCCAAATCTACGACAGCCAATGCAATTCTTTCTCCACGATACAGAATAGGTTAAACTACTGTTGAAATAATGCAACAGATTTTTTGGAGTTAAAATATCTTCACACATGTAGAGACCAATGGCGAAACTAAACATTATTTGGAAATAACTCTAATGTAAAATTGGTAGAATGGTAGAAAGGATAATGGTAGAATGGTAGAAAGGGCCACTGATATAAATTGTACCCTTGCAAAAAATGACCTTCAGAATTGTGCTAGATTGTTGTGGTAGGTCAGTGTTTAGGAATTATAGTGTGCCGATTAGGTGCAGGTATGCCATACCTGGAACTTTTATTAATTATAATAATTACAGCCCCAGGTGTGATGCATTCTAGAAACTCTCCCATTAACTGACTGTATTTCAAAGCATGTGTGCATGAGAATCTTGGTATTGAAACAGATCTGGCCGATCCCTAAATCCATTGGACAGTGCCCCAAGCCTATAGGAGCACCCTGCTCTGCCCCCCCCCATCCACCATTGCACTGGCATCACCCTCTTCCAGGCTGTCCTCTGCAGGGGGGTGGGGCTAGCTACTTGACCAGCCGCTCCATCCCCAGCAGGCTAGCCCTCAGGGGGTGGGGCACCATGGGATTGGTCCAGCCAGGGGATGAGGCAGATTGGTGCTTTAGTGCAGCACAGGCTGGCGGTCCTCTGGGCTGCAGTCCAGGGCCCCAGCTTTTGGGGAAACCAGTGGCGTAGATCACTGCCATGCTACAGCATCAGTCCACCCAACCCCTGGGCTGGACTGGTCCTGTAACGCACCATCCCGCAGCACCAGTCTGCCTTTGAGTACCCAGCCAGCCCCACTGCTGGGGATGGAGTGACTGCTTAAGTAGCCAGCCCCACCCTCTATCCCACCCTCTGCCCTGCCCCTCCCCTGCTGCGGACAGTGCTCCGAGTCGTTATTTAAGGAGCAATACCCCTCTGGCTGGTAGCAAAGAATGGTCCCTCAACTCACCCCTGGTTTAGTTTGTAAAGAATCTTTGTTTTCCCTTCCCTGCCAGCAGTAGGGGTTACATATGGTTATAGTAAAGTGACAGCTCAATAACTTCAGGTATTGCTGGCAAGTGAGCAGTAAACTTTACGTTATCCACAGCAGATGGTGAATGTGAGTGATCGGTTACCTGCTTCTGGTAGTCTGTCTTGGGTTTTCTGCCGTCAGGTCTAGTTCCAAGTGCTTTAAGCCTGTTTTGAATTTCTTTCCTGATGCCATTTTCATCTCTGATATAATCACTAAATTACAAATGCCTTTTAATACATGTACCACAGTATCAGAACAGGAAAAATATTTCTGATGCAACAGTGCATACTGTAGCAGCATGCAAAAAAGTTCCAATCTGGCAGAAAATGTACCTGGTTCTTTTCTGCCTTGCATCTTATGAAGTTGATTGGGCATGTGCAAATCAGGGTAAGCTCCATTAATTCAGAATGGTAGCACATGATTCTCACCTACACTAAGGCTTCCCTGAGTTTTATCACTGCTATTTGGTGCCATGCAGTTCAGTTGCACTCCAAGAGCATTAAGAATATTTGTATCAAATTATTTTGGTTAGGTCTAGGTCCACAGGGCCTTGGTGCCTAGTCCTAGTAATTAGCGGTCAAAGCCATGGTCAGCTGAAACATAACAATTGCTTTTCTGCTGGTGGTGTGACTAGAAGCTCCTGTGGCAAAAGGAGTGGAGTACAGAATTCCAGTGAAAAGTGGAAAAGGCAGATAAAGGAGCAGAAAGCAAAATAAATATAGAACAGCCATCCTTCCCTGTGCACTTACAGGGAGATAGGGGATCTCCCAAAAACTATGGCTGACTCACACATACAGTTTTTACTGAGTTCTTACCCAATGGGAATTTTAACATTTAATAAAAACTTTGTCTGACAAGGTCTGGGTAAAAAATGTGTAAGGATTTCTGGAACTGCAGGGAGAGTTGATTCACATGTATGCTTTTCCAGTGGCTGATCTAAGCAAAATACAGTGGAATGAGTTCTCTCTGAAACACTCAGGGTTCAGAGAGGTGTGTTGTTTTGCCTCAGAGTTTCTGAAAACAGACATCCTTTAAAGAGGGACGAAAGAGATTTTGCAGCTTTGCTGCACGAGAGTCAACGTTCTACAGATGCATACCACATGTAGTAACGTGATTTAGTGCTCAATAACAAGTTTTATTATCATACAATAACAAGATGAATAAGGTGGGTACCACTAACGAGGTGAAATACGCTCAACTGAGATGAGTGTAGTGAAAAAGGCATAATGGTGGTGGTACAGATGCATCCAAAAAATCTACTTTGCGGGAAACTGAAATAGGGAAATGTATCCTAAACTCTGCCCTTTGCGTGTGAAGCTTTGGCTCTGGACAGGGATTCATGACGTGCATTTCGGCTAGATATGTTCAGTATTTAAACCATTTATATTTCCATATGTGGGTATCCACTACCCTTTTTGCATCTTCTATGAGCCCACTTTTTTGCTTTTCAGTCTAGCAGGGTTTTCTAATTACTTTAGTGTACATAATCTATCACTGGGTTTTTAATGCTCACAAGAAGAAATATGTACTTTTAGTCTGAATTCCTTTTATTTCAGATTAAAGAGAACATGAAAGTAAGAAGAAAAAAAATGTAAATCCTCAGCAATAGAACAAAGTAGGACAAATTGGCTGTGTCTGCATCTGAAAGCTTAGTTCAGACTTTCTTAGGCTGAACTAAGCAGTGCCTGGTTAATTCGAACTAACCCCGGCTTTTTAGTTCGAACTAACTTTTTAGTTGGAATTAGCCACGCATTTTTAGTTCAAACTAACATTTTAGTTTGAATTAAAATGTTCAGATAGTTTGAACTAAAAGTTAATTTGAACTAAAAAACCTTTTTAGGTCGAACTAACTGCTTAGTTCCTACTTATTTAGTTCAAACTAGCATGACTACGCGCTAGTTCAAACAAAAGTTAGAACTAAGTTCAAGCTAAGCTTTAACTTTGAATTAACTGTTCAAGCTAACGAGTTCAAACTTAAAAATTTTTTAGTTCAAACTAGGCAAAGCCTATTGTAGACAGGGATCAAATTAGACTGGATTAAGTCGCCTTAATCCAGACTAATTTGCTAGTATAGACATAGCCATTCTGCTCTCGAAAGAATGCTTGACTTCCATTGCCGTTAAGATAAATTCACCAGCCCAGAATTTCAGTCTGTGTATGTGATTCCCTATATAAGCAACCCCTTTGAATTGAAACGACTGTCCAAAATGAAGGCTTTGATAAATCATCTCCTTTCTGAAGTGCTGACCAACTGTATCTCTGTGGGCCTTGACTTTAGTGGAAGTGTGGGTATTCAGTGAAGACAGACACTGGATACTGCCTCCTGTCAGGTGACCAGGTTGTAAACCAGGGGTCTCAAACATGTGGCCTGTGGGCCGCATGCAGCCCCTAAAGCTATTTCCTGCGGCCCGCAACAACACTATTGTTACTGATATTTGCAGTGTTGTGCTATGAAAAGGCTTCAGCGATGCAGCCCTCCGGCTAATGTACTAGTCCTCATGCGGCCCTCATGGTGATTTGAGTTTGAAACCCCTGTTGCAAGCTGTTAGTAACTCTGCCTCATGTCGGGTGACCAGGAAATAAAGTTCAGTCTTACCAGTATTCTTGTGTGGCATGCTTTCCTGACACTCAAGATCAAAAAATGTCAGGCCACTATCTTATATGTCCAAGTCTGGATTTATTCACATAACTTACAGCCCCCAACTTTACAAAAGTATGTAGGCCTAACATAAAAAATGTCAGATTTCTGGATTGAACTATTTGAGTAGAGTGTTTCTTTAAGAAAAAAACCAAAACCTTCATTAGTTCTCACACTAGCCAGTGATCTTATGTTTTATATTCAGTTCAGTGTATTAATATATAACAACCATACCAGATGGAACAAAATATCACTTCTGGGGTCATGGAGAGGGTATGTAAAATTTTGGCAAATTAGAAGGAGAAATCCACAGGGGCACAAGAGCTCATTAATATATGCCCTAATCCCCTTGTGGATGATTGTGGTTTGGATGTATAGAAACTGAAATGAAAAAAGACTTCCATAAGCTGACCAACATTATTGCTGAATAGCCAATATCCACAGTGTTCCTCAAGCTTACAGGGAATGAAAAGCTCTCGGATGTATACACGTGTATGTCCTGCTGAATAGCTGACTATATTAGAGGCCTATCTTAAATTAACACATCTCACATTATGATGTGAACTTCAACGAAAACACAGACACAACCAAAAGCCAGCCTAGTTTAGAAAATACAAAAGTTTATACACATTGCTTTTAAAAACTGTTTTCGTTCACAAATGTGTGCAGAGAGGCTACAGAACATTTTATTTTTGCCTCAGGGATAGAGCTGTGAGAAACCAGAGTTCATGCCATGCTTTGTCTTATCTGCACAAATATAGCATCTGTAAGCTCTTTATATTATGACAGGAATATTTTACTTTTTTTGTCATAATAAAAATTTCAGACTGTTCTGCAACATGTTCTAACTTTTGATTACCTTTTCTCTTTATATTAACTTAAAGAGTGGAATCATATGATTTTTCATTTGTTGTTTAGAAGGATATCAGTGAATGAGACTTGGTGCCTTTTGCCATCCTTCCCACCATGGGTTTGTTTTCCATTGTAAATAAATAGCCAAAGATCAGCTTCAGAATTTTCAGGACACACTACTAGAAACGCACGTTGCATTAATGGCAAGAAGCAATTTTTTTGCCATCATCAGCTGGCCAGGAGATTGTGGCTCCTGGTGCCTGTGTAACGTGATCCAGGTACTGATGACCTCTAGATTAGACTAATGCAGTTCTGCTTTACATGTGACATATGCTGCAGCTTTGGGGTGATGGTCAAACAGCAACAGGGGCACGTGAAGAAATTAAATTTGACTGCTTTTGGAGGGGCATATTTGGTGCCTTCACCACAGGCCTGGTGTCGGAAGAGTTCACATTCCCTACTGTGGCCCCAGGGCTGGAGACCTTCTGCCCCTACTGATTATTAGGACGTGGACATGCCTCTGCTTACAGCCACCCACGCCTCATGCTTGCCCCTGAGAAAAAACATATATTGACCATAGGCAGGCCTGAGCATGTTACAAGTGTACTTTTTGAATTCTACTTGTATGCTGCCCCTTTTCAAAGAAAGTTAGAAGTCCCAAGCTCTGGTGTATAAGGCCTTCAGTGGTCTATCTCAAAGGCCACTAATCCCTTCACAACCCCTCCAAAGACAGCTTATGTTCCACAGAGATGCTACAGAACAACCGGTCCAGGCTCTATAGTGCAGTGGGCTGCTGATTCTCAGCAATGAGACCCACCCCACCATGGAATACCTTGCTGTAGCAGATCAGACCACATTCAATACCATAACCTAAAGCAATTTTGGTCTTGTTTCCCTCAGTTCCCTTTTCAGATAGGATAGATATAAACATGATCTTCCCATAAGTCTCAGTAGTACAGTTTGGATAACTTTTAGTGGTTTTACAACACTGGACCAATGGAAGCACTAAGCAAGGCAATTCTTTTGCCATGAGACCTGAAACATTTCAGAAATGTTTCCTAAACATTAACAGGAACCAGGAGGTATTTTGATAGACTTATAAATTTCACTCGTTTATAAGAAATACTAAACTTATTGGTTTATTACACCAACAGGAATTACATATTGTATTATAAAATCAAAGGCCAACATAGTTCAGATAACTTGAGGTGTAATTAAGACTTCCACATAGTTTACAAGGTTCTAGAAAGAGAAATACTGTAAAACCTATAGGTCTTTTTGATTAATATTGTGCTTATGTAATCAACTCACATTTTTCAATGTTTTTTATGGGCATCCTGGAATATCTATATGCAATACATATTGGAAAATTTCAGCTTTATATGTATAGCATTTAGGATCTACAAAAGTAAATCAGATATGGCTACCAGAACTCAAGTCTGATTTTACACCTTATATATTATGCATTTCACAGAAGCACCCAAAATGTATGTACAATAGGCTACTTGTAGGAAAGAGATGTTAGCAGTTTAAACATGGGCATGGGAGTCAGGAGATAAGGAATCAGATTAGACCTTGCTAGCCTTTGCTGGGTGAGTCATATAACTTATTAGTAAAGCTGCACAGGCTCAATGTGACGTGTGACTAAATATTTGTGAGATTGAACTGGAGATAGTATAGAACTTTAGGATCCTTTAGACTGAAAGATCTGTATAAACAATTAATCGTCACACCAGTGCTCCTGAAGGGACTAGTTTGTGAGTAATGAGTAACTACTAAAGAAAAGATTGGTCAAATGACACTAAAGCCATAAACTTGCAAGGTTCTCCATGCCTACCAAGAGAACCGTACATATCTGAAGAGCCCCAGTGAAGTTATTGGAACTGCATGCAGGCCCAGCAGCCTTCCTGAATGAAGAATCTTGCTGAATCATAGTCCAATGGGAGTGCTGCCCATACGTGTGATGTGGTATATTAAACTGTGGAAAATTTTGCTGTGAATATTTTCCCTAGTAAGCTTGCATTGGTGCTAATCATCTTAATCTGAATGATGCAAAGAGGAGATTCATCAATGACCATGCGGGAAGAAACCGGACAGAGTCGAGGATTACGGCTGAGAAGCGTCCTGGGCACGCCCCAGGAATCTTTATTTATACATGTTAGCTTATCTCTACACACGTAAGACAATGATGAGTATACTTGTTTACTATACTGTGATTGGTAACAAAAGTTCGCTTAATGTATCTCCTAGAACTGAGAAGCAGGGAGGGAGGGAGCCTGCTAGTAATTTCCCTTAGTAATCAGAATTAGTAGGTCAGGGCCATGCAGCTAACACAGACGTGGTTTGCCAGCACCCATGTTCCCAGCATCACCCCAACATCTCCCCCTCTTTTGTTTTAAATTTTGGCAAGAGGAGGTTTGGAAGCTGCCCGTGGAGACCAGGGGCAGCCATGAAGGCACATAGCAACAAGGGATGGGATGCATTGGATACCGCAACAAATCAAAATCAGACAAACACAGGCCAGAATACCATAAGTAAGGAGCAGGTGAAGCCACCTCCAGCCAGGGAGGAGAGAGGAGAGCCAATGCCACCACCCTGAAAGGGGGTCGGAAGTAATCTGAATTTGAGAAGTAAGATTTTTGATTGTTTGCAATTGGTTATCAACAGCGTGAGAGTGATCAGAAATATTAAAACAACACATATCATTAAATTTTTCACAACCATAATGATGCAATAAAAGCAAATAATCAATGGCGGCGCGATTTTGTAAAAGTCCATGCCGGAGCTCCGCTTGTTCGGTATTCAGGAGAGCAATAGCTGTAGACGTGGCATTTAAGGATTTCACTGCTGCACAAGCCAACGCATTAATATTCATACTATTAAAAGTGGCAAGACCAGATATGCCTACTAAGGAAAGAGCTAACGCAACGGTTTCTGTTTTAGTAAGCAAGGCAGTGTGACCATCACAAGAGGGGTCGAGGGAAACAGTGGCTCGTTTAGGACGAGACGGGTGGGCAACATGAGACCGCAGGGGCATAATAAGAGAAAGCCTGCTCAAACAACAGGTGGTGCCATGAGTAATATTGGCCGGAATATAATTAAAGGTGAGTCCTGTACATGTCCAGAACCATCCTGGGGGCAAGGTAATATATTTATATAAGTAGGAAATATTTTGATAAGAGGAGCAGTTAAGTAAATGGGTCTGGGGCAAATAACAATTTTTCGTGCAATTTACCATTCGGGCACAGGAAACATTGTGACTAGCAATATATGGGGTATCAAGAGCAAGTGCATAAGATGGTGGTTGCTGGGTTTGGGCTCCCCAATTGTGATAGGCGGAATACCCCAAATTCTTAATGGTAGTGTTAGGGCCAAGAGATTGATAAAACCAAGTACTATTCTCAATGTCAGATGCATCATGGCAAACAGGAACGAGACAGGTGCCCAGTATCTGCCCAACTGCCACCTGCTGAGTTAAGCAAAAACTAGATTAATTAAGGACTGAGGCAAATGCCTCCCACACATTGGGTATGACAGTTGGAAGGGGGTTAGCACAACTGAAAGGGCACAAGAATAAGGTAAACAAGCACAAAAATATACAAGAATTAGCATTCAAACAGGCAATAATTGCTGCAACATAATTCTCGGCTGTTTTGTCTAGTCCATTATTGTCCAAAGTCATTTCAGCTTGTCTAGCAAGGTTCTTGATCTGTCCCCAAGTAACTGGGGAATTAGGTTTCCCGCGCTTACGCTGGATGGTCACTGGGGTGGTCGGGTTGGGCGTCAGGTGCAGATTGAAGTCCGGGATGGGATTTTGGAGACCTTGATGCCACGCCATCTGCCACCCACGGCTTAACGTATCTCGCTGGAACCCACACCGGCCCGTTGTCAGTTGCAACTGCCGTGTAGCCGCGCCCCCAAGTGATGAGGGGCACAGGTTTACTCCACGTGTCATCGGGCAGCTGACGATAAATTACCCTTGGAGCGGGGAGAACCTCTGTTTGTTGAAAATGTTTCTGAAAAGCCAGGCAAGGGTTGGTGACTGCGGATGTGGGCAACAAAAAAACGATGGGAACGAGAGCGAATAAGGGACTGAAGTGTAAGGAAAAGACTTAAAAGTGCTGAGTCAATCACAGGGGAAACATAGCTGCCAAGTATACAAGAAGCAACATTGGCGACATATAAAATATCAGTAATAACATTAATAGGTTGAGCAGAAAAATGCGAGAAGGCAAGACAAACTGCAGCCAACTCGGAGGGTTGAGGTGAGGTTTGAGGCACGGTAAAGCGAGAAAACCATTGACCAGCGGCGTACCAAGAGATAACACCGTGAGTAGGGCTACCATCGGTAAAAACAGTTAGGGCATCGGGAATGGGAGTAAAAACAAGTAAACGTTCAAGCAGGACAGGAGTGTGTTGTACAATATGAAGGCACGGATCCTTCGCAGTATGATAGGAAATACGACCCACATAGCCAGCGAAGGCAAGTTGTAGGGGCTCGGAAAAGGCAATTGTCATGGCGCTACGCTTCAATGGGAGAGGAAGGACAATTTCAGAGGGGTCAAGTCCCATCAAAGCAAGGGAACGCATACGGCCTTTGGTAACCAATTGAGCAATCATACAATCGAGTGGTGTCAGGGTATTAGGAGGGGCATGGGGAAGGTAAAGCCACTCGAGGATACGCAGTGGGGCAGAAGAAGGCTCTTGAGCCAGGACTGCGCAAGGTTGAAGTGTGTCGTGAAGACAGATAAGCTTAGGAGGGAGATCTGCAGCGGCTTGATCTACCCACCTTTGGGCTATAATGGAATTAACATGGTCAATAACAGCAAGTTGTGACTGGGATAAGGAAATAGGATCAGAGGGGTGCTTGCCGTCCTTGAGGGCTAGAAACAAGGGCCGAAGGGTCTCTGTGGTGAGCCGATAATAGGGGCGTAGCCAATTAATGGCCCCAAGGACTTGCTGTAACACAACATATGTAACAGGTGAGGGGAGGCGAATAGCAGGGATAACTGGAACCGAATATGCTGCAAAAAGTTTGTGGCCCAAATACAAAAATGGTTCCATAATTTGAACTTTTTCAGGTGCAATTTGAAGGCCAAAGAGGCGCAAACTATCTTGAAGATCACTGTGCCAGGAAGCCGGCAAGGTTGGACCGGCTACCAAAATATCATCCATATAATGATAAACCAAGAGCCGGGGATATTTATCACGAAAAGGTTGTAGCGCTCGGTCAACAAAATGCTGACAGAGCGTGGGAGAATTTAACATACCCTGGGGCAAGACCCGCCATTGGAAACGTTTGGTGGGTTGAGAATTGTTAAGAACTGGGACTGTAAATGCAAAATATTTTTTATCATGCTCATTAAGGGGTATGGAAAAGAAACAGTCCTTCAAATCTATAATAGCTAATTGATAGTCATGAGGGATTAAATTTGGATTCGGGGTACCACATTGTAAAGGGCCCATGGGCTCAATGATTTTATTGATTTCTCAAAGGTCATGGAGTAGGCGCCACTTGCCTGATTTTTTACGAATGACAAAAACTGGAGTATTATAAGGACTGGTGGAGGGTTCAATGTGTTGCGCTAAAAGCTGATCTTGTACTAGATGCGTTAATGCCTCTAACTTCTCCAGAGGGAGGGGCCACTGCTCGACCCATATGGGAGCATGTGGCTTCCACTGCAGCGCCAGGGCAACTGGAGAAGTCATGGTGTAACAAGTGAGGCACCAATCTGAGACAAGAGGTCTCTGCCCCACAGATTGAGTGTAATGGGCAGAATACAGGGACGTATTTGCGCGACCTCCTTAGCTTCTTCACTGTCCCAAACTGAAAGCCAATTGGCACTACGACAGGACGCTTGAGCTCCACCAACCCCCCAGACGGAAGGAGCTACCTCAGAGGGCCAAGTTGGATCCCAGTGTTGTTGAGCGATGACTGATACGTCAGCTCCAGTGTCTAACAACCCGTTCAATGCTTTTCCATTAATGTAATACGTACGTGTCGGTTTGCGAGTCTGTATTTGTTGGAGAAGTGCGGCGACCTGAGGATGGAAGGAAGGTACCTGAGTATGTTCTGTCCTGGTGGAACCAAAACCGCCGTGCCGTTCTGCGAGTCCAGAGCCTCCCGGTGAACAGTAAGGCAGGATGAGAAGCTGAGCCCACGACTCCCCCTGATGGAGTTCCAAAGGGAGGTTGCTCCAGAACTGGACAAATATTGTTCCTGTGTAATCAGAGCCAATAACTCCTGGTACCACCATAATTGAGCGTTTGTGTGCGGAGGAACGAGGAAGGATGATACCAACCGTTCCCTCCGGGAGAGGACCTGTGAGTTGGGTAGGCATAAGCAAGACCTCTCCAGGGAGGGTAGCAGTCATGTCCCTACCATTAATTAGATCAATACCAGCACTGCCTTTGGTGGCTGGTGGGGGAAACGCAGTAGGAACGGCCCCCATAATTATGCCTGGGCCTGGGGGGGGCCCGTCGGGGAGTTTCCCGGCGGCTTGGAGCGGCATTGATTAGCCCAGTGATATCCCTTATTACAGCATGGACATTTTTTAGGGGGACGACCTCCGCCGCCCCGGTCTCCGGGGGACTGGTCCTTTCCTTTAAAGGCCCCGCCCCCGGGCGCCCGACATTCTCGGCGGAAATGTCCCGGTTTCTTACAATTGAAACAAGTACCTAAAGGTTTATTGCCGGCCCGGAGGGCACCGGCGAGCAAGGCCATGGCGTGAGTCTGGGTGCCCACCTCAGCACATGCCTGGATCATGTCAGCAAGTGTGTACTGAGCGCGATGAACAACAGTTTGGAGGATTTTTTTACAGTCAGAATTGGCTTGCTCGTGCGCCAGGCGCAGGAGAAGCTCTCCTTGAGCTTCGGGATTATCAAGCTGCCGATGTATGGCCTCTTTTAACCTATCTACGAACTGATGGAATGGTTCTGATGCTTGTTGTCTAATACTAGTAAAGGATAAGAGGGGCTTGCCTGAAGCAGGAACCCTGCGAAAGGCACGCTGCACGCAGCGCGCAGTACGGTGAAAATGTTCCATACCAAGCTGCATTTGCTGTTGGATGGTGGCAAAGTTTCCTGAACCATAAATTTGGTCAGGGATAGCCACCTCGTTACTGGCAGCTACTGCAGCAAGCCGAAACTCATTGTCCCAAACCACATATTGAGCAGGGGACAAGATCATTCGAAACAGATCTTTCCAATCTTGGGGAATCATAGTATAACCATTAGCCAATCCTTCTATTAACCCACTAACATAAGTGGAGTGAAGACCAGATTCTCGTATGGCTTTATTCAATTCTCTTAAAACAGAATAACTAAGTGCATTATGGGTCACTTGCTGCTGGTCTTCCCCTTCAACCTGAGTGTATGTAATGGGAAACAATGCAGGGAGTTCTCCATCCCACTGCTCTAAAAGCGGGTGCTGTCCTTCATGCTGTGCTCTTTGAAGAGCAGCACGGACTGCCCCCGTGGGTGCTGAAACTGGAGATGGCCCGCAAGGGGCATGAGTGGGAAGGGCAGGAGGTGCATTTGGAACGGGGTTATCTAATGGGGCTGAGGACAACTCACGGGGATAAGCCGGAGGGTCCGACACCGCGAGTAAGGGAGATGCAACGGGGGACGCTTCTGCCCGTAACCGCCCTATTGCATCTGCACAGTGCTGCCAAAGAAGAATGTGCTGAATTTTAGCCCTAGGCTCACAGAATAACCGTTCCCCTATTTTTTGCCAATCAGAAACACTCAGGGAGCCTTTATCAGGATACCAAGGACATTTGTATTCAATCATGCGGAGGAGATCGTCCAGCTGTTTTTTAGAGGCAGTCACACACCCGGTTTGCTTGAGAAGTTTCAAAAGCTCTTTCGCATGAGCTTTTTGCTGCACGGATAAATCCCCCCCCATACTCATGAGGGAGCGAAAAACGCTGTGGTGCACCAAGGCTTTGCCAGCCGATGAGGTGGGGGGCTGGATCACGTCGGCGTTGGATCACGTCGGGGTCACCAGATGCGGGAAGAAACCGGACAGAGTCGAGGATTACGGCTGAGAAGCGTCCTGGGCACGCCCCAGGAATCTTTAGTTATACATGTTAGCTTATCTCTACACACGTAAGACAATGATGAGTATACTTGTTTACTATACTGTGATTGGTAATAAAAGCTCGCTTAATGTATCTCCTAGAACTGAGAAGCGGGGAGGGAGGGAGCCTGCTAGTAATTTCCCTTAGTAATCAGAATTAGTAGGTCAGGGCCATGCAGCTAACACAGACGTGGTTTGCCAGCGTCCATGTTCCCAGCATCACCCCAACATGACCACACACTTTGCTGCAACTGGTGATGATAGATTTATTCATTAAGGCTACGTTCACACACAGGGGGCTATTTCAATACAAGTTGTTTCGATATAAGGCGTTATTTTGAAATAAGTTAATTCTAATTAACAGTTTGTTAATTCGAATTAAGGAAAAAAGCTCAAAGCGAAATAGCATGTTCAGACAACAGTTATTTTGAAATGAGTCACTGTTGTTTCGAAACAACATGTTCAGACAGCATTGTTTTGAAACAATAGTTTCAAAACAACGTTGTTTCATCCCCACATGGGGTTTAAGTTGTTTTGAAACAATGGTGCGTCGTGTGAACATGGCCTTTCTTATTTCGAAACAACCTCTGTTGTTTCGAAATAAGACTGCTGTGTGAACACACCCTAAGATTCAAAGGGGACATATAGATGTTCCCATTGTAGCAGATGAATTAGCACGGAGAACTGCTGCAGATACCATTGTTCCCTACTTCCATTATGTTATTAGGTAGCTGTGGACTGGCAAAATTATAACCTACAAATTGAAAATAAAAAGTTTTTGAATCTTACTGGGGAGTCAGAGGAACATGTCTCCTGGAATGGCTTCTGTGTTGGCAGAATGACTGGGCAATGATCCCAGCAGCATATTAATCTCCAGACATGAACCTAGTACAGGAAGTCATTTAGTTCTTAGGAAGATAAAACAGGTTTAATAAACCATGGTCATGAACGGATTATGCTCTTCCCAGTTTTGCTCAACATTGTCTGCCCAGGACACCAAGTGAAAATAAATTTTAAGGATGAAATTCATTCCTGTGCACAAGGTTTGTGCAGTATTTACATTCCACTAAGATCTGAGGGGGAAAATGTGGGACATGGATCTCATGCAGCCTTTCTACAGTGGGGTAAATTTCACCATAAAGGCATTGTCAGCGGAGGTGGCAGCCATGATGGCCACCCCACACATAGCCCCCTGGATTATGCTCCCTGATGGGCCTCCATCTCCGGGCCATCCAGCACAAGGGGAAAGAGTGTTAAGTATCAATCTCCCCTGATGGCTCTCAATCTCCTGTGTGAGTTTCTTCCTCCCTAGCTTTGTGTCAACAAGGAGGGGGGTGAGTTCCTATCCCCCCTGAACAGTTTCTCGGCACCCCTGTCACCACGAAGGAGGGGTCATTGTCTGGGGTCCCAGTTTTATCATTGGTCCTGACTAGGATCCCACTCCTAATTGGCTATTTTTACTCTGGCTGGTCAAAATTCTATTAAAACCCCCTGTCTCAGCTAGCTTGTTGTTCTCCCACCCTCGGATGCTAAAGGGCACGTCGCGACCTGGTCGGACTGATCCCCCGACTGAGACAGGGAGTACCCGCCCCCGAGACCCTCCTTTTTTTTTTTTTTGGGGTGTACACGGATTGCCGGCCGAACGATTGAGTACTGAGATGCTGCAGCTGGTCTGCCTCCTCGCTTTGGGTTCTACTGCGGTCCTGGGACAGGTATTATAAATTGATATAGGCCTCCTACCTTCTCTTAATCATTCTACTTGGTACCATTTATATATAGTCTGTGACTGTAGCTTCTTTACCTGAGTTTTGCATAGTTTGTGTAGTTGTTATTATTTTCTCTGTATCCTGCATAATCTTTTTATGGTATAGCTGTTTAAGGTCTAGCATAGTTTTGTGTTGTTAATTTGCCAGGTGTTTTGTTAGTCATTTGTATTTTGCATCCTTCTTACTGTATAATTGTTCATTACTCTGCTTCTGCTCTAAACTGCTGGCCCCAAAGTTCCCCAGTGTACATGGGGGAAGTGGGGGGGTTTATTTTCTCTCATCTGACTTTTTTTTATTCTGCCGCCCACCCTTCTTGGCTAGCAAGGAGGAATGGCTTCCAGCCATTGGTAAATACACGTCGGGTGGGCTGGTCAGTGCCTATACCGATGTTGAGGCAGTAAAAGGCCAGAAAAGTCCTTGACTTATTATGGCCACCCTCTTGTAGGTCATTAATCCATACTGTTATTTAACTATAAGTACTTTGGTAGGTTGTAAGTGTTTTGCATAGACTTACATGCTTTATCCTGTTGTTTGGCTGGAGCTGTTTTACAGGTGCTTTATATAGACTCTTGCTCCACACTGTTACTTGGTTATAAGTGCTTTGCATAGGTTTTTAGCTTTATAGTGTCATTTAGTTATAAGTGTTCGTTTAGATTTTGCTTTATGCTATTAGTTGGTTATAAGTGTCCTATATAGATTTTTGCTTCATATTGTTAGTTGATTACAAGTGGTTTTGCATAGATCTCCTTGTTTTACACTGTGAAGGGGTTGAAGGTGTTTAAGGTGTCACTATAAAAGTAGGTTTTTTTTGTTTAATTGAACTGGTGTCTGTCTCATTGGTGGGTGTCGCTGGTCCATCCCAGTCACATCACGAACCCGGGGTTCAACAGGCATGTCCACATTGCAGTAAAACTCTTGTGGATTGCCTGTGCCAGTGACTCAGTCTTTTGGGCCTTGGGCTGTGAGGCTTTGAGACTATAATGGAGACATTCAGGTGTAGGCTGGAGCCTGGACTCTGGGACCGTCCTTCATTGTGTGACCCCAGAGTCCTGGAAACAGCCAGAGCCTAAAAGTCTGTTATAATTTCATAGCGCTGCAGCCTGAGTTAGCTGACACAGGCCAGCTGTAGGTGTTGTTGCGTTATAGATGTTGCCTAAGAGCTCTAACACTCATCCACATTGCTGTGTTTGAGGAAATGAAGAGCTGCATTGCCCCACTTCAGAGGAGCTCGATGTCTCCTGTAACTCCCTAGCATGCACGGAGAGTGATCTGTAATCCCTCTGTGATGTGGCGGGGAATGTAGAAGTTGGCCTGGCTGTCTCCCTGACCCATTTGGAGCCATGGGTGGGCTGGGGATGTTCACCATAAAATGGTCCCTGCACTCAGAAGCATGGACTGTGATTATGGATGGCCCTATGTGGGATGCACAAGATGAGGACCACTCCTTCTTCCTTCTGCATTATGCACTTATGCAGGGGTTGGCCACAGTCTGGCTCCACATTTAGTGTCTCCCTGGTGACTAGGCCTATGTGCTGGGCTAAAGCTCCAGTTCAGCTGGGACAGAACCTTTCCCCGAGGAGCTGGTAATACATAATCCTAAATAGTACCGTATAGTGAAAACAACATATGTGGCATTTGGCCAATTTCAAAACATTATTTTTTATGTCCTGCATTTATTATCACCTTAATTTTGCCCATGGAAAAACTGATCTAACTACTAAAGAAAAGATTGGTCAAACGACACTAAAGTCATAAATCACTAAGGAGGACCTTTAGATTTCCTGCTGTGTGGCAGGATTATCAACCCCAAGTTAGGCACCCAAGCTCTTCCTACAATGCATTGGGAGAGTTAGGTACCTAGCAAAGGGACAGTTTATATCACAGAGGTGTTGTAAGACCTAATTAATACATATTTGTATAGCACTTTGAGTCTTGGATGGATGATGCTACAGATATGCAATGTATTGTTAGCATATCTTCCATTTTCACTGACTGTATGCTCAGAAAACCAATCTTTCATGGGTGATTCATCTTCTGGAGTCCTAGGACTCATTGTAACCACTCAGATTTTCTCCACTTTGGCCTCCAAGGACATGCAATGTGAACCTGGATGTAGTCCTGGCTTTCTTCCATGACTTTTCACCTGACCAGCTTGTGCTGAGTTTATTCACTCCTATGAACCCCTCCTGTTTCTCCAGCTCCCTCCAGTAAGTGCCCTTAATTGGTCCTTGCCATTTTCCTGCTTTCATCATGCTCTAGTCTCCTCCTGCTTTTTATTTTGCCTTTTCCTTTTTGCAAATCTCCTCAGTGCTCCACTGTATACTTCTCCCTGTTTCCCGGCCTCCTCATTACTCTCCTTCATCCTGTCCCTCCAGAGCCTGGACATAGAATCAAAGATTCTCTTTTCTTTGAGCTCAGGCCTGGCAGCTGTGGCTTCTGCAAGCCTGCCATAGCTCTCATGTCTCAGCTGTAGCTGTGAGCAGACATGCCTTCCATTACCCTACAGTTCACCTGAGAGGCACTGAGGCATCAAGAGGGGGCTAAGGAAAAAGAAGAGAGGCAGCTGTTGGACGTCCTGCTTTGTTAAGCACACCAGGTTGCAATGGGAATGGGCAGCGTAGACAGCGGACCCCCTTGGCAACAAAATATCCTTGTGTTTTATTGCTACTGGGGTAAAATCTCAGTTTCAGTCAAATTGGTTGGGACTGACTACCAAGGATAACACCTCTTGTGCTATCCTTAAAGTGAGGGATGCTTGTCTTTCCCGCCCACATCTCCTCCTGTGACTCACACTCACTTCACAGCCAGATGATTGTGAAAGGGTTTTCAAGAGTCTCTTTTCATTTGGGCCATATTATGGGAGCCTTTAGACAAAAAGCCAAGAGAGAAAGCTGAAGCCCTTCTCAAAAGATGTAATGGGGGACAGGGAGGGAAGCCAAAGGTAATTCTGAAATAAATCCTTCACTTCTAAACTGCAGAGCCAGGGTCTTAGATACTGTTAATGAGCCATTAGCCCTGTCCTAATCACAACATCTCTTTCTTTTGTTCTCACACCCTACTGCTTTTTCTCAGCTTGGACTTTCAGAAGTGACAGCACCCCTCACGAGCAAAATCTGTTGAAAAAAAAGAGT
This sequence comes from Podocnemis expansa, assembly GCA_007922195.1. Classification (NCBI taxonomy): domain Eukaryota; kingdom Metazoa; phylum Chordata; order Testudines; family Podocnemididae; genus Podocnemis; species Podocnemis expansa. Next base: position 11,819,689 of record ML682040.1, on the reverse strand, counting down.
GTGGTTCATGCTGATTATAATGGACACATCTGTGCTTGCCGTGTTTGTCCATCATATCCAGTGTTTGCTTTAAACAGCATGGTGGAGAGTATGTGACAGCGTGTGCGTGTTGGGAGCAGGGGTAAGGAGGTAGTGAGAATGCAGACACCTCTTGAAACCCCACTGAAGTCATTTTGTTCTTCAGTACTGTATTTATTGCAATTCACTTTGTAGTCAGATGAACGGGCTCTGTGTGTGCGTGTGTGTGTGTGTGTGTGTGTGTATCTATATGTACTTAAAGACATTTTACTCTTGATTGTTTTTACTGCAACATAAATCTGCTGACAGTTTGCTGAGGCTTTTGGATGCTATGAACACAGTCTCCCCTCTGTGTGACTTGATCTTCTATTGAGATATGTACAATTTTGCCTTCAGTGTTCACCGTTTTGCTAAAGAACAAACATCCAAAGACTAACATTTCCTCTAGCTTCATGATCTTGTTTTTGTCTGTGCCAGTTCTTCCCTACCAGCTCTCTCACTTCAAAGAGTCAGTAACTCTCAGGAAATGTTTAGAACTTGTTTGAAGGAACAATATCCCTTCTTCCCAAGAATATCTTTAGCAATGGTGAGCCTGATTCTGCTGTCCCTTTCTACATGGCAATAAAACCTCATGAAATGGCAGTAGCTGGCCTGGATCAACTGACTTGGGTTCACAGAGTTAAAGATTACAATACAGACATGTAGCTTTGGACTGCAGCCTGCATTCTGAAATCACATGAGGAAGTGGGTCTCAGAGCCCAGGCTTTAGTTCATACCTGAATGCTCTCATGGCTGTTTTTAGCTCCAACGCCACCGTTGACTGACGCGCTGAAAATCGGTGCTGTGAATTTTTGATTGCAGTGTAGACATACCCCATGTCTCTGATCCTGCAATGAGGTCTGCATGGATGAGGCCTTGGCTATGACTGCAGTGTTCAAGTTATTTCAAAATAGTTTTTGGAATAACTATTTCTAATTTATTTTGAAAAAATTATTTCAAAATAGCATTATTTTGAATTTATTATTTTGAAATAGGAGTGTAGTGAAGACTCTCTATTTTGAAATAAGGCAGGCATTCTTTCAAAATAGTCTTTGCTAGACTCTCTTTTTCAAAATAGGGGAAGGCAGTGAAAAGTATAAGCCCTTAATGTTGAAAAAAAGCCAATTCCATGGCTTGAAATGGCTTTTGTCAAAATGACTGTTTCAAAAGAATTGCTCTTTTGAAATAAAAGCAGGTTCAGTTATTTTGAAATAAATGCAGGTTTAGTTATTTTGAAATAGTGCTTTTTTGTTGTTTTGAAATAACAAAATACTTGTTTTGAAATACTAAAATGCCTACATGAACAAGTAAAAAGATTTTTTCCCCCCCGAAATAAGCCTCCATATTTCAAAAAAACTTTTCAGTGTAGACGTACCCCTTGGGACGCCACATGAGTCCACCATTGTGCATAGCTGAACAGGATTGGAGTCTTACACTCATATAACTCCATCAGTGCCTGATTTACACTCCTGGAGCTTAGCGCAAACACTCCTGTAATGCCTCTCCTCATCAAATCCCTGTCACTGCAGGGCCTTGGGCATTGGTGGCATCTTGGTCTTTCCTGTTGTCTGGCCTATGATATCCCATCTGGTCTTAGGGATTGTCTTCATGCATGGAAACAGCTGTGTCACTGTAGCACCTCGGTGAATACTCTCCTATGCCTGTGGGAGAGCTTCTGAAAACGTAGTTAATCCATATTCCCAAGAGGTGGCAGCTTTGTTGGCATGAGCAGCTTTCCTGCTGACATGGCACTGTCTACACTGGTGTTAAGTTGGTATGTCATCAGATACGTGGCTTTTTTGCACGCCTGAGAAGTTCCAGAGGGGTAGCCATGTTAGTCTCTTTACAGCATAAACAATGAGAGGGCACTTTAAAGACTAACAAGATTCTTCAGGCATAAGCTTTTATGGACTTCAACCCACTTCGACAGATGCACACCCCTGAGTGCTATAAGTATAACAATATAGGCCTGTGGTGTAGAACTGGTCTAGCTTCTATGAAATTAGGGGCTTATCCAGTGGCATTGCTAGCACTGGCGCATGGGGTTTGTGCCCTGAGTCCCAGCACCAGTGCCCTGAGTACCTCGTGGTGGTGGCGGCCTGATCTGGCCTGGACCCAAGCCGGGGATTTGGGAACAGGCTGCTGACTGGTGGTCGCAGGAGCCCAATTTGGGGCCTGCCCAGGGCCCGGGGAGTGGATTGGCGCTGGGCCCTGTTTTGGGCCCAGGGGGGAGGGATGTGGGCCTAGGCCCTGGGTCTTTTTCTTGGGCAGTGTCACTCCTGGGCTTATCTGCATGAAATTTAATTTGCACCAAGCTGGGGTATAAATCTGTCCTGAATCAGCCTGCCATGGACTAAATGTCCATGCATTGATGTGTATCAGCAGTTCATTAATGTGCTTTGAATTAGTCCTCTTTGAAACAGGACTAATTAAAGTGTGTTAACAAAAATTCACCTTTATTGCTAGAGAATCCATGAGGACAGTCTGTAGCAGGGTAACATGAAGGAGAATCACATACCAGCCTTCTGCAAAGTAATCGTTCATGTAGACAAGACCTCAGAGTAGAATCAGTCCCTGGCTATGTCCACACATACATCATTATTTCGAAATAACCCATTTCGAAATGAGTTATTTCAAAATAAAGTGCTTATTTTGAAATAAGTTAATTCGAATTAACAGTTTGTTAATTCAAATTAAGGGAAAGCCTGCTTTTGAAATAGCCATTGTTTTGAAATGGTTATTTTGAAACAAGGCCGTTTGGACATATTGTTTCAAAACAGTTGTTTCGAAACAATGGTGTTGGTTCGAAACAATGTGTCCGAACGCCGTTGTTTCAAAACAACTGTTTTGAAACAACGGCTATTACGATTAGATGCGAGGTTTAACGGTTTCAAAATAACAGTGCATCGTGTGGACATGCCGCTTCTTATTTCGAAACAACCTCTGTTATTTTGAAATAAGAAGCCTGTGTGGACATACCCCCTGTTCCCTTTCCTAAGACCTGTTGTCTCTGACCCTTGCCCTATAGATCAAACTATCTTTGAAACCCTGTTTCAGGTAAAGGGTATGGTAAAGTGAACTCTTTCTTCATTTTTCCCTGTTCTTTCTTTTAAAGAGAAACAGGATTTTCACTAGCCATATAAAATATTTTGATTATCATTCTCTAGTGTATTGAACTTCTATATCAGAAAGGCAGCTGTGTAAATGGCTGAATAAGACACAGGACGATGGAGCATTAGGCTTACAGTATGAAAACAAAGTCTTGCAGACACTCTCCTACAATCACTCAGGACTAATCTACGCTAGAAGCTCTCCTGTCGGCCTAATTATGCCACCTCTGTGAGAGACAGTAGCTATTTCAGCAGGGAAAAGTGCCCTGCTAAAATAGCTCTATCTGTACTGGCACTTAGATTGATGTAATGTATGTCTCTCATGAGTGTGGATTATTCACAACTGAGTGATGTAAATTATATCATAGTAAGTGGCAGAGTAGATAAGCCCTCAGTCGATCTATACTGCTTCAGTGATTTCTTACATTATTGTATTCCTGCAAACTCTTCAGATTTTTCTCCCCCAAAAGTTCACTTTACAAGTACAATTGAGTATTGAGGTGTTTATACATCTACAAATGCCAAATTCATTTTCTGTGACAAATATTCTCAAATTGACATATGAAATGCTGAACAACTAAAATTGCAAAAACAAACATTGTCTCTTATAGATTTACTTTCATTCATTGAACCAAACAGGATAAATGTGGAGTGACATTAAAACCAGAATGTTACAGATTTTGTAATTTACTGCTCATAAACTATGATGATAGCTAGAAGAGCAGTGACAACTCTAGTTAAAGTTGAATAACTATTTCCATTCGAACCCTCTGCTTTCAATTTCTCATAATTTTCTCAAATTTTCACCATTTATTTTCAAAGTTCACACATTCGATTTCTGCCTGAAGGTGAATTTTGTAGGAAAATATGTGCAAGTATGGTGCAGCCATTCTTCAATATGATCAGACTAAAATAAAATTCTAAAAAAGAGTACATTTTTACCATTGTGTATAAAAAACAATCATACTTTGAACTGTTCTTCCCCCAATGAAAAATGGAAAGGAAGGTGGAAGGTTCAGATTCCTTCCTGGCATAAATTCCATTGGAATTATGTCTGTTTACAAATGGCCTATAATTTGGCATGGAAATAACCTTAATTGAGAAGAAAAGACCTGGTGAAAATTGGCTTTGATTTGACCGAGTTCTGAAACTTTGGAAATGGGGTGCTGTTCTTCTTACATAATAGACTTCATGTGCATGAATATGAGATAGATGGCATACATATTCCTATTTAACTCATAGATCACAAGGCTAATGAAATCCGTACTGAAAAAAACGGGTGACTGTTCAGTACAACAAAAAGCATGTTATAAATATGCAAGGACCAAGCCAAAAGCTGTATCACACATAGACCTCGGAAAGTGCAGTAGGGTTAGCTAGGATTGTTGTGCATTCTGGGTAAAATTAAACCTTAAGAAGAGAGTCAGCACCTGTGCACCACCTGTGTCTCATTTAAAACCTAATTGGAAGGTTTATGTGCTCCATAAATCTGGTACTGGTTCTATGTTTGGGGGAGACTTTTACCTTAAAACTTAATTCGCAGAATGTTTTTGGTTTTTCTGTAGTTGATGTAAACTATGACAACTGTTTGATACATAGCTTAATACACACAAGCGACCTGTCAGTTGAACTCTACCTGAAAAGTCTAACATTCCTCAGGACAGTCTGGCACTCCTTTAAGCTAGGTTATCACATATTTTATTTTTTTCCTTTAATATTCTGAATACAAAGTGCCTTTTTCTGCTGTGTTCAGCATCCATGACATTGTTGCATTTGGCTGATCATATAGTTGTATTTACATTGGAAATAGGAAGAACAAATTCCTCTTTTGTCCCAGATGCTGATGATTTGATCCTGCCCCCCAAACAGGCTCTCACATTGCACCATGTTGCTGGTAAAATCTCTTACTGTGCTTGTGCTCATGGCAAGATGACAGTAAGTATCCACACAGTGAAAGGACAGGGGTGCCCTTAATGTAAAGAGCAGGCTTTACACCTCACTTGTCAGTAACAGAGCAGCACAATGGGAAGGACAGCAGGAAATTAGTTTAATAGTTCATGGATGAATCGGTGCCTCAACGAAACCTGCTTATGCTATTAACTCTGATCTAACTGCCATCAAAGTTACTAAGAATGTTTTTGTTGGCAATCAAATCAAACTTCACGACTGAAGTCCAAACACAAATTCTGAAGCCCAACTACCTTGCACTGACAACAAAAATACTAACGGGCTAGATTTATCATGAGCCACTGCCCTTAGCAGGCATGGTGCATAAACTATAACTTCCCAGGAGGAGCACCAGGTGGTGGTGAACAGTGAACACCCCTTTGAAGTACAGTTTCTTCCTTGCTTTCTGCTTCCTTTAATGAGGTAATAACTCGCTGTTGGTGAAAGCTGAAGTGCCCTGGCAGTGATGTGTGTGGAAACTGGCATTGGCCTACACTAAACTGCTGGTCTGTGCTACCCTTGACTTGGGCTATCACATTCCAATAGTCTCACAACTATAAAAGAGAAGTCGCCTCACATCAATTTACATTGTCTGTCCTATTGTGTTTTTCAAGTCCCTTATATGGACTTTTTGTCCTAAGCTCATTCGTCATTTAGCACTGGATCAGCAAAGAGCTATGTTTTGCCTGATAAATTGAGAGAAATTTTTTGTAGATGGTATAGTGCCTCCCATTTACACTAATTAGGGACCTGGTTCTTAAATGGATTTTGTGTGGCAGACTGACTATGGTGAGAACTAATTCACGAAGTCATACAGTTTAAAGACAGGAGGGGACAACAAGATCATCTAGTTCGGCTTCTTATGTAGCTAGCACAAGTCCCTAACACCATCCAGCACTTGCACACTCAACTTAATGACCAAAATCATGTCAAAGTATTACGCCCACAATTATGTGCTGTAGGCAGAGAATAGGTGGGACCAAGATGTACCAGTGTCCAGTTCCTTTATAGTGGCAGAGAAATGATTCAGGGCTCTATGCTCAGATAATCCTGGCAAGTGACCTGTACCCATAAATTTCCAAAGAAGATGAAAAAACTGCAAAATTGCTGTTACTAACCTGGTGGAAATTTCCTCCTCTCTCCACATTTGTGGATTAGTTAGGCCCTGAGTCTGAGAGCAAAAGCCAGCCAGCAAGCACCATGAGAGAGAGTGTGCTCAGTGCCATACCAGAGCTCTGCCCCATCCTGTCCTATCTTCAGCCATGGGTACCTCTGATGCTTCAGTTATACGGTATCATGTCACCTCATGAATGCATTTGTGGAGGAGAAAATGGACTGTTTGCCTCTTTTAGATATACACTAGTTTAAAGAGGCAAAACTAAAGAGCCATAGATTGATAAGCACACATACAAAAATAAATACATCCTTGACAGGCACTTAAAAGAACCCATTTTAGAGCTCTGAAACCATTGCTCATGATACTTGATACAAGATCACCCAACAATAAGCTAGAAATGTGAAGGACTCATGAGTGCTACATTTTTACAGTAGATCAGCACAAAGTTATTTAGGACAGATGTTTCTGTAACTGTGATACACTGGGAAAAAGTCTCTGTTCAAACTTCAGTGGCTCCCAGACTCACACTTCCACCTGTGTGTTGTGGTGGTCTTGTCTTAAAACACAAGGCTGTAATGTGAACCATGTGCTAACATGAGTCTGGCTCAGAACGTTGTTAAGGCTTCCCCCGCCCCCGCTCCCATGCTCTCCACACGTTCTTAAGTCGGTTCCTTTGTTTCTACTTTTATGTTTAAAAGATTTACCAAACAAGGAAGAATATATGGGATTGGGAATATGGGATTGGTTATGTGGGAAAGAGCCAGTGCAGATCCACCCAGTACAGAAGTTCTCAGAAGTTGCTTCCCTGTGATGTATGTGCAGGGCCCTACGTGAAAGAAATGAGGTGGTCCCCATTACAGCTGGGTAAATTATTTGTAGAGAAAAAGTTGCTTCATGAAGTTAGTGTCTTTTTCTGTTAGCAAATTATCTGTGAACACATTCTGTGTTTTGCAGACACGTTCATTATTGAACAAATGGTTTCTACAAATATATTTAAGGTTTTGGTTGCGCTCATTACCTGTTTATCACAGCTGTTGTTCTGACTATATGCTTTTTGTGTTTTGTGGTTGGCCACTTAACCCATATCACACAGTTTCTGACTGAGGGGTAATGAGGATGATGATTTTTGTTGCTGTTCTTGTTGTACTGCCTAGGAGCCCTAGTATAGGACTAGTGACCTTTTTGTGCTAGGCACTGTGCAAACATGAAGCAAAAAGAGAGTCCCAGTATGCTTCTCAAATCTACAAAAAGCATTCAAAAAGATGGCGAGACTATTTCAATAGAAAAGTTTTCAAAAATGCATATTTTTGTGATTTTTCACACTATGAAAAATTTTTGATTAAAAAACATAACCTTTACAAATATTAGTGGAAACAAAAAAAGGGCCATGAAGCAAAATATTCAAATATCCTCTTTTCCCTTTTTCCATCCTCCAAATTAAAGTACAAATATTTTAAAATTTTACCTTTCTATTTTATGTGCTATCCACCCCCTATTGCTATAAAATCTGAGCTCCTCTAAGTTTCTAATGAAATATATATATATTTTTTGGTTAGAAAATAGCAATTCATTCAAAAACTAAATATTTTATGGAAATATGTTGGTGGGAAAAAAAAAAGAAAAGCAATTTGAAATGACTGAAATGTTCTATTTTGCCCTTTTCAGAATGGAACATTTTGAATTTTTACTTTGAATGTACTTTATGTTTAGAAAATTAAAATGTAAAAAAGTCAAAAATCAGAACAAAACATTTTGATTTTAGCAAAAGAAAACATTTAGGTCAGTCCAAAGCGTATGTGTGTTTTATTCCATGTTAGAATGAAAACAATTTTATAACTTGCAGAAACAGTAAATCCAGATACCATCCAGCACAAGTCACAACACCTATGCCTTTCCCATTTATAGATACTGAAGTGAGAGACAGAGACTTTGGTTTGCCTAAACACACAAATTTTACCACTTTATATATATCAGTATGTAAACGACCCTGCCTAGCATGGACACTCTTATAGCTGTATAAAAATGTTTGTGCAGTACTGCTTATTCCCCTATGAAAAAGGCAGTAATCTTATTTATATAAACATTCTTATACTGGTATAACTTGTCCACGCTAGAGGTCAAACTTGTATAACCATATCCATTAAATAGTTACAAACAAAATCCCTATGTACACAAGAACTAAGTGACTTTCCCAAAGTCACAAAGAAAGCCTGTGGTAGAGCTAAGACTTAAAGCTAGGTATCTGGAGAGTCAAGTGAGTTCCCTAATCCATGGACCATCTTTTTTGTCATCATCATCTCTCCATGATGGTTGAGAATGATATCGTTCACAGATTTTGTTTTATGTGAATCTTTTGATAACAGAGAAGTCTGATCCTTGAGCAGCCATTTCACTGACAGACCTTACAGATGGTTCTGGAAGGTAGGATTGGGCTGGGATTGCTATATGACAGTCGTCTTTCCCTTCTTTTCTAGTGTTTGTGATCAAGGTGAGGTGATTTTCCTCAAAGCTGGTCATTCCTTCTTTGACAGTTTGCCCTGTCTTGTGTGATTCTCTCTGTGTGGTGTCAATATCATATCTCTTGATGTTTGTCTCGAGAGTGGCCTTAAAATGTTTCTTTTGGTTGCCCCGTTTCCCTTCTCTGGTGAGATGGATATTATAGTTGTTTTGGTAGGTGTGCATCAGACATACACATAAACAGTCCACTCCACCTCAGCTGCTGCTGAATAAGCAGGGCCTTAGCATTAAATATGTTGTCCTCTGCATAGACACTGATGTTAACATGGTGATTCTACTACTTCATGTTGAGGATCTTCCAGAGAAAGTGCTGGTATTGGTGTTGCACGTTTTGCAAGTGTTTTCTATATTTTATCCAAGCCATAGTGGAGAATTGTAATTACCAGTGCTTTGTCAGCTAGGAATCGAGTATGTGTTCTCATTAATGGTTAGTGAACAGCCAGTGAGACAGTCTACTACAGGCAAAGCTGGCATAGCAGATTCTGTGCTGAATTTTAACATCTTATATTTGCCTTCTGTGACAGATGGCTACTATGGTAGGCAAAGTGTTCTATATATTCCAAATAAACAAGCATGAGTCCTGTGGCACTCAAAGACCAACAAATTTATTTATCACATTAGCTTTCATGAGAGAAAATTCCACTTCATTAGATGCTTTGAGATGGGGGAACTTACAGAATGGGAGGAAGAATATGCAGGGAAGTGTAAATCATGGAATCAGGTCAGACTGTAACAGCAAATCAAAGCAGTTGTTAAGATTCAAAAACTGGGAAACAGCACATAGATGAAGGTGAGGTCAAATCACCTGTTGTAATGGGAAAAGAATCCATAGTCATGATTTAATAATACCGTCACACAGTCAGATTTGCATATCAGTTCCAATTCTGCAGTTTTGCTTTGAAGTCTTGATGTGCTGTCCCCTTGCTCGAGTACAGCTATTAACAAATCATCAACAGAGTGATTAAGAAGCACTAAAACATAGAAAAGATTGCAAATCACTTAGAGGACAATTCAACGTCACAAAATTTCAATCCCCAAACCAAAAGAATTTCCAAGTACATCAGAGTTGAAAACTGACCATAGGTACATCTGGAAATGGCAATGCCAGTGTCAAAGCAAACTGGGAAGCCTTAAATCACAGCAGCCATGCAGCTTGTGAGGAATCTATTGGCCTTGCTACTTGCTGCCATCAGGACTGGTGTGATGATAATAACTTCAAGATCACAGCCCTCTTGAACCAGAAGAGAAAAGCTTTCTGCAGCTGGCAAAACAACCCATCATCTAGCCAGAAGCTCTTTCTATCAGATCATAGCTGAGGTTCAAAGGAGGCTCTGAAAAATTAAAAACAAATGGTGGGAGGACAAAGCAAAAGAAATTCCACAATTCATTTGCTGACAGCCATGATATGCTGAGCTTTTTCTGTGAGACAAAGACCTTGTTCAGAGCAAGCACATATAGCCTCACACTGCTGAGATCTGAAGATGGCAGTAGTCTTCATAAAGACAATGAATCCATCAAAGAACACTGGAAGGAACACTGCCAAAAGCTTCTACATTAAAAATGTCTGTGATTGATGATACCATCATTTCCATTGCTCAGCATCCAGTCTGGGAAACTCTCACCAATCCACGAACACAAGAGGAGGTCTGTAATACAATTAAGCTAATGAAGAATAATAAAACATACCAGCTGAACTACTGAAAGTGGGGAGAGAAACATCGAAAAGCAAGCTCCACTTCCTGTTTCTCAAGATCTGGTGCACTGTAAAGATTCTTGCTGACTTATGCAACACTAACATGGTCACCATTTTTAGAAATGGAGATAGAGCCATCTGTAGTAACAACCAAAGCATTGTCCTTTCCATTGCTAGGAAGATTCTTGCTAGAATATTACTAAACTGCTTGCTTCCTCTCACAGAGGAAGTAACCCCAGTGTCTCAGTGTGGCTTCAGACTATTATGAGGCATCACCAACATGATTTTCATAGCAAGGCAGATCCAGGAAAAATGCCAAGAATAACAGTATGAATGGTATGTGGCCTTTATCAATCTGACCAAAACCTTTGATTCTGTCAGCCACAAGGCTCTGTGGGAAATCATATCAAAATCTGGTTGCAAAAGTAAAGTTATCATCACAGTAAGACTCCTCCATGACCAGATGACTGCTTCCATTTTGTGCAGTGATTCACTCTCTGAGTCCTTCGCCATCTCATTGTCATAAAGCAAGGTTGTGTATTCTTACCCACTCTTTTCTCCATTTTCCTAGCATCTATGAAAATGCTAGTCCAAGACCATGTGCTACCAAGCACTGGCATCCAGTATCACACTGACAGCATCCCTTTCAATCTCTCTCACCTCCATACCAGAATTAAAGTAACAGTGGGAATAACCGAACTCTAGTAGTTACACACTCATTGGAGGGTTTGCAAATAGCCCTAATTTCTTCTTCAGTGCTTAGACAAATAGTTGACTGTAGTGATCATTTGCCATTTGATCCATTCCTGTCCTGCTGCAAGGGTTTCATGGGCTGAAAGACCCATGACGGAATAGATTTGGGGCAGCCATGTAATAACAAGTCTTCCACCACCCAATTGGTGGAATTTTATCTTGGATGTTACAAGCAATTCAGAACAAGGCATTCTTGCAACATTCTGAAAAAAGTAAGGTATCAGTGGCAGATAATGGCCCTGGTAGCTGTAGATTAGAGTGACTGTAAATCTGTGTTACAAATGAAGTTGTTCCAATTTATGCCCAATACATGACATTGGCATTTAATGTGAAAAGCCTCCAGATTTCCGCAGTCTGAGCAGCATAGTGCCCATGTTTCACAACCACACAGCAGTATGGAGAGAATACAGATCAACCAATCCTGAACTTTGTTGTTTTGTTGATATCATGTTGATTCCATATTTGTCATAAATGACCCATGGCAGATGCTGCTATGCCAATATAATGAAGGACCTCCCTATGAATGTTGCAGGGCTGGTGAGTATAGAATCCAAATAACAAAAGCTAGAGGCTGCTTTCACAGTCTCATTATTCAAAGAGATTAGAATTGTGAGTGGACCTGATCTTAGGTTTTGCAACTTTGTCTTTGACCATGAAACATGGAGTGCAATCTTGGCTGACTCCTTCATTTACTGGAGTGCCTCAGGAAACTTGCTGGGGCTCTGTACTAGAAGAATATTATCATCATAATCGAGATGTGAGAGTCAGGGATCACCTATCTGAATGCCTACGGATGTGATGGAATCCTGCATTATGAAGTCCACTGCCAGACAAAAGAGCACAAGGGCCAAGACACAGATACTGCCTTGTGTCAGATGCTGATTTAAAAGGTGCCTGCATCTGATTCCTGAGATATACATGGCTAATGGTTCCATTAGGCAGCTTGCTAATCAAGTCCAGCAAGGTGGTTGGAATACCTGTTCCCTTTAAGGCTTTTGGTAGTGCATTTTGGTCAACTGAGTCAAATGCAGCTTTAAGAAAGATGTATACTACATCCAGAGGCTTCTTGAATTCATGGGGTATCTCTGGCAATAAGTGGAGGGCAAAAATGGCTTCTAACATGGACTTGTTCCTCACAAAACTTGAATGTTGGGATCAACGCTTCTGATGTAGCAGGAGCTCCAAATGTGCCACCAGAACACGTGGAAATATGTTCCCTAACATGGACAACAAGGTCATCATTCTTTAGGTCTCATATTCACTGTGCAGTCTCTTGCCCTTATGAAGTGAGAGCACAATACTGTTCTTCTAGATGGTTGGCAGAGGTTCCAGTTCTCCTCATCAGGCAAAAGTTATGCATAAATGATTTCACTACAGGCTCAAATGAGAGTTTTAACAGCTCTGGGGCGATGCCACCAGCGCCAGCTGCACATCCATTTTCAGTTTACAAACATCGGGCTTCACTTCATCCAACATTTGTGTGTCAATATAAATGGCTAGGTCCTAAACCACAGTGGCAGCCAAACCATCCAGCTTTGCACAAGTGGTGGCTGGACAATGGTTCAGAGCACTCTGACAATGTTCCACTGAGTGAGAGGATGTCATCATCCAATATGCATGTATGGCCTTGGCTGTCATTGAGGATGCTGTTCAAAGTGACTACCTCTTTATTGTTGAGGTGTGGTTCACACAGAGTGCTTCCTTTAAGTGTCCCTAGGCTAAGCTGAGTTCAACTTCATCCATTACTATTATACCTCATGATCATGGCATGCAAGGACACTGAAACTTCGCCTCAGGTGATTATGAGTGGACTTACTGCTGCACTAATGGGCTGTGGCCTTCATTTTATACATCTGGAAAGCCTTCTCTAATAGTTCTGGTTGATGTGCTGGGCACTTATCGCTGATCATCTACTCAGTGGATTGGCAGAGGATGAAGGAAAAGAGACCCTACCATCTGGATGTTGTCTAGATGTATTACTGATGCCAGTATAAAACCTGTTGGCTAAATCTGCCACATGGACAATGTGTCAATGTCAAACTTCTTCATCATTACAGAGTTCTTACTTGCCTGTCAAAGCATCAGCACCCTGTGGGTAATCACTAGGTTGTGATCCATCTTCACAGAACATTCTGCACTGTGCTATACTCTTCAGAAAGTCAAGAGATGTTTGCCATGTGTGATGAATCCAACTTCTTCTGAGTGATGTCATTGAGAGAATTTGAGAACATCTGACGTATGCATCATTGCTTGAATCATGATCCAAGAATGGAGAGATTCTAACACAGAATGTGAGCAAGCAGCAGGCTCTATTAGTGGGTACACCTGAGCTGTGATGTCCAACGATCTGTTCAAGCTCAATTCTCAGGGAACCAATAGCTGCATTTAGATCACCCAAGATCATGAGGTTATCATGTGGAGGAGACAGTGAATATAAGAGATTCCAAATTGATCATTGCAATGATCTTGGACTAAATTAATGGGATTCCCTTAGTTGTGAACAGACTTCTATGACAGCCCGGTAAGTGTGCTGATGTTTAAGGCATGCAATAAATAGTTGAGCAGACATGGGTGGGGAACAATTCTCCTGCCACGTTCCTCAGGATGGATAGCAGGTCTTCCTCCCTCCTCAGTTAACATCTGTATTAACATAACAGACATGAACATATACAATTTTTACATTTGCAAATCCTTATAAGATGGGGCTGACCACTCAAGCAGCCACTCTGAACCCAGCTCGGTAGCTAGTCAAAAAGCAGAATTAGGGTTTTGTGACAACTGCTAAAAAATAATTCCACTAGTGATCAATGTTTGAAATTTCCATGAAAATGCATTGAAATATTTCAATTCAGAAACTAACTTGCAAAGAAATTCACCTATTTTTTTTTGCTGAAATTTGCAATTTTACTAAGAAAATGAAAAAAAGAAATAGAAATTTTCTGAATTTCATTGAAGACTTTATTTGTCAGGATGGTCAATTCAGCATCTTTCACAAGAACTAAAAACCTCCCTAAGTAATAATACTAAATTATTAAATAAGCAATATTCAATTAAACAAATATTAACATTATTTTGTAAATGGCAATGCCATTGAAGTGAAGTGTTAAGCCTCTAAACATATTTTCTTTTTCTCCTTACAAATGAAGTCATTAGCTGATGCTTAAGGAAATTTTATTCTTGCACTTACCTGTACTGTATTTATGCCCCAGTCTATGTATGAAAATTAATATTGTTTGCTATTGGAGGGCTAGACCTTGATCCTCTTCAGCCTGCTTTGCCTTGCTCTGGTAATGCAAAACAGACTTCATGCTGGCCTATGTAATGAGCTGTGGATTCCCCTTGCAGAGGGGGTGCCTCCAGTGGTATAAATCTAGCATAGCTAGACATCTTTCAGAGCCCCAAGTCCTTCATATCCTTTTAGCCTGACAGGCACACAATCATAGCTCTGAAACAGATTCATAGCTGCAGCTGGGTAAAACTTAGAGGAACCCCAAGTCTGTTCTTATTTAAGTTGGTGACCAAACTGACCTGCTGACAACTCCTGGGTAGGGCGAGTGTAAAGGTGGTATAGAATCATCTTTGCTTCTTTGGCTATGTCCGAACTAAGCAGTTCCTGGTTAGTTCGAACTAACCCGAGGTTACTTCGAACTAGCCATGACTTTTTAGTTCAGACTAGTCAAGCTGACTAGTTTGAACTAAAAAGTTAGTTTGAACTAGTCAACATGGCTAGTTTGAACTAGTGGCTTAGTTCAAATTATTTTAGTTTGAACTAAGCCACTAAAATGGGTATACATTGCACTAGTTCAAACTTAAAGTTAGAACTAAGTGCTTAGTCTGGACTAAGCAGTCAAACTTATTAGTTTGAACTAAGCTTTGCTTAGTTTGAACTAAGAAATTTCTGAACTCAAACTAGGCAAAGCCTAGTGTAGACCTGGACCAAATTCGTCCAGACTAAGGTTGCTTAGTTCAGACTAACTGGCTAATGTAGACATAGAGTCTTGGCCCACCATGGGCACTGTTCTGCAATATCTATAGGTTCACCTTGAGGTCTCATAGCTGAATTTTCTCTTATAATTGAAAAAGAGACCTATGTTTAAGCAGTAATACTGACATTTGCAAGTTCTTTTCACTTGACATTTTTTCTGTGTAAAGTATGTCTCCTACCTCACGATTCGTAGAAGTTTGTAACATAATAAATCAGCACTTGTAAGTATCTAAGACAATCATTAATTATAATGTAATGTCACCAAGACAAAAAAAATCCCAAAAAACCATACATCAGCAATCAATTCTACTTCTCTTTTAAACAAGCATTACATCCATTTAAAAGGCTATACAAATGCATTTTCCTCAGAAATATTATTCTTACAAGAAGCAACAGGCCTGTTGTAGTAAGTTAGTGCTGAGCTCAGGATCCACGTGGTTGGTCTTTGAAGCATATATTGGCTGCGGTCTTGGAAAGGACCTTGGGGATCTTGCATAAACTATTCCAGAGACAATACTTTGCTATAATGATGTTTGTGTTTTCTTTGTGAAACTGCAGTAGAAATCTGACAACTCCTGGAAAACATTTGTGGTTCCAATGAATTCACCTATAACTATGAGGGGTGAGATTAGGCATAATTGAATTGATGCAATCTTTTGGTTTAATTCACAGTTGAGGGATTAAAATGAAACATGTGAGGCCACTGCAATGGAGTGGCATGAGCTCTGGAAGCTGTTTGTTAAATGTAGGTCGAGGAGTTAACTAGTTACTGGTAGTGAGCATTGTTACTCAAGTTGTGACAGGGAAGTGGCTCTCTTAATTCTTCTGGGAAATTGGATGCAAAATCATTGACATCTTGGGAAGGAGAAAATCCATGGATTAACCTCAGAATCTGTGTCCAGAGAGGTCTTTTATATCCACATACTTCTAACTGGCACAATGACAAGCAACTAGATCTGGGCAAAACTCTAGATTAATGATTTGTGAGTTTTTTGCTAATTGCATGGTGATATTTTGTGAAAAGAGAACCTTTTTTTCACCTTTAGTCTACTTCTTTCCACTTAGTTCAAAAACAGAAATTACTCAGGGCCCCTATAAGAAAGCTACACACAATAGCAGTGATTCTCAAAACTTAGTTTTGTGGGTGCCAAATTAGTTATCATCATTATCCAGAAGAGCCACAATAGTGTGAATTAGTTGTTTCATTTACTATATATCTATGTAGATATATAGAGATCTGTGTAGACATATTTTTAAATTTTGCTTTGAGAATAATACATATTCTGTTATTCTATAATATATATAACTGATCAAGTATTGCTATTTTATGAAGCATCCTGATTGGTTAATAATTACATCACACAGTATTTTAATATCATGTGCTACAAAGAGCCACTGGAGATGCATTAAAGCCACTTGCAGCTCATGAACCTCAGTTTGCGTATCATTGCGTTATAAGAGGTGCTTCAGGCAATCAGTCTTGAAAGGTGTGTTCTGAGTGGACATATCCAAACGGAGTATTTCAAAACAGAGATGCTGTTCCAATATGCTAGATCATTGCAAGGTTGGGCAAGGCAACCAGTTACTTCCTGCAGGTGATGGCCCCATAGAGGTTTCCTTGTTTAGTGTAAGCTTGTGTAGATAAAGGGCAAGGAATGCATCACTTTCTCCATTCTTATATGTCAATATGCCATTGTCCAGAGTGTTAACACTTCTGCTAGAGCAGCTCTGAGTATCTCCCGAGAAAAGAGTGCTAGTTATTCTGCATAATGTGCACACGCTGGTGCACCAGATGTCTATTATGGAGCCAGATCAAGAACAACAAAATCCACTTTCACTTGTGATCATCTGCATGTTTTGATCCCAGGTCTTCAGAAAGAACAGATTGATTTCTGACCCCTCTAAGTTAGTGTTTCTCAATCTTTTTGATACCAGGGACCAATTTGCTTCCTTCTCAAACTGTGTCAGGGAGATATCAAGGATCAGTGCCTGTCCGTGGACCAGTTGCTGAGAAACACAGCTCTTTGTAACTTAGACCCTAACTTCAGCTTGTCTTACGCTTTCTTCTGCCTTGTCATCTTATGTACAACCTACAGTCTTCAATCCCTGTAAAGTACCACTTTCCTCAGGTCTGACCTACAGCAGCTTTCCTGCTGCTGACCTGTAGTAAAATATATTGCACTATTTTATCAGATTACACTGAAACAATGTAAAAAATTTCTCCAGTGGTATCTATAATGTGATCAAACAACACTTAAGATACCTGCATGTTGAGCAAAGATATATTGAGTACTTTTGACCTGTAAAGTCCACTGGGAGTGTAGCTATTTTACAAGAAATAAATAAAAGATATTGAAGCTTGAAGTCTGTTAGAAACAGTATCTGACAAGAAAGCCCTAAAAAAATACTTGGCAAATTCCATCTTCTAGCCTCGGACTTCATAGTATCAATTGACTTAGAGTCCAAACTCCTAAAGTCATTTATTGGAGACGTGATTTTTCTTGCAAACAATCAGTAACAAGACATACAAAAGGTTAAATAATAGCTGCTATTATACACGATTGTACCTACCGTCAGTTTTCACTGTTGTTATTGGTAAGAAAAGGAATTTTCATTTTGCTTGTTTCCTGGTGTACTGTAAATAAAATATGACTAATTTCCTTAGCGTTTTAAAGACGACTCTAAAACCAAAATTTCTTAATGATGTATAGATTGAAACAAACATTTCTTAAAGGTACATTTATGGTCCTATTAGCAAAGAACCAGAGCATATCGCAGTCCTTAGTACCTTTATTCTATGACATGCCTGTTACACAGGGAAGTGCTCTTATCCTCATTTTACAGATGCAGAACTGAGGCACAAAGAGAGGAAGTGGGATCTTCTCCCACGAAAGCTCATGCAAAAAATAAATCTGTTAGTCTTAAAGTGCCACACAACTGCTTGTTGTTTTTTTTACTGGACTAGACTAACGCGGCTATCCCTTTGGAAACTACAAAGAGGTTAAACAACTTGTCCAAGATCAGTAAGAAGTCTGAGGCAGAGCAGAGAATTGATTCTTCATCTCTGGAAAGCACATAGGACAATCCTTCTCTTGAAGATGTTTTAGATTAGAGTAGTTTTGTTGCAGTTAGTGGCAGAACTCTTATAAAACATCATGAATATCTTACAAGTTAGTTGCATGGACAAAGAATATAGAAAGGAACAGTTGAATATTCTTTTATATACTTTGTCTAATAAGTTATTACGTGCCTAGTAACAGTTTTGACAATGAGATCACAAGCATTATTAAATGAATAGTCCGAAAGCTAAAACAGAAATTACAGGTTTGACTCTGTACTCATCAAAGTTTTATATGTACAAATTAAAATCCTGGCACCACTGAAATCAGTGGGAATTTTGCTTTGACTTTAGTGAGGCCAGGGTTTCAACTACAGAGTTTCTACATATTATTAACTCATTTTCCACTAGTGTACATGACTTACTTTTATTTGGTGGTAGAAAGTATTTTTCTAATCTAAATGGAAATCACAGTACAGTAGTTTTAATGTACTACCCTGCCTGTGCATAACTTAGTTTTCTGTGTTTGCTTTTATTTAAGTTCTTTTTTCCTTTATTTCACTTATGGTAGCTTTAGCAATTTGCAGGGTTTTATAAATTTACCTTCAGGATAATATTTAGAAACACCCTTCATTTTATAATTAAAGTTTTACGTACTCTTTCCCCACAAACATGTTGGCAGCTGAGCAAAATGTAAACTCTCAAGTGGTATTTATTTAATTGCAATTTTCTGTAGAGTTATTTAAGAGGGGTTATTAGGTCAAAGCTATTTTAACCTATCTGCCCAAAGAGAATATGCTTTGTAATGATTCACATCAAAGATCTATTGCCCATAATATGGCAGCACATATTTTTAATATTTCATGAGTTTTTTTTTTTTATGGGGAGGAAGTAGATGTATGGAAAAAACCCAATGTCCTTAATAGCATTGCACCAGGAGAAAAGTTAGCTTTCTTGCATAAGTTTGCTAAATTAAACATGGAGATTATGGATTTCATGTTAAATAGGGTATGCTACTTTTCCCCCACCCTTAGTTGTTTTGTGGTATCGTATGGGCAAAATAGTCTGTACAAACTTAAAGGGCGAGATTGAGATTTACTCTCCATGCTCACCCAGGGGAGAAGCAGGTGGAAGGCACACTCTATTTTCCTGCCTGGGCTACTCCTATCATAGTACTGTGTTTGGGGAAGGAGCACTCTGCACGGCTGTAAATCCTCCTCTCATGCAGCTGAGTGTTCATTGGGCAGGAGAGTTCAGAGTGCCGGTTCCATCCCTTCCACAGGGTCTGCCAACACAGATGCACTGGCATGTAGAAGATACAGAACTAACATATTAGTTCCCCCAGAGTAAGGAGGAAACTAGAGACTATACTGTGACTAAATGGGTGACACTAGAGTGGTCTTTTTTGGAGCAGTGCAACCACATTCTGTCTCGTGCTCAGGATTGGAGGCAAAGCCACAGTTTACTTCTAAATTAGTCAATGATCTCCACTGTAGGTTCCAATGGATGCCCACAGCGTGCTTTAAATTCACATGTAATTCTGTTTGCCAATATGACAAGAAAACCAACGACCTTGCTACACATGAATCTGAGAGCTCATGTTCCTTGGTATTGACGGTTGTACAAAACTGCTGGTTAGATAAAGAGAAAAAATATTAATAAAATGTAGAAATGTGTTTTGCTATAATGTAAATAGAAATGGGATTTCACTAGTGTTAGTAATTTCCTTATTGAGGAACATTTTTTTGAGATGTGTCCAGGGGGTCGTGGAGGAATTTCAATGTGTTTTTTGTACCCTGAGTTATTGTAGGAACTGCGTTCTGATCAGTTGTTAGCAACTCAGCAAATGTGTTTGTCTCCGGGTGACAGAAGATGGATGTGTGAAGAGTCACCAAAGTTGCAGGGAGAAATTGAGCAAGACTGATTAGCTCCACCCAGCATGACACCTGAGCTGTGTTCTTATCTAAGGAGGTAAAGGGATCAGAATGTTACTGCCCATTTATTTATTCTCCTTCTGTTTGGAGACTTTCCCTGATTAATTGCTGTCTAGTAATTGCTGCTGTTAACTAATGTCAAACTTAATTGACCTGGAGTCTCTTCAGCCAGTACCTCAGCCCACCCATTTATAAAGAAGAGGTCATCAGCTCAGAGGTTTTGAGGATGGCTACACTTTACTGATGGGTTTATTTGCTTTGGGCCTTGTTTGCTATTCCTGCTGCAATGCCTGGCGACAGCATTCTAGAATTCCCATCACGTCTGATTGGCTTGCTGAAGCAGCAGTGAACACAAGATTTAAGAAATGTTTTCTTTAAAAACTTCTGGTCCTACAGACACTTTGAGATCAAGTTTCACTTTGCTGAAATCACACACGATTCCCTGTGATTTTCATGAGAAATACTGTAAGAAAGTATTAAAAGAGAAACATGTCTTGGTGGTTTGGAGGGACTGATGGCCAGGGGGATGAAGGGTGGGTGGTGGTAGCATAGCAAGGCATCTACAGAATCTTCAGAGGTTGCCAAAATTAACACATACAAGGTATTCGGTATCAAAGTTTTCAATATTTGGCTCCATAAACACAATACCGGTTGCAAAAACAAAGCTAAGGATTTCATGCTGATTACTTAAATAAAAACTGTTTAATTATGAACATTTGGGAAATGAAGTTAGAAGAACTGACCAATATTGCTATGGCTTCCTGGTGTTTATACCAGACTGTGAACACTGTGCCAGTATCCTACTGCTCAGTGTAGACTAGAGTCAGCTACAGTAAACAGTATATGAAATTTAGCAAAAAGTAGGCTGAAGCACAGCACAGAAGCAGTGCTGACTTGCCAGTAAAGTGGATCACCTTTAGCATTCATCCATTGTCTGATTAACATATGCTAGCTATGTTATAATCCATAAATTAACTTTTCTGGCCTAATTTTCAGAGGGGGTGACATTGACAGCCCTAAAGTCAGAGTTCTGTAATATTTTGTTTGTTTATCATTTTTTTTCAAATAACAAAGGTAGGAAGATTTATATTAAGAATAGAGATAATCACTTTAGTACACAAGCTACAGAGAAACGATCTGGTTATGTTTCCCACAAGAGATCCGATTATGTGTCAGGATGTTACATGCTAAAAAGTAGCATTGACTTATCGTTGCTTTTCTATAATAACTTTTTCAAAATGTTTTACATCGAAGCATGCTATAATTGTAATAATTCTACATGATAGTTATCTTTTCCTTTCTAAAGCTGTCATCCACTCCTTAATCAGCTTCTCCTTGATTATTTCATTGATTACTGATCCTTTGTGCCTTCCCTTCCTTTCATGTGCTTGCAGTCTTCTTCTCTGATCATCTGAAACAGTATTTCCCAACCTTTTCCTTTATTTGAACCACTATATTGTCATCGAAAGGTTTTGCAGACCACCATGGAAGCAAGCCATTTTAAATATTTTTAACACAGCTTATGGCTGATGGAAATCAAACATATCAAGGGGTATTAAAAACGTAGCTATTTCTAATAATTTATTATACTCATTCACAAACATATTGCACACATTACAGTACATTTACTTGCAGAAATTATTTCACCCTGCTTCCCATGGACCAAAGGCAGGATCCTCATGGACCACCAGTGCTCCATGGACCACAGGTTGGGAACCATTGAGCTGAAACATAATTGACAAAGTGATCTTCCTCTCACCCTTATACTTCAGTGACTACTCGCTTACTTCATCTTTTGCTATATCAGTTTCAAACTCCTTGTCCTAATGTTGAAGGGCCTGCTTGATTTCTTCTTTATTTGCATCTCTGCTCTTGTCACTTGTTATGCCTCCCCTTGTTCTTTATTACCTTAATTCAGTAAGGTCCTTAAGCATGTGTCTAACTTCAAGCATGTGAGTAGATGTGAACATGGAATACGTATTTGCTCACCATTAAATGTGTGTTTTAGCACCCTCTTGAATTAAGGCATGTTTTCTCCCAGTACCAGATACCTTCTTTCTCTCTTTCCATTTTTTGGCTCAGCAACTTTCCTTTGTGAAACCCCCTACAGTTAGACCAGTCAACAGCATAATATCCACCTAGCACTTTTTGTCTCCTCTTGTGAATTCATTTCTAGTTGTTTTATTATCATAGATATCCATTGACAGTGTGTACTGTGTTTCTTCTTTTGATTGTGAACATAAAAATCAAAGGAAAAAATTTGCAAACAAAAAGAAAATTCCAGTGTTGTTAAGAGAAAGTGTGTTCACCATACAAAATCACATTTCTCCATCCAAAATCACATTGGCTGTGTTCTCACACAGGGGGTTATTTCGATACGGTTGTTCCAAAACAACTTGTATCGAAATAACGCCTTATTTCGAAGTGACTTATTTCAAATTAGCAAAAAAGTCACTTCAAAATAAGGAGAAAAGCTGGAATTGAAATAGCAATTCCGGACAACAGTTATTTTGAAACAACTCACCGTCATTTCGAAACAATATGTTCAGATGATGGTTGTTTCGAAACAAGTCATTTCGAAAACACCATTGTTTCGAAGCAACACGTTTGCACGGCATTGTTTTGAAACAACCATTGCGAAACAACGTTGTTTTGCCCACAGACTAGGTCTAACTTGTTTCGAAACAACCATGCGTTGTGTGAACAGCTGAAACCTGATTTTGAAACAACCTCCGTTGTTTCGGAATAAGGAGGCTGTGTGAACACACCCATTTAGTCTTAACTGTTGTCCAGTAACATTCCCAATAACATTATAAACATTTCTTTCTCTGTGAAATAAAAGAGTTGTGTTTTCTCTTCCCTCATCAGTAAACATTATGCAGATAAAACAAAGAAGGAGTCCTGTGGCACTTTTAGGCTATGTCTACACCTAAAATCTTAATTCAGACTTGGTTAGTCTGAACTAAGTAGTTCAAAACTTAATTGAAACTAAGAGTGTTTTTTTTTTTTAACTAACTTTTAGTTTGAACGAGCAGTGCTTTTTATAGTTTGAACTAACTTTTTAGTTCAAACTAAAAAAGCATGGTTAGTTTGAACTAAAAGTTGGTTTGAACTTAAAAAACACACTTTGTTTCAACTAACTGCTAGTTCAAAGTTATTTAGTTCAAACTAGCATGTCTCCGTTGTGCTAGTTTGAACTACATATGCGAATTATTTTGAACTGAGCAGTTAATTTGAACTAGTCAGCCGAACTAACTAGTTCCGACTAAGCTTTGCTTAGTTCAAACTAAAAATTTTTTTAGTTTGAACTAGCTAAAGCCTAAGGTAGACAGGGTTCAAATTAGTTCGAATTAAGGCTCTTTTATTTGAACTAATTTGCTAGTGTAGACAGAGCCTTAAAACCTAACTAATTTATTTATTGCATGAGCTTTCATGGGAGAAAATACCACATCTTCTATGAAAGCTCATTCGATAAATAAATTTGTTAGGCTTTAAAAGTTCCACAGGCTCCTTGTTCAATTTCTGGATTTTTCTCTGAAACTTGAAGTTTCTAAGTGCAGGTCTTCAGTAATGATGACAAATTTGCCATTGTTACTTCAAGCTTCCTAATGGACTGCTTGGGTGCTTTAAATAACTAGCATATCTTTGTTCAAATGCTGCCAAAAAGGGCAGGCAGTGTAAACCTGTCCTAAGATTTGCCCATCAGTAAATTCAGTCCTGTTAGTCTCCAGCTTTATACAAAGATTTCATACCTATCTCTCTAAGAGGATTTATGGCTTCTGTATAAGTGGACAGTGTGCTGGACTGGAATTCTTGAGACTAGGGCTCTGTTCCTGGCTGTGTCATCAGCTATTGGGTGATTTTTAAGGAAGTAACTATGCCTCACTGTTTTTCAGCCTGTAAAGTGGAGTAACAATACAGCCTTCACCCTTTGTTAGACACTTTGAGAAGTCTTTAAGTGCCACTGGAATCCTTGCTCATTTTGCTGAACTAGACTAACATGACTACCCCTTTGAAACTTTGAGACGTGGGGATGAAAAAGGCTACATAAAACCTTGCAATCATTCTAGAATCTGAATGGCTCCTAATCTTTATTCTCACACTATTTATTCTCACACCATACTTATAAAGTAAGACAGAGCTATTATTCTCATTTTGCAGATTGGGAACTAGCAGACGGAGATTGCGAATGACTTCCCCAATGCCAATAGAAAGACAGGGACCTGACTCCAGCTTGTCTAAATCCAAGGATAATACCTCAATCACAGGACCATCCTTCTCTCTAAAACTGCTTGCACTGGATATGTCTACACTATGAGCTTAAATCAATTGAAGGAGGCGTACATCAACTTAAGCAAAGCCCTGGCCACATTTGGAGTTCATTATGTTGACTTAAGAGCTTCATTAATTAGACTTAATAACTCCTGCCCTTAAAGTTGACTTTAAGGTTTAAGTCGACTTTATAAAGTCGACTTAACACAATGTGGCCATTAAAGTTGACTTTATTAAGTTGTCTTTAAATGGGTCCCCTGGCTTAAGTCAACTTTATAAAGTCTACTGAATGCAATGTGGCTCACTAAGTCAAGTTAATAAGGTCTACTTAAAGTCAACTTTAAGTAGACTTTATTAAATCAACTTAATAAAGTCGACTTAGCTTTGGTAGTGTAGACATAGCTATTGTTAGTAACAACTTTTACATTTACCACTATTTGTGAGGTCAGATGACTAATGTGATGAAACCATAAGTATGTTTAGTGAGACCTCAAGGTCTATCCTTTACAGTCAGGCTGCGAATAAAATTTTAGGGGCTAAAAGGTGTTTAGGGAAAAGGAGAAGTTAAGGGCATGTTTTTACTTCCTTCCTACCTTTTGGAAAACTCTTTTGTTTCTTTGGTTTTATTTGTTTCCTCTGGTGATTAACTATTTAAACTCATTCTCCTTATACATACATGATGCCTAATCATGATGGAGCTGTAAATACATAAAATTCATATGTGCAGCTGCAGAATCTCAGAACCAGATTGGGGGTGAGCTGGTCACACCAGTCTTAATTCTGAAGCCAATAGAATAATTACATTCTTATACTGGTGTAGCTGAGAGCACATCCGGTCCCTAATTATTGGCCTGTTTTTTAATACCAATGTGTGTTAATGTACCTCCTAGGGGACAACATTCTTGGTAAAAATCAGCAACTAGTTATAGATAATCTCAAAAGTGCACACAGGGGGGAGTGGGTTGGTGGAAAGGAAGAAATATTCTAATTGTTTTTATCACTGAAAGGCTTGAAGAATAAATTCTGTTCTAATGAGAACACAGTACAGGTCGAGCCTTTGTCTGTGTTCATTAGGTGCCTAAGGCTGTTGTGTTCATTCTGAGCAAGTTACAGTAGAGTTCTGCATTGCAGCCATATTTGTGTGTACTTCAACTTTTCTATAAGTGGATGTGTGTCCATTTCATGTGCTGTGACATTCATCTTCACAGTTTCTAAGGGTAGTGGTAGCTATATCATCAGTGAATCTTTCATCACCAGATAAACAGGAAAAAATGGGGGACATATTAGAAGTTACCACCAGAGCACATGGCACAGGATTTTCTACTTTGTTGAAAATAAGTTGTAGTGATCATACCAGTGGAGTTTCTGCTGTTGGTAACAGTTGTGCTAAATATGATACTTCTATGTCTTTAAAATGACATTAGGAGACACTGTGGCCTAATGGAGCTAGGAGTCATGAAGTATGTTTTGGTCCTTTTACTGACTTAGGCAAAACATAAGGTTAATGAGAGTATTGAGTGCCCAGCACCTATGAAAATCATCACACTTATTTAGATGCCTAAGTATATCCAAATTTGAAAGAAGTTGGTTAATTTTTCTGTCACTGTCTCTCATTTGTAAAATAAAGTAGCTCTGCTGGAATGAGCACACTAAAAATAGCAGTGTAGACGTGGTGGCATAGGCTAGACACCTGAATTCAAACTCACCTGACTTCCTGGATCTGAGTCTGGGTGGCTAACCTGAGCTGCTCCTCTCCTGCAACATTCAAACTGCCATTTTTACTGCACTAGCTTGGGTGAAGTTAGCATGTATCTATCTACCCAGCCTGGGAATGCAACTCCCAGCTGCACTACAGAAATGCACCTTGAGATCAGGCAGTTGTAAAAGTGAGAATAGTAATTCAGGAGCTCGGCATCTTTAGTTCTCTGCTTATTTCTCTGGACTACATGGCCTCTAAACTGACACCTTCTCTACTACCGCTATTCTAATGGTCTGGACTTCCTACATATTTATAAGGTTAAATTGACTTTTAGGCTATGTCCACACCTAGCTGGTTAAATCAATTTAAGTTAAATCAATATAAAATCATTAAATCAATTTAAGCTAAATCGATTTACAGGTCCACAACAAAAAACCCCAAATCGAACTAGCATGTCCGGACACAGGACTTGCTAGTTTGATTCTGGGAAGAGGCACCCTGGGAGGAGGAAGGGAACTGGTCCTGGAATAGATTTAAACAGTTATTTTGAAATAACACATCCGAACGGTGTTATTTCAAAACAACTGTTTAGATTTAAGCAACGTTTCAATGTAAAAGCAGGTTTTAAGGAATTGCTCTAACTTTCCCGGAATCGAAATAAAGGAGCTCCTTATTTCGATTCAAGGAAAACGTCGTGCAGGCATAAACTCTTTTAGATCGAAATAACCAGCATTATTTCGATCTAAAAGCTGCGTGTGGACATACCCTTAATGTCCTTGAACGTTTATACTAGACTAAAGCATTTCACAGTACTTTCTAATATTCAATACTTCTTTACAATGAGCAGAAATACTGAAGTCTGTTGCCCACATGAGTTCCCAGAGGGTTTAGCCATAGATCAAAACCTATCAGAAAATTCTCCTAAGCAACCATGTAAAAAATTGATCAGTTGTTATGACTTCTAAAGGACTGAAACAACTCCCTTTGAACTTGGCTTACTCCTAATTTACAAAAGAAGTAGTTTTTCTAGTGTTAGTTTTTCAATTCTGATTGAAACACATAGGGGGGAAGTTTTGTTTTCATAGTATCCCCTGAATGCTGTCCTCCTGTAGTAGATTTATTATTATTAATAATAATGTTTACAAAGCCCTACAAATTGTGTTTAAAGGAACAGAAATAAAATTGAAGGATGCACACTGTAATTCAACTTCATCTGTTTCAGTGCAGTAAGCATCTCACATCCTGTGACGAATCATGCAGGTCCATGTGTTTAAACATGTGACAAGAGTTGGCAATCACAGGCCAGTGCAGCCTGCCTAAACTTATTGCAAAGAACATCCAGTTTGAACATCCAATTGTTTCAATTAGCATAAATGATTTCCTATTGCTGGGTTCTGTGGGTGGTAACAACACTTTATATCCTGTAGTAGTTTTTCACTGAAGATACTCCTATTCCTCTGTACAGAGAACTGTGCCTTAGAGCAATGGTTTTCAAACTTTTTTTTTTGGGGGGGGGACCTAGTTGAAAAACAAGTCATTTTTGCCCATGACCCAACAACTACATCATTGAGTAATGCATTCAAATCTTTTGGCGCGCGCACGTGTGTGTGTGTGTGTGCGCGCGCGCGCGTGTCCCTGGTGGGGGTCCCAACCCTATGTTTAAAACCACTGTCTTACAAGCTCACTAGCCAAGCTAAAGCAATAAATAAGGTGTACATTTTTAGCAGTGAGGGTGGTTAACCATTGTAACAATAGGCCCATTGTAACAATATGTAACAATTGGCACATGATCGATTCTCCATCACTTGAAGTCTTTACATCAAAACTGGATGTCTTTCTAAAAAAACAAATCAGAAAAAAAAACCCTATGAACTTGATTCAGAAATTACTGGCTGAGGTTCTTTGGATTGTGTTATGTAGAGTTGAGAGTAGATGGAACAGAAATCTATCCATTAGAGAAGCATCAACTTGTGCTTCGTCAGTCAAGAATGGTTCAGCATAGAGTAATTCAGATGGAACAATATAAGAATTAGCTAGCTTTGATTTGCAATGGATTAGATGATTTTGAGAGTGTTCCTTTTTCACAGGGCTGAAAAATGCCCAAAGCTAAGTGGACAGAACATGTGAACAATGTAATTTAACTTCAACAACTGCCAACAAATATCACAAAATATTATACAGTTATTGGTATTAGAGAAAAATCTGATATTAAAAAGTCACAGGAACAGATATTTTAGATAAGACAAGTGATGTTTATAGTACAGTCAGTAATAGCTTAAATTATTCTTTCACTTATTTATTTTTAAAACACTTTTAAAGCATTTGGCCCTATCTATTTGTGTCAAATACATATGGCATGCACATTGTTAGGCTTTGTAACTGTATGATCTGAACACAAATTTGTGCTTTCTATTGTTTATTACACTCACTTGCATTTTGTATACTGTAAAGTCTTTAGAGCAGAAATAACATAGTCCTTTTCATTTGTACAGCACCCAGGACAATGGAGCCTCAGTCACCTTGGTTATTCTTGCTTGTCCCCTACAATTAATCTATTCTGTATCTGCTTTTCCCTAAACATCTCTATCCTCCAGGTTGCCTCTGACACTGGAATCTATCCAGTCTTGATGGCTTCAGTGCTGTTGCAATGAAGAATTTTATCAGCTCCTGCAGAGGCTCCAATGCAGTGGGTCCCCTTTTCATGCAAACTATTTCCATCTTAACTCCATCTTGTGCTTCACATACAAGAGGACCAAACTGGGTTAAATCTTGGCTCCATTGAAGTCAGTAGGAGTTTTGCCACTGATTTCAAGAAGACCAGGATTTCATCTACTGTTTGCAATCCATTTTTAGAGTTGGAGGATTCTTGCATTCCAGTATGGCTGCAAACAGTATAGGCACAACACCTCCTCAGTAACCTGCTTTAAATGTACATGCTTCATGCCCCAGATGGAACTAAGCGTGCCAGAACAGGTCCTGCAGTATCATCCAAACAGATTTGGATAATACATGAAAAGTTGGAGGCTTCTTTCTCTGTTTTCTCAACCATTCATGACTTTTTATTCATCACCAGTTTCATTAATGCATTCATTAGCATTAATCTAAGAACAGGATCTTTGCCCAGCAAGACCCTAACACATCACTCTAATTACAAACAAAGCCCATGGAACCAAAACGAGACGTCTTGGGTCAGGTTTATACCTCGCACAAGATTGCTTCCTACTTCTTGCCAAACAATAAAGGACAAGAAGAATTTAAGATTAGCAGCCAATTTGGCTCTCCATAATCTTAACACAAAGCAGTGTTGCTCAGACCAATCAAAGGTAGCTATCAAAGAGCTGGGCACCCAACTAAGATTTGCCAAGGCACGCAATACAATCTATGTCTACAAACAGTGTTTAGGTTTTGTTTGTTTATTTTGCAGTGTTTCTGTGGC
This sequence comes from Podocnemis expansa, assembly GCA_007922195.1. Lineage (NCBI taxonomy): Eukaryota > Metazoa > Chordata > Testudines > Podocnemididae > Podocnemis > Podocnemis expansa. The sequence continues at coordinate 11,790,111 of ML682040.1, read as the reverse complement.
CCAAGTCTTTGTAGCAGTGGTAGAAAATTCTTTCACATTTAAATATTTTTGCCATTTGTATTACTCACCAAACCATGTCTCATTTTGTTCTGTTACAAATTTGTCCTTCAAATATGCTTCATGTCTCAGTAAAACGCTACCTCCTTTTCCGTGTGTCAAGATCACCTCTCCAATGGAATTGCCAAATGTCCACCACTGTCCTCCTATTCTCATATCCCTAACAAAACCAAAATTTGAGGAAAAAACATTAGGCTTAAGGGATGTGACAAAATTAACAGCAGTTTCCTTAGATGACAATCTAGAGGGATTCTGAGTACTTCATCATTCTCATTGTCTTCCCCCCAGGTGGCTGCTAGAGCTCATCCCATTTTGGCTCTAGCCCTCCACTTCTGCTACTGTTGTTGATACTGCTGCTGGCTTTCTGTTGTAATGATTGATGTGTTGCTGACAGGCACATAAATCATGTCCGTTCATAATGGATAACATCGGCATTCACATGTATCAGGCATGTTTTTGCTCTAAAACACTTAGCACCATATGTGCTGCATTCTGCTACCTCAGGGTTTTTGCCCAAACAAAAAAGTCTATAAACTGCAGACACCATTGCTAAAGAACCATATGGACAAGAAAGGATGAACTTGGCAGCTGGAGGATTATTGACAACAGACTTCAGAGCTCTATAGGATATTCTGTCTGGCCCATTGTACATTAGCAGCTGTAAAAACCAAACAAACAAAAAAGAAACAGACCAAAAATATTCACAATATCACTGGATAACTGTAGATAAGTTGGATGTCTTATGGACAACTGACAGCTCTTTGATTCTTGAGCAAGAGTCACACAATTCCCCAATTTTCACTCTTTTTCTATAGCACAGAAATCACCAAGGCTATGTCTACATTTAAGAAGTTAGTTTGAATGATCTTAGTTTGAATTAATTAATTTGAACTAATAATGCTTAATTTGAACTAAGTTAATTAGAACTGACATGTCCCCACTAGAAACCCAAATAGAACTAGCATGTCCATGGACAGGACTTGCTAGTTTGATTGAGGAGGGGGGCACCATGGGAAGTGTGGCACCATGGCCCCCAAGAAGGAAGAAGGCACATGGAAAGAGGAAGGCACCTTGGGATGAAGAAGGTCAACCCATGTTAATTCAATCTAACAGTCAGTTCAAATTAACCCAACTCCATTGGGTTAATTTGAACTAATAAGTTCAAATTAACCATTACTTTGAAGTTAAATGAGGTTTTATAACTTTGAAGTGAAAGTTCATTACTTTGAACTAAGGAATTCCTTAGTTCAAAGTAATGAAAGCCAGTGTAGCCGTGGATTAATTTAGTTTAAATTAATCCTCATTAAGTTAAACTAAATTGTAAGTGTAGACATACCACAAGGAAACTTTCTTACTCCTTTTTGTAAGAATGCCATAAGAAGGGCAATACTAAGTAAGACCTTCTAGCCCAATAACTTGTCTTCGGACAGTGGCCAATACCAGGTGCTTCAGAAGGAGTGAATAGAACAAGTAATCATCAAGTGTGGTAGAACCTCAAAGTATGGACACTCCAGAAATGGAAGTTGTTGATAACTCTGAAATGTTCATAACTCTATCACTGTCATCCAGCCCAGGCTGGGAGGGATCTCTGTAAAGGTGGCACATGGCAGCACAGCCTGGTTTGTGAGCAGCTCCCTGCCCTATTCCCATTTCTTGTCTTTGGGCTGAACAGGGGGCTGGTCTGCACTCTTGACGCTACAAGCCCCAGCCCTTGGCCTCCTCTCCCCAGGACTTAATCTGCTCTGTGCACTGCTTGCCAGGTTCCAGAGGCTGCGTGTGTTAGGGATTAGTGCCAGCCCATGGCTGAACTCCCACTCATCTGCCCCTTGCACTCTTAAAGGTGCTGGCAGGATCCAAGAGTGTAGCCACAGGCAAAGCTTGGGCTGAATCCATGCACAGGTTGTGGCCCTTTAAGACTCCTCCAGAGAATAGTTCCTCCACTGCAGCTCCAGGCCAGAGTTTGGCTTCAACAGCAGCAGATCTGTAGCTCCCTATGGCAGCTTCTTCTTCAGTTTCCAGACTGACCCTCTTAACAGGGATGATAGTAAAAACAGTTTCCCACTCTCAGTTTGGGGAGAGATGCTGGGGGCAGAATAAAACAGCACCCTTGACTTACAGGAAATAGCACAGAGCCTAAGCGGCTTCAGTTCTGAATTCCTAAGATGCAATACAGACACAGAATAATACAGGTATTTGCTTTTTTTTTTCTTGCTCTGTAGCTGCCTGATTGGTTCCTTCCTGTTTCACATAGTGGTCAGTTCATGGGTCACTTAGTAATTCTGGGATTCATATCTTTGAGGTTCTACTGTAACCCATTATTACTGACTACAATTCTTATATTCGTAACTTGTGCACAAGTTCTGAGAAGAGAATAATTTGTCCCAGAAGTTGGTGGGCCTGAATGGGCTGTGGTTTACCAGTATCCTCCTGATGAAGATGAGGTCAGGCAGGAGATGGGACCATGAAAGCCTACAAAAGCCAGGCCTCAACAGAAAATCTTAGCTCCAATCCACAGATCTCCAAGTCGATCTTGCCTTTGTGCATATACTGTGTGTGAACAGTGGTTTCAACAGCCCAGGTTATGTAAATTCCCAATAATGTAAAGTCTGACTGATCTTCTCCTATGCGGGTTATGGTAGAAAACATTAATGTGGCATTTTTATAACACCCTATTTTCTTCCATTGAAGTTATGAAGATTTCTTAAAGGAATTTGCAGCCAAGAGTAGTTGTTGCCTGGATTTTCTCCCTATCCCTAAACATATCTCCTTTCCCCATGATGCTCATAGGTTTTAACTCAGTGTAGTTTCACTACATTTTTTATCCTCTGTCTTTTCTCCCTTCTGTGGCTTGGACCAATGAGGAGAATAGAGGACCAATGAAAGCATGTGGCAGAGAAGGCTAGGAAAAAAATGATGGCAGAAATGGTGGTATATGAAATGAACAGGTGTATTGGAAAACTAAGTTTCCCATCTTCAAAGTATCTGATGAATGAGACTTTCTCCCACAAAAACTCATGTGATAAATATATTTGTTAGTCTTTAAAAGTGTCACTGGACTCCTTGTTGTTTTGCTAAAATTTGAAATTAGTAGATAATTAAAAAATACCTTTTCCCACCTTCCAAAGGGGTAGCTATGTTAGTCTAGTTCAGCAAAGCAAACATGAAGTCAACTCCACATTTAAGTGTCTGACAAAGTGGGTTTTTCCCCCATGAAAGCTCATGTGATAAATTAATGGGTTAGCCTTTAAAAGTACCACTAGATTCCTTTTTTTTTTTTTCACCCAGATAAGATGTAACATCCCAGAAATATTTTGGCATCATGGTGATAGCAACCATAGCAAAGATGTTTTTAAGAGTGCGTGGGTAAAATGAGGATCTGAGATTTCTATTTAGGCACCTGAATAAGTAACTCAATTTTCAGTAGTGCTGAACCCACTCACAACCTTCCACTGATTTCACAGTCATCCAATTCCTAACATCTTATCCTGATTTGGAAGGCTGGTCTGCGAGTTCGCAACATCACCTTCATTTGATTCCGATTATCTGGTCTTCCCATCTATCTAACACAGGGCATAGCACTTTCCAAAAATAACTCTTAGAGAATATATTTCAGGAAAAAAAAACTGACCTTAATGTAAAAATTTATTTCCAGGCCGAGTTCATCTAGCTTCAGCTTCCAGAATTGGATTTTATGCCTTTCTGTCTTGGATTGAAGATCACCTTTCTAAATCTTTTTTCCCTATGCAGATACTCAAACTGTAATCAAGTCATCCCTTAACTTCCTCTTTGTTGTAATGAGTAGAATCATAGAATCTGGACAGGATCGTGAAAGGTCATTGAGTCCAGTCCTCTGCATGCATGACAGGACCAAATACCCTCTTAAACCATCCCTCACAGGTGTATGTCTAACCTGCTCTTAAAAACTTCCAATGATGGAGATGCCACAACCTGTCTAGGCAACATATTCCAGTGGTTAATCACACTGACATTTAGGATTTTTTTTTCTAATTTCCAACCTAAATCTCCCTTGTTGAAATTTAAGCCCATTCTGCATCGACAGTTAAGGAGAACAATTCTTTTTCCCCTTCTCCTGGTGACAAACTTTTAGGTACTTGAAAATTGCCATGTCCCCTCTCAGTGTCCTCTCTTCCAGACTAAACAAACCCAGCTCTTTCAATCTTCCCGCATAGGTCAAGTGTTCCAGACCTCTAATCATTTTTGTTGCTCTTCTCTGGAATTTCTCCTGAAATAAGGTGCCCAGAACTGAACACGGTACTCCAGCTGAGCCCTGAATCAGGGCTGAGTAGAGCAGAATTACTTCTTGTGTATTACTTGCAATAGTCCCGTTCATACATCCCAGAACAGCATTTGTTTTTTCTGCATTACACTATTGACTCATATTTAACTTGTGGTCCACTATGACACACAGATCCCTTTCTGCAGTACTACTTCCTAGGCAGTCATTGCCTATTTTGTCTACATACAAAGAATTGTTCTTTCCCAAGTAGAGTACTTTGCACTTGTCTTTATTGAATTTCATTCTGTTTACCTCAGACCATTTCACCAATTTGTCCAAATCATTTTGAATTGTGATCCTATACTCCAAAGTACTTTCAACTCCTCCCATCAGCAAACTTTATAAGTGTACTCTCTATGCCATCATCTAAATCACTGATGAAAATATTGAGCAGATCTGGACCCAAAAATGATTCCTCTGGTACCCTACTCATTATGTCTTTCCAGCTTGACTGTGAAGCATTGATAACAACTCAGTTATCCAACTAGTTTTTACCTATCTTATAGTAGCTCTCTCAAGACTGTACTTCCATAGTCTGTTAATGAGGTGATGCGAGACCGTATCAAAAGCCTTACTAAAGTCTGGATACACCACAACTACCATTTCCCCTCTATCCACAAGCCTTGTTACCCCATCGTAGGAAGCTATCAGGTTGGTTTGACATGATTTGTTCTTGACAGATCCATGCTGGCTATCACTTAGCAACTTATTCTCTTCTAGATGCTTGCTAATGGATTCTTTAATTGTTTGTTCCATTATTCTTCCAGCTACAGAGGTTAAGCAGATTGGTCTATAATTCCCTGGGGTGTCCTTATTTCTCTTTTTATGGATTAAGATTCTTGAATTTATCACTATGATGCATGTTTTCTAATCCTTTAATCCAGACGTTCTCAACCCCTTCAGTCTCATGACATGTTTGGGTGGGCTAAATTGTGCGCAACACACAGATGCTTCTGCTGCTAAGGCTCCCCACCAACACCTACGTTCCTTCATGGCACCAGCAATTTCAGAGGTGGATGAAGTTAGAGTGGTCTTCCGCTGCCAAAACAATTCTTCCTCAACAGGCACTTTTGGTGGTAGGAAGCTTGAGAAATGGCGGCTCTCCGCACAGAGCCCCCACAAACAGATGCTGCTGCTTGAGTTTTCAGGACTGGTTCTTAAAGAGCTAGCAGTGTGAAATTAGTGTGCCACCACAGTTCTCGTTGGTGCTTTTGGGGTACTTTGGCAGCAGGCAGATTTCATGTGACACACTCAGCTGCAATGCCGTGACACACTTTTGTGCTGCAACCCAGCAGCAGAGAACCACTGCTTTAATCAGACTTTTGACTTATGGTGGTGGGATAGGAAAAGGAAAAATTAAAATAAGGAGAATCCTTGGACCTTTACAAATTTCTCGAAGTAACTTCCTAGACCAGTGATATCTAATTCATAAGGGTCTGCACGCTATGTTTAAGATTTCCAAAAGAGGTCTGCATTTCCATTTGAAATTTTTTTAGGGGTCTGGAAATAAAAGTTGAAAACCACTGTTCTAGAGGAGAAAAAAATGTTTCTTTACAGTGGGACAATAATGTAAAGTCTCAATTTAATACATATTAGAGCAAATATATCTTTAAAATCACACATTTCCTTTGATTGCAGCTAACATATGGATCTAGGAACTAGCCACTGGCTTGTTTTAATATACAGGGTAAAACATGCTCACATGGCTGAGGTATGGTTTTTGTAGACTTGAACAAGTCAACATGTACCTTCCATGTATACACTTCTGATCTTCTCCTTGACAATGTCATTGCAATGGTGCTCTTCCATCATGATGATGCTGAGCACATCCTTTTTATGGTACTTCCTATGTAGTCCCAACTGATTTTTATCTTCCTAAAGCATTTTGGTTTCTTTCCCTTGTACAAAGTCATCCATCAGATGTCCTGACACATGCTGGCACTTCACTCATATTTATAATCACCAATAGGACCTGGGTTCTGTAGGCAACAGGATATGGCCACTTCAAGGCAGTCAGGAATCTGAGATTTCACAGGCAATTGGAGAGAGATACTATGTGGAGTCATCAAGTATATTTGTGAGGGCTCCCCTGTCCTGCCTCCTGTTAGTTTCCAGACACAAATGACCAGAAAGCCAGAGTCAAGACCCCAATCTGAATACATTTCACAAGGGTATACTGGGGATTACGCTAAAAAGCTTAAAATTAGAACTGTAGCTACAAGCCTTCACTGTAGTCAAGCTTAATTCTCTATATGCCAGTAGAGTTTTCTTCCCCCCAGTAGCAGTTTTATATGCCCATAGAATTCCCTCTTTCCCTGACCATGGTTTGCCAATGAAACTCACTCTCTCACTCCTTTTTGGTAGTTAATAATGCCTGCGGGTCCCCAACCCTGATTCTACCCCTTCCAATATGGTCTTGTTCTGTCTTGGGGGGGGTCTGGGTTTGGCAACTTTAGTATAACCCCTTTTGTACCCTATGGAAGGGACAGGGAACAGTGTCAGTTTATGGCCCTATATTTATGTTTCCTTTTAATACCTTCCTTCATCTCCCTTTCTTTCCCAGTCCATTTCTTGGCTTTGCTCTGACATCCATCTTAAAGAAGAGTCAGAGATTTCTCTCATTTGTGCATTCATTTATTACACCTTCACTATGCCTTGAAACATTTTAACTGCAGCTTTTATCTTTTCCACAGTAATAAAATAAACCCATCTAATAATTGTGGACAGGCAAAAGAAACACATTATGTCTTTGTTCTTCTACTTTCAGGCAGGCTCACAGGTCCAGAATTTTATCTCTGGTAAATACACAGACCTAAATACTTATATAAACTTACATAATATTCTTATACCCTAACAATGTGCAATAGAAAACAGTAGTTCAATGCTGAAATGCAGAATCCCTGTAACATCCTATTGCATTTTGATGCATAAAGTGGACACAGTGCTGCTCAGCTTGTATCTCCCTGAAGTATTATTCCCAACTACTTAACTTTTTTTTTGGCATCCCTGAAGACTGATTTTCTGGGAGACATTGTAAATTGTAGCAAAGTTTTGCTCTTAACACAAGAACTCAGAGGGAATAATAGCAACTGAGACTATGTCAAACCAGTACTGACAGTCTTTGAACAGATTTTATTGTAATATTTTATGTCAGCTGGTACTTTTCATGCTTTATAAGCCATTCACATACAGTAGCATGGAGATGCATCTCACAATGGAGGGAAGGTGACAACCACATAGCCGGTAGGAACAGGGAAATTTTGGATTTAAGGATGCTAGAAACAAGCCTCTATTCATAGAAAAAGCAGCAAAGGATCTTTTTTAAAATTCCTTCCATATTGTAAGTGGGGCTTTAGGCCATGATCATTAAAGATATTTTGGTTTCAGAAACATTAGATTTCAAGGGACTTAGGCACCTAAATACTTTAAGGATTTGGGCCTTAGTATTTAAGGTCTAATATGAAAAAGATCACAAAGATTAAAAATGACATGGCACTCCACTCATGAGGCACTGAAGTGACCTTCTTGCTATTAACCTGAAATTCTAGGACGTCTGAGTTTCTGAGACATGAGTGCTAACCTACTAAACCAAACTTCTACTACACTTTACTAAATAAAGCTATGTCTGCACTGCAAAAGCTAAGTCAACTTTGTTAAGTCAGCTTAATAAAGTCTACTTAAAGTCAGCTTTATTAAATCAACTTAGTGAGTCCACACTTCACTTAATTTGACTTAACAATATTGGTTAAGTCAACTTAAGAAAGTCTCCTAATAAAACATGTTTGCTTAAGTCGACTTTACTAAGTTGACTTAAGCAGGCGCATGTTATTACACAGGGCTTCTTAAGTTGACTTAGATGTCCATGTTGCATTAAGTTGACTTAAAGAGTGAAAATTTTGAGTTAAGGAAGCCCTTAAATAAGGAGGGGACCCTGACGTCTGGAGTGCCCAGGTAAGGGAGCCCGGTGGGTCAGCTGGGCATCGAGGGGGAGTTCAGAGAGGCCAGAGAAAGTGGCCACAGGGCCCGGGGTTTGGGGAGCAGGTTGGGGAGCCTGGGGAAAGCGGCAGTAGGGCCCAGGGCTTTCGGGGGGGGGTGTTCAGGGAAGCCAGGGAAGCAGTGAACAGGGCCCAGGGATTTGGGGTGGGTGCCTGGGAGGTCAGGAAAAGTGGCAGCTTTTGGGGGTGATGGGAAAAGGGGTGGAAAGGGTGTTGGGGAACAGGGGAACAACAACAGGGAATGGAGACGGTGGCAGCAAGCAGGGGGCAGGAGTGAGGAACAGAGAGAGCAGGGGGCAGCAAGAGGAGCAGGGGAGTAGGAGTAAGGAATGGAGAGAGCAGGGGGACAGGGGAAAAGCAGCAGCAGGGTTTTGGGGGTTAGGGATGGTGTTGGGAACTCCAGGGGATGCCAGCAGCCCTGGATGGGGGGTGGTTTAGGGACCAAGGCCAAAAGGGGACCTTGGCTTATACACGGGTCACCCATTTTTGGCTCTTTTTGGGCTCAGAATTCTGAATTTTTTTTGGGGGGGGGGGCGGTTTATGCATGTATCGACTTATACCCAAGTATATACGGTAAGCCCATAGTGTAGACATACCCTAATACAGTAATAATTAGAAAACTATCCCTCTGCATTTGCAGAGTTTGTGCCTGCTCTGTGCATGTGCTGTATCAAAACCTTACTTTACCTTTCTGGAAACTGTAGAATATTTCTTTGTTTTGGCTAGTAATCCCGAAATTAGCATATTAAGTATGGTAAGTATGAAAGGCTCCATTATGATTATGAATTATGTGCACCATTACCAATATGCACAGTGTCCAATTAATTCTGCACCAAACCATATATTCTGTTTCAAAATATTTCTGTTGGGAAAATTCCATTAGATGGGTGGTCATCTCTTTTATAAATTGAAGGATAAAAACCAACCAACAAAAAACCCACAATGATTCTAAGATTCAGTGGGGTTTTGAATACACAATCACTCACTCCCAAACTGACATTGATTGTCCCTGGTGATGAGTTTGAATTATGCCAGTGGACATTAATGGGCATTGTGCATATATACTCATACTCAGAATACAGTACAATACCCCCTCTGCTGAGTGATAGCGCAGCTGGGGGCCTTGCAGATTAGATTCCTCTGAGATGAGAAATTGGTGATGAAGAATCAGGCGATTTTCTTTATTTACTTTTTAAAAAACTTACACTTGTATACACTTGTCATTTAATATGGGTGGTCACAAATAGCATGTAGGCAATATTTCTTTTGAGAAATCTGAGTGCCAAGAATCACTGCCCGATTCCCAGGAAGTAACTCTGCACCAAGAATGGACTGTATTATGAGAGACTAAGGTACAGCAAACTTTGTGTCCCAAGCAAGAGACTGAATCACAAAAAACAAACAATAATACAGCAAGGTTCATAAACTGTGAAGAAGATTATGTTTAACAGAAGCGTCTGGTTACTCCTGCCACATCTATATTAAGATCTAAGGGTAACATTTTTTAAAAAATGCCTTAGGCCTGGATCCACCAAGCGATGCAACCGTTGTGACACTCAATGTCTCAACACCCAACTTTTAGATGCCTACAAAACATCAATCTACAAAGCCAGAGTCCAGTACTTACACTCCCTCTACAATGAATGGGAAGAGATAAACACCTTGGAATGGGATCCACAAAAGCCAGCATACCAGGCAGCTCCCCACCTAAAGCAGCCAATAGGAGGTGCTGACTGACTGATGTTTACTAAGCCAGCCACCTTTCATGGATTTAAGCACCTTACTGCAATTTGGGACCCACAACCAGTAATCCCTGTTCTGAAGTCAAGTGGCTTAGTACGGGTTATGCACCTGGATCACTACACATAAACCTGGGGGGTAGGGTGGGGTGAAGGAATTGCCCACATGATAAATTTTAGTCCAATGGTTAGTCCACTCAGTCACAAAGTGGGACATCCCAGATTCAATTCCCTCTTCAGGCAGGGGATTTGAGAAGGATTTGGACAGAGGCTTCCCACCTTCCTGGGAGCCTTCCCTAACTACAAAACTATGAGACATTATGAGGCAGGGTTCCTTCAGTCTCAGCTGTTTAAGGTGATCCATGATATATAAATAGTTAGTAGGTCAGATGAGCTGGACCCAGAGTGGTTCTAACACCAGGCTGCACAGTCACTCTGGCCTGGTGACTCTTTATGTACATATATGTCCAGAATAGGTTTAAATTCTTTACAAGTATTTGGTGAATTTAAAGAGTAGAAAATAGGATTCAAATTTAACCCCCAATAGAAAGTTAAATTTAGGACCCAGTTTTTTTCAGTAGTCTGTCTGAACTCATTTGGCTTCCATAGACCTTTCCAGTTAACTTTCCCATGCATTTTCAAATCCCTGAGGCTTTGTAGCTCAAACCTTTTGCTGTTGTAGAGCATTTAAGCAAACATTTTAATAGCTTTAAACTCTTGCTGAAACACATGCATGTCCTAGGAATAGATCAGGGGTTAATAAAAATATAGAAACCTAATATATCATCTCTTTACCCTAAGTAAGTCCAAACAAAATAATGTATCTGTAACTTAGTCTAGCCATTTTACAAAAGGTCTACTTCATAGTGACATGTATTAATTCTAAAAATACCCCAGACTTGTATAGCATGTATCATCTTAGGAGCTCAAAGTACTTTACAGATATTCAGGCCAGCATGTTCAGAGGTTCCCATTAATAAGTGCCTCATTTTTGGATGTGGACCTTGACACACCTAAAGAAAGATTTAGAGCAAACTAAAGCATCTTGTATAGCATGGGCCATAGAAATTCCTTAAAATAATCCCTTGACATATCTTTTAGAAAAGACACCCAGTCTTGATTTAAATATTGTCATTGTGGAGAATAAACTAGAGAACTTGGTAAATAGTTTCAATGTTTAATTACCTCTCACTGTGAAGAAGCTATGACTTTTTTCCAGCCTAAATTTATCTAGTTTCAACTTTCACCCATGGGATCATGTTATACCTTTCTTTGCTAGTCTGAAGAGCCCATTATTAAATAGTTGTGCTTCATGTAGATACTTCCAGACTGTCATTCATCTCTTAACTTTCTCTTTGATAAGCTAAATAGATTAAACTCTTTGAGGCTATCACTATAAGGCACATTTTCTAATCCTTTACTCATTCTCATGACTATTGTCTAAAACTTTTCCTTCTTCAGTTATGGACAGTGGAACTTGATTCCAGTAACACATGCACCAGGGTCAAATAAAGCTGATCTTACTTGTATCTCCCTGTGTGCATCCAAGGATCACTTTAGCCCTAGCCTTTTGGTCACAGCAACACACTAGGGCTATGTCCACACACACATCATTATTTTGAAATAAGTTATTTTTAAATAAAGTTCTTATTTCAAAATAAGTTAATTCAAATTAAGAAAATGTTAATTCAAATTAAGGGAAAGCCTGCTATCGAAATGGCTGTTATTTCAAAATGGGTATTTCAAAATAAGGCCATTTGGACATGTTGTTTTGAAACATTTGTTTTGAAACAACATGTCCAAATGGCGTTATTTTGAAATAACCATTTCGAAATAACATCCGTTTCAAAACCAAACAAGGTTTAAGCTGTTTCAAAATGGCAGTTCTTATTTCGAAATGACAGAGCCCATCATTTTGAAATACGAAAACCTCATGTGGACCTAATCTTTTTTATTTTGAAATAAGCAGTGTTATTTTGAAATAAAAGAGACGTGTGGACATAACCTAGGAGTTCATATTCATCAGATTATCCACTGTAACCTCCACTTTTTTTTTTGTTTTGTTTTCCAGGTTCATTGCTTCCCCAGAAGGAGTTCCCATCCTGTAAATGTGGCCTACATTCTTTGTTCCTAGCTGTTTTCATGCATGTGAAGCCATATTAAAATGTATAGTGTTTGTTTCTGCCCAAATTACCAAACAACCCAGACTGCTCTGTATCACTGACCTGTTCTTTTCATTATTTATCATCCTTCAATTTTGTGTCTTCTGCAAACCTGGTCAGGGATTATTTTTATATTTCCTTCCATGTCATTAATACAAATGTTAAGAAGAGCAAGGCTGAACAAAAAAATCTCTGTAGGACCCCACCTACAAACAACTGTTTGTTAGCAGTTCCTCATTTACAACTGCATGTTGAGAGCCAACAGTTTTCCAGCTTTTAATCCATTTAATGGGTTCTGGTTTTCTACTTTTTTGCTCAAAAAAGCATGTGGTACCACGTTAAAGTCATAGAAAGTTGAATCAACACTATTACCTTCCCCAGCAAAACGTGTAATATCATAAAATACAAAGGTAGTTTGACACAATCTATTTTCCGTAAAGCCATATTGATTGGCATTACTTATATAATCCTTACTTCTTTTTTTAATTGAGTCCTGTATCAGCTGCCCCATTATCTTGGTTGGGATCAATGTCAGAATGACAGACCTATAATTAGCCAGGTCATTCCATTTAGTTTGTTTAACATATTGGCACAACATTGGCTTTCTGCCAGCATTCTAGACTGAAGTGGGACTAATTGGAGTTCAGCTGCTTCAGTAAAAAATCAGGCCCTAGATATCTCAAGCTGAACACTGAAAACTAAAGGTACCTTCAATTAATGGGGAGCATACGTATCTGTCTTGAGAATTAGATATCAATTCAGCCAGCTCAAACATTTACCACCTCTACATCAGTTTCAGTGTGACAATTGGCTCTATATAGCACTTGATGGAAAGAAGTTTTGGTCAGCAGCTGAGACAGAAATTAATTCAAGGAAATTCTCTGTTCCATATTTTGCAGCTGGTCAGACCCATTGATCACAATGATTCCTTCTGGCCTTACAAGCTCTGAGCCTACTCCACAATGAAAGTGAAGTTCGACAAAATGCTGCTTCTCTTGACTTTCTGTAGCCTGTGTCTCCACTGTCAGAGCATAAGTTAGAATTAAATGGTGTAATTCAACCTGATAACACCACCCCTGCAAGTGGAGCAGCACTGAGGTCAAAATCTGTAATTTAAATTTAGATCCGCGTAGCTATAGAGTAGCCTAATCTTGCTTTTCCTGATTTTCAAGGCTTCTGTGTGATAGCAACATTTCTCCTCCCCTGCTTGCAGCCACAGAAAGTTTTCACTTTGTTCCTCTCTCTGCATGCTGCACTGTGCCTCTCTGTTGTGCCTTAGCAGAGAAACAGGAAGGAAAGCTTTTTTGCCTATTTTTTTAAAGAGAAAAGGGGTGGGGGAGTGAGCAGAAGACAACTGCCTCCTCACAGGTCCCTGTGCCTACTGTCCACAGTGCGTGCTATCCATGGTGCAATGCATTTCAGGAAATAATTTGAGCAGTGGGGATGTGAGACTCTGAGCAAGCAATTTGCTGTGATCGCTGAACTTCACCTTCTGTAATCTGACAGCCTGAAATCAAATTATGATCCTTCCCTCAGTGTAGACAAGCCCTGAGTATCTCTGAATCATAGTGAGAGGTATGTCTGTGGCATGTGTCAACATGCCTGACTAGCTTTGGTCTTGCTATCTTGAATGACAAAGTCAACATAGCTGTGGCAGTTTGGGCTGCTGCAGGAACTAGTCACTTGACTATGTGCCCAGAGTCCTGGATTTGATAGTCCAGGCAATGCTACTGAAGCATCACTACTACTGGTATTTCAGTCATCTAGCTCAAAGATCAGTCAAGTATGTAGCACTAGCCCATCTAATTGCAGTACAGGACTACACCAAATTAAAAAAAAGGGCAGAAAGGAATGTAACTGCTGAGGGAGTGTAGGCTGGGGAAAATGAGTGATTCAAGTTAAAATTTGGCTCGGACATTGGAGTTAACACCTCTATTTGTACAAAAAAAAATTGAGATATTCAATGACCCCAAGTTTTTCAACATGATGTAATACACTACATTAAGATCCACAAAGTAGAATTTTTTTGGCCCAACACATTACGGGTTGCATTACATAGAGCTATAAAGAGGTAGCTGTGCCTCAAAAGGATTTAGATTCTATGTGGATAAACACATGAAATTCTGATGCTTATTTAAATTAATTCAATGCCTTTGCTTTCCAGTATTGTGTTGGAGATCTCTTGACGGCACTCTCATGACATTTCTGGTTAAATAGAAAGTAACATACAAAAAGCTATTCTTGTGACAGTCTGGGAGTTCTGCTTCCAGCTGCAGCTCAAAGGTGAAGAGGCCTGTAAAAGTGATGACAATTTTGGAGCGTCATGCTTTATTTTGATTTTCTTCTAAGCTCCTGAATGAAAGTTTAGCTGGGATTATTTTGTGCAAACTGGTTTAATCACCTCTATCATTACCCAGATTTGCTAGTGGGTTGTTAATGTTAGTAGTTCTGAAATGGTAAGACAATTTGTTATCTCTCTAATAAATATAGATGGATACAATAAAACTGCGTTGCTGGACACCTCTGAATTTTAGGGACATATGAATCAGGATCTGAAATTTGCACAGCATGTAACAGGTCTTTGTTATGGGCTAAAACAAAACCCCTAATTAAAATAAGCATTAACTCTGAAGCAGTTTGAATTGAGGTTCAGCCTTATTTCTACTAATATATCATTGGTTCCATTTCTAATTCACAACTATCAGAGCTTGCTGTTGGTTATTTCAAAGGAATTAATACAACCACATAATAACAACTTAAATATGTGGAGCATCTTGTACATAGAACACATTTATAAGGTGTATATACAGTGACTTTAGTCTATGAAAAGAACACTTAGCATCAATGGCACTTGGTTTAAGGGTAGTATATGACAGTTCTTGTCTCTGTATTTTTAAGTCCACTGTCACTATGGAATTTGCGTGGAAATGCCTTGAATGTCCTTACGACACTTCCTCAATGTGTTGGTTTTTAAAATTCATCATGTTCATGATGTTAGTCAGAGTCAAATAGTTTTAAATGAAACCTCAATTTATAATTCCTCTGGTTCTAGATGGGTGATTGTTGCTGAAAGAAGATGGTGATATTTGGGCAAGTAAAAGTCATGTCATGCTTCTGTTTAATTTTCTTGGCAGTAGCGATGAGAATTCTAGACTGTAGTGATATTGTATGATGATCAAACCAACAGTCTGAATTAACTGAGCATTTCCCCTCACTTCTGGTTATCTGGATCAATTCTGTGAAGAGTTAACTAACAAAGAACAAGCCTGATTCTAACTCTTCTAATTATGTTCTTAAACTTGTGTGATTCCATTGATTTCAGTGAAATAAATTCTGATTTATGCTTGTGTAAATGAGATTAATCTAAACCTGGGGACCAGCATCCTTAGCTGGTATAAGGAAATGTCATTCCATTGAATGGATCTGGCTTAGTACCTCTAAGGAAAGGCAGAAATGAAACTCTCTCCTGTTCACATCTGTATCTCTATCTAATCTCAAGGCAAATGTTTGCATTATGAGCACTTTAAAAAGCGCAAATAAAAATAATTCCATTAATAATGAGCATAGTTTTCTAGAACTTTTACTGTCCATAGTAAAAGGGAGGAATGTTGAGGTCTACCTGTAAAATTATTTGTCCCCATAAGCAACAATGACAGGCAAAACATCATTCTGGGTCCAATTTCTGTGGCAAGGGACCAAAGTAAACACTTTTCTCTGATGTAATTGTTGACATTACTTGAGTTAGTGCAATGCAATCATAGCTGTGTGAAACATTTTATTTGGACCATCTGTTAACCAACGTTAGCAAAGCTAAGGATACCCAACCCAACAAACTAACTACAGTAGCCTGTTTTCCAAGCTTTGTACCCTGCGGAAGATGGGAAAAAATTAAAGTTTGGGGCTTTATCCTTCTCCCACCTGCACTGGAAAGAGACAGAAGGAAATCCAGTGAAGCCCATGGAACAACTCTCATGTATGTGCAAAGATAATCAGGACTGCTGGGTTCTTCCTAGCTGTTTTCCATTCTGACACACTTAGAAGCCTCCCAAAATAAACATATACTGTTTCGGTGGTTTGTTCCCCCAGTATCTCTCCCATTTCCTCTTCCAGTCTCTCTAACACAAATCCAGAGTATATGCACAATGTACAGCAGTAAATAATAATGATGCAGGTTATGAGAGTGCTTTCTTTCCTATCTATATTGCTCTAAAATCAGTCCTCTTTAATGACACCTTTATGGTGCACTGCTAAATGCACTGGTGAAAATGCCTAAAAATGTAAGGAATATAAGAGGGAAGAACAGGCAGACTTTTTTCTTTTCAGCAGTAATGTTTGGTATACATTTGCAAAGTTAACCATCTTGACTCCTGGATCAGTAATTGGTTCAGAGACAGAGACTAAAAGGTAGGAGTAAATGGTCAGTTTTCAGACTGTAGAGAAGTGAACAGTGGTGTCCTCTAGGGATCTGTACTGGGACCAGTGCTATTCAACATATTCATAAATGGTCTGGAAAAAAGTGTCAGCAGTGAGCTGGTAAAATTTGCACATACAAACTTGATCAGGATAATTAAGTACAAAGCAGACTGTGAAGAGTTACAGAGGTATCCAACCAAACTGGGTGACTGGAAGCAAAATGGGAGATGCAGTTCAATGTTGATGAGTGCAAAATAATGCACATTGGAAAACATAATACAAACTATACATGCAGAATGATGAGATCTAAATTAGCTGTTACCACTTGAGGAAAAGATCTTAAAGTCACTGTGGAAAGTTCTTTGGAGCCCCCCCCCCCAACTAAAACAATTAGATGAAATTGACAAATCGGCAAAATGCTTCAGAGTTGGTCAATCTTCATTTTTTCTTGTAAAAAGGAGTTATGGTCAAAATATTTTGCCCTACTCTGCTACTAAGTAAAACTAAATCATAATTAAGCAATAGAGATAGGGAAGAAGCCTGTGGACAGGTTATTTTATAACTACCTGTTATAGGGTTTCTTGCCCCTTCTTTTGAGGCAGCTGGTGCCAGCCACTGTCAGAAACACTGAGCTGATCTCTTATTATAGCATGTTCTTAGAAACTTATGTAGAAAGAAAGAAAGAAAGAAAGAAAGAAAGAAAGAAAGAAAGAAAGTGATTCTCTTTTATATGTCTTAGTCTGTCAAAATGAAGTGAGGTATTCTCTCCCATGAAAGCTCAAGGAATAAATAAATGTGTTAGTCTTTAATAGTGCCACAGGACTCTTTGTTTGTTTTGATAAAATATGTTTATTGATAGTGATGGTTACTCAAGAAGGTGCTGGATCTCTGTCCTTAGAGGTCTTTAAGGCCCAGCTTGGGAAAGCCCTGGCAGGGATGATTTAGCTGGGGTTGGTATTGCTTTGAGCAGGAGCTTTGGACTAGATATTCTCCTGAGGTCCCCTTCAACCATTATATTTTATGATATCACTTGTGCACATAATGAAGCAAGGAACACAGCAAGCATGAATCCATTCAGTTTCCTCAAGTTATTTACAGGAATGCTTTTAATTATCCAAATAGATCAACAAAGGTTTTTTCATAAGGACATCAAGAGCTTATATTGAAAGTCATCTTTCTTGTGTTTCCTATAACATTGTACAGGTGGTTCATTCATTGAAAACACCTTACAGTGTTCCAAATAGATTATCATAAAAACAAACAATAGTGACCTTTGCCACAAAAAGGAAAAAACAGTCATTGCATTTGTATGTGTTCTTCTTTCTTTGCTCATTCACTTCAATCAAATCCTGCTGTGAATGAAGAGAACTTATCTGTTTACCATTTTAAACAAAATATGGCCATCTGGAAATAGATTACCTAAGCATAAATGTACAACAGAAGTCTGCAAATAACAGAATGATCATGTCTCCCAGGGTTCTTGAAAAGCAGACATTTTAAGGCATTACTGCTAAGTTCGTGTTGTGAAAAGTGCATGTTTCCTCCATGCTTATACATTTGTTAATTGCACGTTTATTTGTGGGAGCTGAGCAGGGCTGAATTATGGGGCCTTGGAGCCCCCCACTTTAGAGCTTCCCCACTTGGGGCCCCAGGCCCCCCACCGTGGCAGCCTGTGGGCAGACTGGCGCTGGGAGCCTGGGGTCAGAGACCACTTTCCATAGTGCTCCTGCTCCGGCCGTGGTCTGCCCCTGGGAACGGGACTAGCTTATGTATGGTGCAGCCCGCCAGGATCCTAGGCCCTGGAGGGCTGTGCTGGGGGGTCGCACTGAGCACCAGCTGACCCTGCTCCCAGATCAGCGTAAACACGCGCTGGCATGCCCCACTCCTAGGGGGCAGGCCAGCTGGCCCAGGAGCTGGATAGAGTACCATGGAGCCTCTGGTACCAGGGCCTTGCTCCTCAGTACTGGCAGGGCCCCCCCCAGAACACACTCCCCAAGCCCACCAGTGATATGCTGGGCTGAACAGGGCATTGGGGGCCAGATCAGACAAGGTCCTTAGGGTCCAGTGCCTGGGGCGCCTCTTTAGGTTAGGCTCAGAGCTTCAGCTCCTGTAGCCCCTGCATTGATCCAGCCCTGGAGCCAAGCTCTTAACTGAACAAGCAGAAGCAGATTTTTTATTTTGGTAGCATGGAGCATTCAGTAAAAATGTTCTAACTCATGATACTTTCCCTAGTGTAGTTGTAGTCTCAGTTACAGCTACTAATTCGTATATCTTGTTCTTCATTTTCTGAGCTAAAAAACTACTGACTGTAACATTCTGTTTTCATTTGTTTTTAATTTAGCATATATAAGATTAAAGTATGGAATAATAACATAAGAGCCTAAATAACATAAAGAACCCTTTTAAATGTTTTAAATATTTCTCATTTAAAAACAAGGATTCCATAATAATTTAAGGGGAGAAATCATCAGCCTGCTGAACTAATGGAAAATGAGTGAGAGAAAGTGAGCCATGAAGGTTGGGTGTGTGGAAGGGGTGATGGGGAAAGAGTCTACATAACAAAGTAGATGTATAGAAGTTCAAGAGTAATATAGATTCTCAGTATCATGAACAGCTGTTATCTTAACCAATAAGAAATTTTATCACTCCTAGCAGGAGCAGTCTTTGCTTTGTGGTTAGCTGTCAAAGGGTGAAATTCACTGTGGTGCAGAGGATAAGAGCAAGTTGCCTCAGAACAAATATAAGGACCACACAGTGACTTTTACCTTGCAGTAGTACAGAGGACAGTGATGGGAAAACCTGGCGAAGCAATGGGATTCATGTTTTCAGGTATGTAGGAGGATTAAAGTACCACAAAAATGTATCAATAGACAAAAGTGTCAATGACAAAAATAGGAGCTGCAGGGAGAATATACTTCACCCTTTCCCCTTGATCCTCCACTGAGGGTATTTCATATGCCCCTTCTGCACTTCAGGTCCATACAAAGTAACTGAACTTTATGAGTCCTGTGGCACTTAAAGACTATCAACTTTGTTGCATGAGCTTTTGTGGGAGGAAATCCCACTTCATCAGATGCTTTGAAGAACTTGAACTTTACGAGTTTCCTTTAAATAGAATAGTCACAGCCAAACCGACAGGACTTAACATAATATTATTTTACTTTCTTCATTTCATTTGTGCCTTCCTATTGAGGATGTCAAAATGCTCTACAAAGTCTAATTAATTGAACGTCAGAATACCCTTGTATGGTAGATTTTGGTATTGTAATGCCCATTTTACTGACAAGAAATCTAGAACAGAGAGGTCAAGTGGCCTTGCTCGGTGTTACCAGGATTTCTGTGCCAGAGTCAGGACAAAAATCCAGAGCTTTTGACTCCCAATCTCATTCCAAGGCTGTTGTTTGCCATTGTTCCCTGCATAGGTCCATATTGTTGCTTATTCATATATTTCATTATGTCTTCTTGACTTCTCATTAAGCAGTGAAAGCACAACTGGGCAGAAGACCCTGGTGAATTTATTGAGGTTTTAAATACACCAGTGAACATTGTTGGTCTCATTTTCTGTTATGAAACCTTACTGAAAACAGTGAAACAATAGGGCTGCCCTTACAGCTTTTTTATTTCTACCCTATGAAATGACTTCTGACATTGTTAAACGTTAAAATGAATTAGTTTAAAAGAAAAACAAAGAAACCTTGTTTTCTTTTTTAAGGGGTTTATTTACTTATTTTAAGTTACAAGGCTTGAGTTCTCCTCTGCTTCCCTTTCATCTAATACAGCACTTTGTAATACATCTGAATAGATGAATAAGTTGCCCTAAAATGCGTTCTCTCTCTTGAGCTTTATGATTTGATTATGTGTATACCAGGTGGACAAGTGCTTTTAAGAACCTACTCCTGGAGTTGTGTTTTTGCAATTGTTTTCCTCCTGGATTTATATTTCACATACCAATCTTTATTAATGGAGAGTGAAAAAAAGCAGAGATATAAAGGTCTTGCTTTTTCCTTAGCACTCATTTCAGAGTTTTATCAGGGGTATACTGAACATCTCTGTTTTAAGCCATGAACTTATGAACTGATGATTTTATGAAATCCAACCCTCATTGTTATAATATAATCCTCAGTCACTTCACCACCCAATTTTTCTAGAAAGTCAGGTCTAGCTTTCTTTTCCTGTTATGGAGACAAGTTATAGACATCCATGTTTAGTTCCACTCATCCCACAATGCGGCCAACACCAGGTGCCAAACTAGGCAGTAATTAAAAATGAGCAACTCCCACTGACTTCTGTGGATGGAAGTTGTTCATATGCAGTGGATGCATAACCCTGTCCCAGGATTACAATTTATTCGGTCTTCTCACCTGCTTCCTGACAGTCAGCTATAAATCTGTCTCTTTGGCTTTACAAATTTAATGTTAAAAAGTGAATTGAGCAGCCATTTGCATTTTTCATACTGGGGGAAAAGAGCAGGTTCTATTCACTTACAGGGGGATTCTTTATGAAATTAATACACTTCCATCAGCCATTCTACTTGCTTCTTTATGGGTAATGTTGTGCCACTTTTCTAGTGGTCAAAATTATTGCAAAGATTAAAAAAATATTTTAAAAGAACAGATGAGAACATGGAAGCAAATCAAACACTTCACTCACTTATGGTCTTCTTTAGGGACAGGACTTAAAATATGTTTAAAGAATATTCCTGAGTCATATCTTGCAGGTGCAGAAAGTTGCCTGAAAGCCGTTAGCTATGCTATGTTAATCACACAGCAGGAAATTACCAGGAAATTATTGTTATGGCAAGAGTCACCAGCTAGTACTGTTGTATGGAACCTCACAAGTTTTTTCCTTTGTGTGCAAGCTAGGTGGTAGCTTTGAAAAAATGCTGTATTGTTGTTAGTTTTGTGATGAAGGTTCTCTTTGGGCGGGCTGTAGGAAAGATCAACAGAGTTCATTCTGTTATAATCTCTGGAAACTCTTGGGGGAGAGTTGCTTCCTGGGCATTTGTACTTGGACTGAGATGTCTGAAAATGAAGATTTTTTGAGTCTGTTTGTACTATCTGTAGTCAAGGACTGGTGTATAGATAAAGGGACATTAAATAAAACCAATTTGGCTAAAAAATATACATAGGCCAACTCCGCAACTCTGGACCACAGATTTATCCTTCCAGGAGAAATTGACCTGTTTTGGCTTGGTAGAGAGGTGACAATTCTCAAGTCCTTCCTCATAGCATTGTCTTCTGTTCTTTTAAACTTTGATCATTGCTACTATCCCAATTTGGTTTGGATCAGTTGATGAAGGGAAATGAAATGTGAATCATTTGCTGTTTAGTTGTAGCCATTTTGGTCCCAGAATATAGAGGGTGAAGGTGGGTGAGGTAATATCTTTTGTTGGATCAAATTTTGCTAGTGAAGAAAACAAGCTTTCAAGCGTAGACAGAGCTTGTCTTCAGACCTTGTCTGTTTCAGGGGCAGGGAGCTGGGGAGTTGTGTATGAACTACCCCTGCTCTCTGGCCCTGGTTCAGTTCTTTCCAAACCATGACAATTTCAGATAAAATGAAAGTAGTTCAAAATATCAGGACTCTGCGAGGTGTCCTGTGGTTGTATAAAGGCTGATAGATTGTACTGACATACTGTAATATTCGATATTGCTATACAATAGTGTCTTTCATTAAGAAGGATATCAGTTTGCGTAACAATCAGGTAAACAAACTATGCATAGGATGGGGTGTACAAAATTTGCTCACAGCTAGGTGCTAGCAATTTTACTTTAGGTTGACAGAGGGTACTTCTCCGTTACCTTTTTGCAGTGTAGCTAGATGACAGGCTACAAAAACTCATCGCCATAGTGACCAGAAACATAGATTTGTCGAGGCCTGGCATAGGCTATATATCACCCAGCTGGAAATGCAGCCAACTCTAAGGTAAAATACAGCAGCTGCTGAACAGAGCCTACCAAGATTTTTACATAAGAGTCTGGGGCAGAAAGTAAGGAAGAATATGCTTATTCAAATCAAAACTTTTCTTTCATTGAAACTTGACCTTTTTTTCCTGAATGAAAAATATGGGAAAAAAAATCATTTTGTTCCAATTTTCCCATTCTTAATGAAAATCTAAAATGCGTTTGGTTTATATGGATATTACTTTTTCATAGAGAAGCCAGATAACTGGCACATCAAATAATGTGGGAGAGGGAAATATTTTTTTTTAAATTTCTTTTGAAATCCCCCATATGCATACAGATATTTCCCTGTACAAATCTGCAAGGTTACTACATTTTTCTCCTCTAACACTGTCCTTAAAACCCACTTATGCAATGATGCCTGCAAAACACTTAACAATGGTTCGGCAGCTGATATGCTTTGGTTGATGTGTCCTCTGTCTTATTAGTTAGTCTCCTTCACTGTTCCTATTTGCTCCCTCTGTCTATTTTCACTCTGGTTTCTGGGAGCTGCTGCAATATAAATAAATAATAAATAATAACAATAATAATTTTATTTGGTGACTCCTTCTCTATGGTCAGCAAAGAAGATCACAGTTACTTTGGATTCACTCTGGTGTAAACAGCAGCATCGCCGGCACTGGGAATAGGTAGCTCAAGCCCCGAGTCCCAGTGACAGTGCCCTGAGTTTGCCACCGGCAGCTGTCTTCCCTGACCCTGTCCTTAGTTGGGGGGTCTGGGGGCTGGACCACATGCAGCAGGAGCCTGATAGGGGCCATGTCCAGGGCCCTGGGCAGGATTGGGCCTGGACTCTGCACTGGGACCAGTGGTGGCTCAGGGCCCAGGCCCCGGGTCATTCCTGGGCCTGCATTGCTCCTGGGTGCAAATGATATTGGATTCCAGCCCCAGGTGTGCTTGCTCCTAGGTGTGTCTGATTATAAACAAAGTTAAAAAGACTCAGGACTCAAACTAACAAGGGATTTTTATTTTAAAATGCGAAAATGCTGGCCTATGTTTGTTTAAAATAAGAACAGTACATTTAACTGACCATTCATTTATTCTTGGCCTTACAGTTATTACATGATATTCCAAAAAGCCAAAAGAAAAACTCATAAGCTCTGGCAATAAACTGGAAGGCATTCCTTGGAGATATGGTGTGGCAATACCCATGTAGATGCTTACAAAGCTATTTGCTTTCTATCCAATGCATTATAACAAACAGGATATTCAGTACGAGGCATTACTCTAGGCCAGGCGTGGCTAAACTGCAGCTCGGGAGCCACACGCAGCTCTTGAATGAAAAATTGTGGCTCCTTGAAGAATGTCAGCAAATCAATTTAGGAAAGCAGCCACAGCCTAGGAGTTCAGGAGGGGGTCAGGGCGGTGGGGAGAAGTGCTGCATGGTTAGGGATGGTGGGGAGACGTGCAGCATGGTCGGGATTTTAAAAAACTTGCCACTTGCCTGCAGTTTTCTACATTGAGCAGCAGTTAAGTTTTTACTGTATAGGGCTAATTTTCATGGTAACGTTAAATAATTATTAGAATCTGACAGTAGTAGGATCAACATTTGTCCTCTTTCTATGGTAAAATTAAAGTGTGCAATGAATTTTAAACTTAGTGATTTTGAAGTAGGTAGACATAAATGGCTATGTGCCTCAGTGTGGCTTTTGAAGGTTTAATAATCAACTTGTGTGGCTCTTGAGTTCCAAAAGTTTGGCCACCCCTGCTCTAGCCCATTACAGTCCCTATGTCTTGTGGACCACACAGCTGTGGTGGCTGCTCTCTGTCCTGTGGGGATGTTTCCTTTGGGCATCACTGAATGGGACCTGCCACCTAGGGAAAGGCTGAGTTTCACTTCCTCCAATACATCCACTGCATACCACCCACCCCAAAAAAAACTCTTGGAGAAGAAGAACCCATGCATTTGAAACCCCTCTTTTATGGCTTCTCAGAAGATTTGAGTGGGGAGGGACACATTCCACACTTATCGCCTTCACCTAATCATGCCTATAGTACCAGGACACCATGTACAGCAGCAACACAGACTAGGGGTATGTCTGCATTGGAGGCTTAAGTTAACTTAAGCAACTCCACGGCCGCATTTGAAGTTCATTAAACTGACTTAAGCACTTTCTTAAGTTGACTTAACAACTCTCACCCTTAAAATCAACTTTAAGGGTTAAGTCGACTTTATTAAGTTGACTTAACAAAATGTGGCCATTAAAGTCAACTTAATAAAGTCAGCTTAAACAAACGGGGCCTCTCTAAGTTGACTTAATAAGGTTGACTTTATGTCGACCTTATTAAGTCAACTTACTGAGCCCTGTAGTGTAGACATAGTCTAGGAGACTGTGTTCAGACGAGAGTTTTATTTTGAAACAACGGGACCCTGTTGTTTCGAAATAACAGCCGTTGTTTTGAAACAGTAAAACCTCACATGAAATCGAAATAGCCGTTGTTTCAAAATGGTTATTTCAAAACAATGGCGTTCGGACGTGTTATTTCGAAATAACCATTATTTCAAAATAACACTTTTGCCCTTCTCCTTCCCAGGGTGCCTTCCTTTTAGCCTTTATTGGGTGGGGCCATGGCCAAAGGAGGGGGCCATGTTGCCACACTTTCCATGGTGCCCCTCTGCTAAAATCAAAATAGCATGTCCACACAGAGGGCATGCTATTTCAATTTAAGGTTTTCCCTTATTTTGAAATAACAATTTTTCTATTTCAAAATAAGTTATTCGAAATAAGGATTTTATTTCAAAATAACTTATTTTGAAATAACAGCTTAGGTGTGAACACAGCCAGACACTTCTATCTCAGTCGATTATTCAGGTGTGACCCATTATTCCTGAAACACAGGCAGACGTTGCTCAAATACACTGGGAGATGAAGAGACAGACCCCTTCCTAGGTTGTGAGCAACCTTCCATCTCCCACGTATGCAGAAATGTGTTTTTTACTCCCTGCCCCCTTAAACAGTGAGCTGACCTTCTCCTGAATAAGTCAGCCCAACATGAGAGCAACATATGGGGCCTTCTGCGGCTTGTACTCTGCAGAAGGGCATATTGTTTTTAGACAGAATAGTTCCCCCTTGTATCTGACCTACCTTCCATTGAAATTGATAGCAAACCTCTCATTGCCTTCTGTGAGAGTGGGATTGGGTCATAAGTGTATAATCAGAAAAAAGCCCATGTTATATCATTTCCAAGAGAGTCCATATTATCAACATTACTCATGCCAACTAAGAATTTAGACAATTTTAAATCCATATTATTTGTCATATGCACAATCAAGTTTTTTTGTGGTTTCTCTGCAAATAAGTTTTTTTATAATCATGAGGCTGCTGCTGCTGTCATAGTGATATAATACAATCACTATTATCTTAGTGAGCTAATTTACTGTTGATTTAGTTACACCAGCTTTTAGAAAACAAAACTACGATTTTGTAGAAGGCTTATAAAAATCAATACATTTTCTAACTGCAGAAACTACAAAAAGTGCAGGATTTTTAAATTTCTTTTATGGAATATTCTTCCTTATAATACCTGCCCCCCCCCCCCCCCAAATAACCAAAGTTGGTTTTCTTTGTTTGGGGGGGGGGGCAGTTATTATAAAGGAAGAATATTCCACAAAACAAATTTAAATATCCTGCTCCTTTTGTAGAGTTTTGCTATTTGAAAATGTATAGAATGATACACAAAATACGACTACAGAACCACATTTTCACGTGGTGGGAATACAGAAAAATCCCGAAGTGGAAGAAGGTCCCTTTTCAAAACATCAGTTATTCAAAGACTATTGTGGAAAACCAAACCAATTAAAAACGACTTATTCTTTTGTTTGCTTTTTTTTTGACCAAGATATAAACTTTGTGAAAAAATCAGGGTGTATAATGACAACACTGACTTTTAATTATGGGGCTGCTAGTGGACTTTCTGAATTTGTGGGCGTGCATGTGCACATATGTGTTTGTGAGTGAGTGAAATCTTTTCCTGGAGAAAAACAAGTCTGACTGTGCATTTTAATTAAAATCACATCCTAAGCATTTTAGTCTTCAAAAATTGTTAGAATGATAGAGGTTACCTTTTCTTGTGACTACTATTATTATTGTCAGATTCTCTGCCTTGTGTAGGGGCTGAAGGTTACATATGGGATAGGGGATTGTGAAGCTGGTTGGGAGGGGTTAGTGCACCAGACTGCTCACTTGAAATGCTCTTGTTGGCTGAAGTTCTGTAAGCTGTCTTGTCTACAGCTGTGCAGAAGACCCCTTAGGACATTTTGTATAGTCCTCAATGGTAACTGTGATGCTATAAATTGCAGGTGACTCCTGGTCAAATCCAACTCCTCTTTCTTAACAGAGCACATATTATCACTGTTGCATTTCCCTTGCCAAGGAAAACAGAACTAATAACTATATACATTGTATTAAACATTTTCTTTCAAATTCATGCTTTTTTAAAGGTAATTTTATGTGGTTTGCATTCCTAAATGTCACGTTCCAGAAGGGCCACTGTGTTAGTCTAGTTCAGTAAAACAAACAAGGAGTCCTGTGGCACTTAAAGACTAACAAATTTATTTATTGCATCTGCTTTCATGGACGAAAATCCCACTTTGTCAGATGCAGTGGATGGATTTTCTACCATGAAAGCTCATGCAATAAATAAATTTGTTAGTCTTTAAGTGCCACAAGACTCCTTGTTTGTTTTATTCCTAAACTTGGGACTGGAGCTAGATGAAACCTAAGGTAATAAGTACACATTAAGAATGCATATTAATTACCTTAAAGAAAAAAGATGATCAATCAAGTTCGGTGAAGATGCTTCTGTTTCACTGGATGAGATAGGAATTAGTTCTTCCCCAAACAGTCACTAAGAATGTTTGATTCTTCTTTCGTGTATACCCATTTTACACAGGTGTGCAATTACTCCTGACTTAGGGAAATTTAAATGAGAGGAGCATTACATGCACAGGGACTGATGTCACCAGTCCTGCATTTTGTGTAGTAAAGGGGGTATAAGATGTCTTCATTGGCCTGAATGGTGGAAAATTCTAGTTCAGTAATATTTTATACCTTCTATGTGCTGATGTGAATATCCAAAATGTGCAGCAGTGGGAAATCAAGCTGAGAATATATGAAAGCTTTAAGAGCTTGAGCCATAGGCTACTGATGTCAATGGAACAATGTACTGACTTTGGTGAATTTTTCATTGGCCCCTAAATCACTTCAGGCTATAGACTAGATGAAGTTACTAAAAGGTGGGTGCAAAACTGATTGAAAGACCATTCTTAAAGAGCAGTTATCAAGGCTTTGCTGTCACAGTGGAAGAACATAGTCAGTGGGGTTCTGCAAGCATCTGGTATTACTCAATATTTTCATTCACAATTTGGATAATGGAAATGCATATCAGATTCATGGATAACACTAAACTGGAAAGGGTTGCCAGTACTTTGGAGGACAGGATTAAAATTCAAAAGGACCAGGAGAAATGGATCTGAAATCCATAAAATGAAATTCAGGAAAGGTAACTGCAATTTACAGCAGCAAGGAAGGAAAAAAATCAAGTGCACAGCTACCAACTGGGAAACAGTAGGCTAAATGGTAATACTGCTGAAAAGGAGTTGGAAATCATAGCAGTCCACAAATTGAATAAGTCAATAATGCAATACAGTTGTGAAAAAATAGCTAGTATAATTCTGGAGTCTAGTAACAGCAATGTCATATGTAAGGCATTGAGGGGTATATCCCAAACTACCTGGCAGTAGTGAAACTTCTGTTGGAATACTGTGTCCAGTTCTGGGTGCCATACATTAAGAAAGATGTGGACAAACTGGAAAAACTCCAGATGAAAGCAACAAATTTGATAAAGAGCTTAGAAAACATCTGAGGAAAGGTTATAAAAACTGGGCATGTTAAGACTTTAGAAAAGGAGACTGAGGGGCAAGTTATTTCAACCTTAATATATGCTAAGGGGTGTTATAAAGAAGATGGTGATCAACTGTGCTTCTTGTCCACTGAAGTTAGGACAAGAAGTGATGGGCTTAATCTGTAGCAAGGAAGATTTAGAGAAGATATTAGGAAAAACATATATCAAGTTAAGCACTGGAATTGTCCTCCAAGGTGTGATACTATGTGGAATATGAATGACTTATTATAATATTACTGATATCGATGTTACAGGTCTGCAATAAATATTGTGTAGGACATGTCATCATGCAAGGTACCTATGGAAAGGTTATAATAAGCTAAGATTGTTAAGCGCCTTTATATGTATGTATCAGTGTTGTATTATGAGTTCTAACTATGTATGATATATCTGTGTCCAAACACTGATGCTGTGCTACTGGGTTATATCCTCCCAGGCAGAGTAGTGTTAGCATTGATGACTCATCAAGAGATGTTACCTTTAAAATGAGTCCAGGGAAAGAAGCCAGGACAGCAAGTATGAGTCATCAAGAAATGTAGGAATATACTTGTGGTCAGGGAAGCTGAAAGTGACTTTCCCTGCCTATGTGTACTGAGTTTGTTATTGAAACAAACCACATGGCAGATCAGTGACTATAAAATACAGCTACCCCATATCCATCTGGTCTTTATTCCTACTTCCTACCTCTGGATCAACTCAGCTACAACTGAAGTTGTGAAACAGAGGACCAGAGACCCACCCAGGTACCAGAGGAGCTCTACAAAGAAACTTCACAATCCTGTGGCGAATCTGATATATATGGACTATAAAGTCATTTATATGAATTTGACTGCTTTGATCATTTAATATTTCTCTTCCCATTTGTTCCTGCCCTTTTATAATAAATCTTTAGTTTAAGTTACTAAAAGATTGGCTGGAAGCATAATATTTTGGGTAAGATACAAACTTATATTGATCTGATAGTGTGGCTGACCCTTTGGGGATCAAGAAAAACACGTTGTGCATTTCTTTTTGGGACTTCTTGATAGCCAGTGCAGGGAATCTGTAGCATTGTTTTTGACTCATTGGGAAAGCTAACTGCAGTGTTAGCCATCAGTTTGAGAGAATCTGCTCTCCTTTTGTAGCCTGCCCTGACCATGGCACTTTCAGGTGGGCTATCTTAGACATGGATGGGACACACAAGAGAGCTTGTAAGAATAGGTTGGACAAAAACCTGACAGGTATGGTCTAGGTATATTCATAGGGAAGGGAAATGCTATTATCTCAGATAAGAAACTGATGCAAAGAAAGACTAGTGGTTTGTCTATATTGGGATACCCAGGAAAGTTAATCCAAAGTAACCAAAGGGGTGCATTAAACCTTGTGTGAACATCCTCATGCGGAATTAAAGTAGCCTCACTTTGATTTAGCATAATTCATTTCCAAAGTGAACTAATTCATTTTTAAAGTGAATTAAATTAAACCAAATGAAGGCCACTTTATTTCTTAATAACAAGGCCAAACCTGAATTTTAAAATGTTTAACTAATCTACTTCAAAATCACAATTTATTTAATTCAGATTAACTTTCATGGATATTTCCTTGTAGACAAACTCTAACTGACTTAAGAAAGGCAGAGAAGGGAATTAAATTAGAGTCTCCCAGTTTCCAGGGTAGCATCCTGACTTGTTATTGAAACAAACCACATAAACCTTCCTTCCTTTCTAGCACCTAACTTCCACTAGTGCTTTTGAAAAGCTTTCCCTTTAGATACAAGCTTGGGTTCAGTTCTTCAAAACACCAGCTGTTTTCAAAAAAGGCAAAAATTACATCTTTGAAGAAAGTAAAAAGTTAGCACAAGAAAAACAAATTATTTCATAGTACAAAATTCCACTTTGACATGCATTTTGGTGATTATGAGATAAGAGCCTGAGAACAGCATTGGAACAACACTATATACACTTGATTCATCTCTCCCTTTAATGGATCTTTTGGAACTTGCCTAAATTGCCATGAGAAGTTGGTTTTTATCATGCTCTTCTGTAAATATTTTAGTACTAAAATTGGCTTTTAATAAAATTAGCTAGGGGTTCAAAATGTCTAATGGACTCCATGGCAATAAACATTAAAAAGTATGTCATTTTGTCTCTTTAATGTGCCACCAAAACATTCTTGCAATGAGTTAGAACACTGATTGTTATTTTTTAGCTCAGGACTTGGCAGGTGTGTAACATGACTCCTGATAGGAGGACAGCAGATTAGACTCGCCTATATAGCCATTTCTAAGGGACTTGGCACAAAAACTGTTATTGCATGTCTGCAGGTGTTTAGTAATTGGATTAATGCAGAGCAGAAGGAATGTCTGCTGCCCTAGCACTGAGAAATGCTGAGGAAAGACACATTCATTTCTGAGAGGAACCTGGAATGTATGATGACAGGCCTGTTCACACACATAAAGCCAGATCTAAGCCCATGAGTTTAAAATTAACTGCTGTGAGCAATCACCTTCCAGAGAAAAGTTTATCCAAACCTAAATATAATAACAGCAACTCTGTGAGTAAAAGGGTAGGGAGCTTTGGACTGTGTTTTGATCCCATTCCAAAAGCAACTTACATAACCTTAGCAAAAGTCTTTATATCAGGCATATCACGGATCCTTAAAATCCTATGTGTCTAATAAAAATGTCCTTGGTAAACATAATAGACTCTGGAAAATACTGCAAAGGTATATAGAATATATTATAATCTTGGATCAAGTGCTTTCAAGGTAAATTGATGTTCTTTTAAATACCTTGATCATGAATTAGATAGACTTTTGCTATGGCAGGGAGCCAAAAGCATAAATATGGTCTCACTGATGAAAACTTTAAACTAAGAGGTCCATTCAAAGTAGTAAACAGCACGGCACAGCTTTTTAAAAAAAAGACCAATCTGCATTAGTGATCAGGCCACCACTTGCACACATCATTTTACGCTACTATCCCAGTATACTCAAATGACAGGTGGTGCATGCTCAAAACACATTTGAATGTGCTCATAGATGAGTTCTGCAATGCACACAAGCAGAGGCCACCTTTTGAACAAGTTACCCTTCTGATTGACCCACACAGCAGTGGAAGTCAGACAAAGAATAAATGCAATGTATTGTTCTCATACTGGGATTCCAAGACCCATCAGGGACAACTAACCCCAGCTGCAACTCCGTGGAACACAGAATTGCTGAAAATGGGATATTCCCTATTGACACACCACCAGCAAAACCATATGGCCCTCCTAGATTGTCCCCTTTAATGGAGAGGTAGTATAGAGCAGGTGTGGCCTCCTGTGTTCTTGGACTCTTGGGAGGAGAACAGCTTTTCAGGTTGGAACTGTACATCCCATAGATTACAAGGACCAAGAGGGTTTGGATGTTCCTTTTGCTTCTAGTGTGACCCATGCCTCCTTGGTGTGGTGCTCTGTCCTCCTCTACTGGCACCTAGTCCAGCCAGAGATTGCTGAGTCTGCTACAGCCTAAGCCAGAGGCCAAGTGGATTTCAGCTCATACGCTAAGCTTCAGAGGCAGGTTCTGCTGAGGAAGGGGAACAAAGTGGCTTGACAGTTTGAAAGGGCCTGGGTCTCTTCTACCCATCCACCACAGGCTTCGCCTGGTCCTGCCACTCACCATGTGGCTCTCCCACCACTCAGGCTCCCTACAGTTGGGTGTTGCTTGTGTCACTCTTCTCCTCCCCTTCTCGTGCCCCCACCCCGCTGCTAATTGCATCCGTCCCTGCTCCACCACTCCCACCTTCCACCAGCTGTTGCTTAGTGCCTGGGGTAAAGGGGAGGGTGGAAAAGAGATGGGGGACTGGGCAGAGAGGAAGGGCGGTGGTGGCGAGTGGGACCTGTGGTGGAGCAGGTGTGGATGGAGCAAAGCAGTGGTGGAGAGAGGGGGACCTGGGGCCTGGAATTGCTCAGTGGGCCTGTTCTGTCATCCCAGCATTGCTCCCACCCAATGACTGGGGTCTGTTGGTGTTAAAAGTGGAGTTTTATCTGGGATATCGACTGGGAAGTTGCTGAAGCTTGAGATTGGCTTCCTCAATGAGGCAAAGCATGCAACCCATAACGGTTTCATCTGCTGTTCTGCCCACCTCTAGTGGCATGTAGCTCAGCTAGAGATTAACAAGTCTGCTACAGCCTCAGCTGAGGGCTTTCTGGCTTTTGCCTCATACACTATTCTTCAGAGTTCCCAGATTAGATCTCACCCACCTATGACCAGGGTCTGTCAGAGTTACACTACTTCCTCTTCCAAATAGTGGAATTCCTGGGCTATGTCTACACGGCACTTTTATTTCGAAATAACACTCATTATTTCAAAATAAAAGAAATTAGGTCTACACAACGTTTTCTTATTTCGAAAGGACAGATCCCGTCCTTTCAAAATAAGAATCATCATTCCGAAACAGTAAAACCTTGATGTTTTCGAAACGGCCATTATTTCGGAAGTGATATTTCGAAATAATGCCGTTTAGACCTGTTCTTTTGAAACAACACCATGTAGATCTGTTGTTTTGAAACAACTTTTTGAAACAACGGGCCAATTGGCGTTATTTCAGAATATCCCTTTTGAAATAACGGCCATTTCGATTGCGGGGTTTTCCTTATTTCGAAACGAGCCCTTTCAAAATAAGGGTTTTATTTTGAAATAAGTCATTTTGAAAGGACTTATTTCGAAATAAAACTGTGTGTGAAGACATAGCCCAGGAAATTAACCTCCACGTCTCATGGATGTCTCTTCCCATCTCATGGATTTGCACGATGGTGGTAATGGATAGGGCAGATAATGTGCCCCCAAATCATCTTTATATTGATGAGGATGAAGTGTAAATAACTGCAAATGCTGCGGGGGACCTGAATGTTTAGATGATTGCATTGGATAAAAACCCCAAAATTACCATTTGAATTTCCTTGAACTGCAAAATTAAGCTGGAAATCCTGTGAAAATAAGCCTTCTTAGAATCAATGGGTATGTTCACACACACTTCTTATTTCAAAACAACAGAGGTTGTTTCGAAATAAGAACTGCCATGGCCACATAACGCATGGCCATTTCGAAACAAGCAAACTGCTTGTTTCGAAATGGCCGCTGTTCTTTCAGAACGGCTTAAACCACTTTTTTTTCGAAACAGGGTTGTTTCGAAACCA